>CM071861.1:11672750-11740652 GCA_036759665.1 Gynandropsis gynandra
CTAGTCGCTGATGCCACAGTGATAGTACATCGTCTGTTGCTTTAAAACACACTTTCTCTTCAGTCCACACGTAACAGTTATTTGAGGACCGGACCCTGTAAGTACACATTTATTACCAGAATTCATCACTAAACATTCTTTGTTAGTGAATTTAACCTAGTGATGACTGTCACAAAGTTGACTGATGCTAATCAAATTAGCCGTTAGACCCGCAACAAATTGAACATTTGTCAATGCTGGTTGTTCAAGTGACTTGAGATCTCCTCTGCCAAGAATTTTTCCTTTGTTCTCATCTCCGAACACTACACTCCCTGCATTCTTAATTTCAACAAAATTTGAGAGTAATTCTTTATTACCTGTCATGTGTCTCGAACATCCACTGTCAAAGTACCAGGTATTAGACTTTTCATTCTGGGTAGAGATGTATGCAACATTGCAGTATAACTCACTTTTCTTTACCCAAATTTGTTTTACATTTGATGACTTACCTGCATCATACCTGTGTTTCTTGTAGCACATGTGTTGCTTATGACCTTTAATTCCACAGAAGTAACAGACAACTGAGTTCCTCTTTCTATTCTTATCATAATGCGTTCTGCAATGGTTATGTCCGTGGTTCTGTGTTGACACTTTTCTTCTCTGGTTGTAGTGTTGATAGGATTTCTGATATTGTCTTCTAGGTCTGTAATCAACAACGTGATCAATCCAATTTCTTCTTCTGTCAGAATTTTGTCTGTTCTGGCTTTTATTTAGAGTACCATGGATTAGCTGTTTTTCTTTCCATTTCAGGCTTTCTTTCAGGTCTCCTCCATAAACAAACTTGTTTTCCGTCTTGCTTGTATTCCCAACATAACCGATTCCATGATTGTCACCTTTCATTTTTCCAATAGAAAGCAAGTGGTCCAATTTGTCAGTACCATTTGACAGCATCTTCAGTTATTTGTTTGTCTCCTCTAGCTGCCTTTTAACGAAATGCACTTCTTCTTCTTTAGCAACTACTTCTTTCTTCATATTTTGAATCTGAGCTCCCAGATTCTCATTTTCCTTGATCAGTTGAACATTCAATTTTCCCATCATAATCCACTCATTGTATATCATCTCTACATCAACTTCATCTTCTTCTTCAAGTTGATCTTTTTCACTTTCTTTATCGTCCTCATCAATAATGCCAATAAAGGCAGCTCGACTGTTCTTCTTCAGACTCTTCTCTGGATTCAGAACTGGATTCACTAAGCATGATCAGTGATTTTCCTTTTACTAGATTATTATCAACACATTCATTCTTTGTATGACCAAAACCCTTGCATTTGAAGCACTGTGTTTCTCTGAGATTTTTCAAAACATTTTCACTTTTCGTGATGCTAGGGCAATCTGATTTGAAATGACCAAAACCTTTGCACTCATGACATTGAGATCCAGATTTGTTCTCCTTTATGTTTCCAGAATCTTCAGTTGATGATTTTTTCATCCCTGACCTTCTCTTCATGAATTTCTCAAATTTTCTAGTCAGTAACACAATGTTTTCTTCAATACTGTCCAACCTGGTGCTTTCTGAAGCTGCTTGTCATACAACTCCTTTGGTTCCATCTTTGGCAATATCCCCTTGTTCCAGTTGAAGTTCAAGTTCATATGCAGCCAAAATTCCAACTATTTCTTTGAAACTAGTTGTATCCGTGTTTAGTGACATATTCATAGCAACCTTCTGTGCATGAAATTTCTTCGGAAGACATCTCAGTAGCTTTTTTACCAGTTTCTTGTCATCCAAGTTCTGTCCAAGTACATTTACCTCGTTTGAGATTGCATTCATCCGACCACTGAATTCTTTCACACTTTCATATTCTCCCATCTCCAGCTTCTCAAATTGATGTTCCAATATATCTAGGCGTGTTCTTTTAACATTTGTTATGCCTTCATGGATAGTTTCCAGTGTATCCCATGCGTCCTTAGCAGACTCACACCCTTGAATCTGTTTAAATTCATTTATATCTACTGATGAAAAGATAGATGTCAGGGCCTTTGCATTGAATGTTGAACTCGTTTTTTCACTAGGTTTCCATTGATCTGATGGCTTCTCCTTTTCTTTTCCATTTTCGTCAATAACAGTCGGTGGTGTCCATCCGTTCTTAACTGCACTCCAAGCATCTTCGTCAATTCCTCGTCTGCTCACTCTCATCTTAAATTTCCAGTATCCATAGTTTGATGCGTCTAACATGACAGGTCTTCCAAATGAATACATGTCTCTTGGTCCTTCCATTTTAGTTGTCTTCTCGGATCTCAAACCAGTTTTAGATTTACTCTAAATGTTGGTTACCTGCTCTGATACCAATTGAAAACTTGTAGAAGATAACTAGTGAATCGATAACCAAACAGATCAGTAATATCAAACAGTATTCGTTTATTTACTTGTCAATCTTTAAGTACACTTGCCAGTTTATACAATGTACTAAAGACCTCCGCGGATAACTCCCCCTGAGTTAGACGTAAATACAACCTCAACTGTTTCTCCGCACAATACAGTATCTAACTAAGTATACTTAAAACCTTAGAACTCTCTCTTTCTCTGTTTCGTGTACTCCAGTGATACCGCCCAGACTCGTTAACCTTCTTTTTCTTTTTCAGGTTAACTTATCTATCTTCGTTCGGCTCAGTAACCCTCTCCGGTTCTTCAGCTGCACCGTCTTGCTGATCTTTCTTCAGCATTGAATCCGCCAGATTCAACTTGACTCCTCCTTCTTCTCCTTAATCTTCTCGTTGACTTCCTCCAGACATCCTTGATTTAAATTCGTGCTCCTTAAATATCTCAATTTCCTGAAATAGCAAATTTAATCTGCAATCCTATTTTTATTGCATTCACAATGTGTTTAACGCAGGCATCAACATCGGTCCATTAACTTTTCAGTATTTTGTTTTAGTGAATAAAGAAAATGATGTGTTGGGGGATGAAAATGGTGATGTTGGAAGATTAGGAGAGAGCCAAGTGATCAAACATCAAAGACATGTTCATGGCATCATGTTCAATCTCATTCAGATGATGTGGATGATGAGGTATGAGCGAGGTATTCTTTGATGAGTGATTTGTTGATTTGCATATTGTTCTCTTCTCAGGTTCTTCGAAAAAACTCTTATTTTGTAGTTCTTTTTATAGGGATTTTATAATTGGACGATTAGAAATCTGTGAACGGATCCGTGTTTAGAGAGAAACAAAAAGATGTAACTTTGACAGAAGGTTACATATTTTCTCAGAATTCGCTATTATGTTCCCTTGAAAGTAGAGAGAATAATAGGAAGTGAGAAGTGAGAAGTGAGAAGTGAGAGAAAAAAGAATTATAATATATATTTTTAAATTTAGATAACGTGGTTTGTTATGTGGTATGGACGTGAGTTAGAACTAACAAAAATTCAATAACATTTCATAACGTTAATGAATGTGTAACAATTTGAATGTGTAACAATTTGAAGACCGTTTGTAACGTTAATGAATGTGTAACAATTTGAAGACCGTTTGTAAATTGGTGTATTATTATATAGTTTTTAAAAAACAGTAAATTTTAATGTAAATATATATATATGTATAATTTTATTAGAAATGCATATGTAAAGGGATTATAATGGATTTTTTTATAAATAAAATAGCCTATTATAAAGTTTTATTTTATTTTTAAATTTGAAGGTGAAAATAAGAGTGTATAATTGGTGGTGAAAGAAAAACATAATTTGGGGAAATTTTTTATTTTTTCGTTAGTCTGAAACTTCGAACTAATTGGAATATAATTCTACATCTAAATATCTCAAACATCAAATACTTTTATTTCGAAAAAGAAATTAATTTAGGTAGACAGAAACAAAGAAAATGTTAAAAATATTATCGAATGTTTCCTAATCTACCCCTCATGAATTACATCTCTTCTTCATGAACCCAAACCTCTCATTCTCCAGATCAAATTCGACCTGATAATTCTGCTGCTGAAAACTTCCGACGATGATAGCCGGACCAGTCCTGGATCCCGTAGGATTCACCGTCGTTTCTGTAACAACCGTTAGACACACATCATCGCTGCTTCCGACAAACGAGAAGTAGTTTGACACCGGGAACTTCATCTGAGCTCCTCCTTTGAACTCGAACACCAGATCCGGCACTTTCACCGATTGATCACCAGAGATGTTGAAACAAGGCCCGAGTCCGGTGAGTTTCTCGATCTTTGTGGCTCTGCTGTAATTTGCCATCTGTGTTTCGAATTCCTTGGCCACGAGATCGAAAACGGGTCGCTCAAGGAACGTGAATGTCGACCCGGAATCCACGATGGATCCTCCGTTTCCGTCGGTTCCTGGAGTTAAGAACTCGTACGGGATCTTTACGCGCTTTTCGCCCACGTAGATTCGCCGGAGATTCACGTAGTAGTAGTCCTGAAACGCGGCGTTGGAGACATTTGGGTTCCTGCGAAACGGGGTGTAGATGAGTCCCGGTGTCTTCTTCGAACCCGATCCAGTATCAAGAACCAGGTCGCTGGTCACCGCCGTATCGTCGAATCGGCGGGAGACCAAGCAGTAGGAGAATCTCTTGAGACCCATTTGGGCAGGGAGCGATTCGGGTCCTCTCCCGAACCCGGCAATGCCCTCGGGTTGTCGGGTCGATAGAATGGAGCATCCGACGACGAAATCGGGTACGGCACGATCCGGGAAATCGAGGGTTTCAGAGAGCAGAATCCCGGCCGTTGAACCCAGCCCGTATTGGATAATGTAGGGCGGACAAGATTCAGTACATTTCTTGGTATTCGGGTCGCATCGTTGGCACTTGACATTTGGTCCAAATACCCATTTGCATTTCGGGTTCTGACATCCGATTATTCGGGTCGTGGACGAGTTCTTAGGGATGAACTTCAGGATCTGGTTGGGATCGACATTGGAGAAGAGACAGTTCGAGCAGAGGTAACGGGAAGTGCAAGGGAACCAGACAAGGCTACTTCCTGTGTCGAAGACAAAGGGAAGAACCTGAGGAGGTTTACCGAAGCTGAGGGAGACAGAGTATCCGCCGTAGCTTCGAGACGCGAGAGGGGTTTTCGAGGATGCACCAGAGGCCGCGAAGACGGCGGAGGAGGAGGAGTGTTTCGAATTGTGGTGTTTGAGGAGACGAGCTCTTGCGAGGGAGGAAGCGGCGAGGTGGCTAAGAGAGAGGTAGCGACCGCCGGTGGATGATGAGGTAGTGTGAATGTCGTGGAGCTGCAAAAAAGGAGAGAGAGAGAGTTTGACGGCGGAGACGGCGGTGGAGAAGAGCAGTAGAGAGATGAAGATAAAGAAGTAAGAAGAAGAAGCCATTTTTGTTATGTGTTCTGTTTTATGTTTTGTCTGCTGGCTTATGGATTAAGAAATAGGAAGATGACGAAGAAGAAGACAAAAGAGTGCAAAGTTGCCTCAGTGACCAACGGTTGGCAAAAGAGTCGAAAATCATGTTCGATTTTAGTGACTTTGTCTTTTTTTTCTCCTCTTTTTTTTTATATTATATATTTACCGCACATCTACCAAAAATTCACGTCATATTGTTTTTGCAAATAAATAAACCAAAGTATAACCAACAGCCATAGAATTTAAAATATTCATGGTTTGTGTTTATTTTAGTTTGAAATATACATAAATTTATATATATATATATTTCAAAATAATTTTACTATATATATATTTCAAAAATAATGGAAAAACGAGATGAGTTTATTTGCAAATCATTATAAAAAATAGTGGAACCCTTTTCCTTTAGTTTTAATATATGAATGACTGTGACTGAATCATGATGGCATGTTTAGCACTTAAAAATTGGTTGTAATTAAATAGTTGTGTTATTTTAATGAACATAATGATTTTGTTTTTAACAACAAACAAAAGTGAATAATTACGTATGAAATTTAAACAAACTAAATTTAGTTAAATCAAGAGAAAATTCATATCAGGTGATTACAAATTCGCAATTTGTTATATTTTACTACCACAATGTATTAGTTCAAAGGTGAGTGGATGAAATAAACTATTTTTTTCTTACCTTATTTTCAAATTTTGATATTGGTGAATATCATATTCACATTAGTTTAGTTTGAGTTCAAATCAAAGATATATAATGTGATCTTAAAGTCCTTCATTCTTTTTATACATATTGAGTTGGGTTATTTTAGTGTTGACACTATTTTTTTCAGTTTTAATTTTAGTGTTGTTTTTTATTCATACTTTACCAATTGATTCATTTAGAGCGTTGGTAAAGACTTAGATAAATTATTATTTTAAATTAATTTTTGATAATAATTCTAGGAAGATTTATGCTCTAAAATTCTAGAGCAGAGATGAAATTTAGATATATATATTACATTACATTGGAGGAATGTGAATTTAGAAAACTTTACCTGATAAGAATCTAACTGAATAAATTGCTATCATTATGAAATATTTTATCTGCATGTAGTCTTCCATAAAATTAATAATAAACATGATTTTCAAATATACCTTAAAATTGATGATAATAGGTACATAATGAAGATATGTATCATTACTAAAATGTTTTACAAAACTAAATTAAGAAGAATTTACATTACAAAAATTCTTTTTACACCGTGAATAACTTTTTCCCATTATTTTGGGTGGATGAATATGACACTCTTCTATAAATGTGATTCCAATAAATTTATTATTTAATTATTTTCGAACTTACCTAACACAACTTAGAATTAATTCTTAATATATTTAATAAAATTATGTATCATTATTTATCTAAGCAATATGATATCTACAATAGTAATGTAAATAATTTCATTTTTTGTGAATTTGTAATTATTGTATACTATATTCTATAATGGTTTTTCGTTCATCTTTATATCTCTTCTTAAATTATTTTTTAAATATATTTCTCCTTTTAAGAAAGTTGTGAATTAAAACCCTAAGAAACAGACGTTTCTATTTATATTGGATGAGTTTGAAATGAAAACTCGTGGTTTTGAAATTTTAGTAGGTTTACCTAACATAGAAGTATCCATGGTATCGCATAAAAAATAATGTCATTGTACCTTAAAAATATGGTTTTTTCTATGGATCTTCATTAAGAATCATAAAATTAAACCCTATATTCTAATTTTTTTTATAAATTTATATATTTTTTTTATAATTTACAAACTATTATGTAGATATTGAAGCTTATTCAATATATATCAAAATGGCATTGACTGCAGATTTTTATTTTTATAACGAAAAAGCTTAAAAAATAAATTATTTCTTCCAATGTAAGTCTATTAGTTTTAAGTGTATATATATGTATATATTATGAACCGTTTGATATTCGAAATTTACAATATGAAAACCTACGCATTTAAAATGATTTAGTACTAATTCTAAAATAAATTCATGAATAATGATAATAAAAAATTAAAGTAATATTTTTATCACCGGAACTAATAATGACTGTTTCAAGATTTACATCGACATGGAAAAAAAAATTAAAAAAAGTTTGGATCGACAGTGATCGTGAACACATGTATATTAAAAAAGAAATTTCTGAAATCTTTGTAAATAAATAGCATAAAAATAAAATTCATGAATTTCATTTACCAAATAATATTTGTATTTAATTGTGGATGCTTAAAGAAAAGGATAACGGAGGCGTCAATTTCATCCTCAAGTAGTGAATAGCAGAACAATGCTTTCAACCACAAAGTGGAGAAATGTATCCTTCTTTTTTTTCTTTAACTATTTAAAGTTTATTGGATCTATTTCTTTAATAAAAATGGAAAAACACTTTGTTAAATTTAAATTCTAATTCTAAATTTAAATTTAAATTCTAATTCTAATTCTAAAATATATAATGAAATATTGTTGGATAAAGTTAATATTTTAAGTTCTAATTTTGGTTCAAATCTCTTTTAGCAAGCCTTTGCAGCAATGGTGTGAATTTCATTTAAGGAAAGTTTCTATTGTAGAATCTAGGTAAAATAAAAATATTGATATGCTTTGTAATTTTAGTTCTTAATGATTTCTTAAGCCATTTCAACACTCTACACGTGAATATCATTGTTCTTTATTCAGTTTCCACTTACGAGGACAATATGGTAGCTTATTCTTTTTTATGAAATAGGGGAACCATAAAAAATGATCATATAAACTGATAAAGACCGAAGTTGTCTCGAATATGTTCCAAATTTGGAATTGCAATAAGTGAAAAGGCCAACTCGCTATCAAATCACAACATTATACCTTGTGATGATAACAAGACCTTAGATCATATACAAATTATACGAGCACTATTCACGAGGGTGATGGCAAAGAAGATTTAGCATGTACTCGCTCAAAAGGACGCTGAAGAGGTGACAAAGGTTGCAAGTGGACGTCAAAAAGACTCCGACCATTGTACAAGTAGAGGAGATCGAGAAGAGCAATGTGCTAGAGGAGCTGAAGGCGCTCGACCGTAGCAAACAGTTGCTCATGTCAAATGATTCATCTAGACCAATGTTTGCTTAATACACATTGGTCACTTGATCCAAGCAAATTCTCTATAGAAAAGAGCACTAAAAAATGCACACCACTAGAATTTAGCACACACCGCTCGATCAAGCGACCATCCCGACTTTACCAAGTATATGAGTTGTACGAGGAATCATATTTATGTAGATACATTTTAGATTAAAAACCTTGTGTAATAGTCGACTGAGCAATCACCCAGATCGACCGAACACTTTTCTGTATTTTTATTTTGTTTACTTATTTACCTAGTTTCATTTATGTTTTGTTGTTATAAATAAGACATTATTTTTGAAAAATTTAAAGAAGTTATTGATATTAAGAGTGATTATTTTCCTTGTGATTCTTAAGGCTAAATAATTCTTGCTATACTAGAAATCCATAACATGCAAATATGGACGTAAAAAAATATATGAAAATTTAGTCACTATGACATGTCTATTGAATCGGGAATCAGATTGATAATGACATTAGTAACACCAATTGGACATCCCAACATTCATGGGAAAGAAGTGATAGAGAAAAATACTTATAGTGTGAGAGAAAAATTGAGATGGTTTTCCATTACCATCAATATATCAATTTGAAGAAACTGAACTTGGCTTCGGTGAAGTGCAGTGAGTATGCATTTGCATGGTGGAGCAACTAATTTGTTCACATCGAAGTAATGAAAAGTGAACAATAGTGACATGTGGTGAAATGCGTGAAGTGATGAGACGTCGATTTGTACCTATTTATTATCATAGAGAGGTGAATCAACATGTACATTGTTCCAAGAAAGTCAAAACATAAGGAACTCTTATAAAGTGATAAAATTCTTGATGATACAAATGATTCATCTAGACCAATGTATGCTTAATACACATTGGGCACTTGATCCAAGCAAATTCTCTATAGAGAAGAGCACTAAAAAACGCACACCACTAGGCTTTAGCACACACAGTTCGATCAAGCGACCATCCCAACTTTACCAAGTAGATGAGTTGCACGAGGAATCATATTTATCTAGATACATTTTAGATTAAAAGTCTTATGTAATACTCGACTGAACAATCACCCAGATCCACCGAACACTTTTCTGTATTTTTATTTTTTATGAAATAAGTAATCTAAAATGTATCTAGATGATTAGTATGAGAAACCAAAAATAAGTAAGAAGGTTGAACCAAATCCTGAGACACGTAGACAAAAAATTCAAGGTACTAATGAAATCCATACGCATAACTGTGACATTACATGCTTCAAATGTCAGGGTCGAGGTCATTATGCCAAAGACCTAGAGGACCAAGTTGATACAAGGAGCTGGCGAATATGAGATACAATCTGACCGCAAAATGGGACATGAGGATTATGATATATCTCACAAATCGTATGCGAGTTATGAGGAGCATAAGACAAAAAGGTGAAATCGTTTGTAGTGTGAAAAGTCTCACATTTACGTGTCATGAAGGATAAAAAATTGGAGTACTGATGGTGTAAGAAAATGAGTTATCATGAGGTATATGACCATAAAAATAATCAGATCTTGAGAGAAACTCGAAAACAAACTTCTCAGAAAAAGCATGAGGACAACATTTCTTTTTATGACTGCGATAGAGAACACAACCATTTTACCTAAACCATGAATGTCTTTACGCACAAAGAGTCAGTTTTTTCTAATAAGCTAACTCATTTCGTGTATAGTCTTGTTCTTAAATCGTCGAAAGTCTATAAAGATAGGTTTCAGAAGAAGGAAATACGAAATAGAAACAAAGAGCTAGATGAGAAAAAATCCAATGGAGCCTTGTTCCAAGCAAACAAACTAGAGATGCAAGAGGAAAATCTTTTAATTGGAAGCCTTTTTTATTGATGCATGTGCACAAAGAAAGGATCCCATTGTGATGCAAGTCATGGCTTTTGATGCAATGAGATGTATAAGTTCGTGAACACCTCAACCATAATGCTTATAAAATCAAATTACCAGGTGAGTACACTATTAGCTCCCTATCAATGTAACTGGCTTGGATTGTTTTTATGCAGGTGCATGCAATATTTGAGGTTTAACCTCTTAAAGACGAAAAATATAATGAGAATAAGACATTGGATTAGACACATATCACACAAGGATCAATCACGAGGGTAAGGGCAAAGAAGATTTAGTATGCGGTCACTCACAAGGACGTAAAAGAGGTAGCAACAATTTCACAAGGAAGTCAAGAAGTGTCATAGTCAAGACTAAATGACCATTCTACAATTAGAGGTGCCAAAAAGAGCAAGGAGTTAGAGGAGCTAAATTCACTCGACACGAGTAAGGAACTGCTCGACCCAACCCGTTCTTCTGGATCATTGTATGGTTAATACACATTGGTTGCCCGAAGCGAATGATAGTGTGCTTGATCTGAGACGATACCTTTATACCAAGAGCACTAGAAGAGGTGGACCAGTTGACTTAAGCAGTCACAACTTGACCGAATGATCATCCCTACTCAACCGAGCTATTTAAATAGTGTTTGATCGAGCGATCACCCCGCTCGACCGAGCAGTTTCTTATTTTTTATTTTTTACATATTTTATTTGGTTTTGAGTTATGTTTTGGTCCTTATAAATAAAGGACCTATTGTAAAATATTTGAATGAAGTTTATAATATTAAGACTAATTATTTTTCTTGCTATTCTTGAGAGATTTAGCTAAAGAACTATTGGCGTGATTTCGAATTATTCACTGATTTATCAGCACTAGATCACAAAAGTTGCGGCATCATTCGTTGTGTTTGAGATTTGATAGTTGAGTTGTAGGAGGGTCTAGAGTGTTCATAATCTAAACAGTAAGTTGCAGTTCTTGTTATCAAGTTTTTAATGGGGTTCATTCCTACTTTCATCCTTTCTAACAATAAAGTATCAATCTAGGTTCATATCATATTGACCCGGACTCCCTGGGAGATGGTTGACAACTTTGATCACAGCTTTCCAATGATCATGTGTGGGGATTGCATAAATTGTACCAAGGTATGTACGTATAGGCTACTTTTGGATGGGTGATTGAAAGATATATCAATCGGTTTTTACTAGGCGGCGGTATTGTTCTGGGTCTGATACAAAACAACTACTGGTGAGACCAACTTGTGATTTTGTTCAATCAAAGTGTTATAAAAATATTAATCTTTTTCGTGATTTCGTGCCACTTTGATGCCCAAAAATACTTCAACTATACCAAATCCTTCATCAGAAAAAAAATACATGTAAATAACTTTTTGAGCATAGATAGAAGATCAGAGTTGTTACCTTCAATAAGTAAATCATATACACAAATATGGTCGCATGAAATTGGATACCATCGCAAATATACAAAAATATAGAGTAATCAATATAGGTGCGCGTAAAACCGAATTGAAGTAATGCACAAGTCAATTTCTTAAACTAACAATGTGGTGCTTAACTAATACTATAGAGTGATTTTCAAACTCAATACACAAGATTAGGATTCTGTGTGTCAAACCCAGGAGAAATACACTTGTGGTTGAAAAGTGTTGTGAATGTCCATTTGATGAACATCTCATTCCGAGACGTTGCGACAACTTGGAAAGTTCGTATAGTAGTTATCTTGATCACATGGCAAAGGTCTCATTATAGTCGATCATTTTCTTTTGGAGATTCACAAGAATAAACAAATGAGTGTAACCCATTTGAATGGTGCTCATCCGATGGATTTCTTATCCAGAGGTAGTGTCTAGAGAGTCCACATATCATTGTTTTGTACGACATCAATCTCTTCTTTCATTATTTTTTACCATTTAGATTTTTAATTTTTTGTTATAAATCAGACGTTTAATAATCTATGAGATCTCAACAAAAAAATCTTTTGTACTTCGTGGAAAGCATTACATACAAATCATAACATCGGATCGAAGGTAGATCGTCAAAGGAAGACACTAGAGTTTGTGTGTTACTTGAAAGAAGTATAGAGTATATCACATATGAATGAAACAACATGGAGGGTTGTTTGACTCTGTGTCCCCATCCAAGATTCTCGGTCTAGTAGATGTGATCAGACGAGGACATGGTAGATAAACACGAAAATATACATTTTGATAGTCATGCATTTGAGATTTTAAGTCTACAATTATCTCATATATTGTATTTAACTACTGTTACATACATACTTAAAAATAGTGCCTGACACCGACATGTCTTGTACGTACATAATAACATCTTTCTAACCTAAATAATTCCATAATTATATCTTTTATTTAAGGCTAATTCTTCCATATTTGGTGGGCTATAAAGCTTAGTTTGCATTTGGAATTTGGTTTAGTTGGATATATATATATATATTGTATTATGATAAGTTGTTCTATATCGTCTAGGACATGAACTTTGAACTCATATATATGGTACGTGACAATTCTAAATTCATGAGCTAGCTTTTGGAATTAGTTAGATCCAATCCATATTTGACATGGTACGAGATGTTGATTCGTCCCGATTTAAATATACCGATGTTGGTCCCCAGATTGCGATGTCCACGCTCCAGGATCGAGTCTGAACGTGAGGGAAATGTTATGATAAATTGTTCCCCATCGGCTAGGATATGAACTTTGAACTTATAATATATATATATATATATATGGTACTTAACAGCCCTAAACTATTGAACTAGTTTTTGGAATTAGTTAGATCAAATTTTATATTTGACATATTGGATTCATAAAAAATTGGATGTTTCAATTAAATTAAATTAGATTATAGGTTATAGCTGTAATCACATTGCTTCCAGTTAATAAAATTTATACCAATCCATTCATAGTGTTTAAATTTAGATATTTGAACATTTAAATGTTTTGAATACGTATTCACATTAACAATCAATATATTCGTTAATAATACCATATTGTATAATTAGTATCTTCGCTCCATTCTATAGAAAAAATACTCCCAAATAGAAATATATAAGTCAACATGTTCATGGATACATTCATAGCAGTTCAGTTTAGAAAATATCCGAATAAATTAGGTTAATGGTGATAAATATATTTAAATTTGGTGGAATTCGAAATATCTTCGTATACTAAATTTCTAAAATGTGTAGGATATTGACCACACGAATTAGTTCATACTTCAAAATATCGTGAACTACCGAATTAAAAATCTTTAAAAAGCGATGGGAAAAACACTAAGCATGTGATGGTCGCTTTCACGTGAAATCCCAATGGGAATAGTAACTTAAAAATTAATAATAATATAAGAATTTATTCCCACATATTAAAATTATGAGTAAACTAGTTGTTTATCTTTATACATAAATAATCAGATTATTCAAAAATAATATTCGAATAATTATTTTAAAATTATTTTATAAATATATATTACATAATGTACGTGTTAACAGATAAATTTGAAAATAATAATAATACTAATAATAGTTCGTATTATTTTAAAATTATAATAATTAATGTATGAAACTTAAAAAAGTAATTCATATATAGTCATAAGAGTTTAAAAAAAGTTATGAATTTTATAAAATAAATTTTAAGAAATTACCCAACATAAGTTAATTGAGGAGAAGAAGAACTAAAAAAATCAATCTAAAATTGTTTTATAATTTTACAGAGACGCCCGCCTCCCCTGTGTTGGCCGCTCCCCTGTTTCGGCAGCTCTCCTATTCGCCTTCCCTACCTGTTTCGGCCGCTCCTCTGCTCGTCCGCCTCATCAGTTCGGCCGCCTCCCCTGTCCGTTCGGTCGCTCTCCCCTGCGCTATCTCAGCCGCCTCTCCTGCGCTATCTCAGCCGCCTCCTTCGCTTCATTGACGACGTTTCCTGTCAACGTCAACACCTATCTGCCATGGCTACGGAACAATCCGCTTCATCCTCTGCTCACACTGTAACTGCCGCCACATTCAATACCCGAGAACCGCAGAAAACACTTCTTACGGTTAACATGGGCAATGTCACCAAACTCACAAGCACGAACTATCTTACTTGGAGTATACAAGTAAGAACTCTCCTTGAAGGACATCAACTAGATTGTTTTATCTCCGACGATTCCTGCGTGCCGTCGGCCACCATCATTGTTGTCGACTCTATGCAAGCCAACCCGGCCTTTGAGCCATGGAAACACCAAGACAGATTGTTGTTCAGTGCTATTCTCGGGGCTCTCTCCGTTCCCCTTCAGCCACTCGTCGCCCGTTGTTCCTCTGTTCGGGAAGCATGGAACAAACTTGCCTCGACATACGGCAAAGCCTCACGAGGTCATATCCTTCAGCTGAGGGATCAAATCAAACGGTGTGTGAAAGGAGCACAAACCATTGATGATTACTTTCGATTCCTCATCACAAAGGCTGATGAATTGGCATTGCTTGGCAAACCACTTGATCATGAAGATCTACTCGATGCCATCTTCTCTGGTCTACCGGATGAATTCAAACCAATCATTGATGTTGTTCAAGCAAGAGACACGGCCATCTCCGTTGAAGAACTTCATGAAAAATTAATCAATCATGAAGCCAAGCTCCTTGTGGATGTCTCACAACCCATCCTGCAGTCTGTACCCGTGACGGCTCACTACACTAACACTCGTTCCCAACAGCACTTTCGCGGACGAGGTAGAGACTATACATCTGATCATCGATCACACCGCTCGCAATCTAAAGGGTATCAAGGCAAGTGCCAAGCATGTGGAGTCTTTGGACATAGTGCAAAGAGATGCCCTCAATTCACACTGATCACGGCGCACAGATCTCATTCACATCCTCCACAGCCTCAGCAATCGTGGCAACCGCAGGCTCACAATGCGCTCGCGCCGTACTGTGATTCTGGTTTGTGGCTTCTTGACAGTGGGGCTTCGCATCATATCACATCCGATCTTCAAAATCTGGCACTTCATAGTCCATACCGTGGAGGAGAGGATGTGATTGTTGGTGATGGCTCGACCCTACCAATAACTCACACGGGTTCTTTTTCTATGCCTTCTACCACACGTCCTTTATCGTTTACTAATGTGCTTTGTGTGCCATCGATTCATAAAAATCTCGTCTCGGTCAACCAGCTTTGTAATACTAATGGAGTTTCTGTGGAATTCTTTCCACATCTTTTTCAGGTGAAGGATCTCAGCACGGGGGCACCAATCCTAACAGGTAAAAGTAAAGACGGTATCTATGAGTGGCCGCTCAAACCCTCCTCTGCGTCAACCTTTGTTGCTTTCAGTAGTGTCAAGTCCACTTTGTCCGAGTGGCACTCTCGTTTAGGTCATTTATCCCTTCCTATGTTAAAGCATGTCGTGTCTAAGTTTCATTTGCCGTTGTCTCGGAATTCCTCCATTATGTTTTGCAACTCTTGCGCACGTAATAAAAGCCATAAACTTCCTCAATCTCAATCTACTATCACTTCCTCTATGCCTCTAGAAATACTTTTTTCTGACGTATGGATGTCTCCGCTTGCTTCCATCGATGAATACTATGTCCATGTCCTTTTTGTTGATCATTTCACTCGTTACTCTTGGTTATACCCACTTAAAGCCAAATCTCAATTCCTTGACACGTTTATGAAGTTCAAAGCTCTTGTCGAAAACAGATTCAACACTAAAATCAAAACAACTGATAATGGTAATGGAGGTGAATACATTTCCCTAGCCTCCTTCCTTTCCTCCCATGGTATCTCTCATTTCACTACCCCACCCCACACACACAACGGCATTTACCGACATATAGTCGAAACTGGCATGTCTCTTCTTATGCATGCGTCCCTCCCTCTCTCTTTTTGGTCTTATGCATTCACCACGGCTGTCTATCTGATCAATAGAATGCCAACTCCAACACTTTCCATGTCATCACCTTACATAAGTCTCTTTGGGGTTGATCCGAATTATGAGAAACTTAGGGTCTTTGGGTGTCTCTGTTATCCTTGGCTTCGTCCTTACTCCTCCCACAAATTATCCCCTCGATCTACTCCATGTGTCTTCCTAGGATACTCTCCCACACAAAGTGCCTATCTATGTCTAGAGCCCGTTACCTCTCGTATCTATGTGTCTAGACACGTTGAGTTTCATGAAAACATCTTCCCTTATGCGGCCTACTCAATATTCTTCCCGTCCATGTCACCACACCCTTCGTCATCATCCCCCTTGTCTTCGGACCCCACTGTTTCTCTCGTCCCCTCCTCTGTTCCATCGTCCTCGGGTCTGCCCCCCAGCTCGGATTCTTCACCTGTCGTGACTCCTACCGTGGACACTCATGTGGATCATGATGATGCCGAACCTGTTACAGTTGCAGACACCTCTCAGCCAGTCTCCCTGCTCGATCATGTATTCTCCCTCTTGGCCACGGCGTCAGGGACTGACATTGAACCTACATCAGTTGCCCAAGCATTAAAAGACTCAAACTGGCGCAAGGCTATGACAGAAGAGTTTGATGCGCTTATTCGAAATGGCACATGGACCCTAGTTCCCCCCGAGGCTGCTCCCAACATTGTGGGATGTAAGTGGGTCTTCCGTGTTAAACGAAAGCCTGATGGATCTATTGAACGGTACAAGGCACGTTTGGTTGCTAAAGGATTTCATCAGCGTCCGGGAGTTGACTTTCATGAGACGTTCAGCCCCGTTGTCAAACCGGCAACCATTCGACTTGTCCTAAGCATTGCTGTCACCAAAGGTTGGCCCCTTAGACAATTTGATGTTAACAATGCCTTTTTGCAGGGACGTCTAATTGAAGAGGTCTATATGTCTCAACCACCGGGATTTATTGACAAGGATAATCCAACGCATGTTTGCAAGTTACAAAAGGCTATCTATGGGCTTAAACAAGCACCTCGGGCATGGTATTCTGAACTGCGCAACTTCCTCGTCACACATGGGTTTCGTAACTCTCTTGCCGACCCATCTCTCTTTATTCTTCGAGATCACGAAGTCTCTATCTTCGTTCTCGTCTATGTGGATGATCTTGTTGTGACAGGTAGTTGTTCTACGCGAGTTCAAAACTTCATCACGGCATTGGCGATTCGGTTCTCTCTGAAAGATCTTGGCAATTTATCCTTCTTCCTTGGGGTTGAGGTCTCTCGCTCGGACACAGGCCTAATGCTCACACAACACAAATACATCAATGATCTCCTAGTCCGGACACACATGCAGGATGCTAAGCCGGTACAGACGCCTATGGCCTCAACGTCGCGACTCACAATTCGCTCGGGGACACCTCTGGATGATCCGCCGGAGTATCGGACAATCATTGGCAGTTTGCAATACCTGTCGCTCACTCGCCCGGATGTAAGTTTTGCTGTCAACAAGCTATCTTAGTTCATGCACGCTCCAACGGATCTTCACTGGTAAGCCGCAAAACGTGTTCTTCGTTATCTTAACGGAACGCGTACTGCTGGTGTCTTTCTCTCGGCCTCCAACATGCTCCAGTTGCATGCATTTAGTGATGCGGACTGGGCTGGTGATTGTCATGACTTCACTTCTACGGGGGCATATATTGTATATCTTGGACGACATCCGATTTCTTGGTCATCCAAGAAACAAGGTAGTGTCTCTCGATCATCAACTGAAGCTGAGTATCGGTCAGTAGCCAACACGTCCGCGGAACTTCGATGGCTCATGTCCTTGCTATCTGAACTTGGTGTTTCTCCTACGGGTACGCCTACTATCTACTGTGATAACGTCGGGGCCCCCTATCTTAGTGCTAATCCAGTGTTTCACTCACGTATGAAACATCTAGCTTTGTATTTTCTTTTCGTTCGGGGTCAAGTTCAAGACGGTTCTCTTCGGGTTTCTCACGTCACCTCCCGCGATCAGCTTGTTGACATTCTGACGAAGCCGCTTCCGCGCTCTTCTTTCCATGATCTCTGTGTCAAGATCGGAATCACCTTCCGTGCTCCGTCTTGAGGGGGCATAAAAGTTTATATTTATATTTTATATTAAGGAAAGTTTATATTTTATATTTAGGAAAGTTTATATTTTATATTAAGGAAAATTTACTTACTTTTCAATTGTCTTGTCTATAAATAGTCTTGTAAACCCTTCGTTATGGAATAAGAAAATACATTAGCTATTAAAAAATATATAATATATTATATAAATAATACTAACAAGACATATATATAATTAAATACATATAATAATATGATTTGAAAAAAATATATATACGTATGTATATTAATAATATATATTATATATTATATAAATATAGATATATTTATATGACGTACGTATATATATAATATTGTAAGAGTTAAGTATATATATAAATATGTATATATTATGATATATAAATAATAAAGTATCATATATATCTCACCGTGTGTGTACATAAAGAAGAAAGTAGTGAGGAGAGGAGAGAGACGTGAGAAGTAAGTGAGTGGTGAGAGAATTGAGAGAGAAAACCGTAGAGAGAGAGTAAGGTTAGAATTTTGTGATTTTTGTTATATGTCTCTTACATAGGAATTGTCTATTTATAGGCAAAATTTTTTAATAAAAAATATATGGATTGTGGTCTATTTGAAATTTACAATTCAACACTCCTCCTTAAATGTTTATTGTCTGTTTCGTTAAAAACCTTATCATGGAAAAATCATTTGGGATAAACAATTATGATGATGGAAAAAAAGTACAGCCATAAAAATTCATCCTCGATTTGTCAACCCTTTGTTTAATCATAAGCTTCGGAGGTGACGCATCCCGATATTTTGAATGTGTCTTCTTAATGTTGAAGTAGGGAGCGCTTTACATGAAAATCCCTGAAGGATTAAAAATACCGAAAACATCAAACTCAAAACCTAAAGAAATGTATGCAATCAAATTGCAACGATCTTTATACGGATTGAAACAATCTGGACGTATGTGGTATAATCGTCTAAGTGAATATCTATTAAAAAGGCGATTTGTGAATAACCCTATTTGTCCTTGTGTTTTTATTCAGAAAACAACAAGTGGATTTGTGATTATAGCTGTTTACGTTGATGATCTGAATATAATTGGGACCTCAAAAGAGATTGAAAATGCTCGGAATTATCTGAAAAAAGAATTTGAAATGAAAGACCTTGGACAAACAAAGTTTTGTCTTGGTTTACAGATAGAGCATCTAAAGACTGGTATATTTGTACATCAGTCGAATTATACAAAGAGAGTATTAAAACGCTTTAACATGGATAAAGCAAATCCATTAAGCATTCCAATGGTATGTAGATCTTTAAATGTTGAAAAAGATCTATTTCGTCCTCCTGAAGAAAATGAAGATATACGTGGACCAGAAATACCATATATGAGTGCAATAGGGGCTCTCTTGTATCTAGCAAATTGCACTCGTCCTGATATAGCATTTGCTACTAATCTCTTGTCACGATATAGCTCATCCCCTACACGTCGTCATTGGACAGGGATTAAACATATCTTTCGATATTTACAAGGAACGATTGATTTAGTATTATTTTATCCTAGAGATTCCAAACGTGAGTTAATCGGTTTTGCACATGTAGGTTACTTATCAAATCCTCATAAAGCTAGATCACAAATAGGATATGTTTTCACAATTGGAGGGACAACTATATCATGGCGTTCACAGAAACAAACACTAGTTGCAACATCTTCAAATCATGTTGAAGTCATAGCACTTCATGAAGCGAATAGAGAATGTGTGTGGCTCAGAGCTTTAACTCGACACATACAAGAGACATGCGGATTATCAACTAATATCAACTCAACAATACTATATGAAGATAATGCCATTTTCGTTGCTCAAACAAAGGAAGGGGCATATAAAAAATGACAGAACAAAGCATATACCTCCTAATTTTTCACGTATACACAGGAGCTCGAGAAGAAGAAAGAAGTTGATGTTCAATACATCCGATCATGCGAAAATGTATGTCGCAACTACATCCATAAGGTACATATCTAAGTTGTTGGATGCTGTTAAACTCCTCAAATATCTAAATGTGATTGCATCCATAACATGGGAATATGTTTCCTCATAATCAATTCCAGGTCTCTAGGAAAACCCTTGTGCGATAAGGTGTGCCTTATATCTCGTGACCTCATTATTGTCATTTCTTTTTCGTACAAAAACCCATTTGCATCCAACCGGTTTGACACCATTTGGAGTTTGAACGATGGTCCAAATACTTTTCTTTTATTTAATGAGTCTAATTCTATTTGCATAGCTTCTTCCCATTTGATCCAATCATGTCTCTTTTGACATTCTAATACTGACATTGGTTCTAGATCTTCACTACGATTTTCAATTTCTTTAGATACAGAGAAAGATAATATTCCATCATTGTCATTTATTTCATCTCTTCTTATAATCTTTTCATTATAGATATAATTGATGGAAATTTCATTGTTCTCTGTATGTTCATTATTA
Organism: Gynandropsis gynandra; assembly: GCA_036759665.1. Classification (NCBI taxonomy): domain Eukaryota; kingdom Viridiplantae; phylum Streptophyta; class Magnoliopsida; order Brassicales; family Cleomaceae; genus Gynandropsis; species Gynandropsis gynandra. The sequence continues at coordinate 11,693,560 of CM071861.1, forward strand.
TTTTCATGATTTTCATTTTGAAGATCATCTTCCTCATTTGTTTCTTTTTTATTGTTCTCTATGATTTGAGAATCATCATTATTATCAAACTTCTTTCTCTTTCGAGGATTTTTATCTTTAGAACCAAGTGGTCGTCCGCGCTTTAAGCGTGTTGTTGACTCATTTGAAATTCTTTCACCCGTATGCCCTTTTGGTATTTATATACGAGCAGGTGCATTTACAGCCGGTATATATGATTTTGTAACCCGAGTTGTATCATTGAACCCATCTGAAAGTCTATTCGCAATATTTTGCAAATGTATTATCTTTTGTACTTCCATATTACATTGTTTTGTAGGAGGATCAAGATATAGCAATGATTGTGTTTTCCATGTTAACTCTCGTGAGGCTTTCCTCCTTCTAACGATGGGAATTCATTCTCATTAAAATGACAATCAGCAAAACGAGCTGTGTATACATCACCCGTTTCTGGTTCAAGATATCTAGTGATAGATGGTGAATTATATCCAACATAAATTCCCAATCTGCATTGTGGGCCCATTTTTGTTCGTTGTGGTGGAGCAACTGGAACATATACAGCATAACAAAAAATTATATCCAACATAAATTCCCAATCTGCGTTGTGGGCCCATTTTTGTTCGTTGCGGTGGAGCAATTGGAACATATACAGCACAACCAAATACTCGAAGATGAGATATATTTGGTTCTTGGCCATTTGATAATTGCAATGGAGAATATTTATGATAAGCACTTGGCTTTATTTGAATTGGTGCAACATCATGTAAAATGGCATGCCCCCAAACATAAACTGGAAGTTTCGTTTTCATTAGCAATGGTCGAGCAATAAGTTGGAGATGTTTAATCAATGACTCTGCCATACCATTTTGTGTATGAAAATGTGGTACGGGATGTTCAATCTCAATACCAATCGATGCACAATAGTCATTGAAAGCTTGAGAAGTGAATTCACCAGCGTTATCAAGCCTCACCTTCTTAATAGGGTGATCGGGGAATTGAGCTCGTAATTTTGTTATTTGAGCAATAAACCTCGCAAATGCAACTTTGCGAGTTGATAATAAGCAAACATGTGACCATCTGCTAGAAGCATCGATCAATAACATAAAGTATCGAAATGGTCCACTTGGTGGATGTATAGGTCCATATATATCCCCATGTAATCGTTCTAAAAACGATGGTGATTCATGTCTAACTTTGACAGATGATGGTCAGATTATTAATTTTCCTTGAGAACAAGCACTACATGCGATTTCATGAGATTGAAATATCTTCTCATGTTTTAATGGATGACATTGGAATTTTGAATAATTTTTCGCATCATTATTAGACCAGGGTGATCCAATCGATCATGCCAAATCTTAAACATGTCTTCATATCTTGGGTTGAATATGGCATATGTTTCCACCATTCTTATCTTTGTGAAATATAGTCAAGAGGATAAAGCTGGTAAAATTTCCACAATATATTTCTTTTTAGAAACCATTGTAGTGATATAAAGATATTAACGATTTTCATCATTCATGGTCTCAACATGATAGCCATTTTGGCGAATATCTCTGAAACTTAATAAGTTTCTTTGGGATTGTAGAGAGAATAATGCATCTTGTATGATGAATTTTGTTCCTCTGGACATTATAAAATTTGCTTCTCCACATCCCTTAATTATTTTTTGCATTTCCAGATATTGCATTGACACTGGATTCATGTATTCTCAACTTGGAGAAATATTTTTTATCTTTCAATATTGTATGTGTCGTAGCACAATCGGCTAGACATATGTCTCCATCATCGATGTTTGATCGTGCCATATTTTGTATTACTTTGATCCGATAAAGATATAGATGAACCGGAAAATATGAAGCAAACTTTGCATATAATATATAACAATGTAACAAAATATTACAACACAAGATAATCTAACAAAAATTTTAAGAACTAAATAGCGAAAGGAAAAATACATTCGAAAACAACAAGCTAAGTCTTAAAAATGAGATAATGATAACAAAGAAATTCATGTCGAAATCTCATTTTCTTTTCTCTTCTTCATTATCAGGTTGATACATAAAGTCCGCAATGTCAAGGTGCATTCCAACCTCGTCGTTATCCAGGAGATCATCGAGATCATCTGAGACAAAATTCGTTTGAACATTTTTGCCTTTATCTGTCACTGACTTCTGGTATAAATCAACAAAATGTCTTGGCGTTCGGCACACTTGGGACCAATATCCATTCATACCACATCGAAGACATATTGTATCTTTTCGCCTTTTAGTCATGTTTTCATTTTCATTCACTCGATTATCTTTCCTTTTATTTTCACCATGATGGAAATTATTTGGTGGATTACTCCGACCTCTTCCTCTACCACGACCGCGACCACGTCCACGGCCTCGACCACGACCACGTATATATCCACGTCCACGGCCATGCCAGTGGTTATAATTTGATGAGGTCGCATTTGTTTCATAAAATGGTGCAGAACCAGAGGGACGAGCATGATGATTTTTCATTAATAGCTCGTTCTGTTGTTCTGCAACAAGGAGAAGCTGTAACAATTCGCGATAGGTCTTAAAATCCTTCGCGCGATATTTTTGTTGTAAAATTACATTATCAGCATGGAACGTCGATAATGTTTTTTCCAACTTATCATAATCACTTATCTTTTCTCCACATAATTCCATCCTGGAGATTATTTCGAACATTGCAGAATGATATTCATCGACGGATTTATAATTCTGGAATCTTAGATTCAACCAATCATTCTTTGCCTTAAGGAGTATCACATATTTTTGGTGTTCAAATCGATCTTTAAGAGATTCCCACAAATCTGCGGGATCTTCTTTTGTTCGATAATCATTTTCTAATCCATCGGCAATATGATGACGTAAAAATATCATGGCTTTTGCCTTTTCGTCTTCTGAGGAATTATTATCTTTATCGATCGTGGCAATAAGCTTTTTGCCTTTTAGATGCATTTTAGCATCAAATGCCCATGTCATATAGTTTTTTCCAGAGGCATCTAGTGCTGTGATTTTGAGATTCACCAAGTTCGACATGAAGATCTTTTATCATTGAAGAGAAAAATAAACAAATATAAGTTAGGACATTGATAACAAAATTAAATAAATTATTATATAACAATTCATGTATTAGGTTCATTTATATTTATAGATAATTTATTTTTAGATTTATTTAACCAATTAACAATTAAATAATGAAAAACATAATTTAAATAAATTATGTGGTGAAATTTTTTTTCATCCTGCACATAAATAAATAAAATAATTAACAAAAATAAAATATAACAAAAAATTTGTGGCTCGGCCATCCGTATAACAACAATAAATTAAATAAATTATGGGGTGAATTTTTTTATCCTCCACATAAATATAATAATTAACAAAATAAAATATGACGTAAAAAAATAGTGGCATAGTCATCCGTATAACAAGAATAAATAACAGATAAATATTCATAAACTATTAATATTATTGATTGGTGGCTGAGCCCGCAGAATCATATATAATATATATTATGACCGGGATATATATTCCGTGAGGTCTATAGATAATTTTTTACTTGAAAATCGAATCCAAAATCGATTGGAAATCGAGATCGTAAAAAAATGAAATTAAAAATAATACATATAACGTATAATATTTTTCTTAACTAATTAGAACGTTCGTACTGATAACGTGTTAAAAATCATTAATAGATATAAATATATATTAAAAATATATAATATATATTATATAAATAATAATAACAAGACATATATATAGTTAAATACATATAATAATATGATTTGAAATATATATATATATACGTATGTATATTAATAATATGTATTGTATGTTATATAAATATAGATATATTTATACGCGTACGTATATATAATATTGTAAGAGTTAACTATATATATAAATATGTATATATATTATAATATATAAATAATAAAGTATTATATATATATATATATATACCTTACCGTGTTTGTAAATAAAGAAGAAAGTAGTGAGGAGAGGAGAGAGACGTGAGAAGCAAGTGAGTTGAGAGAGAAAACGATAGAGAGAGTACGGAAAGAATTTTGTGATTTTTGTTATATGTCTCTTATATAGGAATTGCCTATTTATAAACAAAATTCTTTAATAAAAAATATATGGGCTGTTTCACATTACAGTTCAACACTTACTTCATTCTCCGTGTGCAAGTGAAGAAAGAAATGTGTATAGGAAAGTGCGAGTAAAAAAAATGTCCATAGGAGAGAGAATTCGAGTATAAACAAACTCATTTCCGAAACCTTTTCTGATTGTCTTACACCCAGATTCAATTTTTGTTCGATTTTCAGTTTGAACTCCATCAAGTTTAGTTGTCTAGGACTATTTTCTGGATTGCTGATTTGGTGTAAAAAAATAATCGTGTATATATTTAATATATTTATACCGTATTATTAAATCATTCTAACCAAATAATCGTTTCTTAAACATTTTATTAATTTTTAATTAAAGTTTCACACATTTTTAATTTCTTTTAAATTTTTATTTTTTAGTACTGTCACTCTCTTCTCCAATTTTTGTTTCTATCTCGTTCTTCATTGTTTCTTCTTTTCTCTTTCCAAACACTGTTCTTTGAATCCTCTCGATCAGGCTACCAATTCTCCTTGCTTGCCTCGCGTTCTCTTCGGCTCGATGGTCTTCATCTTTCTCGCCTCATCGGTCTTTCTCTTTTTTTGCCTCGTCGGTCTCCTCTCGAGCGGTCGTACCGTCCAGATGTCTGCAGGGAGAGGGATAATGATGGAGACGAATCAGAACCAGGTGTAACCGACGGTGAGGAGGACGTTTCGAGGAATCTCCGGTCCGACGAAGTACCGGAGCGTGAAGACAACTAAGTCTAGGGTTAGTGGAAGCGAGATCAGGTAAAAATACCCACATCTGTCCCTCTATGTCTCTCTCTCTTTCTCTCCCTCACTGAAAATGACGAGCGGAGAGATTTGCTCTTGCAGAGAGACAGAGGAAGAGAGAAGACGAAGCAACGATGTATATAAAAAAATGTGATGGAGATGGAAAAATAAAGGAAAAATGGATCCAAACAAGAAGAAATCATGATTTGGACACGAGAAGAAACGAAGATGAATGATGGAGAGAAAAAACTAACCTCTACTGAAAGCAACAGTGTAGGAGGAAGAGATTTAGATATAGACAAGGAATGGATGGAGAGAGACTGGATATGCAGGTACCCAGGTGAAGATTGTTGTCATGGTTTTTTTTTTTAAATCAACGGCCATCGTCAATAAAAAACATATGAAAAAAAACGTGAAAATCCAAAGGCTTAAAGAAAAATACGCAAACACAAGATTCATTTTGACCAATAATAATGCAACATTTTGCTTTTTACACTGTTCAAAGGACCTCACTTATTATTAGTATTTAGATTCAATATTTTTATGTAATTATTATTATTATTATATCTTTATATATTTTTTCAACATTATAAATATAATACCAAGTGTCATATAACTTGTTAAAATGTTAAAACATCTAATTTATATATTTAAAAAACGAAAAATAACATATATAAAGAGATAATAACTATTTTTTTCTATTTTATTACTACATGTACCTAATTATATTAAAACTTTTATTAAATATATGTATTAAAAAATTATTAGAAACAAATTTGTTTTGATTGAATTTAAAAATTGATCATATATTTTGGGATGACATTCACTGTTATAGATAAAATTAGTTATTGATATTTTAATAAATCTTTAAAAGAGTTTTTTTCATTTGTAAATATTTAATAATTTTTTCTTTATTTATATTCATTAAAAATTTAACAATTTATACCAAATTATTCATAAATAAGCTAATAATAATTTATAATTTATATTGTAAATATATTTTTACGATTATAATCATTATTATTAAATATTATTGTTTCACATAGTTATAAAAAATTATTTTTAAAATATGAATGGTTTTAGAAGAAAATTATTATTAGATAATAAATTCCGTTTCTATTAGTTTATAATAACGTGAGGTAATAATATTGGAAAAAAATATACAAATGGTAAATTTTACATATTTATTGGTTGAAATCGATCCTTCTACCATCAAGCCATTAACACCAAATATATTCTCAAACAATATCGTTTTTTTCAAATTGAGATATATATATAGATCGAGAGAGTGGATGTATAGAAGAAAACATCTCGTAGCCGAGGAAGTAACTTAAGAATTCTTACACGGATTGGAGTAGTTCATGAGTTTTGCGTCGATGAAACTTTTATGTCAAGAATGCAGGACAATGTTATGTCATTGCAAAAGATGGAAAAATTGAAATATATTAGTAAAAAAATTGTTTGCAAAAATCTTTACGAGGTGGATTTCGTATAGAATTACGAAATTTGGTTATTATACGACGAAAATTATGGGGTTAGAGATATTGTGCAAGAAGCACAAGAAATAAAAAGAAATGAAGAAGTTGTTTATGAAGTATCAACGACCAATCCATATGTGGAAATGGTGTCTCATGCTTTTCCTAGATTTGTTGAGCAACCACATTAAGAGATGTCGAACATGAGGCACATCGATTTTTCAACCTATTGGATTCGGCAAAACAATCTATATATGAAGGTTTTTGTGACTATCGATCTCGCTTATCTTTTTCCTCAAGATTCCCCAGACTTGAATGTTTGTTTGTCACTAAGAAAACGTAAACGTGGAACATGTGGGATACACAAAAACCGAGAATTTCCCTTTTTCCTAGAAATGCTGCTAAAGCGATCCTAACCGATCAACTAGCAAGTTGAGCGGAAATTCGATCTAATTAAATTTTCAGTCTTCATCCTAGGTTCACCAAGGCTAACTAAGAGAGAGTAAATCGAAGGCAAACTAAAAAAACAACCGTAACTCTCTCCAACAAACAAGACTTCAGACAAATTCTAAATGTAGAGCAAACACGTATACTTGTTTAATTTACGAGCTTCATTTTTCCTTTATTTTTTCTTTTTCTCTTCTTCTTGTTTTTATGTTGTATAGACACACTAGGCTCCTAGAACGTCGGATTTGAAGGGATCCAGTCTCTACTTAGACCCAGACTACCGATGACGGTATACTCATGCATCTTATTCAAGAGTGCAGCGGAGTAAGTAGCGTTTGTGCCATGCCCGTAGGACGTAGAAAGATGATCGCCAACCCACCACTTAGACCTGAGCCATCGAAAAAGTGTCAAGGTCGATGCACTCATATCGGTTTTAGATCATGCTTTTAGACATTATTTCTATCGACAGTGGAGTGTTAGTGTGCGCTCTTATTCTGCAAAACAAGCTCGATTTCATACAATCTAATAATCCTCATCAAAAGAATTCGAACATCGTCTATACGAAGTATGATCATCTGGATGGAGAGAATAAAAGATAAACTAGCCTAGCAGCCTCGTCTAACCTTCCAAAAGCAACACTAGGCTTCCCGAAGAATTACGACCTATTATTTTTCAACCGACTAATAAGCTCTAATGCTTAGGAAAAACCTAGCCCAAACATGCAAAATATCACGGAGAAGGCCAACTTCTTAAGTATCCTAGGTTCAGGGTTCATCTCAAAATGTGGTACCGGAAAAATGCCTAGGACGACTCTCACTCACGAAAAACAAAACAAACTAAAAACTATGAAATCAAAGAGAAAATAAAAGAAAATGACACGAAGTCACCTGAAAACGCGAGCTGCTCCACCAGACTTGAATTGAACGACATCCTTGACGTGATGCTCTGATGGAGGGTAAGGAAAGCTAAGTCATGTTTGTGGTGTATTTTTTGTTTTTGTTTTTTTAATAAATCAAGTCTTAAACTAAACAACTACGAAAAAATAGAAAACAAACTGCTCGGTTGCCTCCCAGAAAGCACTTATGTAGCGTCTTTTAGCTTTGATATCTCCATGCCTCATGCGTGCATGGCGGGTGGGTTGAGAAGGGGAATGGAGTTTCTGCTATCGATCGGTTGAGCGGCTTGGTAGAGCTTTCATCGCTGCCTATTTGAATTGAACGTTCCGCTCGAATCGCTCCATAGTTCCACTGTTCCATGCGAGAATACCTCTCGTACCTAAAAAGGTTCAGACCAACGAGACCGTAGTTTGCCCGAGAAAAGCTTAGGATAAGAATGGAAAAGTAGAACTAAGTCACCTCGTTGGAGGTCATGAGGTAGGATCTTTTTGTCGTGTCATTCCTTAGTGCAGTCTTCGTTCGCATTGCGGATCACTGTGACTACTTCTTTCTTTGGCACGTCATGCACGAGATTCACTCATTCGCTGCCCGAGGTTGAATAAATGATATCTGCATCAAAACATTTTATGGTGTCTTTTTCCGTTATCTCTTTCAAATGCGGATGCAGCTTCCTTTGAGTTTCGATGGAAGGTTTATGGCCGTCTTCCTTATAAATTCCATGCGTACATATTGAAGAGCTGACTTTCATGTGCTTCTTTATGTGAGTGGGTTGTTTTCTCATATCTTAACACTCAAGTTAGCATTCATAACAGCAGGATATGTTTTATTGCATTCAATGTACTCATACCGAAGAGAAGTAGGAAGAGGTTTGAGCTCAAGTTCGGGCGCGTTCTCCACTGCGAAATCAACATGTGTTTCATGTGGTATCTCCTCACATGGGGCGTCTCTTAGTGCCTCAATAGCACTGATGAATTTCGTGTATAGCTCGGCTTCCTCAACAGTGAGGCTTGTGTTCCTACAAACTTTCTTCAAACATATCTCAAGAGGGTCGGAAATACTTACCCGATCGAGCGTGTCATTTGTCGAATCGTCCAACAATTCAACTCTAAAGCATGACTCCTTCAAGGAGGATCTGTTCATGGAGCTGGACAAGTTGAACTCTATCATCTCAAGTCCAACACGTAAAGAAAGCTTTCCTTGTTGTACGTCTGTCATGGCACTTGCAGTAGCTAAGAAAGGTCTATCAAGAATAATGAGCACCCTAGCATCTTCCTTTATGTCAAGTAAAAGATTACCTACCTTGGTGGGAACGTTTTCAACAATTCCCACAGGATATCTTACCGAGCGATCCGCGAGGCATAGAGACATCTTTGTAGGTTTGAGATCTCCGAAGTTCATCTGCTTGAAGACTGAGTGTGGCATGATGCTCACGCTTGCTCCTAAATCACACAAAGCATTGTGAATGTCAATATTACCTATTGTGTATGGAATGAAGAAGCTTCTGCGGTCCTTCAACTTCGGGGGCAGCTTGTTTTGAAGAATGGCGCTGCATTCCTCGGTGATTTTTGCCGTCTCAATCTCTTCTATACGCCTATCCTTGGAAAGAACCTCCTTGAGGATTTTGACATGATTAGGCATTTTTTGGAGGGCTTCCACGAATAGGATGTTGATGTCGAGCTTCTTGAGATCCTCTAGAAATCTGCCTACTCATTCTTCATTCTTGCTGCTCACCAACCGTTGAGGAAACGGTATAGGAGGTTTGTACTCTGGTGAAGCAACATATGTTTTGTCCAAATTTGGTTCAACTCCTTCCATAATCGCGATGGTACATTTTCCCTTTTCCATAGACGTTCTAGCAACTTGCTCTTGCTGTATGGAGGGTGAGTGCTCAATCACATTAGTGTTGCACAAGTTAATATCGTTCACGTACTCTCTCGGGTTTGGATCGGGTTTTCCGAGAAGTTGTGCGGGATTCCGAGAGGATGAGGTAGCTTGCTGTTCTATGGAGTTTTCTAACATCTTCACATGTGTTTTGAGTTCGTTGATTGCAGTCCCCATATCCGCAGTGAATTTTGCGTGAATCGATTGTTGTTGTCTTTGCTCCTTGATGAATTCAAGCACCACCGCCTCAAGGCTTGACGAGGGAGCTTAAGGAGGTTGAGCAGCTTTCGGAACTTGCTGAGTTTGCTGGAATTACTGATTATTTTGCTGGTACGGTTGCTATGGTTGCTGAAATCCCGAATATTTCATCGGTTGAGTCGTTCGGTATGAGAAGTTCGGGTTGTTCCTCTAATTCGGGTTGAAGGTTTTCATGAATTGCGTGTTTTCTTACTGTTGGGCATAATTCATGTATTCCATATTCTCTTGTACCGTGCATTGATAAGCTACGTGTTCCGTATCTCCGCATTCACACAGTACATAGCGTTTGCTGCATTGCCCATTCCTCTACTATGATTTGGCTCATATAGACCACAGAATCTGTTCGGCTTATGTCTCGGTGTGGACCACATGGTGTGGTTCATGGCGAGGTTATCAATCAGCTCGTGTGCCTCCTCGACACTCAGATCCATAAACGATCCTCTAGCAGTATTATCCAACGTCGTTCGGTGTTCGTCTGAAATCCCATTGTAAAAGGATTGGATAACATACCACTGCTCGAGACCATGGCACAGACACATCAGTAGAAGATCCTTAAATCTGCCCCAAGCTTCAAACAATGTTTCTCCATCTCTGCATCTTAACATCGTGATTTCTCCCCTCATTTGAATTGTCTTGCTTGGAGGAAAGAATTGTGATAGGAACAATGTGCAGAGCTTGTCCCAAGTAGTGATTGAACCATTGGGAAGTGATTGCAGCCATGTTTTCGCTTATCCCCCAGTTGAGAAGGGGAAGAGACGCAACAAATTGCATCCTCCGATACTCCGTGTATCTTGAACGTACCGGAAAGTTCGAGAAAGTCTCTAAGGTTCTGATGGGGGTCCTCATGATTTCCACACGTGACTTGCTTCTGATAAAGCATGTTGATCATCGCAGACTTAATCTCAAACTGTGCCCTAGCAACATCAGACATCCGTATCGAACATGAATGTTGTTCATGTTCGGCACCACGTAATCTCCGAGTCGACGTGGTGGAGGAGCCTGTGGTTCTCGCGGTTGAGGTGTGAGTTTCCGTTGTTGCAAATTTCGATGGCCGTTCAACATACCATTCTGATTATCCATCTCTTTTTTGATCTGACGGCTCTGTGAAAGACAAATAAAAAGGATTTAGGTAGAAAGAACGAAAGAAAAAAAAGAAAAAGAACAAAACAAGAATGATCTTAGGTTCGAATCTAAGACGTGTTGATAGGTCCCCGGCAACGGCGCCAGAAATTTGATGCATTCCAAGTTAAACAAATATTAACCTAAACTACCCGCAAGTGCACGACACGTGTGTAGTACTCTAGGTGTCGATCCCACAGGGACTACGCAACACAATCTAAACCCAACACAATCTAAACCCAAACCACGAATTAAACTTGCAAATAACGAATACTTGTTTTAAGAATGAAATAACTAAAAACAATAACCTAACGAGTTCTTAACAGTGAGACAAACGTTCTAGGATTACGGTTTCACCACAAGACTACCGAAACCAAAAGTCAACCTATCTAATGATGCATTCCCAATTAATTTATCTAAGGTGGACGACCCTAATATGATATCTACCCTCTCTCAAAGGATAGACATGTGATCTAGTCAAGTTATCCCCTATTTTCGTGGCTGATACCTTAAACTAAACCCATAAGTTCTATGACTTATTCGTGTTACCCTCAACCACTACTACCCTACTTTCATGGCCTAGCCTCGGTTGTTCTAAGCCTGATTATCTGGAATTAGAATTCTCCTTTCGGTCCTTCTCCTAAGTTCTTAAAACATGTATCTATGTGGCCATTCGTAAAACACTAGTCAATCAAGCACTCAGAAAAAGAATAGATAAACGAAAACGGGAGATTGAATTCAAAGATAAATCCAAGTGGTTCTGGGATATCTATGGGCTAATCCCTTCTCCTAGAAGAAAACGACTACTCACTCATGCATTCGAAAGAAAACAATATAATCGAAATAGATAGTTTAAAGGGTATAAAAACCAAACAAAAATGAAGTCCTGATTCGATCTTCAATGCCCCTTGAATGTCTCTCGCCAAGATCTCACGAACCAGTCTTCTTCCTCTCTGCAACTCTCTCTGTAACTCTGTGTCTGTCGTGTGTGTCCTCTGTAACCGAATTAATCTCACATTCTATGACCGCTTTTTCTTCCTCTTTCCTCTTCTATTCTCTTTCTCTTTCTTCTTCTTTCCCCTTAGGCCGTGCTTTTCCATTCTTTCCCGTTATCCTTCCTTTTTTCTCCATGGCCAGAATCTTTCATTTTCTGTGCTACAAGTCCATAATTCTCCAAGCCCGGCCGGGCAGAATGTGAAGCCTGACCGTGCTTCCTGTCTAGCCAATGCCTGACCGTGCAGGAAGTTACGCCCAGTCGTAGCTCGGTCGTGCTGGTATTCCTTGGAGTGATCCCTGGTGATGCAGATTGAAGAGCTCAGTCGTGCTGGTTCTCCTTGTAGTGTTGCCTGGTCGTGCAGATTGAAGAGCTCGATCGTGCAGGTTCTCCTTGGAGTGCTGCCCGGTCGTGCTGGTTCTCTTTGGAGTTCTGCCCGGTCGTGCAGATTGAAGAGCTCGGTCATGCTGATGCTTGTAGATTGATGAGCTCGGTCGTGCACAAAATTGAACCTGACCTTGATTGCATGATAGTCATTGCCCGACCGTGCAATGTAAGAGCCCGGGTTGTGCGATGCTCTCGGGGATAATTTGTGACGTTAATGCCCGACCGTGCTTGACATCTAGCCCGACCGTGCGTGATGGCCAATAAAGTGTCCAACCGTGCAAGGGTGACAATGGTCGACCGGTCATGTTCACATCTTGCCCGTTATTCTTCTTTTCTAGTCTCGTTTACTCCGTTACGATCCTTAATGCTAGTACATTGTACGTTTATGTTCTTTAGCTTCGAAATGAAATGAATTTTCATTTAAATTTGTAAGAACACGAAAAACACGAAAACGAGTAAAACGGATACAAAATCACACGTAAAAATCGCATCTATATCGTAAACATCTCTAAAATCGTGCGAGAAATATGTATGAAAACAATACGGTCCATGAGCTTAAAAAGAAACTACAATGTTGCTGAAAATTGTGTGGATTCATTTTGTAAAACCATACGTGAATGTTTACCGAAAATTAATCAAGCTCTCGTGATATATTACGAAACAAGGAATGTTTTAAAAGATATGAGAATTCCACATGAGAAAATTGATGTTTGTAGAAACAATTGCATTTGTTTTAAGGAAATGTTAAGACTTGTTGAAATGTAAATTATTCGGTGCAAGAAAATTTCGTCCAAAGAAACTATCTTTACGTTAATATGTACCGTATAAAAAAATATTCTATATGCATATAGCAAACAGGTTGAGAAGTTTATTTGAATCGAAAAATGATGGGATATTTACAAGAATAAATAGAATACGGTGGAGATCGTTGGCATCGAAAACTAAGAGGCAAAGGTGAATGGCATAACTCGTAAACCATATTGGTAATCACTCATATTGCATCATAATTTGGATGTTATATAAATCGAAAATAAGTTTTCCGATAACATCATCAACTTTATTTTGAATGTGACGAGGAAAACTAAAGATAATATACATCAAGAAAAAATTTGAAGACAATATGTCGAAGACTTGAGTTGGAGTTACGAGATGGAATGACATTTATCCCAATATTCAGATTGTCTTGGCCAGTGAAAACCGCATTATTAAGGTGGTTAAAAGAAGATGTTAAATTTCCAAATGGATATGCATCGAACATTTCTCATTGTGCGGATATTGTTGGTTCGAGATTGATCGGGTTGAAAAATAAGGATTATCACGTTTTCATGCAGCGACCCATTCCAATTGCATTTACTGAGCTCTTACCACGAAACGTTCACGATGTGCTAAGAGGAATTATGACAATATCTCAGAAGTATTATGCTTATTGGAAAAAGTTTTTCCGCCTTCTTTCTTTGATGTCATGGAACATTTGCAATTGCATTTACCAGATAAGGCAATACTCGGTGGGCTAGTTCAATCCAGATGGATGTATCCTTTCGAAAGGGTATTTTTTCATCTTAAGACAAAAAGGAAAAAATCAACGTAGCGGTTGATGGATCTATTGTTAAGTAGTACTTGTTGGAAGAAATCACATATTTCAGCATATTTTATTTAGAGTCGCATATTCCGACGAAACAAAGACGCTCAACAGAAGATCACACAAACTATCTATACCAATATAATCCTCAATTTAGCACAATTTTTGAGACCTTTACACCAATTGGACGTACAGGAGGGAAATCTGAAGAACCAGAGGTATATAATCACGTCCATATATATATTACTAAATTGTCAAGAGCTATTACCTTTCGAAAGGTACAAAACAATGAAAATCGATCATTTAAACATAAATGTATATATATATATATATTTATTTATATATTAATATATATGTGTGTTAATGTACTTTCATTAGAGGATATTTGATGAAGAAGTAATGAGTATATATCCCCATCTAAATGCAAATGAACTCAGAAAAAATGAAAGTTCAACATTATGACTCATGGTTGAGAGATTATGTAAGTACACGTATATACATACGTTATATATATATATATATATATATATAAACAAAATGTTATGTTATAAAGTATTCATTTTTTATGTTATATAGGTCAAAGGTTTTGATAAGAGACATCCTACCTGGTTAAAAAAATTGGCTAATGGTCCTGCAAGAAATGTTTTGTGTTAGCCAATTTTTTTTACTCGTGGATACATTCAACACTTACGAACACGGAAAACATAGAAGCACATACAATTACGGCGTTTGCATTAATAGTGAAATAAAGGGTAACAATTTCCACAAAATTTTGCACCAAATCCTACAGGTGGAATATCTCGGTCTCGTTGGATAGAATGCAATGTTTTTTAAATGTCATTGGTTCGACGCAACCGTAGGACGTGGCAAACGAAAAAAATCGATAGGGAGGAATTGACATCAATCCGGCACGATAATATGGTATGTTTGATCCATTCATTACAATAGATCAAGTATGTTACGTGCAATATCCAACAACATTGAAACATCAAAGAGAGGAGTGGTGGGCCGTAGTAAAGATCAGGCCAAGAGGAGTTATAAGCATAAATGAAAAAGAAGATCCGTTGCAAACCAATGACCCTAAACCGATACAGTTAATTGATATAGACAATCAAGAGGAGATTCTCGCAAGAACTGACACAGATGGAGAATACATCCGCGATTATGAAGACGTTGAACCGGAAGATGCAGAAGATGAACACAATGATGAATTTAGTGAACAATTGAAAGAATACTCTCCAATCGAAGAATCTACCGAAGAAGAAATGTGAAGTGTGTCATTCTCATATCAACTTTATATATTTTTTAAGTTAATTTATAATAATATATTCAAGTTTCAACAGGTATTCGTTGGACATTGCAACGGAAACCCGTTGAAACATTAAATTCGGTTTGATAATTAGAAAATTTTCAAAGTTTTCCAATTGTTAATGGGCATCCGTTATGAAATGGCAACGGATGCTCATTGCCAATATTTAGATGGCCAACATATGACATTTGGTAGATGCCCATTAATACCCGTTGGTTTGTTCCAACGGATGCCTGTTGAAAGGTGTTCAATGGGTATCCATTGCAACCTAGCAACAGGTGTCCGTTGAAAATGGTCATCCATTGTAATCTACCAACGAGTGTCCATTGGAAATGATAATTATGGCTATTTTACACCTACAACATCGATTTTATATCTCAACGGGCATCTGTCGAAATTTCCACTTGATTCCCATTGAAAGGGACACATACCGTCATTATGGCGCCTGCTGCCTCGAGAATGTGCTTTACCTATGGGCATCCGTTGAAAATTTTAACAGATGACCATTGAAAAACCAACAATCATGTAAATTAATTGCATTCATTTTTCAATACGTTGGTAGACACAAACTGACACCCGTTGGTCTGTTGCGATGGATGCCCGTTGAAAGGTGTTCAGTGGGCATCTGTTGCAACCTAGCAACGGGTGTCCATTCAAAACGGTCATCTGTTGGAACCTAGCAACGGGTGTCCACTAGAAACGCTTATCATGGCTATGTTACGCCTACAACATCGATTTTGTGTCTTAACGGGTATCTGTTGCATTTTTCAATGGATGCTCGTTGAAAGGGATACGTTTCATCATTACGTCATCGGTTGCCTCAGGAATGCACTTTACCAATGGAAATCAGTTGAAAATTGCAACAAATGCCCATTGAGAAACCAACATTCATGTAAATTAATTGTGTCTGTTGAGGTGACGTTATTTCTACCGGGCATCTGTTGGCATTACCATCATATGGCCTTTGGAAACTTTTATATATTCGTTGTTGAACAATTCATTTTTCAACAAGTTAGTAGACACAAACTGACACATGTTGGTCTGTTGTAGTGGATGCCTGTTGAAACGTGTTTAATGGGCATCCATTACAACTTAGCAACGAGTGTCCGTTGAAAATTTTCATCCGTTGCAACCTAAAAACGGGTGTCCGTTGGAAATGGTTATCATGTCTATGTTACGTCTACAATATCGATTTTTTGTCTCAACGGTCATCTATTGCAATTTCCAATGGATGCCCGTTGAAAGGGACACATACCATCATTACGTTGTCGGTTACCTCGGGAATGCGCTTTACCAATGGGCATCCGTTGAAAATTACAACAGATGCCTTGAGAAATCAACATTCATGTAAATTAATTGCATCTGTTGAGATGACGTTATTTCTAACGAGCATCCGTTGGCATTACAACAGATGCCCATTGGAAACTTTTGTATATTTGTTGTTGAACAATTAAATTTTCAACATAATCTCTAAACAAAAAAATCACATTCTCTCAAACAGAAATTCTAAACACTTAAATACAATGAGAGCTCGACGATTTGTCGGTTACGATGGAATATTGGAGGGGTTCAGCAAGAGCCTCGCCACCGCCTTCACCGCCACCATATCGGCCTCCTTCACCAATATCGTCACTTCTAATATTTAATGAAGAAGATGATATGGTGGACATAAACACATTGCTCGATATATTCAGCGAGCGTCCTTCCGTTCCTATTATTGAACCTGAACGTTCTGATGGGATGTTATGGTGAGATTTTACAAAATTCATATTGACTTTAATTATAAATAATATATAATTTTTTTCCACGTGCAGGTTTGATGTGGATGATTTTCTGAAACACACGAACAACATCATCATCCAAGGATCACTACAAGATCAATTCTATTTTTCCTTTCTGGCGATGCTAGAAGTTATACGCCACTGATGGTGGTGTACATTCATCACAAGTAATTTTAATATAAAATTTAGTTTTAAAATTATTATTTACTTTTATTTATTTCAATTTAATTTTGCAGCGAACATATAGATGGCGAAAGAAGGATACGTCGCGCATCTATACAACTTGGATGCACGACATGCAAGTCCAGTTACACTTGATGATAAACAATGCCAAGCGCAACTATTACAAGAAGAATGCCAAACCGACAGGGGTAATAGATGAGGTCTTCAACTAACTCGTCCAACATTGGGAGTCGAAGGACTTCAAGGTAAAAAGCGAAAGGAAAAAAACTATCGGTACGACAAGAAGGATCCTGGGGATGGTCCGCATCGCCATACCTCAGATCAAAATTATTCTCGAACCGAAAGAAAGAATTGGTAAAATTTATTTCTATTAATGATTTAAATTTTATTGTTTTATAAAATATTAACTAGTAATATTACTATAATTTTATAGATGCTAACCGACTCTTCTTGAGCTGGTTATAGTTACAAATGCCAGAAGAAATCTGTCATCAAGGAAGAGGTCGACGAACCTGAGCTCATCGACTCTCGGGCGGAACGGAACATGAAAGCTATGACGGAGAAGATCACACAACAATCACAAGCCATCGATTTAACTCCCGATGATCTCAGTCCTTTACAAAATTAATGAAAATTTATTTAGAGGTAAATAATAAGATAATTGTTATTGTAATTCTTTACTTAAATAAAAAATTTTCTAACAATATGTTAACTTTCCCGTGTTTTACATTGTAGTCTTGTTAGACCGTATAAGGGAGGTCTATGTGGTTTAGGTTTGCTACAAAAGGATATCGTTGAGGACGCCATGACAATAGCCTCCACATTCCAAGAGACTTACACGCAAGAATGATGCATCGAACATATTGAAACTACATTTCGAACAATGCAAGATGCTCTTCATGGAACACAAGATGCTCTTATAGTAACACACTCTGAGCTTCGAGAAACTCAAGAAAAGATGCGTCAGATCGAGAGCATTATCGAGTTGCTAACCTGACGCGATCCCGACTGGAACGAGGCTCTAGACTTGGTTAGAAGGGATAGCCCTTGCTGCAACGAGTCGCACAAGGGTTGTGGGATGGATGGTCACATGAGAGTTGCAGAAGGCTCTTGATTCACCGGTTCGTCTCCGAAGGATGTTACTTACCAACGAAAAACAAACAAATCGTCGAATATTACACACCAACGAGATTGCTGGATATTACACACCAACAATTCAAGGATTCACAAGAAAGTCAAGATAAAAATTCAGTTGTTTGATTTCAAAAGTTGGATTGTTCAATGGAGGGGGGGGGGGGTGGGTGCCCTACAATTCCAAGGCCATGCAAACATTAAATGCGACATTAATGGGTAGTCTTCATGCAAGACTACACATTAATACATGGAAAACATAGAAACATTAAGACAAGCTTGATGGACGTGCATGTTGGGGCTCGAACTCTTCTTGAAACCCTTGGGATATTAATTAGGTCTCGTGAAAAGTGACACGCGACCTCGTTAAAAACCCATCGTCGGGAAACCCCCTGGGACAAAACCGACGAAGGGAAAAGAGCACACGCGGGTCACTTACCTAATTAATAACCGTTGTGGGGTGGATTTCGGCTTGGATAACGTTTCTTAAGGTCATGACTTCACGTCGACTCGAATAATCTTCGTGAACATGGATGGCCGCGAGAATTCCAACGATTGCGTCCTTAAGCTTCGCAGCCTTGGCTCAGGTCACGGGACCGGCTGGTAGGATCAACGCCTCTTCCTCTTTAGCCCTAGCTCGGGTAACGGAACCAAGGTCTTCTTCTGCATTGGAGGTCGCATCCTTAATCGGTTGAGCGTATCAGCCACCAGCAGCGACAGGGGCAACAACGCCAAGACTAGAACTTATCATCGACTTCGATACAACCCCTTTACGAGGTGTTGGCTGACACAGAGATGAAGACGACACTACCAATTTAGATGATTTGTAGTAAATTAGTTTTTTAATTTGTATAAACTTTTTTTATTAATATTTTTAATTTTTAATTTTTTTAATTGTTCTAAATTTTTTTGTTACGTTCTTGACGAATGCTCGTTGAAAAGTTTTAAAACTTTCAACGGGCATCCATCAGATTTTTTTTAAAATTCCTGCCATTTTGTTTTGTAACGGATATCCATTGATAGCTCCCGTCATTTTTTTGCCAACGGGTATGCGTTGAAATTATTTCTCTTCTCGCCATTTTCTTTTCAACGGGCTTTCAACGCACATATGTTACAACCCTCCAACGTGCATCCGTTGGACCTTTTGTAACCGGCATTCGCTGCAAATATTCAATAGATATATCTATTACACTCCGTTGAAAGGTATCAATGGATTTTATCGTTGTACAGCCGTTGCAAATCACAACGGATGCGAATTTTCAATGATCGATTTCCTATGCCTCCAAATCCGTTGGGAATGATCTTTTTTTTTGTAGTGATTAGAAACCACTTATTTCCACCTCAGAAGTAAAGTCATAATGTATTCTCTATGTTTGAAATAGAGAGAAACATATTTCTTTTCCGAGATCAAGGTGGCTATTGGAAGATGATGCAGAAGTACATAAGAGCCGGAGTTACATCTATGGTGTCCCTTCCTGTGATAATTTTTTATCCATCGACAATACTGCGTAAAATGGCTGAGGTTTGTACATTGAGATTAGATTCTGTAAAGATTTTTATTTAATTTTATTATCTTTACTATATTATTGATTCAAATCCTTATTCACGTTATGTTCTTGTAGTTGATGGAGTACTCACACCTTTTAGACATGACAGATAAAACCGAGAAACTATACATGTGGTTGGTTTATGATTGTAAGCACATCTCTGATCTCTATGCATGGATGCGACCAAAACTAATTTTGATGTTGGTTTGATCTCTGAATTCTTCCTTATATTCGATATATACAACATCATGGGCTACATCTGTATATTATACCTACCAACGTACCTAGAATCCATTTAATCCGATCCTTGTTAAAACTTATGAAATGAACAATCATGGTGGAATCACTTTCATATCTCAACAGGTAAGACTTTGCTTAATAATCCATGTTCCTCTTCAGTTCTCATAAATCAAAGGTTAGTATATCAATGAGGTTGATGATAATATTTTGTTTATTAGGTTAGTCATCACCCACCATTGGAACAGGAATGAAATCCTCCTCCTCCATCTTGTATGTCACCTTTGATGATCCATGCACTTGTTTACTCTATTGTTAATGTTCAAGGTATGTTTCTCAAAATTTGTCATTTATTAGACTAACGCCATTATGGTAAGCAAGGTATGCATAAGGTCTATATAAAAAGAAGAATGTTTATAGGAGTTATAACTAATTTCTCTTGTCGGAGTATTCTTTCGCTCGGATGCTAGTTTTAGATGATCTGTCATAATATCATAGTTAAATACTTCACAAAAAAAAAAGACTTGGAACAGTTCAATGAGTGGGATGTAGGCGATGTTCCTTATTGTCCTCTCAACTTTGATAGTTGCCGTAAAAGAGTAAGACAAAGAATTATAAGAGAAGCAAAAAATGGACTACACATATGAAACCAAAGATCTCAGCTGAGATCGGAACACCGGTCGAGTAAACGAACAAAAACGTAGATCAATTATGAGTGATACCGTAGAAGCACAATTTCTAAATGCATTCTAATACTCGTACCTCTAATCTTTGTAAACATTTATATCACCATCCCAATTTAACATGACAATATAATAAATAACAAAGAAAGAGCATCAAATCTAAAGGCATGGCTAAAGATAATCGATATGATAGAAAGTGGATTGAATCAAGCATACATTTGAATGGATAAAAAATCATTGATTTTCCAAATAGAAACACAAACCAAAGAAATGACATCGTTCTTTTTTCTGAATTTAAACTGCGACCACTCCATCGAGTCGCTGCAGCATATAGTCCAGAGGAATAGCACCATTCGAGATGAATCCTATGAGATTTGGAATGTTGAATCAGTTTTAGCCGATAGGATAGAAAGTTTATCGAATCAAGCATATATGTAAATGGACCTAGAAGCATCGATTCACAAATAGAGATACAAACCCAAGAAAGGACATCGTTCCTTTTTAAGACCTCAAACTGTGATAACTCCATCACTTTGTTGCAATATATATTGAATCGAAATAACACTACTCAAGATGAATCCTATGATAGAAAGTGGATCGAATCGAGTATAACTGTAAACTGTTCTAGAAGAATCAATTCATGAAATAGAGACACAAACCGAAGAATGGACATCATTCCTTTTTTAGACCTCAAACTACGACGACTCCATCGCTTCACTACATCATATAATCCAACAACACAACACTACTTGAGATGAACCCTATGAGATTGAGAAAGTTGAATCAATGAGATGAACCCTATGAGCTTGAGAAAGTTGAATCAATTTCAGCATAGTAACCACATAAATGAACCCTATGAGATTGGAAAGATGATAGTACATGGGTTCTCATAAGCAAAACATCTTACCTCGCGACTCGTTTCAAAATCTAGATGGTTATCACGGCTGCGACCCACGAAATCGAGATTCCATGTTTTGTAGTCGTCACCATCACCTTTCGCTTCCTTTTATGAAAAAAAAAGAGAAAGCTATAACCCACGGAATGATGATGCGAGTGTGTTTGAAATCTCGGCAAATAGATGGAATCGAGATTCTATGTTTCATAGCCGTCGTCGTCACCTTTTGTTTCCCTTTATGACTACAAAATCGAAAGTTGTGACCTAGAAAATCGGCGTTGCGAGAGTATTTCGAAATCTCAGCAAATAGATAAAATCAAGATTCTTCTCGGTAAGCATACTATCGACAACGCAATCCTCTGGCATCACCGATGACTATCCGATATCGCAATCCACACCACTTGGATGAACGGTGTCGCTACCAACTACGATATCATACGTTTTTCAATGGAATCGATGGAAATGCTTTACGCAATGCAACTTGATTTCTCCATTTTATTCACAGGTTCATTAAACGGAAACATGCATTTATTTACTGGTCTACGAAATAATAAAATCAATTAAAATTTAAATTTTATTTATATGTTTTATAATTGTATTGGAATCAAAATCTAAATCGGTTAGAATTCAATTGATTTAAATTTGACTATTACTAGATTATCATTTATGAAAATTTAAATAATTTGTATCAGAGATGCAAACAAAAAATCGGAATAACCATCCTTAATTTTAAGTGTATAATGGGGACATGAGTTTTTGGCTTTGAAATATCAAACATTGATATATTACTATACTAGTGATTTTACTAAGTAGAAATGCGCTAATGTCGATAATTAAATATAACTAAAATATATAAATTTTTCTTTCATTATGTTTTTTTCCAGATTTTATTTAATTAATATTTATCATAGCTCATTTTTATATACACTTTAGATATTTATTGTAAATGTTAAAAAAAAATTATTGCTGTGTTATTGTCTTGGAGTTTTTCAAGTCAGCCCATTATATATAAATATATATATATATATATGAAAATGTGGATATGAATGTTATTTGAACTTTTAAACCTATCAACTTTTTTTTATATTGAAGGAATGTTATAATTTTTACCTACAAATATCTTCATATCCATCTCTTGTAGAAGATATAATTTTTTGTTGAAATAATCTCTCTATCTTATGCACATTCACATAGATATAACCTTTTTTTATTATATATACATATATACCATATATAGTTATATTATATATTATATATATATCTATAATATATATGATGCATGATATATGTATATCTTGTATGTACATATTAGAGTATGTGTACATTTATAACACATATATACGCATCTTATAACTTATGTATCTTATATGCATAATTATAATTTATAATCTATATATATATTTATATATATATGCTCATATATAGTTATATAATATATACCATATAATTCATTAATATATTTATAAATATAACATATAATTATATTCATATAATATATACATATACACGATCAAATGTGATTTTATTTAATAATGTATGATTGTTTTCTCTATGTTTTTTAAATCGAGAATCTTTAATCAATTTATATGATTTATTACAATTTTTTTAAATTAATTTTTTTCTGCAAAACGGAATAATTATATAAATATATATTTATATCAATTAATTGTTTTATAACATAATATAAATATATAATTATTTTAAAATATTTAAAATAATTATCAAAGTTAAAAGAATTTAAAAAGAAAAAACCAAAAACTATGTAATATATAATTTATTATGTAAAATAATAAGATTCACTAATAAAACACATATTGATATAATTCTCCCATAAAATGTAATGATATATAAATAATAAAATAAAAATGAATAAGTAACACCAAACCGAAGTTTAATATTGAATATTACAACCGTAAATATTCTCTTCCATCCATATCTATATTAAAACCTAATATTTTTTTGAATGATATTTTAATTAAAAATATATTATTGAAAATTGTTTGCATGAGTATTGACAAAATCTATTTCTGACAAAATTTTTTAGTTATTATAAATTTACCATATGTAAAAATTTTTGTAGATGAATGATATATGAAATATCAAATCCTCTTAATATAATTAAAAAAATAGTTACAAAATTCAATTTATAATATATATTAATACGTAGTTGTTGTTATATTTGAATAACTAGTCTATTGACTTTAGATTTAGGTCGATGACGGTTATGATAGTTTTTTACAATCTTCTATTACGATCACATCTCCGTCAACATCTTTTATTCTTTTTTAAATATTAATGTGGTCAAATGAATTGTAAATGGATTCGAATTTATTAAAAATTTAAATATTCAGCATTTAGCACATGTAATTTTTTTAATAGATGACACGATGTGTAAATTTGATCTTTATACAACAATTTTTAAAGTTAAATTAGTTATAGAATTCATAAAATTAAGTTAGTTAATTTTATAAAATTAAGTTAATATCTACAATTTATAAAATTAAGTTAGTTATAGAAAATTTAGAACAAAATTAATTAATGAGATAATGGTTATTAACATGATAATTCTTTCTTTTTCGCCAATTCATACAAATTTGTATACGCACGTATCATGAATTTTTCATTCACAATCTTATAGATTCCATTATTTGCATGTTTTTATAATTGAATTGACTTTTCTAATCATATATATAAAAAGAGGAATTTTTCTCCCCTCTGGTACTGCCACATCAACAGAGGGAGAAAAAATTCCCTTTAATCAAACGTTACAGATAAGGGTCACATCATCTTCTTCCTGCCTGTAATAGCAAAGGAGAGAGGCAAGAGATGGTGAACCGACGATTTGCTCAATTCTCGAAGAGTAACGAGGAAGCCGATTAACCATTGACAAGGCATAAGCATTGTTATTCGAGCTCCGACGAAACCGACATGAGGTAGCGGAAACGGAAGAAGGTGAAGCTGAGCGAAGACGAAGACAAAGATAGTATGGAAATGAAGGGGACTAAGAGGGAGATAATGGGAAGGTAAGAGCAATTGTCGACGAGTAACGAGGAAGACACTGAGCCATTGACGACGCATAAGGGTCATTATTCGAGCTCTGATGAAGCCGACAGGAGGCAGAGGAGGCGGAAGAAGCTTTAGCTGAATTTTTCCGTACAAGGATCCAGTGGCAATGCTTGGATGAGAGAGCTTTAGCTGACTTTATCGCGTCGAAGGCGTCAACCCCTATCAGAAGTGTCTCCATATCGTCCAGCAGTACCTCGACACCACTCGCGGTGTTAGTTGGGGCAAAGATCACTGCCCTATTTCGCTTCACGATCCCAAGCCATAGGCATTTGAATCTCAATAATGTTAAAAGGGTGAATCATGTGAGGTAATAACTCCAGTTTCCATTGTGATCTGTATTTTCTCTGTGGATTAATCGAAAATATGAAGATCGTATTAGCAATTCTTTGCATGTAAAAAAAGAGATATATCTGATGGAGGAAGCGGAAGCTTATGACGACGATGAGGCAAAATAGAGGTCTAAGGTTTACACGAAGTATTCATTATTTCTTGAATTTGGTTCTGTTTTTTTATTGCTCGAATTTGATTTCTTATTTCCCGAATCACAGAGTACATTCTGGTTCGATTTGACTTTTTCTCTACTCCAATCCTGGATTCTTAGAAACCACCGCAAGTGGTGGTTTAGTATCATAGACTAGTGCTATTCTTTGGACTATATATTGCAGCGACGATTGATTCCTCACAGTTTGAATTCTAAAAAGGAACACTTAGATATCAATAAAGAGATGTATCTGATGGCTATTGGTGAGAAATCTTGAGCTTTGAACAATTTGAGGTGTTACTCTGAGCAATGGTTAGTGATTTTAGGGTTTATGAGTTAGTGATCATCCATTGAAGTGATAAGTTTGGGTACTGTCTTTGTAGGTTATTCAAGGGATGGAAGGCAGGAGCCGGACACCATTGTAGTCAGAGGGGTTCTGTTGAGGTGGTTTGCGGAGCCGAGGGTTTCTTCAATGCCATCCATGTTGGTTACGCATACAATCTTCTCCAGTTTTTGCAAAATAAGGTATAGTTATCGGTAACATTCTCCAAACGGTGCTTTGGCTTTCTTGATAGTGAAATTGCTCTAATCTTTGAAGCTAAAGATATTCATTATCTATATAAAAGAAAGGGATCAAATGTTTGCTATAAAAATGTCAACGAAGACTGGTTTATTAATGTATTTTGATCCTTCAGTTCAAACTACGAGGAATTCATTTTCATTCGATTGAACTTTTGTTAGAAGGTCATTCATTTGCTTATAACAAGTTCAGAATTTGTGTGTTGTTTAAAATATTTTTCTTAGGTTGTTTTGGAGTTCCTTGATTCGGGGAAGGAGGAAGAGGGAAAGTTTTCCACATGTGTGGAGTTCATTTTGGATCTCATTGTTCTTATTATGTTTCTGTATCATTTTCTAATGTAGATATTTTCCATGGTCGAAGACATAGGGATATCTGTCAACATTGTTGTCACTGCTTCAGCTATGGTCGAAGACCTAGGGATATCCCCTATTGCTGTTGCAACTGCTTCAACGGTAGTGGAACCGACAGCTCTGACGATGAATTGGATTCTGTTGGCCGATTTAATTCTTCCAGTGAAGCTTGTGAAATCCTAAAGGTAGGACGAGTTTTTAGTTTTTTGCCTCCTGGGTGTTTTTAGCACTAAGAATTGGAGATCTCATTGTACGTAAACTCTGCATGTGTAGAGTTTGGTCCTTTGTAGGAGCATGTGCAAGAGGAATTTGTTAGCATACGCCACAAAGAATTTTGAGAAAATAAAGAACTTTAAGCAAAAAGATGAAGCTTCCTGGACATTTGTTGCCAATGGTTTGGTTGGTTAGGATATGAGGCGGCTTTATGCAGATCTCGCTGGGAGATATCTCCTTCTTGTCCTGCAGGTACTTTCAATGAGTCTCTGTGTTGTGTAAATTTCCTCTTCTAGTTTTGTTTGGTTGCAAGGAAAAGTAGGACAAAAACTAGTTTCGAGTTGCGCAGGGATTTCAGGAAATTGTTCCTTCGTTATGAATGTTTGTGAAAAAACTTTAGGAAAGAAAGGCGGTCTTAAGATTCTATCAGTAGTTCTATGGAAATTTTTTTCTATGGTGCTATTTGGTTGCTTGTGGGCAGGTGGTGAAAGTAGGTGAAACTAACTCCTAGTTGTTGTCCCATATTGCTGTAATACTAGGAGGATGAGGAAGAGGTGAAACCGGACGATGCGAAGCCATTCGGTTGCTCAGTTCGAACTGGTGATTCGTGCTTTTATCTGAAGCCGATGCATTCTTCCATATAATTAAAATCGATAAATGAATCTGAACAACCCGGAATTGCCCAATTACGACTGTTTATGCATCAAGAAATATAGGACAAAGAAATATGAAGTATAGGCCTATACCATAGACCCCTTTGGTCTCCTTCTGGGTATGTTGGGAATGATTGGCAGTTTTAAAAGCTAGGGTTAGGGTGAGGTTGGGAGATCTAGGAAAACGTCGGCTCAACGATCACGTATAGTTGTTGAGCTTACCACGATTTTGGGCTATGAGTTGTGTTTTCTCAGCTCTTTGAGCATGCTTATGCTAGGTAATATGTGACGTGTGGTCTTCTATTTTGAGTTTGTTTTTAAATTAGTTACGCAGGGAGCATTAGTGATCTATTCCGGTTAATGTCTTCTTATTATAGAGGATGGAATAGACGATGAATCATGTTTATATTGAGTTTGTTGTGAAATGAGCTTCACATGGCACATTAGTGATCTATTCAGATTCATGACTACTTCTTTAGGGTATGGAACAAATGGTAAATAATCTTTATATTGAGTTTGTTGTGAAATAAGGTTTGCATGGCACATTAATGATCTGTTCTGATTGATGCCTTCTTCTCAATGGATAGAACAAAGAATGAATGATCTTTATATTAAGACTTTTGATTCTATGCTAATCGAGCTCATCATGTTTGGTCTTTGTGTTCATGATGTAGAATATGGAAACATGGATGACCAGTTCTATGCGGAAGACAGATGCATCAGAATCTTAAGCCGAAGAATATGATTACTCGGTACTGTCATTCTAATTTTGTTTTGATTTTTTTATAGATATTGGTTTGTTGTTCTGATTAACAGTTTCGATTTCTATTTTAATTGGGCTTACCATGATGGACATTGCTAGTATTTGTATGCTTGATCAATGAGGTTTCCTTCCCAAGGTAAAAGTGAGAATCCTCGTTTGGAATCCTAATTGCTTGAACATAATGTGATATGACTTTTTCCATTTCTGATGCACATGTTTTCCATGGTCGAAGACCTAGGGATATCTGTCAACGTTGTTGTCAACAGTGCAGTTAGTATTTCTTTGACATTAGATGTGCTAACGAGAAATGTGATGGATTCTTACTTTATGGCTCTAGTACACATTTGTTTTAACAGAATAATATCAGTTATGGGTTAAAGAATATTCTTTATCCTGTTTCAAAGACTATTGGTGGACAATTAGATCTCCTTATCTTGGACATATTATACAAGGTTTGTTTGCATCTCTGTAATTGGCTTCCTGACTGTAAGGACAAACACTAGCTTAATCTTGGTATCAAACTCCATGGATGGTTGGTTGTTTTGTTCCCATGGTTTTTCTACTCGCTCTCTCTCTCTATCTCTCTTTGATCTCTGCCTGTGTCACCATTTCTCCCTTAAGTACAAACTTTGGAAACCAAATCTAAGAGTCATCATGGAAGATGATATCGATGAAGTTAGTGTTGGCCACGAGACTAAAGCTTTCTTGAAACTTGCTTTCAGCAAATGAACGTGTGTTTCTTAGATTTTGAGTTTAGGTGTTGCAGCAAATGAAAGCGTGTTTCGCAATCATCAGTTCATCAATTATGCGTTTCAAACCATGGTATCCCCTTCAATCCTGGAGAGGATTTCGATAAGGTTCATGCTCTCTTGCATATCAGGGTCAAGCCAATGTTAAACGTAATTTTAATTCATTCCGATGAATTTATGTAGGATATTGTTTAGGTCAATCGAGTAGATTTGAATTTACGTCACATCGGGCTGCAAAAGTTTGATATGTAGTGTTAGAGCTCATATCTGATCATATGGAAGGTAATTTATGCAGAGGTAAACAATTTACTCTATAGCATGTTCTTAATCAACTTCATCTTTGACATGCTTTATGCCTTTCAATTTGCCTTTTTTAGCCTCTTAATTTTCATTTTGAGTTCATGTTTAAGAACATGCTAGATGTCATTATCAATTTCGTCGATTTTCATGTACTTCTTAAATTAGTTTATTTTTCCAGACCCTCATCTTCATCTGCAATTTAAGAAAGAGAAGGAGGAGGACCAAAGGGGGCGAGGATCAATTTCATTGATTGGTTAGTCCAACTCATCGTCATCACGAAAATCATCCACTGAAAAATCATCTTCCTCTGTAATGGCTCTATAATTGTTGTATATAGTGATTACACTTATGTATCACATACGGTATTTATTAGATTCTGACATTCAGTTTCCACCAGGGTAGGTTAGGCCCTGGAAGACTGAATTGATAAACATCCAAAGCTTCCTCAAAGCTCATTTCCATCACATATCCTCTAAAGGTACACGGATCATTGATTCCTCTGAATTTTGCATTGGTGGCAATAAAGTATTATTCCAAATATCTAACCGCTGGTTAATGGATTCTTTTTAGACTATGGGCATACACAATTGTTGGTGCATGCAGCTTTCTTTGCTATGAGCATATCTCCCTGGTGGTTCATGAAGAAAGCGATGACTTGCGGTATGCCTATTTCGTAACTCTTGCTGGCATTGTGGTTGTTGTTGTGTCTATCACAGTAAGTGTTATAGTGATGATCATTATAATCATTTCTATTGCCATAATCAGGAGCGTAATGATACATCATATGAACCTCTTCCACATCATTTCTTCGTCTTTGATTTCCAGAACCTTTTGTATTATTTTCTGAAGCCACAGGTATTACTGGCTCCGCTGCTTGTATCTCGGGTGGTGGTTGTTCCTTGGATGGCTCGAGTTGTGGGGCAGTGCCTCAGTTGGCGAAGCTGTAAAACCCGCTCACTGAGAAGCTTCTTCAGAAACTTCGTGTCTCCGTGTGTGGATGATTGGCCACTCCAGGATCCTGTTGCTGCCTTGGACATGAAGGAGACTGATTGGCCAAGGTTCTACAAGATGAGGAGTATAGGAAACAAATGAGATCTAAAAAAAATAGCCCATCAGCTTCTGCTTCAAACAAATACTACATAAAGATCAACTAAGATGAGATTGCAAGTGATTTGATCAATCTTAAATGCTTATTAGTGATCTTATACAAGTATAGAATTTAAATTGCATAAATTCATTTACAGCTTTTTTAGCTAGATTTTCTGGAATTCCCTGAATATAATTTTATTGGACGATATATGTTTCACTATGATCCTGATAGGAAAGTTAAATGTTCTTCCAATTGTCTACAACAGTTACCCGCCAATATCAAACTGAAGTACTCAACTAGAATGGTTGTGGATGATGCTGCCTTGAGAAATAAAAAAAGGCAAGGGTAAAGAAGAAACTGATTCTGGGATTGTAAAACTAGAAGAGACACCCAAAGAGAAGCGTCTGGCTACACTCAATATTTTTGCAGGTTGTGGTGGTCTTTCTGAGGGTCTGGAGCAGGTGGATATGTAGTCATGTCTCTTCCCATCATGATTTGGATGTTCATCGTACCAAAAGCTTGGGCAAGTTAACGATTTATCGGTCTATAGCAAGGGCTTATTTGTATTTTGAAAGTGGAACGAAATGTGGACCAACACTACTTATGAGATATGCTTATTTGGAACAACCACAACGCTACAATTTAGCTATTCAATTCTTTATCATTTATATCGAAATATTTTATACTATATTAGGAGGATAGGAAGATATAAAATTAGAACAATATCTTTTTTTTTTTTTGCAGTTCATTGGATTATTTATTTGGGGATTAAACGAATATTTCCATATTATAAACCATTTACAAGGAATGCAAGAAAACGAAAATAGTGGCGTTGAAATAGCCTCCGGGGAGTCAAGAGGAATGGAAAAGTTAACAACATTGAAGGAGAAAATGGAGAGAGTAATGTTTTATCGTTAACAAAATAATCATAAAATTGGAGTAGCAGTTATGGTAACAATAACAATTTTTTTCATGTTCCATCTTTAGTGGTGGCATTAGTTCACTATCTTTTTGTTGTTGTTGTTACTCTATAAATTGTAAGTTGGTTGATAGATATGGAATGTTCTAATTTTAGTCAACATAACATTAGTGAATCTTTAAGTTTTTTTTTTCAAAAATGTATCCTTTGTAAAGATTACTTGCTTTTAATAACTAAAGTTTTTTCATCTATTTATTTATTTATTTATTTATTTATTTTCATCTCTAAATTATAAATAACTTCTAAATATCAGATTGATTTAATAAATTAGAAAAATAAAATAACTAAAAATCACTATTATTTTTTAGTTAGTGTGTAACGCTATTTATATTTTTATTTATGATATTTATAATTTTATTAATGATATTAAACAACAATCGTTTGAGTATATGAAATATAAGTCAATATCCAAAATGTTAACTCCTCGTATAATTAGAACGATTCATTTCGTAACATTTTTTTGTATTATAAATTTTTTGGTATCATCATTATGCTTCAAAATATTTTACTCTTTATCCCTATTTAAATAAAAACTAACTTATTCTGAAATATTACTTTTTTATATTATTACTGTTTTTATATCATTATTATAGTTAAAAAATATTTGAGTCTTAATCTCAATTCGAATGAAAAATACGATTTTATATAAAGAAGATCAAAACATTTAGTTTACATTACAACTTATAAGTCTATTGTTCAAATTTATACATCGAAATTTTTATTTCGTGTGTTTGTATTGTCTCGTATACATATCAAATCTAATGACAATGTTCAAATTAATGAATTATATGAAAAATGTAAAGATAATATATTTAAATTATTATAAATCTACGGTGTAGCACAAATATCTAATGTAATTAAAATAAATAACATTTTCATTGATAAATAAAAAATCATTGCCAATCAACCAATTCTCATTAAATATTTTTATATATTTCCATATCCTTAGAAATCTTGTTATGATTTTTTTCTCTTCAGCATGTATTATGATATTTTAATATATTGATAATTTTTGTACGTTTGTTCTTGTTCTTTTTGGGTATCCAAAAGTTGTCGGAAACTCATTATAATAACTTCCATTAATTATAATATATGTAAGACAAACATAAATAGGGAAAAAAGGTCAGAATTATGATTCAATATGGAAGAGCATATTAACAAATATTCAAATAAATATACATGCAGATTTACATATTTTTGTTGTGTGTTATGTCAATTTAGTGGTGAGAAAAAAAGTTGAAGAAAAATGTGCTGGCGAACTATTAACCATTTCTTGTCTTTAGCATCGCATCTATTTAAAAAACTAGATTTGCTTCATATGACATCTGAGGTTATTCATGGGACTTTAGGTTCAAAATTTATAATTAGATAGTGGATTAGTTAAGCATATATTAGATATAAGTATGAATAATATTTAAATAGGAGGTTTGTATTTGATAGATGATTGAATATTTTTCTATAAACGACAATTGTTACAATTGTTATTTTATTGAGGTTTCCATTAAGATCCAAGGTTCTCAATCCATGCCCTGAAGTTTCTATTTATAATGCAATATACAATCGTATTTAACTAAATAGTGATTTTGTTAGATATAATCTGATCTATTTCAAACATTATCTATGACTTTTATTTCATTGCATAGCATAAGGTAACACAAAATTGTCTCTTATGTAGGTTAATGGTAACCATGAATCAAATGGTGATAAAATAATTTTTGATATAAAAAGTTATTGCCTACATACTCTTGTTGCTAAATAAATGATAATTAATCGTGATCCATTATTGGAGCACGATTAATTATCACTTCTTTTTTGTAAGGATCATTACGCTTATTCCACAGAGGTCTTCTGGAACTGGTTCATTACAATAAAGTCAATCCAAGGCCTGGGCATAAAAGTTTTTTGGTGCGAGTGCTACAAGAAGATGGGACACCTTAAGGAGAAGTGTTGGCTGCTGCATTCCTATCTCAAGCAAATCAGGACTCGTGAGACAACTCACTACACTGAAGAATTTACCTATTCAACTAAGACATAGATAGAAGAAATCAAACTTCTTCCAGACATGGCATGGTTTAAAGAACTTATCCGAGTAACATCGCCATGAGTCACTTGACAAATAACTTGAATGTAATTGAGAATGTACAACTTTATTCAGGAAATGTAAAAATTGCAAACAAAACTAATACACCAATTGAAGGAATATGAGACCTTCAGATTCTTAATAAAAATTATTGATGCTATGAGCTTGTTGGATTTCGGGAATGGTGGTCAGAAACCTTTCGTGGTGGTGAAAATTCATGTGGTGTGCATGGTGGTTGCAGTATTTCACATTCTTCTGTAGCCTCGGTGGGTCGTAGGTATCATTCGATGGTGCTGGAAAATGCGGCTCAAATTAAATCCACACCGATGTGTTCAACATCCATTGGACATGATGATAGAGCTAACCTTGATAGTTTACACAATGGCAATTGGAAACGTATTTTGGACCTTCTTGCAAGTAACCTTTTTGCTGTGAAAATGCAAACGGTTTAGAAACAAGATGTTTAATGGTTAATCGAATTCAATATTAAAAATTATATGAAAGATTCCTTTGAAATGTTACACGATGTAACATACATGCTTTTCTGTTATTTTGGTCTCCCAAACGGACTCCATACCTATGTGTGTCAATAGGGTTTTGTGGTTTAATGTAATAGTTATACTATTCACAATGTATTCTATGTTTCTAATTTAGTTGTAATATTTTTTCTTTTCCTCAACTACTCACCGACACGAATCACATATATTATACAGTTTACCAACAACTTCCATGTTATTCAGAATAACATTTAGAGGGTGTTGATAGGATCGAGTGAGCAACGTGAGGGCTTTATTATTTCTGGTGCTGGTGATGCTATCAGTTCGAAGACCTCAACAACTGATATGTGGCATATTCAGTTGGGTCTTTTGTCTCATACTAAAGTTGAATTTTGGTTTGGTTTTAGTTTTTGTAGCAAATATATTGATTCTTTGAATAAAGCTTGTGATTATTTTTTCCGTGTTAATAATGCATCTTCTTTCTCTGTTTCAATTGATACATTGTGATGTGTGGGGGTCTGTATCATATCCCATCATTTTCTGGGGCATGATATTTTTTATAGTGTTGGATGACTATTCCTATGAAGTTTAATTGTATCTCTTGCAAACCAAAACTGAAGTCTCAAGTATCTCTCATGAAATTTTTTATGTAGGGTGTCTCAACAAAATGGTAGAGTTGAGTACAAACATCGCCATATTCTTTAAATTTCTCGAGTATTGATTTTTAGTCCGACCTTTCCATTCGTTTTTAAGAGAATCAGTTTTGACTAAAACATATTTGACTTAATTTTGTTCCATATACTTTATTGGGTGGTAAGTCTCCATTTGAAGTTCCTTATGGGTAAACTCCATCTATCAATCACATCAAAATTGTCATATCACGATGTTATGCTCATGATCAACGAGCATTAAAAGAAAATTTTGTTTTCAAAATATTAAGTGTGTTGCTGTGGGATATTTAGTTAGTTAGAGAGGATGTAGAGTCTACAATCTTAACTAAGGCGTGTTCAAGATCTCTCGTGATGTTATTTTTTTTAAACTGAGTTTCCATCCTACAATACCCCATCACATACAATGTGATATCTCGTGTGCCAAGATTGAACCCACCTACCTTTTTGATAGCATATGGTGATGATGATGATTTTCATGAGGTTACGAATGCTTCAATTGATTTGTTGTCATTTGTACCTCTTCGCACTCCTTGGGACTCGGTTGTGGCTTCCATAAATACTCCATGTTCTCAAGATACCTCGATAGTTCCTTCTTTATCAGATGTAGTAGATTATGGTGAACTTCTTGGTCATGGACATTGCATGAAGCAACCTACTACATGTATACGTAAGTTTGTTAATAAACATAGTTTCAGTTACGTGCCCTTCATCCAAGTCACCCATCTCCAATCTGTCCTCGGGTACGGGACATCCTATCTTAATAAATAATTAAGTGGAGAGTATTTACTACGAGGAAACATTTGTTCTCGTTACAAACATGACGGTTGTTCGGGTATTTTAACCATTTCTATGGCACTCAACTAGGAAGTATATCGAAGTTGATATTCACTTTGTACATGATTTGATCATGCGAGGTCGTATCATCATACATCATATCTCCACTCATTCTCAGTTTGACGATATATTCAACAAGGCTTTTGGCAAACAAGATTTTGACTCTTTTCTTGTCAAGTTGGGCATACAAAATTTGTATGCTCCAACTTGAAAAAAGCGGAGGTAGAATGTAGTTTCTCTATTTGCTAATTAAATTTATGCTAATTTTGTATATAATGTCTTGTAATGTTCTTGTGGATACATACAACCATAAGACGTTATTTACAAATTTTCTTATGCTTGTCAAAATCATAGAAATTAGCATAATATATTTGCACTTGTAAATTGGTGTAATAATTGACGATGTCTCTGTATGTTCTTTTCATGAAGATTTGTGGAATCCATATTGACGAGGTTTTGATGAATACAAATGACTTGCCTTTTCACTATGACTATTTATTGTTATTGATGGTGTGCTCTCATTATGTTGTTAGCAGTTATAATTTTTATTAATCTTTAAAATTTAAGATTTCTAAAAATGTTTGTACGATAAATGTCCTTACCATCCAAGATAACCCAAAAATGGGGTGAGATTGTAAGGTAAATGTAACTGAGCGAGCGTCTATAGGGATACCCTATCTCCCTAGCTAAGTTAAAACTTTAAGGTTAATACATAAGAGATTACATTCTGGAGTCAATCCAGACCTATCATCCCATTTTATCGTATTCTCACTATTTACTTACTCTAGTATTTTAGATTACTAGTTCAACAGACTATGTAACTACTGCTTATACTTTCTTCTTGCTTTTACATTAATAATCCGGATGACTCAGTATATACCATTTTTCTTTCCTTCGGATTTTACATTACAAGTCCGAGGGACAAAGTAAATACCACTACTCTTTTTCTCATTCGACTTTTATATTACTATAATCCAGATGACTAGGTAATCGACGCTCACATTACCATTTCGATTATCGATGTGCTAAGTGACCTATCTCTAACGACTTACTCACTCCATTTTACTATGGTGTTCACATACACCTAACATCCTTAGGCCTCGTCTTAACTTCAACTAATCTAACATTTTTTTGGATTTATTGTGCTAACACTTAGTCAAGCATTTAGTACTCGAACATTTTCTAAGTCTCGATGATAATTATCGATATTAATGTTCCTTAAGGACATGTGTTCACGAGTAGACTACCTTATAGGGTATCTCATCCAATCGACACGCTGGTATTCTGCTGATGAGTTCTTATTCGTCACCTTTAACGGGCTATCCCGATATAACGATTGTTTAGGGTATTTGGGAACTTACATTCGAATCATTTATCCCGACATATATCCTAACCCTAAGACTACATCATTTTTCTATCCTCGCATCGACATCGTTGTCTCACTCCGTCTCCCTTGTCCTTAACACATACATCCCACAAAAATATTTTTGTCAACTACAAATATACCGGTAATTCTGTTACGAATTGGTCCTATATGATGAATCCTAATATATTGCATCTCTATTATGCTATACTAGTACATGATGGATTTCCACGCATATTCTTACAGAATATACAAAGAATGGAAGATGAAAAACACAAAGATTAATGGTGGTAAGAAAAAATTCATTTGTTTTGGTATTCTTCATCCTCCCTAATGTAGATCAATAATTCTCTTTTAAAAGTATTTATGTAGAAAACACTTGTTAAGTATCTTTTAAAAGTATTCATCGAAATTCTTATCTTTACAATTTACTTAAATAAATATACACATGTATATATGTATAAAAAATTTAAGAAACATTCAAAATCTTTAAAAGAAATTTATTTTAAAATCATTAAATTGAATTTTCACTCTTATCCCGAAGGTTCTCTTGGTTCCTCGCTGCTCCCCTTCATCAGCCATTCTAGATTTGTTGACCGACCATCAAGACATATAAATTACTTGTTGATGATCATAATAGATGACCATATCTCTAATTTCTAGATCCACTTCTATTTTACTATTGTATTTGCTTACACTTGATTTTCTATGCTTTTGGTGTTATACGTCAATTCAATCTTCATATATATAGAAATAATTTTTACAACGACATTGCTTACAGATGTTCCGGGATGTTTCGATCTACCGAGTTACCGATAGATATGCAAGACTTTATGATCACATTGCATAACTTTCTTCTAAAGAGATAAATATTATTCCTTCCTTTAATCATGCGATCAATAGAAACTGATGCAATGATTTAACCGTGGTAGATAAAATAAACTTATATTTGCTAGCTTTGGATTGTGGTGAGCTTGAAAATCATGAGTTCCTCGCAATAGTTTCGATTTAACATTTTAAATTTTCTGATGAGCATGTCCACTACCTCAACTATATTTTTGTGTTTCTATGTCCTTCTGCTTGGGAGTTCAACATGATTGTAATAGGTCAGATGGAACAAATGCCTATTGGGTGTCTTCTTAAAAAGGTATCTGGTTATGTTCATATTTTCATGTCTAACTATAAATTTAATTCCCATCTAAAAAGTTGTGTTGGAAATATTGTTTCATGTGTTGCAAAGAAGTATATGTTGTTGTTAAAGAGGATCACAAACTTATGGCAAAATTATCTCTAAAGATGAAAAAAGTTTGTTGTGTTTGTTATGAATCTAATTCCTTCAATTGTTTATGGTATTAACCCAATTTTAACCATATGAAAGATGGAAATGTGTAGGAATTGCATTTGGTTCGTGTAACACCCTTAACTCATTTTTCAAAAGTCTTGGAGTGTCCATCATCACATCACCTCTTTTTATAGACATGGGTGACGTAGTCAGGATTCTAAATATAATTTTTTATTAAATATGAATTATAAATACGCATCACATTGTTCTCTTGATCGCACAATTCTCCTCATCGACAATCATCGTAGTCTTGTTGGCATGCAATTCAAGACAACCTTGAGAATGGCGTGATTATGTACGTTAAATGTAACTCAATGAGTTTTCTATAGAGAAATCCTATCTCTCTAGCTGAATTAGGACATTTTAGGTTAACACATATAAGATTAACTTTCTGGACTCATTCAAGACTTACCTTCCTATTTACTTTCTCTCGGCACTTAAGTTATTAGTCAAAAGAGACTATGTAACTACAACTTATACTGTCTCTCAACTTTTAGAGTACTACTCCGAAGGACTAAGTAAACATTGTTTTCTTTTTCTCTTGGATTTTACATTTCAAGTGTAGAGAACTAAATAAATACCGCTTTTTCTTTCTCTTAACTTTTATATTACTAATTCGGAGGACTAAGTAAATCTCACTTACTCTTTTTCTCACTATGGTTTTATGTTACTAGTTCAAAGGACTAAAAAACTAATTCTACTCTTTCTCTCATTCAAAAGATGACAAGGTATTTGCCGCTCACGCTACCCTTACCCGAGCCTATCGCTCCCAGTTTATGTTACAAGTCTTGAAGATGATAAAACTATTGTTTCGGCGATCAATATGCTAAATAACCTCATCTCTAACGACTAGACTCAGTTCAACTTTACTATTGTTGTCACATACAATTAACTTCCCTAGGCCTTGTGTCACACTTCGACTAACCCTAACATTTTTAGGATTTATTATGCTAACACTTGGCAAGAATTTAGTAGTCGAACCTTTCTTAAACTCGATGATAATTCTCGATATCCATATTCCTTAAAGACATGTGTTCATGCGTAGACCACTTTATAGGGTATTTCATCCGATGATGTGCTACTGTCCTAATCACAAGGTCTTCATTTCATTACTTTATTTTGACTTATCCTAACCTTTTATAGTGACATTTATCTAACCCTAGGACGATATCATTTCCCTATGCTCGCATCGGCATTGTCATCTTGTTTAATATTCCTCGGCCTTAACACACATAAGACAAAATATTTTTGTCATCTACAAAATTATTGGTATTTATTTAAGTAGTTTGTAAAGATAAGATTTTCGTTGTGTACATTTAAGAGATATTTACGAGTGCTTTCTACATAAACTCGGGCTTCATCTCCATATTCGCAAAAGGATGTGATGGTGGACATCCAATACCCTTGGGAAACGATTAGAAGTGTTATAAAGTTGTATTATAGTCTCATTCTTGTAAAAATTAGTTTTCAAAAGGTTTTTCAAACAAGTTTTTAAGAAAAAACCCCAAAATCGAGTTAATACTTAAAAAATGGATAGCTTATTAAGGTGCTATTGTACAGATAGGGGGCCACCACCTAGCCTTAAATGGAAAGGGAAATGTTTAACACGAGGATCGAGGTTTTATCACCCCCCAAGGAATACATTGAACATAACGTTGGAGGTTGGTCTAGCCACCCTGGTGTATGTGTGGTCTAAAGCATATTAATTTTTACAATTTATATCAAGACTAGACATTCCAAAAAGATATTGTTCACGTAGTACCGGGATCAAATCCAAGGATTAAGAGAAATTCAAACTATTGATTTCACGAAAACAATGGTGATGAATAATAAAATGTGTAAGTATATCTAATATAAAATGATAAAATAAATTAGAATTTAAAAATTTATACAAGCGAAATAATGCTTCTAGATCGAAAATTGTTTACATGTACATGATCCTCATTGTAGATTAGAGTACTTTGTATGTGATTCTTACAACTTTAGAGAAAAGTATCGTTTTCTTAAATTGTTGTCTATTTCATGCTTTATTCTTTGAGTTTATGAAACATCTCACAACATGGATTGTCGCTTGGAGACATAGGATTAGGCTAGATCTAGTGCAATAGTTAAAACATGAGTAATCATCTGAAAAATTGATTAATTTATCTAGGAGTAAGGATATCATGGGATAATGCGTTCAGTGTGTACATCATCGTACAATGGTTAAGATATTTTATAGGAGTCTGCATATCGTGAGCAAGTAGATTAATTAATTATGTTCGATATATAAGTTACGAGGCAAAGACTTTAGTATTCTGTATATTTGAATAGGCTTTGCACTACAAAGAGTAGGTAGTTTTGGATTTGAACTATGAAACATGTACATTAATTTAAGATGATGAATTCACCAAACGAATGAGAATGTTATTCTGAAATCTTTAGCTAGTTCGTATACATGAAATAGTACTCGTGACTAAAAATATTGTCCCCAACTTGTACATAGATAGTAGCGTAGGTTAATTTATATGTTCATACACACACATATCCTATATGTCTTCCTGATCCTAGTTTTTTAGACAATTAGATTACGTAACATTTAGTCCCTATGGTCGACCCTGGTACTACATAGTCCTTATCCTTGTAGAATATCTAGTCTATGTTATAAATTGTAAAACTTGATAAAGTTTAGATCACACCTAGATTTGCGCATCATAGGCCTCTCTAGGCCCAATCAAGACACAATTATTTTTTGTCATAGTTGATCAATTTTCTAAGATGACTCATTCCATTGCAAGCAATAAGACTCATGATGCATGGCATGTAGCTGTTTTCTTCCTTAGGCTCTACAAGGGCATCAAGAGATCACAATGGAAGTATATATGATATTGTACTAGTGGATGACGTCGAGAGGCGTAAGAAGCTAGGAGAACCAAGGCGCTCAGCCTGAACAAAGTTCCGCTTGACCCGAGAAAAGTCTCGTTCCTAAGACTATCGTGTTTGATATAGAGGTTATGTTCCTTAGTTACTTTCTGATAAACTTGTGGTCTAAGTTAAGCACAAACTATTAATTTCTACTACCTATCACCCTCAAAACGATGGCAAAAGGAATGTGGTTAATAGGATCTTATCGACTTTGTTACGTGCATTGCTCTAAAGTAATCTTAAGACATGCGAGTTTACATACAATAGGGTGGTTCACAGTGCTACTCATTTTTTGCCTTTTGAAAATCCGTGTATGGATTTAATCCGCTTACATAATTAGACATGACCTTTAACGTCTTCGAAGTTTACTAACCTTGATGTCAAGAAAAAGATAAAGTTTTTCAAACACATACACGGGAAGGCATGAGCCAACATTGAAAAGAAGATAGAGCGATATGCAAAACATGTAAAACAAGGGACAAAAGAATGTGGTCTTTCAACTCAGTGATTGAGTTAAAAGCTCTAAAACCCATCAATGAAAAAACATAAAAGATTGAGTTACCTGGTGAGTACAATGTTACTTCGATTATCAATGTTCTTGACTTGACTCTTTTTGATGCAGATGATGGTCTTGATTTGATTTCAAATCCTTTTGAAGATGAAGTGGATGATGAGGATGAGACTTCACCCGAGCACCGACAATACAAGGATTAATCACCAGAGCTAATGCTAAGAGGATGCAGAACGTCTTGGTAGATGGGTGGGACATAAAGAGACATCAAGGGGAGAATATATGAAATTGTACAAGTGGAAGACGACGAGAGGCATAAGAATCTAGGAGACTCAAAGGTGCTCAGCCCGAGCATCAGCTCGATCGAAGCAAAACTGTTTGACGGGAGAGGACCGATGCGGTTGGCCCAAGTAGAAACCCGCTCAACATAAGCAAATCATTTGGATCCATGGAGCATGCGGAAGGCTTGAGTGCTCGATCCAAGCATAGAAGGACTCAGTAGAGTATTGGATAACCTTTTCAGCATTGTTTTTGCTCGACCAAATATACTTTATCTTTGGTGAAATTAAGGTTTAAGACTTGATGACGCTCGACCAAGCAAATAAACTTCTCGACCGAGCATTTGTGCTGGGGTTACTTAAGTTGTCTTATTTTATTTGGTTTCCAGTTTTACTTTGTCTCCATAAATAGAACACCTAGTGTATGACATTAAATTTTCTTTATCAACACTAGATCACAAGTGTTATGGTGTCATTAGTTCAATTTACGGTTCTATAGTTGGGTTTTAGTCAGGGTTTAGGACGTACTTTCTTTCGGATGACAAGTTCTAGATTATACTATCGGGTTACTGGTGGATTTCATTATAATTCTATCCACCCAACAAAAGAAGGTCGATCAAGGATTATATCAGAAGAACTTCCAAAGGCAAGAGGACTTATGTGACATACCTACAAGTGGAAGAGGCCGAGAAAAGCAAGAAGCTAGAGGAGCTGAAACCGCTTGGCATGAGTAAATCACTTGACCCAAGAAAATTGTCTATAACAAATGTACGCATGATATCATTAGTAGCTCACCCCCGAGTGATGGAGTGCTTGATCTGAGCAAACCTGAGAGAATAAACACTACAAAATACTAGGCTATCCAATGGCAAAATTTGTTGGAGATGGCTATTTTTCCATTGGAAACGACATTTTCAAACCAATTTTTGACCGTTCGAAAACAGAATTCGTTGCAATTTCCAATGGTGTTTCAATATTTACGTGTATCTTTTTCAATAACATAACTTTGTCTCATTATACAAAGATTGCATCGACGCTAAAGTTATGAATTGTTATAATCCGTGTAAGAATTCTTGCCTAACTTTTCCGGTTACGAGATCTTTTTTCTATACATATACACTCTCGATATGTATATATCTTTGTTTCAAGAAAAAAACATTGTTTGAAAGTATATTTCGTGTTTATGGCTCGATGCTAAGGAATTTGGTTTGGTGTATAAATATTGAAATTTTCAATTGATATTCGTTAAAAATATCAAAGAAAACCCATTGATCGCTGACGGTCGATTTTTTCCAACGGCTGCATTGAAATTTTAAATTCATTAACGGTCATCTGGTGAAAAAAGCAATAGTCGTCCGTTGAAAAGATTCTACGAAATTCCTACACGTTTTCTACGGAGTCCCTACTAAATACCACAGACAATATTCATTGATAATTCCAACGAATTGTAACGGATGTTCGCTCGTTGATAACCCTGTGGTATTTATTGAAATTCATTGGAATTAAAATCAATTGATGGATCTGTTGATTCATCCGTTGATATTCATTTGTTCTTTTGTAGGAAAAAGGAGCATTTAAAAGTCTAGATTGCTCAACCCGGACATCACATTGCTCCATCGATCATTGTAGGACTTGACCGAAAAGAGAAGTTAATTGGTCGTATGTACTTTCATTTTGTGAATTTTAGGGTTAAGACATATGCGGTGCTCGACCAAGTGGTTACACAGCTCGACCGAGAAGTTTTACCGTATTTTATTAAGTTAGCTTAATTTGATTAATTTTCTATAATTTTTCTATCCTTATAAACAAGGAACCCATTGTATTGTTTTTTAACTAAGGTTTAATCAAACGAGAGTGTCTTTTTCTTG
Organism: Gynandropsis gynandra; assembly: GCA_036759665.1. Lineage (NCBI taxonomy): Eukaryota > Viridiplantae > Streptophyta > Magnoliopsida > Brassicales > Cleomaceae > Gynandropsis > Gynandropsis gynandra. Next base: position 11,736,852 of record CM071861.1, read on the forward strand.
CTAATTCTTGAGATTTAGCTGCCAAAAATATTTGAAAAATTTCGAATGTTCACCGACTTATCAATACTAGATAGCAAGTGTTATGGTGTCGCCCACTAAAGCTAGGGTTTCCACTTGGATTGTAGTTAGGGTATGAGTTGTATTTCTTTAGGTAATACAAGTTCTAGGTTCTAGTATCGAGTCAGTAGGAGTTTCAGTCAATTTCCATCCATCTAACAAGAGAAGATTGATCTAGTTTAATAGAGCTTCTTAGCTCTTCCGTTCCTACTCATGTTTCGGCTTCAACTCCAGCTTTTGCTACCACGCTTGCTACGAGATCACCATCTTCTTCTTCTTTGCATGTTGAGATAGTGGGATTAGAAGATATATTAAACAAAAACTGATTTTTTTTTGTAATTTTACACACACATATATATATATATATTACAAAATATTTCAAAAAAGCTAAAAAATACCAACGCGACTTGTATTGGCTTTGCATTCATTTTTTTAACGCGGATAGCACGTCGATTTTGTATCAAATTTGCACGCAAATTGGCATCAAATTAATGGTAGCATTGATAACTCAAGTTGGTGTTGCAATAGCGTTTCCATTTCTAATGTAAACTTTCATTACATTTCTCGACAATAGTTTCAACCCCATTTGCATTACTATTTGTTATGCAATGGTGTTACATTAGCATTAGAAATGGTAACTCACATTTTCGTTATGATTGTAGTACCAAATGTAATGTCGAGCCGAAGTTTTCCGTTTAAAAGCGGTACGAGAGCCAATACATAATTTGCGTCAGTTTTGTGTTAGAGATAGTAATTTACAACGCAAAATTGACTGTTTTCAATGCAAATTTGGGTTGCTTTTTCTCTGTTTTTTTTATAGAGAAAGGGTGTTGAATATTTAAAAAAACCAAGTCTGGACAAGACTTGTTTTACTCAATAGCTTTTGGTTGAAGGTAAAGGTATTGCAGATGCCGATTAAGTTTAATGTATTCACTATCGATGCTCGATAATTAAATCTTGTGTTTCCTTTGGTAAATCTCTAATTTTGTGGAAATCTAAAAAGTATATCAAACATAATATCGTATAATGAAATATGTAATATGTTAGTTAGTTTGGTTGTCAGCTTTGATTAATGAACTAACATTTGTTTCATCTTTTCCTATTATTTTGTTTTGGGATAATACTATAACCTGGCATATTACAAGTAATCCGTCTATTATGAGAGCACGAAATACATTAAAATTGATTATTGTGTTGTTTTGGCAGAAATTGTAGTATGGTATCTTGAAGGACCATACATGTTCAGACACAAAGTCATAGTTGTCACTCGTATTGTCACTCGTACAATTTAATTATATGTTCTCTAATGTGGAATTATATGATATATACTTTACTTATCATATTTTTCTGTATTTCTTGTATATTTATTTTAATTTATAATTTTCGTTTAGTTTTCTTCTATATATAAACAATGTATGAGAGATCTTTTATTATTCAGTAAAGATAGGTTTTTCTTTTTTTCTCTTTCTAGAGAATAAAACCCTATATCCTTTTCTTCTCTGTTTTCGTCGTTACTCTTCCATATCTCGTCGTCGATTCTTATGAAATTCGATCTCAAGAATCCTTGATTCCTTCAACTCTGCGACTCTTGTTAATGATGATGATAATCAGCGGAATGATTGCTCTCATGGCACCCAGCAGGAGTATGGGGCCAATCATCCCGCTGGTAGGATCTGCAAGAGTTTGATTTTCAAGGTCCGCATTTTTTTTTTCAGAAATTTCAGATATTGTTTGGGAATTTGGATTTACTAGTCATGAAAATATTTGTTTACTCGATTCGAACTTGAGGTCTCTGCACATAATTCCGCACTCTATATGTCAGGTTTCAATACGTTTTGCTCACATCTTGTTTGATTAAATGCCATAATTTTGCTTAGGAGACTTCCTTTGCCGTTTTGTCATACAATGAGCTTCGCGTCTGCTACTTGTTATTCTTCGTGAATGAAGCTTGTGGTTTTATCATTTGAAATAGCTACGGGAGGTGTAAGAATTAGTAGAATTTTCGTGTTGTTGCTTTCTCTAGCTTCCACAAGAAGTGGGTATTAGTTTTTAAGACAATGGGTCAAAGTCATATCTTGTTAGTGCTTCAAGGATTCCTCCAAAATATGTGTAAACTGATAACACGTAATCCGTTGTAGTTTTTATATCATTCTTAGGTCTATTTTTGAGTAGATTACTTAGATTTCATTCATTTATCGAGTTTATTCATGGATTTCATCTACATTTCGTGTTTTGCATAGGAAACGAGGACATGAAGAGAAACACGAGAGATGATGGCAATTTAACCCCGAAAACGTAGTTGAGTAACAAGGTTCAACTTGTGCAAGGCCATGGACTCAAGTGAACATTCAAACACAGAGCGAAAGGAGCGGAAACAACATCTTAGGACATGCACGCTCGGGCATTGTAAGTGTGCCCGCTCGGGTAATTGATGCCAAGACAACCCCGTAGCTTTGCACGACTCGGGTGCTCAAGGAACATGTTCGGGCATGCAAGCCCGATCGGGTGGAATTGGAGTGCCCGCTCGGGCTAATTGTCACCAAACACCCCCGTATGTTTACACGACTCGGGCTGAAGAGGAACACACTCGGGCATAGGTGCCCGCTCGGGCGAAAATGGGTGTACACGGTCGGGCACAAGGCCTGCATGAGCGGGTAAAGGCTGTGCCCGATCGGGTCCTTGTTATTCTCAACTAACTCCTAAGATCTAGAACGGCCAAACTAAGAGAGATCTGATCTAATATGAATGAATTTGGTATTTGATCATGTTTTCAGATTGATTGGTTGATCTTAATGCTTCAATACTTGTACGCCACTTGATTGATGATGTTAGAAGTCTAATAAATCTACGCCAGGGCATTAGACTTTGGAACTTAGCCATGATTTAGGGTTTAATCGGTTTAGAATCTACGCCAGGTCAATCGATTGAATCTAGGGATTAGGATAGCGGTCGTAATGCGTCTATGTATGTAAGATGCGCAATAGATATATTGGTATATGCATGCTAGATAGTGGACAAGTCTACGCCAGTCAGTTCTTATAGGAGAGCTTGAATTCCCTGAACTCGTGATAGTATCTAAGACAATTGATCTTGTTAGAACTTCGTTACATCGTTGTGCAACTCTCGATACCTATGGTTGTTAGTCTTTGAGTCATTCCTATCTTTAGTTTAGTTTAGTTTGCATTTGCATCCCATCCACTATTTGATTTCACACGTCTTATTCATTAGTCTAATAGCTTTAGAGTTGCATCAATTCCTTGTGTTCGACCCTAGTTGCTACACGATCCGTATTCTTGCGGAAGCGTTAGTCTAGGTAATTTATTACTTGAGTCTTTTGCGAGGTAACAGGTATAACATGAGCTCTATATATGCCGAAATAGCTAGAACAAGAAATCGGATTGACGAACTTCATCATATGCTATCTAACTCATACCGTCCACAGTACTCGGAGCAATCATGGGAACAAGAAGTATGGGGGTATGAAGAAGAGATCTACGAGAGTTACAATCAGCCTTTCTGGAATACATACAATCATGGATGGAGCGATCACACAAATTTCCCGTATAGGAACACCGATAGTATGCTCAATGCACAACATCAATTGGGGAACTTTCAGCAATGGACGGAACCCCAAACCCAGAATTACCAGCCATGTGAGCATCCCCTTCCACAACAAGAGGCTAATTCCGATATTATGTCTATGATTTCTCAAATCTTGCAATTACAAAAAGATCAAACCAACGA
>CM071861.1:11749337-11761157 GCA_036759665.1 Gynandropsis gynandra
TTCTTCAAGGAAACACTAAAGATGGAGTTTATGTGTGGTCGTCCCCTACCACCAATGCCTCACCCACCGTTGCCTTCTCTAGCCTTAAGCCCATCGTTTCCACTTGGCATTCACGTCTAGGACATCCGTCACTACCCATCCTCAAACACGCCTTGTCCAAGGTTCAAATTCCGCTAGTTCGAGAGTCTTTAGTTTCTCCGTGCAATTCTTGTCTTAGTAATAAGAGTCACAAACTACCATTTCATGAGTCATCTATTGTTTCTTCTCGTCCACTTGAATTTATTTTATCTGATTTATGGACATGTCCTATTATTTCAACGGATGGTTTCAAGTATTATGTTCTCTTTGTTGACCATTTGACGCGTTATTCTTGGCTTTATCCGCTTAAACAAAAATCACAAGTTCGGACAACTTTCATTGCCTTTAAATCTCTTGTTGAAACCAAGTTTAACACTAAAATCGTCAACCTTTACACCGATAACAGTGGGGAATACATAGCCCTTGCATCTTTTCTTTCGGACAATGGCATTTCACACTACAAAACCCCTCAACACACCCCCGAGCATAATGGGATATCCGAACGCCGACATCGTCACATTGTCGAGACCGAATTATCTCTCCTTATGCATACCTCCTTACCACTACCCTATTGGTCCTATGCCTTCACGGCCGCGGTTTATCTTATAAACTGAATACCAACTCCTCTCCTCTCCTATGCCTCACCCTACGAAACCTTCTTCCAAACATCACCAAACCTACATAAACTTAAAATCTTTGGCTGTTTGTGCTATCCCTGGCTACGTCCCTATGCTTCTCACAAACTAGACCCTAGATCCGCTCCATGTGTCTTCCTTGGCTACTCCAACACTCAAAGTGCATATCTTTGTCTTGACCTATCCAAACTCCGTGTCTTCGTCCCTCGTCACGATGTTTTTCATGAATCCGTATTTCCCTTCGCTAACCTTTACAAATACGTCACCCATCCTGAAATACCCGCCCCTCCCCATCCTCCAATGGTCCTTCTCTATCACCCATCCAACCACTTATCTTGTCACACGCTCCATCTCCTCCACCGATGCCCCCAAGACTAGATTCTTCCCTGATCAATGTTGAGAGTGACACGGACACTAGCCAAGCTGCGGACTCCTCTCCATCCTCCACTCCAGTACCGCATTTGGAGGCGGCCCCTGCTCCTACCGTGGCGGAATCAACCACTCAAAACGTCCATGCAATGGTGACCCGCAGCAAGGCCAATGCCATTCGATCTAATCCTCTGTTTGCGCATGTGTGTACAGGTTCCCTTGACGAAACCAAACCAGCAACAACAACACAAGCCCTCCACAACACCAAATGGAGACAAGCTATGAGTCATGAATTCAATGCTCTTCTTCAAAACGAGACATAGGAACTTGTACCTCCTCAAACCGCAAGCAATATTGTTGGATGGAAATGGGTTTTCCGTATCAAACAAAAAACCTGATGGTTCAATCGATCGCTACAAAGCTCGCTTGGTTGCTAAAGGCTTTCATCAACGTCCGTGAGTGGATTTTCACGAGACTTTCAGTCCAGTGGTTAAGCCCGCAACAATCCGTACCGTGCTTAGCCTTGCGGTCTCCAACGGATGGCACATAAATCAGCTTGATGTCAACAATGCCTTCCTCCAAGGCAAACTCACCGAAGATGTATACATGGAGCAACCACCTGGATTTATTAACAAGGATCACCCTCTTCACATTTGCAAACTCCGGAAAGCTATCTATGGTGTCAAGCAGGCACCTCGTGCATGGTACTCTGAATTGCGGAATTTTTTGCTTGGCAGTGGCTTCAAGAATTCTCTTGCGGATGCTTCAATCTTTGTACTCAACACGCCAACCACCAAGCTTTATGTTCTCATCTATGTCGATGATATGATCATCACGGGTTCTTCCTCCACTCACATTCAGACCTTCATCAAATTTTTGGCGTCTCGGTTCTCAATTAAAGACCTCGATGCTCTCACCTTCTTTCTGGGAATTGAAGCCACGAGAACACCACAGGGTCTACACTTGTCGCAGCGGAAGTATATCACAGACCTTCTCATTCGGACAAACATGAATGATGCAAAATCTCTCTCTACACCATTACCATCGACCTCACGGCTCACCATTTCCTCGGGCCCACCTCTTCCTGACCCAACCGAATTCTGACAAGTGATTGAGAGCCTACAATATCTTGCCCTCACGCGTTCGGACGTGAGCTATGCTGTCAACAAGTTGTCTCAGTTCATGCATCAACCCACGGATGAGCATTGGCTATGCGCCAAACGTGTGCTTCGTTATCTTTCTGGCTCTCGTGCACAAGGTATCTTTCTTGCAGCTCAAAACAATTTGTCTCTTCATGCTTTCAGCAATACGGATTGGGATGGAGACTCATCTGACTTCAAATCCACGGGAGCATACATTGTTTATCTTGGCAAGCATCTGATATCGTGGTCCTCCAAGAAACAAAATGGCCAGTCACGATCATCCACCGAGGCGGAATATCGGTCCGTTGCCAACACCTCGGTCGAAATTTTTTGGCTAGGCAATCTCCTCATGGAACTTGGTGTTACCCTCACGTCGGCTCCGACTATTTACTGTGATAATATTAGAGCTACTATCTCAGCGCCAACCCGGTTTTTCACTCCCGTATGAAGCACCTCGCATTTGATTATTTCTTTGTCCGTGGCCAAATTGAAGCTGGTACTCTTCGAGTCTCTCACGTGCACTCCAAAGACCAACTCGCCGACATCCTCATCAAGCCTCTAGCACGGTTACAATTCCATGAGTTATGTTCCATGATTGGAATCACCTCGGGTGATTCATCTTGCGGGGGCTTATGAAGGATATTAGGATATTATTGTAATAAGGGTATAATTGTAATTTTCTATTCCCTAATTAGGTTAACTCTTTAACCTCTTGTACATATAGCCGTTCAAGGCTTTGATTGAATGAATAATTCGAATTCATTATTCACAACGACAGTGTGATTTTGATAGATTGTCATGGAAATCAAGCGTGTTATGTAGAAAACATAGCAGCTAATTGATCATTTGATATTTCTAAGGGAGATGTAAGAATCAAATTGTTTGATTAAATGCCCTAATTTTTCTTAGAAGACTTTCTTTGGCCCTTTATCATACAATGAACTCCGCTTCTGCTACTTGTTATTCTCCGTGAATGAGGCTTGTTGTTTCGTACGATTGTGACGACAATGTGATTTAGATGGATAGTCTTGGAAATCAAGCATGCTATGTAGAAAGCATAGCAACTAGTTGATCATTTGATATGCCGGCTACGTGAGGTGTAAGAATCAGTAGAATTTTCGTGGCGTTGCTTTCTCTAGTTTCCACTAGAGTTAAGTGAATCTAAGTGGGTATGATATCTTAAGACAATGGGTCAAACTCTAATCTTGTTAGTGCTTCAAGGATTCTGCCAAAATATGTTTAAACCATGTTGAACGACATATTTGCAGGACTTTATGTTGAGCGACATATTTGCCGGACCGTCGACTCTCTCTATGTCTTATACCGCGAAAATCATCAGCTGAATTACTCTTTTGCCCCTTCCTCTCCATGATCATCATCTTTATCAATCTCCCCTTCGGATCTCATGCAAAACCAATGCATTAACAATGGGATACCCTCCTCCTCCGTCTCTCCGTTACTCATTCTCCTCCGACCTCCATAGATATTGTTGGTTTTATATCATAGATCATGAGCAATAGTTTAATTTCTTCTCATGATCTTATTCCTCGATGAATTTGTGCAAAACAGAAAAATAAAACTTGAATATCTCTTTTGTGAATCAGAATTGATTGTTTCTAGAAAATTTGCAGAGAAAAGAATGGTGTGCTCACACGTTAGAAATTTGAAATAATGCTCTCTCACTACTTCATTTAATTTTCTTCAATACATATATATCAATATAGAAAGGCTTACATGAATATATTCAATAATATGTAACCCTAATTTGTTGGAGTTTCTAATAGAATTGAATATGTTTTTGCATGTGTATTCCTCCACAACCGTTCTGTAATTTTGTGAGCAATTTCAAGAAGAAACACATACTGGGCTTTTATTTATAATTTTCGTTGGGCCTTCTGAAAACTCCTTCTTGGCTCGTTGTTCCTCCAACCAATTCCGCTTCAACCTGGTCCATGCCAACAATCATCTCGGCCCGGCCCGGCCCGTCCCATTCCACATAGGGTAAGGTTAAGGTTTTGCTTCAGTTTCAGTTTTAACCTGAAACCCTAACCCTTTTTTCTCTCCAGCTTCACCACCGCCGCAGCCTTCTTCGCCGTCGCTGTGGTTTTTTCGTTCAGCCTCTCCGTCGATGTCACGCCGGAGAGAGTCACAGACTTCAGTCTCCCTCTTGGCTCTCTTCGTCGTCGTGATGTCGATGAGATTCTCAAAGCCTAGCTCTTTGCCTCCATCTCCTTTCTCTCCCGACGGTGGATTCACAATCCAATGACTTTATCCACTTAGCTACATCTGCCCTTATCCTCCCCGCCCTAAATTTTGTTTCACTGTCATCAAACCTATTAAACAACTTGTTTATCTTTTTATCTTAACACAAAACAAAAACAAAATTATTCTATGTCTAATCAGTAATAATCATTAATGAAGGGCCCGCCTCACCACTCCAGTTCCCTTTTCATGGAAGCAACCAAACTCACCATGACAAAGGCCAGTGATCTAACAGCGAAAGGCTCCTTTTCTCTAGCAAAAAACACTATGCCATCAATCCAGCTCCTATATTTCTATCAATCGAGAGAGGTACAGAATAGTCGAAGAAAGTAAGCAAATGCGACATTATAAGATAACATGGAAAAATTTGATTTACTTATAGTTATCAGCCAAGGAAATGTCGGAGGGATTCTATATATAGCTGAGTGATGACCGTTTTGTTGTGCATCTTGGATATAGTACCGAAGGGTCTGCTCCACTAAAACATTGACATAATGAGAGTAGGGGTCATGAAGAAATCAAAACTATTCATGTTGTTTTCTATAAACTCCAAGGCTTCTGGTCTTTTGGCCCTTTCGTTGAAGGGTGGTTGAGATCTAATTTGATTAGGCACCCATCCAGTTCGCTTATCAATAGAGTCAAAAGCTTATTTTGTAATTGTGCTTTCCACTCCATTTTTCTAATGTCGAATAGCTCAATCTTTAGGGCAATTTGATAGCGATGAGTGATGACTGCATGGTCCAAATAATCTCTGAAAAAGATTTCGTATTTACCGAAGTTTAGTTGAGTAGGTAATCCATGAACTAATTGGCTTTCAAGGTTTTGTATGCGCGAAAAGAGTTCGCTTTTAACTTCGACGTTCTGTGCCCTATATTGTCTAGGAATGTAAATCAAGTTGGCTAGTTAAAAAACATTGGTCCAGCCTTGATGATGAATGCGAATTGAGAGTTCTAGTCCAACTAGAGAGAAGCGCTGTTAGAAGTGAGCTATGATATTCGAATCATAAGCAAGGACAAGGAGTTGTGTCAAGAAAAAACAAAAGACAATCGAAATGGACAATCGGAGAATGGCAAAAAGATACAATCGAGAAAATCTAAATAAGACAAGATATATGAGAAATCAATCTGTAAAGGTCTTCGAGATCATTTATATGTCGCTCTATTAACAGAGTCGTGTGTACCGGACAAAAAATCAAAGAATCGTCGAAAAAGAATAAACCCATTTTTAGCGGTTTGACATCTTTTATCATACGAATTTCTAATCTCGAGCTCATTCTCCTCTCTATTGAAAATCTTTTATAGGAGTTCTTCTAATCCCCTTATTTTATGACTTCATTCGAAATCGTATAAAGACAACTCCTATTATAAAACTACTTGTGCAAGTATTTTCCTATTAAGAATGAACTGCTTCTTGTACATATTGTGTATGAATTGGTTATAACTATAAAATACCCCGTTTTCACGAATTACTCCATTTATTCGAGTTATCCTCAAAGGAGGAAAATCTATTTTTCTTCTACCTCCCTCTCTTTCTTTCTTTGACCTGGCACACCAAACACCAAAAAAATCTCTCTAATAATTAGTAAACTACACTCGATCAATCAACAAAAGGTGTGGTTCCTTCTGCTAAGTCTTCTTTTACGATGTAGTTTGATGATCGAACTTGGATTGCATATGTTAAGCAAAGCACACACAATTAGAAAAAAGATTAAATAGCTCTCCTCAATAGTCAGATAGGATAATAGGCGTACGATGACCAGCTTCAAAGACCTTTTTGGTCTGCTCAAGGCGGGCACAACTTTCTTAATCTAGATTTCTGACTAAGGCCCTTGTCAATTGTTTCTTCTCTTATGAAATTTATAGTTAGCGCGGAGTAGGAAAAGCCCTCGGTTCTATCTCCAGCACCGCTTAGGGATGAAACAATAACTAGTTTTTCTAACTAAATAAGTTCCTTCCTTTTAGCCTTAGTGCTCTCAGTTATTTCCCAATGCCCGCTGTTAGCAACCATGGACCGGGCATGAACTTCTATGAGTACTCTAGTTGTAAGAGATGATAGCGGAATAGCTTATTTTGCATCAAGGTTAATTCAACTGCTCTCCCAAGAGTTGATTTGAGCATATCAGATTCTACACCACTCTTGCTTATTTTATTGTTTGTTATTCCGAATTCCTTGCCAGCATTCATCACTATCAAAGTGCCATAAACAACGAGCTATTCGACATTAGAATAATGAAGCAGAAAGCACATTTTAAAAAATAAGCTTTTGACTTTATTGGTAAGCAAACAGATGTGCGCCTAATCAAAATGAGATCTCAATCACACTTTAACGAAAGGACCAAATGACCATAAGCCTTGGAGTTTATAGAAAACAACATGACTAGTTTCAATCTTCATGATCCCCGCTCTCATTATGACAAAGTTTTAGTATAGCAGACCCTTCGGTACTGTATCCAAGATGCACAACAAAACGGTCATCGCTCAACTATATATAGAATTCCTCTGACATTTCCTTGACAGATAACTATAAGTAAAATCAAAACTTCCCATGTTATCTTATCATGTCGCAGTTGCTTACTTTCTTCGACTATTCTATACCTCTCTGGATTGATAGAAAGACGAGAGCTAGCTTGATGACATAATGTTTCTGGCTAGAGAAAAGGAGCTTCTTGCTATGAGAACGCTGACCCTTGTAATGGTGAGTTTGGTTGCTTCCATGAAGAGGGAAAGTGGAGTGGTGAGGTGGGCCCCTTCATCAATGATTAGGGAGAGAATAATTTCATTTTTATTTTGTGCTAAGATATAAAGATAAATGAGTTGTGTAATAGGTTTGATGAGAATGCAACAAAATTTAGAGGGGGAGGGTAGGGGAGGATGTAGCCAAGTGGATCAAGGCAGTGGATTGTGAATCCACCATGCGCAGGCCGGAATAAGACCAGGTCGGAATAGGACCCGGGCCACCAAACAGCATTCTAAAAGCCTTTCCTGCGTAGTATTATGTAGTTGGTTAGGTAAAGGCGGGCCAAGCCAATGATGTTTAGCTGGTCTTTTCAGATGATCAGCCACACTGGAACTGAGACACGATCTGGACTCCCACGGGGGGCACTAGTGGGGAATCTTAGACAATGGGCAAAAGCCCAATCCAGCAATATCGTGTGAGTGAGTGCACGATAATGACGAGACTCGAGGAAGAAGCCCTTGCTATCTCCGTGCCAGTAGCCTCGGTAAAAGGGGGGGTCATCGTAGTGACTAGGCGTAAAGGGCGCGTAGGCGGTGAATCGGGTTGAAAGTGAAAGTCGCCAAAAAGTGGAGGAATGCTTTCGAAACCAATTCACATGAGTGAGACAGAGTAGAGTGGAATTTGTGTGGAGGGGTGAAATCTATAGATCTACGAAGGAATGCCAAAAGCGAATGCAACTCTTTGGGTCCTTATCGATACTGGGATGCGAAAGCATGGGGAGCAAATGTGATTAGATACCTTGGTAGTCCATGCCGTAAACGATGAGTGTTTGCCCTTGGTCTATGCAGATTAGAGCCTTAGCTAACGCGTGAAACACTCCACTTGGGGAGTATAATCGCAAGACCGAAATTGACGAGGGCTTGCACAAGCGGTGGAACATGTGGTTTAATTCGATACAATTGATCATCTCGTTTTCGTATATGTTTCTCGCATGAATTCAGACATGTTCGTGATGATAATTGTGATGTTTACATGTGTTTTTGTATCCGTTTTATTTGTTTTTGTGCTCACATGTTCCTACAGGTTTTTTGGTGTATTTGGTTCATTTCAGAGCTAAAGAACATACACGAGACGAAGTACGAGTATCAAGGATCAGCTACAACCCACTCAAAGCGGATTAAGGCCAAAGAACCTCATGGAATATCCGAGCATCAAATGAAAGGAGCAAAAACACAAAGTTAACACAGCCCGCTCGTGCTTGTAGAAGGCCCTGCTCAGGCTGCACCATCCAATAGAATCTGCACGACTCGGGGTGCTTCCAATCCCACGGGGATCAGCAGCCAAGAGGAACCCGCGCAGGGTTGCCATTAGGCCCGCATAGAGTATGTGCCGGACGAAAAGGAAGAAAAGGAGAAAAGGAAAGCCACACGGGTGGCATGAAAAGGAAACCCACCGTGGAACAAGAAAAGGAAACCGCACGCCGCAGGAAAAGAAAAGGAAACAACCGACCGCTTGAACAAAATGGAAACCGAGATACACGCTGCAGAAAATGGAAACCGGACGAAATAGAATGAAGGTAGAAAAAGGAAAGGCAAGCCACTTGAGGGTAAGGAGGAAAACGGCAGGTTTTAGAGGGGAGAGTTGAGATTCGGTGAGCTTGAGTACAGATTCTCTCATCGGACCAGCAGCCGTCGAGGAAGAGACATTCAGAGAACCATTGGAAAATCGATCCGAACATCTTTTTGTTTGATTTCTATGCTCTCTAGACTATCTATTTCTTTCATGATGCTTTGTTTCGAACTCATGTCCGAGTAGTAGTTTTGTTCTAGGAGAAGATATTAGCCATTGGCAATAGGATAACCTCTTTTGATTGATTTATATATGCAATTCCCTATTTTAGTTTTTCTATTCTTTGTCTGAATATTTGAGTGATGTGTATTTGCGAATGCCAAGTAGAATGCATGTTTAATGGACCTAGGAGAAGGAACGAAAGGAGAATTCTACTCCTAGACTCACGCTTAGAACAACCAAGACTAGGTCACGAAAGTAGCGTAGTAAAAATTGAGGATTTGAAATCGGATTAATGACAGAACTTAATGGGTTTAGCTTAAGGGATCAGCCATGAAAGTAGAGGCTAACTTGACTAAATCACGTTTTTATGCCTTGAAAAAGGGTAGAAATCATATTAGGATCATCCACCTTAGTGCCTTGATTGGAAATGTATGATTAGATTGATTGATTGTTGGTTCCAAAGAGCCTTGTGGTGAAACCGTATTCTAGAACGTTTGTTTAATTGCCGAGACCTCGTTAGTTAATTGTCTTTAGTTATTTGATCTTAAAACCATATTCGTTCGTAGAAAGTTTGATTCATTTGTTTGAGTTAAGTTTATGTTGCGTAGTCCCTGTGGGATCGACACCTAGAGTACTACACATGTGACGTTCACTTGCGGATAATTTAGGTTAAATTAACTTGAACGTAGCATCAAGTTTTTGGCGTCGTTGCCGGGGACTATTTGTCAACACGTTTTAGATTCCAAAATATGGTCATAATTGCTTTTTGTTTTCTTTCCTTTTTCATTTTTATTTTCTAACTCCTTCTACTTGTCCTTTGCAAGTGCCTGCCTAGGCTCACGTTACTTCAAACCTACTTCAGACCGATCCTGAAAGCGAGAGAATCTACAGACAGTTGAAAAAGGGAAAAGGAGAAAGGAAAGCAGAGTTGTCCAATCAAGGAGAGATGGATGACCAAAACATTGTGTTAGGCGGCAATGGACAGCCTTAGTTACCCATTGGTAATATGGCACAGTTACAGCAACAGCTACCACCTCAGCCGCAAGAGCCATAGGCTCCTCCACCCTGTCGGCTTCGAGATTACGTGGTACCGAACTTGAACAACGTTCATACTGCAATAAGGACACTTACTATTGCTAGAAAAAAATTGAGATCAAGCCTGCCATGATCAATATGTTGTATCTGATGCGTATCAGAGTTAAATATAACCTAATCTACCCGCAAGTGCACGGCACGTGTGTAGTATTTTAGGTGTCGATCCCACAGAGACTACGCAACACTACCTAAACCCGAACTACGAATCAAACTTGCTAACGAAAGAAGGTGAATAAGGAATGAAATACTGAAAGTAACTAAACTACTTGGGTTCTAACGATGAGATAAACGTCCTAGGAAACCGGTTTCACCACAAGACGACCGAAACCAACGATCAACCTATCTACCATGCAATCCCAGTTAAAGCTATCTAACGCGGACGATCCTAACATGATATCTACCATCTCTCAAGGCATAGACACGTGATCTAGACAAGATGCCCCCTACTTTCGTGGCTGACACCATGAACTAAACCCATAAACTCTGTGATTCGCCCGTTCACCCTCAACCGTTGCTACCCTACTTTCGTGGCCTAACCTCGGTTGTTCTAAACCTGACCGTCTAGGACTAGAATTCTCCTTTCGGTCCTTCTCCTAATCCCTAACACATGCATCTACGTGATCAGCGCAAACACAAGTAAATTAAAGCACTCAGATAAAGAATAGATGAACTAAAACGGGAAGATGCATTCAAAATAGATCAAAAGAGGTCTCGGGATAGCCAAGGGCTAATCCCTTCTCCTAGAACAAACAAACTACTCGCTCATGCGTCTGTAAAGAAACATAAACATAGTAGAAAGTCTAAGGAACATAAAAACCAAACAAAACCGAAGTGGTGCTGCTTGATCACCAATGCTCCTCGCTTATCTCTTCGCAAGAATCTCCTCTATCTTCGCTGAATTGTTCTCCTCTGTATGCTTGCTGTAATCACGTCTTTTTGCCTCCTTTTAAGCCTCCTAAGTCGGTCCAATTGTTGCCCAAATTGCCCCACGAGTTCCCTTAAGTTTTAAGTTAAGTTTACTTAAGATTTTATCAGTTACGGGCCGCGACCCGCTCGGGCAATGAGTGTGCCCGCTCGGGCACGGCTAGGGTAACTCGTGCGCGTCTTGTGACTGGAATGATGCCCGATCGGGCATGGCATGTGTGCCCGCTCGGGCACAAGGCAAAATGGTCCTAAATGCTTGCCCGAGTCATGCTAAATGGTCCACACAATTGGCCGCAGGTTTTGCCCGATCGTGCAAGGGTTGTGCCCGACCGGGTGAGGCTTTTCCATGCTCAATCTCCTCCCGTTTGTCCCGTGATGATCCCCAAAGTTGCTCCTTACCTCCGTGCATGTTCCTTTAGCTCCAAAATAGTCCAAATACGCGTAAAAACCTGTAAGAACATGAAAAGCACGAAAGCAAGTAAAACGGATACGGAATCATACGTAAAACATCACATATGTATCAAAAACGTCTCCTAAATCGTGCAAGAAATACGTATAAAACCCAAACAAGCATCAAGCAGTAGGCTTCGCCCGACAACACGGTGGAATCCACCCCCACCGAAGCCAACCGAGAGCCCTCGCACGGAAGAACGAGGACTTGACCCACGCTCTAAAGGCAAAGCGCCCGAGACTTCACAGGCAACGCGAACCGACGGTAAAACTTCTAACTCAGTGAATTTGGTTAGAACCCGTGACATTATTTGTTTTAAGTGTCAAGGCAGGGGACATATGGCGCGAGATTGTATTAGCCCACGAGTTATGATAATCACCGAGAGCGGTGAGTACGA
>CM071861.1:11762343-11808881 GCA_036759665.1 Gynandropsis gynandra
AAACAGCTGGTTTGCCTCCCAGAAAGCGCTTATTTAACGTCATTAAGCTTTGACGTCTCCAATCCTCATGCGTGCGCGGCGGGTGGATCGGAAAGGGAAATGGAGTTTCCACTTTCGATCTGTTGAGCGGCTTGGTAGAGCTTAAGCCGCTTTCCATTGGCGTTGAACGTGTCACCCGCGTCACTCCTTAGTTCCACGTCTCGTACCTGAAAAGGATCAAACCAATAAGGCAGTAGGTTACCCGATAAAGACTCAGGTCGAGAATTAGAAAGTGGAACGAAATCACATGATTGGAAGTCATGAGGTAGGGTCTTCTTATCGTGCCATCCCTTAGGCACATCATGCACGGGGTTCACTTGCTCGCTGTCCAAGGTTGGATAAGGGGTATCTGCGTTGAAAAGTTTAATGACATCTTTTTCCATTACCTCGTGCAAGTGCGGGTGCAGCCTTCTTTGAGTTTCGGTGGAAGGTTCGTGGCTGTCCTCCCTATAAATCCCGTACATACACTTTGAAGAGCTGATCCTCTTACGCTTCTTTACGCGTGTGGGCTGTTTTCTCATCTCATCTGCGCTCATGTTAGCATTCAAATCAGCAAGATATGTTTTATCGGAATCAACGTACTCATACCGAAGTTCGGCCGCCTCGTCCTCGGATTCGAATTCTCCATCGTCACGAAGGATCATGACTTTCTTGTTTGTACATTCACTGGCATAGTGTCCTCTTATGTGACACTTAAAGCATTTCACATCCCGAGCCCTCGAAGTTATGGCATCGGTCCTCCCTTTGTCTCGCGGCGCGGCTGGAACAGCTTTCTGCGCGTTTCGACCTGCGGCCGGTACCTTCGGCGTGTCGCGGCTTGCTGGCGCCGTGCTGTCCCTCCTTGGATAGATCGGTTTCTCATCACGTGACTGGCCATATTTTCCAGCCCCATAGCCCAAACGGGGTTTTCGTCGCTGCTGGAGTTGTTGCTCGATGAGAATTGCTTTGTGAAGCATTTCCTCGATCTCCACGTAATGTTGTAGTTCAAGTTGATCTTGGATGTCTAGGTTGAGTCCTCCAAAGAACCGTGACATCGTTGCCTCCCTATCTTCTGTAAGGTCAGCCCATAACATGAGCAGCTACTTTTTGGCCTCGGGGTATGCTTGGCAACCGAAAACTAGTTCCACCTTCTTTTACCATTCTAGATATGCTTCCGGGTTGGCCTTGCCGTGGAATGCGGGAATTTTTAATTTGAGACCAGCGAGGTCATCCCTTGGGTCGTCTCTCCGCTCCCTAGGCGCGCGTCGCCGCTGGTGACTACTTCGGGATGCAGATGAGCTGCCTCGTTTGTAGTAGTTGTTGTCCTCCTCAAGCGGGTTCCTCTCACGTTGCTGGAACGCTGGAACATTTCTTGGCCGTGGGGGACGTTCGGCTTGAAACTCTTGACGAAATTCCTCCATCTTGTTGTTGATACTTTGCTCTAGGCGAGCCGCGAGAGCCTCAATGAGTCTCTCATTGACACGGCTTTGATCGCCTCCCATTTCACCCATGCCGTCTTAGGTTTTCTTTTCTTGCGTGTACCTACTCGTGAGCTCCTGCACACTTAAGAAACGGAGCAGCCACAAGCGGAAAGAAAAAAAAAACAAACACAAACCCTAGACAAGAACACGTATGGGTATAGTCGCACACGCACACGTACGAATAAGTTTCAACCGCACGGACTAGATACGTTGGAATAAATTTTCAAACACACGAACTACACACGCTCAAATATCTTCTCACACGTTCGCTAATATACGTACACAATAGGCACTTAATCGCACGAAATATATATACGCACACGATAGACTACTAACGTTGAATATAGGCGCAAGAGTTACTTCAATCGTATAACACGGATTCGTTCAAGATAATCACTCACGGGATAAACTTTTGAACATTCGGATATACTTTATATATATATATATATATATTTTCTGTAGGATTCAAACAAGTTGTGGCTGAAAGATCAAAACGAAATTGAACTAACCTTTTGACGCTAGAATGAGCTCTGATACCACTTGACGCGATCCCGATTGAATCGACGCTCTAGATAAGGTTAGGGTTGGATATGCCTTGCTGCAACGGATTGCACAAGGGTGTGTGGGGCGAGTGGTCACACGAGAGATGCGGAAGGCTCTCGATTCACCGGTTCGTCTCCGATGGATATTACGCACCAACGAAGGACGAACAACCGTTGGATATTACACACCAACGAAGGTTGTTGGATATTACGCACCAACAGCCAAGAACTCACAAGGAAATCGAAAGAAAAATCAATAGATTGATTCAAAAGTTTGGTTGAAAAGTTGGATGAATTGTTCAAAGGGGTGGCCGGCCATTTAGATAAAAACAAGGGCATGCAAATTCAAAAATACGTTAAATGCATGAACTACATGCAAGGCCTCTAATTAATGTTTTGATATCTTCAAACAAGAAGATAATTTCTTGCTGGCCGTGCATATGGGGATGCGTCTTGGGTCATTAATTAGATCGCGGGAATAAGTGACTCGCGACCTCGTTAAAAATCCGTCGTTGGAAAACCCTGTGGGACAAAACCGGCAAAGGGAAAAGAGTACACGTGGGTCACTTAACCTAACTAATAACCGTTGTAGATTGAGCTTCGGCTTGAATGACGTTCTTTAGGCTCGTGACTTCACGTGAACTTGAATACTCTTCATGTACGTGGATGGTTGTAAGAATCCCGACAATGGCGTTTTTTAGCTTCACGACCTTGGCTCGGGTCACGGGACCAGCGGGTATGATCAAGGGTTCTTCCTCCATAGCTCGGGCTCGGGTTACAGGACCTACGTATCTTGACCTAACCGCGTCTCGTATCGCGGTGGTGACGGTCGCATCTCGGGTCGCGCTGTTGGCATCTCGGGCCGCGCTGTTGGCGTCTCGGGCCGCGCTGTGGGTGTCTCGGGCCGCGCTGTTGGCGTCTCGGGCCGCGCTGTTGGCTTCTCTGGCCACGTTGTAGGCGTCTCGGGCCGCGGTGTTGTCGCGTCTTCAGCTTCCTCTGGGATCATATCAGATACTCAACGCTAGGACTTGGTCCCGTGTATGTTCCTTAGCTTCGACATAAACCAATTTGCATTAAAACCTGAAAGGACACTAAAACACGAAAATGAGTAAAACAGATACAAAATCATACGTAAACATCACATTTATATCATAAACATCTATAAAATCATGCGAGAAATACGTGTAAAAATGAGACGATCAAAATCCCCCAGACTTGAATGTTTCCCCTTTCTCCTAGAAATACCGCTAAAGCGACCGATCAACTAGCAAACCATGCTCAAACTAAAAAGGTCCACTACAGTTTCGTTCCACCCTTGATTGTTAATAAAACTTATTTTCGAGAACCCTTCAGCTTCTCTGCTAGCACGCTTCACTTATTAAGACAACTTAATTCTGTCAAATTTATCAATGGAAGTTAAATGCATGATTCAAGGAAGCATGTTACCACAAAATTTAGGGATTCTCGTAAGCCAATTAACCCAAATGAGAATTAAGTTTCCAGTTCACTTCGTAAAGGTAACATACCTTGTGAATCTGTTCTGCACTTGCTCCATCTCATTTTTTCTCCTATCCATTTTTTGTTCCTAAATAATAAAGTGTATGAAAAAAGTTTATGTAAAATAGGATTGAATTTTCAACTTGGAGCACCTCTCATCATTATTTTTTTTAAAAGATAGAATAACAAAAGAGACAAACGGGAGACCACGTCACAATTTGAACTACCTTATATCAAATTGCAAGCCTCTAACCTATGAAGATGTAAGGGGTCGAGGGAAGTTTTAAAAATTATAGAGAATTTTATACTAACCAAAATCTCACCAGCTTGTTTCCTCGCTTTCCTTGCTCAAATCCACAATCTAATATTGTAAACTTGGATCTCTACCACTAGAAACCCCACTTCCACCGAATGAACAGACAAAACAAAACAAAGAAACATATAATTAAGCAGAAAATCTAGGGTTCAAAGTCCCACAAAAAACCGAGAACCAAATTGTAAATGAAAAGTGTTAAACCTTAGTCGCTGAAAGAGAATCGAAAAAAAAGAGATAAAAGTCACACATACCAAAAAACCTAGAAACATATACAATGTATCGACCGCTTAGTCTTCTTTCTTCCACCTTTCCTTATTCCTAGCGCCTTCGCATTTCTCCCCAAGTCGATTTTAACTAAGCATATCAATATATATGCAAACATGTATATCAAGCCATCTACCTTGCAAAATTAAAGGTCTAAAGAACAAACCAGAAAACACATTAAACATGGCTTATACCTAACTTTATATCAACACCGTTAAAAGGATCCACGAACCTCAAAGAAATGATATGCGTCACTAAAAAAACAATGAATTGAACGACTTCAGCATGCGACAAACGAGAAATGAAAGACCCAAAACACGTCGATCCATCAAAAAATTACTAATATTTTCCGTAAAATGGCATAAATATAGCTACAGTGTGATCAACCCTTTGATATCTGAATGAAAAAACCAAACGAGGGAAACCAAAGATGGGAATCACGAAAGAAGAAAAAGGAGCCGAGAAGCAGAAGTAAGCAAAGTTGTAGATGACCTGATTTCAGCCGCTTTCAAAAAATTAAATAGAAAGATGGAACGCAACCCAAATTCAAATCACCGAAATAAACGATTAATATGAGAAGATCAACGGACACAAGGAAACAAAAGATTCAAATATGAAAAGGAACCGATATAATAAATATATAGGAAAATAAGTACAAGAAAATTGCCAACATATATTGGAAATCGAGATCACATTCTAATATATCAAGTCGCTTGTTGTTTCTTCTCTTCCCAACTAATCGAGGAATATGCTAAGGCCCGCAAACATTTCCAAAGTTAAGGGCTTTCAGCTCTTATTACATGGAAGAAAAAAAGAGGATTACAGAGAGATTGAGAGTGCTGTTTGGCTCGAAGGCGACAAGTTGAAGACTGGAGCTGCGGGAGAAGCTTCTGGAGTACTGAAGCACGAGGGAGCTGAAGAGGAGCTGGTGAAGGACCGGGCTGCACGAGTCAAGCCCATCAGCAAACAAGGCCAGGAGCTTGTGGACGCGGCCCAGCATGGAGAAGCACAAATGACAAAACGCCCGGGTTGAAGAACAGCACACGCCCAACGTATGTGACAGCAGCACATGCACGGGAAAGAATAAACCGGGGTGAGCAGATTACAACAACAAAAATGGAGGTTACAACAAACATGGAGGCACAAAAGATTCCTTGTCAGAGTCTGTTAAGATTTTTATAATTACGTAAACAAACCTATCATATATATATATATATATGTCTTTAAAACCTAAGGAATATTAAGGTATTATTCAGTGCAATTTTCAGCAATTTTGTCATTGTTCTTTCACCCAAAAACAGAGAGTAAACACGTGAGGTAGAGAGCTGATCGATCACAAATTTGTTCATCTTTATTTTCTTTCTTGTTTGCACAATATTAAGAAGAGAAGAATGTATTAAGCTCATGACTTCATCAATCTTATTCATGAGCTACTAAGTATTAGAACTACAGAGATGAAGTCTACTTGAGCGAGGAAGAGGGAAAAAGGCAGTCGGAATTAAGTGACCGATTGGGATTCCCAAAAATTATAAAAAGAGGAGAATCAATTAAGAAATCATTCAAGGCATGGAATTGTAGAGAGAAGAAAAGCTTGAATATTTAGGATTTCACAGTCTTTAGGAATATGAAAGGGCTGATTAGTGTTAGATTTGTATTTAACCAGTTGGGGTTTCTCTCTGTTTTTTTTTATGAATAGCGTTTTTTTTTTAAATTCTTCTGATCTTCTTATTTATTACTAGAAATCTAAATATCCGCATTCTTGTGATGTGGCAGCCCTAGAACACAAAACTTCTTTTTTAATATATTGATGAGGATTAAATCCATGATATGTGTAGGATTAATGTTTATAAATTTATTATTTTAATTAGTTTAATGATTTTAACAATTTTTTAACAAATAATACTAATATAGTTTTTAATTTGTTTCATGGATTTGATTTAGAATTTCAATCAATCGATAATATTGATAAAATTTCTTAATTAAATAATTCATAATATAAAATTATTAATGTTAATATTAAATTTTATGAGATCTAAAATTGAAAAAAGATATTGAACTACACGAATATTGTTATAATTTCAATTTTTTAATAAAAAGATCAAGTAGCGAGATTAGTGAAGAATATTAATGGATCATAAAAATAATAAACTTTCTTTCAAAATAAAAATTTAGTATAATTTATTTTAGTAACATTAAGAGTAACTTCTTTTGTATTTAATAATAATACTATAAGATTTCAAGTTTCTGAAAAATGCAGGGATACAGATTTACCATGATAATGCTAATATTACATTGTTTCAAAAGTTTAATTTTTGTGGTTTGGTTCCTTAGTAAATAAAATATTTGTCATAAGCTTCCTTCTCTTCTCCATCCTCCTCGATCATGCAGATTTTTACCATTGCCTCTTGCTTCAAAATTTGTATTCTTTTCACTCGCTCGGTAATTCTTATATGACATTTGTGTATTTATCAACCCATGTCAAAAAGAATGATAAGAAAGAAAGTTCATCGATTATGTGAAGAGATTGATATAGAAGAAATAAGCTAAACAAATCTCCATACAAAAATGTCATAAGAAGCTCATTTTTTTCCAAAAGATATTACTTGCATTGGTTACCAATAACTATTGTGGTAGAGCATGACCAATCCATTTCATATATGGATATATATAAATCATACCAAAATCAACAATACAATAAATATTAACATGAGCCCATATATGGATACATGTAAATCATACCAAAATCAACAATACAAAAAATATTAACATGCAATTCATGGCTCAAGGATGGGAAGTTGTATTTGATAACTCTTTGTTTTGTGCAAGTTGTGATGCTACACTATGGTCAAAGTACTGCAATCATTGGTGATCCTTCACCTTTTTGAATTCCTTTAATAGGTCCTTTTAAATTGCAACGATCGTTTTATGTCCTTTATATCATATATTGAGTCCAGAGTCTACACTTTGCCAATGAACTCTGATTCATTTCCTTGACTAAAATGTATTTTAAACGAATAATCGGAATGCATCAAGAGTGTATTTCAAACAAGATAGGTCAATAGAAATTGAAACAACAATTTCCAACAACCTACCCATCACCACATGGAATCTGAAAAGTGCGGTCACTATTTTCAACACACTTATTTTTATGTAGAGTAAAATCAATATATAAATATATTATTATTTAAATTCAAGTACATATCATACTATAAATGTATATTTGATTCAATTGTTCATGATATTTTTTCATCAATAAATTTTTAAAATCATGAAAATAACTAACTAGTAGTATTGAATTTATTTAAGTAAATAATAAAATCCACTAAAATGCTCTAAATACTACAGTTTTTAATGAAATGATGAAAACATAATTATTTTTAGGATAATAAAATATGGAATAAAAGATTAAACAAAATAAAGGTCAACGATGATTATTCGACTACAAATATTCTTGCATGATCACTTGTTTAATATATACATGCATAAAAAATATTGTTTTAAATTATCTTGAAATAAAAAATATATTATCGAAATTATTTAGTATATCGAGTTTAAAGACTTTACTTTTGCTAGAAAATTTTAATTATCTTTAAGTTATCATCAGTCTAATCTTTGTATAAAAAACATGTTTGAAGATTCAAAACACATGAATTATTAATACAATTTAGAATTTTGCGTGTAATGACCATGACGGTTTTCTTCACAATTATTCTCTACCATCTTCGATCGAATATGCTCAGCTAATTTATCCCAATTTGATACTCCAACAACATCATCCTTTTTTAATTCTTAACATTAGTAGGATTATTCAATTTATAAAATAAGGTAACAACCAATATGTTAATTTATTAAAAAAATCTAAAATTTTACTTATTAAACAATAAACGAAAGTCAATAATTTGGTGACATTGGAATGTGTAGATTCAATCATTGCATAACTATTAGAAATTTGGTGATATGTATAATACACATTACAGTAATTTCTGTTATATTATAATAGATTATAGTAATATTTATTATACTATAAATGTTCTCACTTGTTTTAACAAAATGACCAAATTCCGCTAATGATAATTAAGGTATTTGTTTTGTGACATTTTAAAAATTAAATGTTAAATTTTATAACTTTTACAATTATTTCTTTATTTGGAGGATGAGAGGATGAATATTAATTTTAAAGCTTTTAAAAATGTGTATCAATAAAATGAGCTCTTTATAAGATGATATAAAAAAATTGAATATTAATTTGAGATATGTGAATATTGATTAATCCCTTAAATTTTTTTTATTTAAAACTCATGTACTTCCTTTTCATTACAAATCATAAAATATTTGAGTAATCATTTAATTACTTTATTCAAGTTCAAATATGTCTTATTCAAATTGTTATGTGTGATAGTTTAACTAATACATATGATATGAAATTTATTTAGTAATCATATACATTTTACATTTTTTACCAATTAAATTATATCGTGTGTTTATTACAATAATTACGTTTTGTTTTCACTTGAAATTCTTAGAGAGAAAATTAATATATAAGTCAATTATTTCTAACTACATGTGTAAATTAAAATGGATCATATAATTTATCTGAATTTAGTAGAGATAAACAATTTATGTATACATTATATATAACGAATTGAACACAATAAAATAAATAATAATAATTAAAAATTCCAAACAAAATTGATAAATGGAAAAAATATAAATTTCTCTTGTAATTTTTTATTTTTTTGAAAAACAATTATAGATTATATAATTTTAGTAAAAGTACAATTTATGATGAAAATAAGATCTTGATCAATGTCATATAAGCTATATATGAACGAAAATTGATAAATGGTGGACATTTGGTATTTTCTTTCACTTTACCAAATGGTATGTATCACTTCACGTTTCCTTAAAAAGAAGAATATTAAAAAGAAGAATATTATATATATTATATATTAAAATCTTATAATAATTTAAAACAATATTACAATTTCTAGAAGGTCTCTTAATTGCTTATGTGTTTGCACCATAGTATATAGTAATTAATTACTGAAAAACTTTTACAGTTAATAAAATGATTGAAATAGTCTTTTCCTTTTTTCCCAATTTTACTTTTTTTCAAAGACATACTGCACATTAAAAGAAAAAAAATACATTAAAATAAAAAAACTAATAAAGAGACTATATAACATTAATAATTAAAAGAAGAATTAAATATCATATATTAAAATCTTATAACTATTTACATTTAAAAATTTTAAAACTTCTTTCCCTTTAATCAAATTTAATAGATAATACTACATGTTTTGAATCTCAAATTTCATGTTTAGATTGAAAATAAAAAATATTTTAATAAAATAATTAATTTAATATAAATAATCATTTATAATAGTTTTAAAGTAACTAATTTAATAATATGTAATTTCTCCCAAAAACATGTGTTTATATTTTTTATATTTATGTATTAAATAATAATATTTAATATAGAAACACTTGCATTTATTATTTGATTTTTCTTTGTAAATTATTATAACTCTTGAATTCTTCTTTAACCTATAGTAATATTTAAAAAAAATATTGACATGAGTCTACCCAGATGATGAGGTGGCAGCCCCTACATGATGCGAAATGTGGGTTCTGTTAGACAATCAACAATTATTTTTATATTTATTTTTAAATGTGATTTATTTAAAATAAGTAATCAATAATACATTAATGTTTTGTATAGTTTACAACATTTTAAAGTATATTGTTGTGAAGTGATTCAATATTCTAATAGAGAAATCCGAAAAAAATATATAAACCTTAAAGAACCCTCTAAAAACATCGTATACTTATTAAATCAAATTGTTTTAAATATTTGGAAGACCAAATATATAAATAATAAATTAAATATAAATAAATATAAATCGAGTAAATTTAATTCTATTGTTTTATTGTATTGTGATAATATTTTTCGTTTATATCTGTATTTAACAAAAGCAAATTGTTAAAGGAAGATTAAATGTAGATCTTTGTCACCGATGAGGTATAAAGTTACTTGTTCTGAAATCTTTTGATGATCTTTAGTTTTCTATAATGTAGATCTTTGTATGAGGTATAAAGTAGCAAAGCATCTGGATATTAAACTAAAACATGTTATTGATATGCATCTATAAAGCACTTGAAATACATGATGATCTTCAATTAACTTCTAATCTTGCAGTCTAATCTCATATGGACTAAGCAAACAAAAAAATCAATCAATTTGAAGCTTCTAAGCATGTTGCAGAGAACGTTTAGGGGCTTACAATATGAGTTATTTAGATAAAGGGAGATATGTTGCGCATATGATACAAAACTAAAGTAATGATAGGGAATTAAGAAGTTTAGAGGGACGAATCACAATAGAGCTGACCTTAGCCTTCATTCTCCAGGTTTATATGAAAATCCCTCATCGACATACAATATAAAGAATACTAAAGAGAACTCAATTTTGGTTGAAATAAGCATCCAAACAAAAAAGGATGATAGATATAGATAACCTATAAATAAATGGCAACACCAACCTTTTCGGCAAGGCTTTTTCATCAACTTTGTAACTCTAATCAATTCCTTTGATTGCAACCTTCCAAGAGGATCACCGACCTATATGCAAAAAGAATGGAGCAGACACATGAACTTATTCATAATAACAAATATCTTCAACAAAAGTTCTAAGAATGTAAAACAAAGTTTATCAAAGAGATCACTCATGGGAGAAGCCAAAGACAATATTGCAATTGCTATAACATCTTTTCATGAGCTCAAACGCTTCGAATTAAACCTTCAAAGATTCAGATTTTAGAAACCTTGAGAGAAAATCAAAAAAAAAAAAAGGTTACCAAATAAAAGTGACATGTAAATGATATAATGTTTTGTTTTCCATTTATTTCATATTTATTTTTTTGTTTATTTAATAACATGTAAATGATATAATTTACTATCAATAAATTTTCAATAAATGAGTTGCAATTAATTTTTTTATAAATATTATTATATTTATAATTTAAAAATTTATCAATGAAATTATTGCATTTGAATATTAAAAACATTTAATAATATTATTATTATTAATAATATTAATGACATAATATGTATGTTTATATCATTTTAAAAGAATCTTATATAAAAACAATTGATAAAGATGGATTGAGTTCATTTTAAAATCTAATTTATAAATAAAATTTATATATTTTTGTTTTTGAAAAAAATAAATTTATATACATGTCTAAAATATCTAATTCTAAGTATAAATAATGATCTAATATTCATAATGATAATACAATCCAATTATATATAAAAACATAAACTTATATCAATTTTAAACTAAATAACTAAAATAAAATTAAATGATTATAAAAATGTTAGATTTATTTATAACTTTAATTATGTATTATTGTGACATTTTTATCTATAAAAAGAAAAACATTTGTAAATATATACATATTCTCTAAAACAATTATTAACTATTTTAACTAATATATTAATTTTTTTATTAATTTTCATAAATTAAAAAATATTTCAAATAATTTATGTGAAATATTATAACGTTAGTTTTGCTCATTGGAGTGCCATGTCATCGATGAGGTGTGGCAGCACCAGAATTCAGTAAACCTAACTTTTAATATATAAGGCTAGAAAAAGAACTTGTGTGATGTGCGGGATATTAATAATTTGATATTATATTGTAAGAATTAACGTGTCACAATTAGATCGTCACATCAAAATGATAGACAATTTTTGTTCATGATCTATCATATATATTATTTTACTGAAGAGCGGGTAATAGGTTCGGAATTTTTAAAACGAACAAAAAATTGTAATATGTAATTCATATAGTTTAACAATAAGATTAAGTGAAAATAAATTTGAAATAATATTTTCATAACATTTGATAATGAAAAAGAATATCAGTGGAAGAAAATAATAACATGTTGAACGTTGAATGTGAATATTTTGGTATAAAATAATTATACATGTGTTTATGTTTTTTTACATCTTAAATTACTTGAAAAAAACAAGATGTCTGGATTGATATTATAATTATATCAATCATAGTAAGAGTAAGAAAAAATGAATAACAACATAACATGTATAATATATTATTTTATGGTAATGCATAGTATTTGATATGTTATATTAATTATCTTTCAAAAACTTTTGAATTTTACCATTTTCGAATTATTTAAAAAAAAGACAGGTAGATGATTGATATTGTAATGCATAGTAGTTATTAATGATACTTCAAAATGAAAATTAATTGATATTTAGTAAACAATTTACAAAAATTTATAAACATGAGTAATAATAATTAAAAAAAGTAGGTTGTTAATGGATGGCTCCACGTTTCTCTTATTTAATGTTACTCACATTTGTTAAATGTTCCACATACATTAAAGGTCACACTAAATTATATGGGATAAAATTTCTCTCTTTTTCCAAAAAGAGGGGATCAACTCATCTCTTCTAGGTAGCTACTTCATCGACCAATAAGCTAACACAGATCTACATGAGTATTTTTGTGTTGTGAACCTTGATTTCTTAGCTGCTATTTTGCTATTGGAAAACCTACAGAGCAAGGTTTTTCTGATATGATGGTGGTGAAGCAATCTCAACATTTCCTTTGATATCCCATACACAAAGAAATATTGAAAACTCTAAAGCATATTGTTTCACTCTCCCATTAAATTTGAATGTGAAATGTGGA
Organism: Gynandropsis gynandra; assembly: GCA_036759665.1. Taxonomy (NCBI): domain Eukaryota; kingdom Viridiplantae; phylum Streptophyta; class Magnoliopsida; order Brassicales; family Cleomaceae; genus Gynandropsis; species Gynandropsis gynandra. The sequence goes on from CM071861.1 coordinate 11,775,184, forward strand.
ACAAAGATATGATATTGCATCTCATCATCATAACCATGTGAATTATAACTCGAGTTGATCACTATTGAGCTATTTATATATATGAAAAAAACATAATGATATATTCATCTTTCTTGGACATTCTTTTATTAAAAAACCAAAGAAACAAATCAAAATGTGATTCTCTCGTTGATCAAAATTGCAACATAGTCGTTATTATAATCATAAACAATGGTATAATTGTAATGTATTAGTCATATAATCATACTATAGTAGTCATAATATAATCATAGACTCACATGATTAAAAGAGACTCGAGTCTTAGAGACCAAAATAATTCTTGTTCGGGTGTGGATGATAAGGATGAATTGGGCCAGAAACATTCAAGCTTTTCAAAGGCACGTTGCTCTTTTTTCTATACAAAAATTGAACAGAGCTACACATTGAAGTCATAGGATTGTCCGATTTAATCACAATTATGTCTGGTAACAACCAATCTTGAATCAATGCGTCCATGTAAGCTTAAGATATATGAACTTGTTTTGTTTACTTAAGTGTTAGAAAGCTGGACCAGACACCGCTCAACCTAATAGTGTTTTGGCATTTAATTTTATACAAAATGATATAATCAGGAGATCAAGCATATTGAGCAGACATACCCATTAGATTCAAGTAGCCAAATGTAAAGTGCCCCATTCAATGCACTATATAGTAATCAACTCAATAAAAAAAAGAATGTAAGTAGAAATCACATGAATAACTTAGTACACTACATTAAACAAATTACCATGCCAATGTCTTTCAGACCTGAGTGATTAAGTACCATTGAGTAATTAAGTACTTGTTGTTTGATATTGAAAGTGAAAGACTTCTCAGCCTTGTCATGTGACAACTTGGTAGCATATATGCAAGAGAACCAAACAATTAAAACATTTATAGTTATAAATAATGGTTTTATTGCCATACATGAATGATAGCCAGTGGAAGATCGTTGATGCATGATGCAAGTTTTGGAATGATATTATGATTCTAATTCTAGAAAAAGCCATGATTGTGTTGTGAAAAGGAAAGAACATGTGAAGTAATATTGTACTTGATGCAAATTGACATAGGTTCCCATGATTTTATCATAACAATGATTTCAATGTACTTTAGAGGAAGAGAAAGATAATGAACCTTCTTATTCTGAGTTGTTGCTCGAAAAGAGCCAAATTCCCTTTCGAATGATGGTAAGTTGCCTGAGACATTATGAACAATCTGTAAACATCTGATCCGATATTGCTTTGAACCATATTTCTACAATCATTTATATTAAAGCACAAATTTGGAAAGGATTAACACGAAGCAATCTATTTAAAATCTCTCACATCACATGTATGATCTTTAGAGAACATCATGAATTAGGTAAGAAATTTCAATCTAGTTCAATTTATTATAGACAAAATTGGAGGGAACATCATGAATTAGGTAAGAACTTTCAATCTAGTTCAATTTATTATAGACAAAATTGGAGGGAAAAATAACGAAACCTGTGATACTAAGTGTTTGTTCCCAAAGGAAATCGACAAAAGAACCTTGAACAGAAAGCTCGTACCTTTCTCATTCGAACTATAAACTGCAACGTCGTTGGTTGAATAGATGTTTTAGAGTATCCAGTTTCACTCCGTTCGACCTTGTCATCGTCTGCAATTCTCTGCAAAACACCAACAACCAAAAATGGATAATCAAAGCTCCACACTTTGAAAAAATATCCTTCTTTATTTTAATGAAAAAATAAATACATTTCAATTTTGGAAATTTTAGAAAAATACAATAACTAAATCTTTGTGTAAACATAAATTTATACTTAAATCTATAGATATTCGTAAGTTATATGATGTGAAGAAAAATATATTTAATTTTCAAATTATATATAGAATTTTTTTAAAATATATTCAGCTTAAATATAACAATATAAAATTTAATCTCTCATTCTATTTTTTTATAAAAAAATAAAATTTATTTGTAACTTTAATTCAAAATATAGAGTCATTTTTAATTTTTTAAAGGAAAATATTTGTCAATATATACATCTATCTATTATATAAAAATTATTAACTATTATAAGTACTATATTATTTTTTTTATTAAGTACAATAATTTGTAATGCTAACCAAACAGTTAAATATTTTATGTGAAATATTATGATGTTAGGTTTACTGACTAGACTGCCACATCACTGTCGATGTGACGACACCAGAATTCAGCGTTGCATGGTTTTGTGATAATTACATTGTACGTTTCTTAAACGTTATACGTAATTCATTAATTCACATTGTTATAACATTTGATATAGGTATCGTTCAATACAAACGCACGAATTCTAATTTTCAATGGAAAAGTTTAAACAATAGATTTATAAGATGTAATGTAAACTAACAATACCATTTATTTATAATATCATTGAAATTTTAAAATGTAATATGTTGGAGGTAGTGATTGCACTGGAGTTTTTTGCATAATTGTTTTCCTATCTGAATCTGCATAATTTTTTTAACACTAGATTTAATTTATAACATGATTTAAAAATAATTATTGAGGTATGGTATAATTTGAGAATCTGTAAAACTAACTTATGTTTGGTTTTTGTATTGTCTTTAGATTTTGATTGGTGTATACATTTGTAGATCATTACGATCAAATTGTTAACAAACATGATTGATACATTTAAAAATGATAATTACGCAACGACATGAACCAAAAAACATATATTTATTAATGTAACTGTTAATTTTTTTAATACCGTTTATCAAAATCTAGATGATACTCGCGCATTGTGTAGTTTTGTGATAATTGAACTAAACGTTTTATATAATTCATTAATTCAAACATTGTTATGAAATTTGATATATGTATTAGCCAAATGAATTCTAATTTTCAATATAAAATTTTAAACAATAGATTTGTAAGATATAATGTAAAATAACACTGTGATTTGTCCATAATATCTTTGAAATTTTAAAACGTAATTTATCGAAAAAAGTGATTGGATATTTTGGATATTAGTTTTTCATGATTTCTTTTTGTATCCGTAACTACATAATATTTAGGACTATTTAATCCACTACATGATAAAAAAACAATTAATGAGGTATAGACATAATTTGGGATTCTTTAAATATACTTATATTTGAATTTCTTGATTGTCTTTAGAATTTGATTAGTGTAGATTTTTGTGGAACATGAGGGTCGAAGTGTTAATAAACCTTATTGATACATTTACAAAGGATAACTATGCAACGACATGAACCGAAAAATATTAATTAATATAAGTGGTAATATGTTTTTTTTAATAATGTTGATCATTATGGGAATAATGCTTGTTACGAACATAACTGTCTGACTTTTCTTTATAAGTTAAACATTTAAGCAGGTGGATTTCTTTATATTGCTCTTCTTAAGGTGTTAGTCATTGGAGGGGGAGATGGTGGTATTTTGCGGGAAATGTCACGTGCCATTCTTCTGTTGAACATATTGACATTTGTGAAATCGATAAATGGTGGTTGATGTGAGTGGCTATACACTTTTCTTACATACCCTTCATATCTACTTCAATGAATTCCTTATAATCATACACTCTTTGGGATCTTCAGGTGTAAAGAATTTTTCCCTCTTGTAGTAGTTGGGCATGATGATCCTCGTGTGAATCTTCGCATTGGCAAAGGTGTAAATTGCTTCATTTTCTTCTCTTTTCAGACTAATTTATAGCTCGACCAATGATTTGTTCTGCTTGCATGAGCTGTTTTCTTGAAGAATGTTGTTGAAGGAACGTATGATGCAGTTATCATGGATTGATCAGATCCGATAGGTAAAGAGCATTAATCAAACTTCCTTTAAACGTGCAAATCGAAACCCAAAATTAATTTGTCTACTATATGTGATAGGTCATGAAAAGGAGCTCTTTGAATCCATGGCTACGTCTTTTCTTTGAAACCATATGGTATATCATTCAAGATATTTTTCAAACGCATGTGAAATCTTTAAGGGCTCTATGAATTATGTCTAGACCAGTGTTCCTACATACCCTAGGTAATCTACAATGATCTCAAATATGTTTTTCAAGGTTTGGACAAAACCATGGTTTCTTATTAAAGATGTTTATGCAGTGCGGTTATAGGGTTCATGCTCTGTTCAACCGAGCGTCCTCATAGGTTTTAAAAGAAAGCACACATGACAAGGTTAAATTATGAATAAATATTAATTCATATAAATGTTAATTGTTGGTATTTTGGTAAATATCGTTAATTATTTTTGAAATAACGTAGAGATAACCAAGAAAGTTTTCTTTACAATAATCTTCACCATATTCGACTGAAGCTACATTGCAAGTACAACCTATTATATGTTAATAGATTTACATTATTAAAAAGTTACTTATTTAATAATTATCGAATTTCAATGTTTTAATTAGACGATGGAAGTCATAAATTTGATCATTGCATAGCGATTAGACATCTAATAACATATGCAATTTATAAACACAATGAGATAAGAGTAGGTGCGAAGAAATCATATTAATGAGATATGAAACAACTGCTAACCAGATCAATATTCTTTGTGGTCTATTAAAAGCATATTTGAGTCAATCAATCCATTGGACAAGTCAGGCCATAATGGCCATAATGTTAAAAAAACTAAAAGAAATGTGAAGTCGATAGTGGTTTTTTCATATTTATTGTTAATTGTGATAGTAGTTTATATATATATATATATATATATATATATATACTTGAGTATATGTCTACAAAGTATATTTTGTTGATTTTAGAAGAATATTAATACGAATGGTAGGAATATTTAAAAAATATGTTATTATAGAAAGAAATATATCTACAAAATGTATTGTGTTGATTTATGAGTATATGTCTCCAATTATATTTTGTTGATATATAAATAGAGCTTCTAAAAATATACGACATAGTATGATGACTATACGGCTGAACAACCTCCACATAGAGCAAGTATTTTCCATTATCCATATATCATTCGATACAAAATATATTCAACAATATATCATTTAAATAAAATATATGTATATAATATACAATTCAATATGTAAGAAACTACAATTTGTGGTAAACTATAACTTGATATGTTAACGATTTGAGTTCGAATTAGGGACACATGTAGATGTAGGTCAAATGTAATTTACCTCGAGTAATTAAGGAGCATATACAAGAAAAGGAAGTTCTTCGGGTACGTATCAAACTTATATCCACAAAAATTCTATCAAATAGCAATGAGAAAAAGAAAAGTATCAATTGGTTCATATGAGAATTTGAACCACTACCACCTTTTTCTCGGAGATTTATCATCACCAGTCATCCCAAAGGCAACATCATTTATACTACAAGCTCTAGCTCAATGACTGCTATGTCTGGAAGAACCTGCATGGTCAAGAAATTAGAGAGGTAAGACAAGATGTATTAAATTAAAGATATTATATAATCCATGATGCAATTTTAGACTTCAAATTAGCTAACTATCTTCCAAAAAAAAAAAAAGAATGATGGCCACCAAAGGAAGCTACCACTTCTCCACTCTTCTAGATAAACAATTCATCTTTCGATTCTCCATTGTTTGCTAGAAGATCATAAGCAAGCTATGTTGACGAAATGCTCAACCACAAACACTATACTTAGTTCACAATTAATAGCAGAACCATGAATCTATAAATTTATAATCTAAGATTCTTTAATGTAATCAAAATAACACAATAAATTTACATCTTAAAGAAGAGACATGCAACAATGATTGGAATATATCAGAGATATCAACGTATATTTCAAAGGGTCTAAAAATGGATAGATTTACCTGAGTTGTCTTCAGCAGTGTTAATCCTTCAATACCTTATGTTAATTTTAGAACACCAGAATTTTTGTACTTCTGCCTCTGCTGTATGCTTCTCTAATCCAAACTTAAAACCTTCACCAGGGAGAAAATTATCAAAGGAGAAGTGATTATTTTTTAGTATAAAGCAGAGGATTGATTTAAGAAAAGGCTCAGAAACCCACCATGTGTATGTGGCTTCCCATCTATGATGACATGCTCCCATGGCTTTTCAATTATATTAACAATGTCAGAGACACCCAGGTGTAGAACAAAGAAAAAATAATAATTCAAATGAACATTATAGCCAGGAGCATAAAACCCGATAATGTTAACCAGAATGAGGTTCAAAACAACTATTCAAGTAATCTCACGCTTTAAAAATTAATGAGAAATGCCTATATTTAGCTAATTCTTAGAAGCATGTTACTTGTGCATACATGTGGATAAAATGAGAAAAAGTTTGTACCAAGATAAATTACAAATTCTTCAGCAGAAAGTCGCTCCGCACATTCCTTGGATTTTGCATATACTTGCATTTTAACTTATAAGCTACACCTATAGAAACATGTACAACCTGAGATAATACCAGACAAAGAAAGATCACTTACAATATTCTTCATGGTATCTGTGGCGACGATCTCAAAGTGTAACAAAACCTACCTAATATGAAGTCTACAGCCTGGTGTGACCAGTTACAAGAGTTAGAGGATCCCTGTAGAAATGAGGAGGCGGGTTCATCTCTCAAAGGAATGTGAAGACTGGATATTACAAGGGGCTATACTCCTCTGAGTTCCACAAGAAAATCTATAGATATCCTTAACCGCCCTCCTTCATCTTCATATCTCGTTTCTGCATTCAAAGTCACGACTCATATTAAGAAAGCAAAGGTTTGCTTCCTCTTTCCTACAATTCGTATTACGCCTCACTTTTGCAACATATGTAGGACGTTTCGAATTAAATCAAGGCATAATGTGGTATGATAACATATAAATTGAAGCATTAAAGATATGAAGTTGGGCCGGAGATAGATGGTTATCATGACCTGCGAGATGCAATCTTTGAGACGAGGGAGTGGTTTTCCTTACGTCCTTTGTCCTTGCTAGAGAGAAGAAGACAAAACATTGTAGTAAATGAAGCTTGCAATGGTTATGAAAGAGATGCAGATTGTGTGAGAATGGATGTGAAAGAGACCTATCATGAGAAATCTACGATGAAGAAGGTGGTCGAATGTGAGTTTAGAGGCATCTTCCAACTTAGCAAAGAAATAACACTTGCAAAAGGCATATGGGGAATGAAATCACAATGCAAAACATCTAAAGCACAAGAAGCACATTCAGAGAAACGACAATTCAAACTCAAAAAGCTTATGACGGTAAAAGATTGGAGAAACAACTTTCATCCTGCAGGAAATCATGTCGGATTCTGATGATCTCTTGCTTCCTCTCATTGGCCTTATGCTTCCAGCGAAGAACATCGGATTAAGAGGGAAGCCGATTCTGGATCCTGGATTATAGGAGAGAAACGACGATTTCAAGCTAAATAACCAGTCTCAAATGTTTCTTCCTGTAACCATTGCACCAAGCAGTCACGTATCAGTAACTCAATTAGTTGTATCATGCGCACTACAAAAAAAACTCGCAGTTTCCAATGGACGGGGCAACGGCTCCGTCCGTTGGAAACACTTACGAACGGGTTTTTAATGGATTTAGTGAAAATTTCAATGGACAACAATCCGTTGTAATCCGTTACAAATTTCAACGGAACTGTAACGGATATTCTCCATTGCAATATCTATTGAAATCCGTCGCGATTTTTAACAGAGTGTAACGGATTACTTCCGTTGGCCTTGTCCGTTGGAAGGTCCATTAGAAACCGGAGAAAAGGATTCCAACCGTCGTTCGTTGCAAATTCTAACGGATTCCCGTTAGAAATAGCAACGGATGCCCGTTGATATTGCGAATTTTGAGGTTCAACTGTCGAATTAAATTACCGCGCAGGAGCAACGGGCATCCGTTGCAATTTCCAACGGATGTCCGTTGGATTATTTACTATATATATCGAAACCTAGGCTTACCCCAAAGCATCAATAAAAAACCATCTTAATATATATTATTGAATCCAATACAACTTTGATGAATTGTTTCACCGCCGGGATCAGGAAAAGGATTCTCGATGGTGTTACAATTAATAAAGGTTGTTTCGAATTCGATAATAGATGTAAAGATGCCGAATGTAAACCTAGATTTACCTCAAATCATCAATAACAAATATCTTAATGTCTAATGTCGAACCTAAAACACCCTTCTGAAACTGTTTTACCGCCGGAACCGAGAAAAGGAATACAGACGATGATTCAGTTTAAGAGGGGTGTTTTTGGGTTCGGTAATAGACGTAAAGATGATGATTTTGGTTTTTGTTCACTATTAGACATCAAAATTAAAGAATTATAATTAGGAAATCGTAATTCATAAGATCTAACTATTGTAATATGAAAAAATAACGAATTTGTAAGCACTTGCAACGGGCTTTTCCTAGAGCTGTTAATGAACAAACGCATGAAGAGATGCCAAACATCGATGCAGGTTGATTCTTCAACCTATTGGATTCGGCGAAATAGCCTATATACGAAGGTTTTCGTGAAGGTCAGCCTCGTTTATCTTTATCTTCAAGATTGTTGAGTATTAAAATAGACTACAATGTGGCTGAAAATTGCATGATTTATTTTGCAAAACAATGCGAGAATATTTACCGGAAAATAATCAAGCTCCTGAGACATACTACGAAACAAAGAATGTGTTAAAAGGTTTGGGAATGCCATATGAGAAAATTGATGTTTGTAGAAACAGTTGCATATTGTTTTGGGGAAACAGGTTGAGAAGGTTATATGATTAAAAAAAACCCGCTGCGGCAATGAGATGGCACGCAGAGCACTCAACGGTCGAAGGTATAATGCAACATCCATCGAATGGTAAGGCTTGGAAAAATTTCAATGAAATATTTCCCGAATTCACGTATGAAACGAGAAACGCCTATCTTTTCTTATACACGGATGGTTTTAGTCCCTATGGACAATCTGGAAGTCAATATTCTCTGTGGCTGGTGATTTTGTCCCCGTATAATTTACCTCCCGAGATGTGTTTGAAAAGAGAGGTAATGTTTCTGACATTGTTGATTCCAGGACCAGAACATCCGAAGAAAAGTTTCGATGTCTTTTTTGCAGCCCCTAATTCATGAATTACGACAGTTGTGGAACGAAAGAATCCTTGCTTATGATGTCAGCCCTTAATTCATGAATTACGACAGTTCTGAATGTGCGGGTAAAACCAAGGATAATATACAATCAAGAAAAGATTTGAAGTCAATATGCCGATAACCTGAGTTGGAATTACGAGATAGAAGGTTACCTGTCCTGGTATTCAGATTGTCTGGTCCGGCGAAAATGGCATTATTAAAATGGTTAAAAGAGGACGTTAAGTTTCACAATGGATATGCATCGAACATTGCTCGGTGTGTGGATATTGTTGGTTCGAGGCTGATCGGATTGAAAAGTCACGATTGTCACGTTTTCATGCAGCGGCTCATTCCAATTGCATTTGTTGAGCTCTTACCGCGGAATGTTCACGATGTGTTATGTGAAATCACCATATTTTTCAGAGATATATGTTCGAGGAATTTAAAAGGTGATGACTTGGAAGTAATGAAAAACAATATCTCTGAAGTATTATGTTCATTGGAAAAAGTGTTTCCACCTTCATTCTTCGATGTCATGGAGCATTTGCCAATACATTTACGAGATGAGGCAATACTCGGTGGGCCAGTTCAATTCAGATGGATGTATCCTTTCGAAAGGTTTTTCTTTCATTTAAAGAAAAAAGAAAAAAAACCAGCGGTCGAAGGATCTATTGTCAAACAATACTTGTTGGAAGAAGTCACATATTTCAGCGCATTTTATTTTTATAGTCGCATATTCAATCGAAAGAACGTCGTGCAATGGATGATCACACAAACTATTTGTATCAATATAATCCACAGTTTGGCACAATTTCTGAAATGTTTACACCGATTGGACGTACCAGAGGTAAATCCGATGAATATTGGTTAACAACAGAGGAGTTTAATCATGTCCACACATATATACTACTAAATTGTCAAGAGTTATTACCGTTCGAAAGGTACGTACATGGTACATATTATAATTTCAATCTTTATATATATATATATACTAAAATGTAACGTATTTTCATTATTCAGGATATCTGACGAAGAAGTGCGTGGTACATATCCTCATCTAAATGCAAATGAACTCACATACATGAAAGTTCAACATTATGGCTCGTGGTTTAAAGACTACGTAAGTACTCGTGTACACATCTATTTAAATTAATTGTATATAAGAGTATTAATTTTTTTATACGTACAGGTGAAATGTTCTAATGAAAGACTTCCTACGTCGATAAAAGATTTCGCTAATGGTCCCGCACGAAATGCCATGTGTTGGCCAAATCTTGTAACGGATGCACGTTAGAAATATTTCAACGGGCATCCATCGGTAAGTTGTAACGGACGCCCGAAAAAAATATTCCAACAGGCGTCCGTTGGTAATTTCTAACGGACGCCCGTTGGAAAGTTTCTAATGGACATCCGTTAGAATTTACCAACGGGCGCCCGTTAGTCTATGTAATGATGCCTACCCTAGTCTGCAGAGATTTCCAACGGACATCCGTTGGGAATCCCAACGGAATCCCGCTCATTTCCCCCACATAAATTTCAACAGATGTCCGTTGGAAAGCTAAATTCCTGCTCATTTTCTCCGCGTAAATGGCAACGGACGTCCGTTGAAAATTTGTAACGGACGCCCGTTGCCTTTTGTCAACGGCCATCTGTTGCAAATATGCAGCAAGCATCCGTTACAAAAATTTCCAAAGGGTGTCCGTTACCATTTTTCCAATGGGAATTTCTGTTGCAAATTACGTTACAATATTGCAACAAATACTATTCGTTGGAAAACTGTTGCGAATTGCAACAGATACGAATTTCCAACGACCGTTTCCCAATGAACGGGAATTCGTTGCCATCCATTGGAAAGAGCCTTTTCCAACGGATTTTAGGCATTTGCCAACGGATATGTCCATTGGAAAATGCCTATTTTTTTGTAGTGGCGGTTCATGAGAAGAAATAATCAGGCTCAGTAACCCACCGTGCTTCATTCCTTGGCTTTCGCATATACCTGCATTTTAACATATAAGGTTTACCTATAGAAACACGTACGACCTGAGATAATACCAGACAAAGAAATATCACTTACAGTATTCTTCATGGTATCCGTGGCGACAATCTCTCAGAGTTGTCATTCAGGTACGTTTATTTGAGATCTATATACCTTTTCTCATGTGGTATGTGAGGAATCCTGTTAGTTTATGATGAAAGACTCCCATGGCTTTTCAATTATGTTAACAATGGCAGAGAAAACCTGGTATAGAACAAAGAAAAAAATAATCATTCAAATGAACAGAATAGCCAGCAACATAAAACCAGATAATGTTAACCATGATGAAGTTCAAAACAACTATTTAAGAAATATCACGCTTTAAAACTCGAATAAGAAAGGTAAAAAGGGTAAATTGAGTGAAAAAGAAAATGTCTTCTTATAACATTATCTCCTAACCACTACCAGTTTATAAATACATGCATTGTCCTCGTGAAGAACCCAAAATCCAATGTGCATCTTCGACAAAGCCCTCGAAAACTTCTCTGATCTACTGGAGAGAAAGAGTGCTCTCCTTCTCGTATTTCGTATTCTCTCTCTGAATCCTTCGATCTCGAATAGAACTGGAAGGTGACGAATCTCTCTCCTCCTTACCACATTCCTTCGTCTCCTCTTTCAGCTGCAATTCACATTGAGCAAATCAATTTGATACGGATACAATACTGATAAACAGTCGTGCTTGGGCAATTCCAGGTTGTTCATATTCATTTATCAATTTTAATTATATGGAAGAATGCATCGGCTCCAGATAAAAGCACGACACACCAGTTCGTACTTGTTCCCATCGTACTCAAACTGAGCAAAATGACTCCTTTTTCCCCTCCCTTTACCCATAACCGTAATCAATTTCCCGATTGGCTTCATCATCCGGTTTCTCCTCTTCCTCGTCCTCCTAGTATTGCAGCAATATGGGACAACAATTAGGAGTTAGTTTCACCTACTTTCACCAACTCCCACAAGCAATGAAACAGCACCATAGAAGAAAATTTCCATAGAACTACTCATAGAATCTTAAGACCACCTTTCTTTCCTGAAGTTTTTTCATAAACATTCACAAGGAAGGAAAAGTTTTCTGAAATCCCCGCGCAACTCGAAACTGGTTTCTGCCCTACTTTTCCTTGCAACCAAACAGAACCAAAAGACGAAATTTATACAAAATAGAGATCATTGAAAGTACATGCATGACAAGAAGGAGATCTCTCCCAGCAAGATTTGCATTTTCATATTCTCTCTTCGAATACTTCAATCTCCAATAGAACTGGAAGCAAACAGATCTCTCTCCTCCTTACCCCGTTCCTTTGTTTCCTCTTTCAGCTGCAATTTACATTGAGCAAATCAATTTGATACGGATACAATGGAGATGTGAAGGGGACTTCAATCAGCAGGTGTCTGTAACACTTACGTCTTCCTCTTCTCTTCTCTTTCTTCTATTAATCAACAATGATCTCAGACCGTTGTTGCCCAACAACCGTAGCCTCGTATCGTCGCCCAGCAACCCTAGCCTCGTATCGTCACCCAGCATTCCTAGCCTCCATAGATAATGCATCCTCGTATAAATCGTTGGGTTCGGAACCCACTAAAGAGAGGAAGAGAAGTTGAGGATAAATAGAAGAAAAGATACCTTGAGGAATCTAGGACCCCTAGAGAGGAGGGAGAGTAGAACGACGATTCGAGAAAGGTGAAGCATTGTCTGAACCTGTGCAACCTGGGACCCCTGGAGAGGAGGGTGAGTAGAACGAAGATTCGAGGAATATGAAGCATTGTCTGAACCTATGCAACCCCGTTCCTTTGTCTCCTCCTTAGCCTACTAGAAGCGGACAGATCTCTCTCTACCTCTAATTTTCATGGTGATTGGAAATGGCGCAGCCCAACGAAAACCGTTACGGCGTTCTTCTGTGCGCAGATGATTCTGAGTATGTGAAGATTAAGTACGCCGATTATTTTGGCGTTTTTGTGAGATTATTGGCGGAGGAAGGCGATTCGTGAGATGTTTATCGCACGACAGCCAGGGAACTCCCCACCGATGAAGAGAGCGAAATGTACGACGTGTAGGGGTCTGTCCTCTTAAATTATACTATCTCTCAAGGAATCCGATGGAAATTTAGGAGCAACAAGCATTGGAATAGACGTACAATGAAAAATGAACATATCAAATGAACTTGAAGAGAGAGTTTAATGACCTCCTTTTTATATATATAATTTCCTTTGAACTATTTGTCTCATCCTATTTTCATCAACTTATAGTTTTCAACTTAATCTTCCTAAAATGTCAATAATCAACCAATTTTTCCTTCTCTTAAAAACCCGCTAGATTTTCTGTCAAATCTTTTTTATACAATATATTATTCCCTCAAAATTTGACTTTCTACCTATTCCCTCAAAGATTATATATTAAACTTATTTCCCTCCAACTTTATTAATTCATTTTGTATCTACTAAAACTTTTACATATAATATATAAACCCCTCAAGTTTATAAATTCTATCTTTTTCATCTAAAATTAGTAAATACAACCTATTCCTCCTCGAAATTTATAAATTCAATTTATTTTCTCTAAATATTTATAAATGTCACATATGTTCTCCTTAATATTTATGCATTTAAAAATTTTCATTATTATTTTTCTCTAAAGTTTATAAACCAAACATCTTTTTCCTTTAATATTAATCAGTTTTAAAATTTATGTGATTATTTCCATATTTTGATGATAGAAATGATTAAAATAAAAAAAGTTTAAATTATAAAATATCTTGATCATCCACCATTGATTATCTTTTTGACTTTTTCAAAACTTTTTAGATACATTAGGATGCATGTTTTTTTTTTTTATAATTTCAGAGAGCATTTATGGATTTTACATGCTAAAATCGTAAATAAGATGAGTATTCAAGAATATTGGACAAACATATATTCATAAAAGATCGTATTAAACTGTTAAATTCAGGAGATAAATTGATTTGTATTAATGCTGCATATGAAAAATGTTATATATATATATATATGTATACAAATTTCTTGAAAAATCCCTCACCTTTTATATTAATAAAATAAAAATATTATCAAGAAATCGTTCCTCAAATAGCTTATTATAGATTATTACAAAAAGAGAAAAGTAAAGTAAAAACGGAAATGGAGAATTTTGGTATCACTGCTAGAAACACAAATATTTCAAGGCTCTCAATGTCTCATTGAGTTAATGAAGTATCTCGAGGTATATCTGTACTTACTTCGACAGTGCAGAATTTTGAAATCGCTTGACTTGAGTTAACATGGTTGAGTAAATAGGAAATAACTTATGTCAAAGCACTCGCTCACAGCGTCTTCTTTTCTTGACAGAAGCTAGAATTCAGACAAACATTAGAAATTCTGGAAACAATTTATGAAACAAAGAAAAAACATAAACTTTAGGTTTTGTTTTTTGGTTTCTCCCTCGCTGACAAAGATCCCTTTTCCAATGACTACACGTGCAATGGCTTTGGCACATTTTCTCTTGGGATATTTTTTCGGGTGAGGGAAACCATTTACCTTTACTACCATTCGCCCGAGCGTTTTAGAGCTCATGATCGCAAGACTCAATCGTTTTCTTTGTTATCTTTTCATTCATCTGAATATTGTTGTCTGTTGTTTCTATTGTTCTTGTGGTCAATATATGTAAATATGGATTCCAAATCACATGCTGAAAAAATAAAAAATTGAAAAAATGTCCAATAAAAATATAAAACTAAAATAAAATAAGAATAGCTCGAATAAGGGCTCGGGTTGTAACCCACTAAACACGTATAGTCTTGAGCTTGACTATATGCACTTCTATTCTTGGGGATGTTTGATCAAGCTTCTCCAACAGTGTTATCAATATTCTGGACGTGGTCGACTATGGGTCTCCTTCTTGTTTTCTTGCAAATGATTCTTGCAGTGTTTTCAATTTTCAAATCGAGTGTTACAAGTCTAGATCTCCCAGCATTCTAGTAAAAAAAATGAATTCTTGCAAGAGAATATAAGAAAACAAAACAAAAAAAAAAGATTTCACTAGCAAGCTATGAACAAAAATAAATAAACATATGATCTAGATTCCAAAATCAAATAGTTAAATCACATTTAGTCCCAGGAATGACACCAAAAACTTGATACGTCGTCTAAGTGTAATCTAAACATATAAAATGTTAATATTTCTATCTAGACTAGACATTCCGCAAGGATACAAATCATGTAGTACTAGAGTCGAACAAAGGGATTTCACAAAAAACTACTATCATGAACAAAAAAAGGGTATGGATATAAATAATATAGACATGCAAAATAAATTACACTTACAAATATATATAGGTGAAATTATTCTTCTAGTTTCAAGAATTTTGTTCACGTACATAAATTCATTAAAGATTTGGAAAGTTTAACTTTGTTCTTATCGTAGAATTCAATAATCGTGAATGGATCTACCTGATCTCGCAGTATAGATCTTGTTCTAGCATATACATCATTGACATTTCCATCCAATTATCCACATATCGAATGTGCTATTAATAAAATCTACATGCTCTCGTAATGAAAGTTCCTATCGAACATTTAAATTATTGACGTCTATGATTTAGATGCGAATGAATGCATTATATGCTTTTATGATTTGATACATGTTTTATTCATACCTAAACCGAGTAACCTACCTCTTGACATGACCATTCAATTTATCTAATGTATAGAATCTAATATAATCCAACATCTCCATCTAACTTATACCATGTGAAAATCAATTCATAGGGCTCATTCAAGAATTGAATATGAATGAAACATGTATCAAATCATAAAATCAAATAACAGTGAAACCATTAGTACGATGAGTTCAAATACACAAAACTATAACCTAAATCACGAATCAAATCTATAGATCTACATCTTGAGAAATAACAACAGCAAGAAACAAGTAAAGATTGAGGTTAATGGTGGTGAGCGAGGTGTTTAAGGTGAAGCAAAGTACACCACAAGAGGTGCCGAAGCCTATTGGTAATGTCGGATATGACTTCAATTGTTCCAGGAACAAGTTGAAGACATCGCGTTCTTGAAAACGATCAACAAAATAAAAGGTTTAGTTCTTCTCAAATTGAAATGTTCCTCTTACAAAAAGGGTGGAGTCCTTTACATAGGAGAAGCTCATATTAAAACAAAGAAAATACATAAATGAAAATTGTAGATTGAACTACTAGTTGTGTTAGGAAGATATCTAGAGATCTTCCAAGGAAGAAAGTTATTTCCTATCCTTCAATATTCATGTGACCTGAGCCTTTCCGTAAATCCTCATCATTATCCAAGTTCTCCCACATTTCCAATTCTACCCTTCATGGCTTGTTTTGCTAGCTTCTCATTCGGCCATGTGCAAGTAGACCTCTTGGGAATTTTTTTCCTCCTAGTTCTTTGGTTTAGCGCCTCAACAGTGTGACCCTACTTTTCTATGATGGCATTGCCAATGACCTTATCATTCTCTATCTGTTGCGTGTAATTCATTTTAGAATTGTAGCAATACGTAATCCATTGTGGTAGGCAAATAGGTTAATCTGCTCTAGATTATGGTATGGTTCATCTCCTATCGGGACTTGCTTTGAATTTCTCCTCTCGGTGCTCATAACCTCATCATTCCCTCTTTATTGCAAACGATTCATCCTTGAATTGTAGCCACTTGATAGTCCAAGGTAGTATGCAATTTTGTTGATCCACTCTAGATTTTGGATTGGATCGTCTATTCATTATGCTAGCTTTGGACTCCTTCTTTCAGGGAACCCATGCTATCTAGTGGATTGGATCATCTATTCATTCTGCTACATACCTTATCATTTATCAAGCATACCGTCATCCTTTTTCTCAGTCAGCAAGGAAACATATTGTCATCATTTTTCTCAGTCATGCTCTCTAGTGCCTTGTCCGTATGTTGATAATTACATCCATGCTTGGTCTGATTTTGTAAGAGCAGAAAAATCACTACACTGAGCTGAGAGGCATGAGTACAGATCAGGATGACGTAAAGAAGAAAGTTCAAGAAATTCAGATGCACTTGAAGATCTTAGACACCCAAGTTGCACAATTTTCTGTGAGTTCTTCTAAACCGCAAGGAATTCTATCAGCGAGACCTGAGCCAAATCCTCATGAGCAATGCAATGCCATCATGCAGACGAGTAGGACATAACTTGCAGACGTTCTACCCCGAAATCTTGAGAAAGGAGAATGCTTAAACACTTCAACAAAGAAGCCTAGTGAACCCAAGGGTCCTAAGGAAACACAAGATGAGGAGGAAGTGGAACCAATCTATGTGCCACCGCCACCAAGACCTCCCCACTTCCATTTCCCAATCGTTTGAAGAAACGAGCTGACGACACGCAATTTGCTAAGTTCGCATCAATATTGAAAAATATGGAAATCACTATGCCCTTCCATGAAGCAATCACGCAGATACCCTCCTACACTTAATTCCTCAAGGATATTCTCACCAAGAAGCGTAGTGTGGAAGAGAAAATAGTGCTAGTGACCGTTGCGACACATGTCGTTATCCAACATGAGCTGCCACGAAAGTTACCCGACCCAGGTATCTTCGTCATCCCTTGTAAGTTGGGAAATGTTGCTATTGACAATACCATTTGTGATTTAGGGGCTAGTGTCAGTCTCCTAACATTTTTAATTTGTGGTAAATTGGATATGGGTGAGATAAAATCTACGACGATGGTACTACAGATGGATGATCATTCAGTGAAATACCCGATGGGGATTTTGGAAGATGTACCCCTCAAAGTAGGTGATTATTATGTCCTTGTTGATTTTGTGGTTTTAGATATGGAGGAAGAGGTAAAGGTACATATCATTTTAGGATGACCAACACTGTCGATACCATTATCCGCATAAGGGCAGGGAGATTGACAATGAAAATAGGTTAGGAGATAGTGGAATTTCAGTTGGATCAGAATCTCAAGAAACCATTCGTGGTAGAGTCTGTATTCTACTTCCATGTTCTGGAGGAATTGGGCGATGAAGTGCTTGAAGAGTTTAGAGATATTGAACCACGAGAATTAGCTCTAATGGCTAGTAAAAGAGGTGTCTACGCTGATCAAGATGAAATCCATGGGTACCAACAAGTTCTGGGAACTTTGAAAGAGGCGAAAAGCGATGATCTTGATGAATGCCCGACCAAGCAACATGTCATGCCCGACCAAGCAACATGTCATGCCCGACCAATCATCCTCATCACCACAGCGCACGATCGATCAAGACCTAAACCCGACCCGTGCATTTTCTTCGACATTGGGATAACTAACAGGCCGACCGATTAGAACAATAAGTCCGACTAGGCTCCCTCTTTATGGAACAACACGACCAAGAAAACATTGTGCCCAACCCGTGCGTTCCTCTCGGCAAAAATTGAGACATCTACAGCTCGATCGGGCTTATGGAAAACACGGCGAGCTAACAAATTTTTCAAGGATCCCGACCGATTAGTGTGCTTTGCCCAATCGAGCATTCTCTCTCAACAATATTTTGGCTGAAATTTCAAAATCTCCTCCATGCATGAAACATTCTAAACCTGATTGGAGCATTGAGAAGGTATCTAAAGTGGAAGTTAAACTCTTACCACAAGAGCTTAGGTATGAATTCCTCGGACTCCGTTCCACTTACCCCATCAGTGTTAACGGCCAATTGGATAGCACACAAATAGACATGCTGTTGAATACATCTAGAAGACGAATCCAAGAAGTTCATTAACATCAACGAAGACTCAATCCTAACATGATGGAAGTTTTCAAGAAGGAAATGCTCAAGTTGCTTGATGTGGGTATCATCTATCCAATCTCGAACAGCTCATGGGTGAGTCGAATTCAGGTTATAAAAAAGGAGGGAGGCATCACAGTTGTTCCTAATTCGAAGAAAATTTTAATACTGACCAGGATAGTCACAAGGTGTCGAATGTGCATCGACTATAAAAAGCTTAACGCAAACACCAGGAAAGATCATTTTTTGTTGCCTTTAATTGATCAAATGCTTGAATGTTTGGCTTTTCACACCTATTTTTCTTTCCTTGATGGCTATTCAGATTTCCACTGGATACTGATCCATTCTAATGACCAGGAGAAGACGATGTCTACCTGTCAATTTGGCACATACGCTTATCTTCGCATGCCATTCGGTTTGTGTAAGGCTCCCGCTACATTTCAGCGTTGCATGACATCTATTTTTCTTATATTAATGGTGACATTATGGAAGTCTTCATGGACGACTTCTCTGTCCATGGACCTTCCCCTGATAAGTATCTGATCAACCTTTGCAAGTTCTTGGATAGATGTTTGCCGGCTAATCTCGTGCTAAACTTGGAAAAATGTCACTTCATGGTCAGAAAAAACATAGTTCTGAGATACCGAATTTCAGAGAAAGGTATTGCAGTAGAAAAAGCTAAAATAGAGGTGATAGAGAAGTTACCCCATCCCATAAATGTTAAAGGAATACACAGTTTTCTGGGACATGCGGGTTTCTATAGACGGTTCAACAAGGACTTCTCTAAGATTGCTAGACCTCTCACTGAATTGCTCAGCAAAGATATGAGGTTTGAGTTCATTGAGCAATGCATGAACGCCTCTGAAACTCTAAAGAAGGCTTTTAGTCTCACCTCCCATTATACAGCCACCAGATTGGTAGCTCACATTCGAGCTCATGTGCAATGCAAGAGACTACGTTGTGGGAGCAGTTTTGGGATAGCGGAAAAACAAGCTAATGCATGCAATATATTAGGCGAGTAGAACTCTAGATGATGCTCAAACCAAATGATAACGTCTAATTTATCCTAGTTTTTCATATCATTTCTATAGTTAGTTTCATTATTTATTTAGACTTAACCAAGTTATTTAGCACAACTTAGTGTTCTTCTATTGTTTTACAAACACGAGCAAATGAAGCAAAACTAAGCAAAACCACTTTCCTATCAGCTGTACATGGTCAGCATCGAAGACTCCTTCGGTTCACAACAATGGAAATACAATACACGGCTAGATACAAGAAATGGAAATAGCGGCTATTGCCTAAAAAAATTGAAACCATCTGTTGGCCTAAAAGAAATGGACACTTGCTGCTACCTCCAACAAATGGAAACCAAGTTGTTGCTTCCACAAATTGGAAACACACAGCCTGCACAAATTAGAAACCGGAACTGAAGATAGAGAATAGAAATGGTTGCTGGATAGAAAATGGAAACACATGGACAAGAGAAAGAAAGTAGTCGGCCAAAGAGGAAATGATGAGAAAAGGAAAGAGAGGAAAGAGGAAACAATGCACGAGTGAAGAGAAGAAAGGAAACAACCGCTACACAAGAAGAAAAAGAAACACTCGCTGTACAAGAAGAAAAGGAAACCGAGAAAAAGGAAACAAGTAGAGAAGAGGAAATCAGCACGAAAAGGAAAGCAGTAGAGCTTAGATTCGACCAAGAGGAGTTTGGACGGAGAGACGGGGCTAGAGAGGACGATTTAGAGCTTAAGATGAGAAGGCAATATATGTTTTTGTTTTTCTTTATGTTTAGCAAGTAGTTTTGTAGCTACAGATTAGAGTTTTGCCATTATGTAATGAAGGTTTGTGTTTAATGCTTGGTGGTTCTTAATGATTTTGTTCTTGTTTGAATGAATGACTATAGTATTTGATCGTTTTTAGATTGAATGGTTGTCCTTAATGCTTTTATTATTGTACGCCACTTGAATGAATGATTATAAAAATCTGATTGCATTGGGAGATGGATTAGATTTTGGAACCTAGCCATGATTTGGGGTCTTAATCGATTTAGAATCTATGCCACGTCGGTTGATTGAACTCGAGAATTAGGATAGCGGTCTTAATGCATTTAGTAGGTGAGATTACGCAATTGAGAGATTGATAGTACACATGCTAGATAGTGGGATATGTCAACGCCAGTCAGTCCCTAGGATAGAGCTTGAATTCCATGAGTCCGTAATAATATCTAAGACCATGATCTTTGTTAGCACTTCATTGCATTATTGTGCATCTCTTGAAACCTATGTTGTTTAGTTTATTAAATTTATCCCATTAGTTAGTTCAGTCATTACTTTGCATTCCAACCACTTGATTTACTATCTGTCTTATTCATTAGTTTAATAACTTTATTGTTACATCGGTTCTCCAGTGTTCGACTCTGGTACTACACGATCTGTATTCTTGAAGAAACATTAGTCTAGGTACTTTATTACTTGAGATTAACCACATCAAGTTTTTGGCGTAGTTGTCGGGAACTCATTACAGCATTAGAGTTAGGATACTTCTGAATTAGGACACAATCCTTTCCGGAGTCTTTAGTTGATTTTCATTTTTGTTTTTCTTTCCTTCTTTTGAGTTAGATTTTTTTACCTTTCAGAGCTCACTCCAATCTTCTGTTTTGTGCAAGAAATGAATGACAAAACGCGTCGACCCAAACACAGCACGTCTTGCTGCGGCACCAATGCAAGTTGTGTTGACCTATGGATCATACACGATTTCTAGTCACATGCACCTCTTTTCATGCATCATTAGTAAGGACGCTCGCTTCGAAACCAGCATTCATACAGATGCTTAGCAATGCAACATTCAGAGGGAGACCCATTGAGGATCCAAATCAGCGTCTCACATATTTTAAGATGCTATGCAAAACCATCGAAGCCAGAGAAGGGGTCTCAGATGAAGATGTCATGATAGTTGCGTTCTCGTTCTCTGTGCAGGATAAAGCGCAAGATTGGATATACTTTCAACCGCCAAACTCTATACAGTCATGGGGACAATTGAAGGAGATATTCATGACACGGTTCTTCCCTCAGAGTAAAGCTCAGCTCGCCAAAAATCAAATTAACACATTCGTGCAAAGGGCAGGCGAGAGCTTATATGAAGCATGGGAACGATTTAAAGGCTATCAACGCCTTTTCCCACACCACGGAATGGATCAAAGCTACCTCATACACACTTTTCTGCAAGGACTTATGGACAACACGAGGATATTAATCATAGCCACAGCTGGAGTTTCTTTGAGTAACCTCATATTTCCACATATCGAAGACTTGATCGAACGAATGGTCGATGAAGGAAGTAACGCTACTGGAGAATACAACCACAACATTCCATTAAAGGTAGGAAATATAAATGAGGTACATTCTTTACACGCTGGTCTAGCGGAAGTGAAGGACCAAGTCGCGGGATTGAACATCTACTGTCTGATTCACACTGTCTGCAACGATCATGAACAAGGAGTTCAAAGGTATGAGGAAGTAAATTACGTGAGTAACAATCAACCTATGGGGAACACATATAATCTGGGATGGAGAAATCAGAACTTCCAGCCGAGAATGCAGCCCCAAATCAAGGATATCAGCCACGTGCATCACCGTCAACCCATCCCAAAGCAGCACCCAACATTACAGCTATTTTCACCTTCCTCCTCCAAGCGCAGCAAAATCAAAACAACCTATTGATGGGAGTGAAAGCATAGCAAGACAATTCCAAGACGCAGATGGAAGGCTTTCAAAACCATCTTAGGCATTTGGAAACTCAAGTTGTGCAATTAACGCAAGAAGCAGCACGTCCGCAAGGAATTCTACCGGGGAGACCGGAAGCAAATCCACGTGAGCATGTCAACGCCATTTATCTAAGGAGTAGTAAGACGGTGGATAAGCCCACAACGAAAAAGGCTATTAAGGAGCTTAAGGAGAAGTCTAGGGAGGAAGAGGAGCCAAAGTACGTAAAACCAGCCCCGAGGCTGCCTCTTTTTCCATTTCCACAATGTCAACGCAAGAAAATGGTAGATCAACCCACTCCTTCAATATTTGAAAATGGTGAAGCTTCCATCACAGCAGCGGAGACGTTGACAAGCATAAGAAGAAGCCCGAGGAGGAAGAGAACCAAAATACATAAAACCCGATCCAAGACTGCCTCCTTTGTCGTTTCCACAATGTGAACACAAGAAGAATGATGACGCCTAATTTGCTAAGTTTGCTGAAATGTTCAAGAAAATGCACATCACCATTCTATTCCATGAAGCGTTTAAGAAGATGCAATCATATGCTAAGTTCTTGAAGGATGTGCTTGCGAATAAGCGAGACGTGGAGATGGAGACCGTGATGGTGACGAATTTGATGCAGCAACCAAACTTACTCTAGAGGATGCCCGATCCAGGTATATTCGTGATCCCTTGTAAAATACGCAATTATGAGATTAACCATGCACTCATCGATGTCAGAGCAAGCGTAAGCATGCTACCATTGATGTTATACGAGAAATTGGACCTTAGGGGAAAAATGGATCTTCATCCTATACGAATGGCACTCACCATGGCTAATCAAAAGCGTGAGAATCCCCGAGGGCTTGCTGGAAGATGTACCATTACAAGTTGGGAAGTTCTTCGTTCCGATCAATTTCGTTGTCTTGGACATGGAGGAAGACAAGAAGACTCTGATTATCCTCGGGAGGTTGTTTCTCAATAAAACAAAGATGATCATACATTATGCTGAAGGAAGACTCATACTGTAATTCAGAGACGAGGAAATGGAGTTCAACTTGAATGACACACTTAAGCAGCCATGCATGATCAATTTGGTGTTCCACATCGATGTCTTGGAGAACTTAGCCGAAGAAGTTCTGTAAGAATTTGGGAGTATAAATTCCCTAGAAACGGCTCTCTTAGTAGCTTGCGAAGGATTATACAAAGACCCAAATGAGCTGTTGAATGAAGGAAAGAAGAAGAAACCCTCGGATCGAGTTAAGTGTGGCCCGAGCACACATGAGCACGATCCGAGAAGACTTCCGCACGACTCGAAGCTACACGTGATGCGGATCTGTACATCAACTATCCCGGGATGCCAAGAAACTACACCAAACGCCCATCACCCGATTGGAGCATCGACAAGGCACCCAAGGTGAAATTGAAAGAGACGAATGACGAAGCTAATGCGTGCCCGACCGAGCAACATGCTATGCCCGACTGGGCATCCCCAGTACAACACAGCACGATCCGGCAAGATTTAATCCCGACCCATGCAATGTCTTTGGCACAAAGTGGCAGAACATCAAGCCCGTCCGAGCTATTTAGACTGCACGATCAGGCCCCCAACTTAGGGAACAACACAATTGAGCAAACAATGTGCCCGACCAATGCGTTCCTCTCGACAAGAATTGAGAACCACAGCAGCCCGAACGAGCTACACGTGATGCACGACCAGGCATTCATCTTGAAATAAAACACAACCGAGCTTAGGGAGAATATGATCGGGCTGACTGATTTTTCAAGGAGCCCGACCAATATGTTTGTTATACTTGATCGATCATCCTATGCACGCGAGACGCTATGCACACGACGACAACAAGGACATCCAATTTATGAGTAGATCATCTCGGTCAGGCTCGTGACCTTAAACAAGCGCTTCTCGGGAGGCAACCCGAGCTTCATATCCTTTTTATTTCTTTTTATTTTCAGAACTTAGTTTCTTCTTCTTTTCGCACGTATGTACCCTATCAGCTACCACGTTGGATCGTATTCTCTCTCTTTTGGATTGTGCGAATGTTTTTCACAGGTTCTCCACTTTGATATCATCCACAATGAAGGATACGCATACAACATCCAGATGCACCACCAACTCGGAACAACAAGGATACACAAGGTGCACACGTTCTAAATTTCGTTATCCTCTCCCAAGTCTTGTTATACGAGTCCCTCTTACTAATTTTTGAACTCCGAGATTGTGCTCTGTTCAAGTCTGGGGTACTCATTGAATGACCTATTTTTAATTAGGATTAGACACTGAGTTCTTTTTATTTTAGCATTTACGTTATTTTCGTTAGGATTAGATGGACAGGTATCTAGTACAAAATTTAGAACTTTAGCCATGTTTGTGCAACTTTGTCGAATTGGGAAGAAAAGCCTAGGTTTGGTTGAAATACCTTTAGATATCGATTAGTCTAGTAGTTGTGTATGAATCCATGGCCTATAACCCCACGTACTTACACTCCGCTGTTAAAAGAACAAGTTTCTAACTATTTCAGCCTTACATTGACATGAGTGCATCGATCTTGATGGTTTGGGTCTAAGTGGTGGGTCATGGCCATTTTTTTACGTCCTAAGGGTTAGATTTGATGTGTAATAAAATAGTTTGGTCTAAAGAGTAAACAAATTCTTCAATGACGCAACGTCTTCACTCCTTTAAGGTTACAAGACCTTATGAGTGTGCCAATCGACAACCTGGATCTAAGTAGAAGGCTGTCCTCTTCAACTCCGACATCCTAGAAACTGAGTGCAAATTTTCAATGCAAAAAAGAAATGAAAACCGAAAAAGAAGAAAAGAAAAACGAAGAATAAAATGATCATCCTTAAGAATGATATTCTCATGTAAGAATAGGTGAATTGGTGTGGAGATTGCTTGGATTTCGTCTAGGGGTTAGTGAAATGAACTTGGGTTATGTGTAGGATTGCACGGCTTGTGGGTTTCGGTTGATGAGAAGTCTGGACTAAGTTTACGTAGGTCTATGTTAGTGTGACGCATTGTTGTGCATGATGGCTGATTTTTCGAAATGCTTGTGCTAGTATCCGGTTGTTGTCTAATTCTCATTGTGATTAATTGTTGTTTTGCTCGAGGACGAGCAGAGGTTCAAGTCTGGGGGAGTTTGATAACGCGTAATTTGTCTTAGGATTTTCATCTCTTTCTAGGATTAGTTTTATTATGATTTTGGACTTTATCGACATATAAAGTAGAATTGATGCTTCTTTTATCGTTTTCTCGTGTTTTGCAGGAAATGAAGATATCGGGACGCAAAGACAAGAAAATGCTTTAAAACTACTGATAACGCATAAAGTGTATCAGTTTTAGGTTAGGTATTAATATCATTTTCGCATAGATTTGATAGCACGAGTTACATTTCCGATACAATTATCCTTTATATACGCCCAGTTTGTTGGTTTCCAGGTTTTAAGACGACAAGGCCTAAATGAACGTAAAAAGGCGAATTCATGAATCAAACCACTCAAATTGAAGATACAATTCACTCGGAGCCAAAATCAAGCCACGGAACTCAATGGAACACCCCGAGCATCGAGCAGAAAAAAGCAAAATCATGAAATGAAGAATGCCCGCTCGGGCACTGAGATCTACCCGCTCGGGCAAAACCTACAGGGTTAATTGCAACACCTTGCACGTGTACCCGAGCGGGCCGCCTTCTCGCAACAACCTTGATTTAGAGTTTGAACGAGAAAATAAAGGAAACAGAACAGATCTAGACGCAAGGGGGGTGATGGTTAGGGCAAGGAAAGGCTTGGAAATCATCAGGAAAGGCTCGGGAGACGCTGGAGAAGGAGAGAAGCATCAATCCACACATTGGTAACACAATAGGGAAGATCGAGGCATCGAGTTTTCTAGGGTTTATCATGTTTAGGGTTATGTCATCTTCGTTGTCAGTAAACTCCATGAGTGAGTAGATTCCCAACTATGGGTTAGGGATATCGGTTTTGTAACATATGTACAATTTATGCGTTAATGCTTAGATCTATTGTATTTGTCTTGATATTCGGTCCTATAATCAACATCGTAACGCTTATACTAGTGCTGCCCACTAAGTAACATAGGAATTCATATTTTGCTGGAAGGTTAAAGTATGAATCCGGAACTGTTGAGTTGTAGGTTAAGTTCGATTAATGAGAATATGACCGGTCGGTTAATCGACATAGGAATTAGGATTGCACTCGTAACGCTGCCATAGTACGGGTTAATCGCTGCTGGAAGGTAGGGTTGCACGTACGTATTGTTAGGAGGTTTAGGCTCGGTAGAAACACTCTTCACCTTAGAGCATGAATTTTCCGTTATCAAGATAATTCAATAGGTTTATGATCTTTAGTTGTTATATCCATACGATTCCCGGTATCCCGACACCCGTAGTGTTCTTCATCGTCAAGTCTTCTACAACCTTCTATCGTTGCCACCATTTAGTTTAGTCTTTTAGATATTCGCACCACACCATCATCTACTTCCCACCGTCTTAGTTTAGTTACATTCTTAGGATTGGCTGCATTAGTCCCTAGAGTTCGACCCTGGTACTACACGAACCGTATACTTGCGGTGAAGTGGTCTAGGAAATATTATTGCTTGAAGTTCACCACATCAATTTTTTGGCACCGTTGCTGGGGACTAATTACGGCCTAGACTAGGAATTAGCTAGATTGAGATCTAGTCCTTTCCGGACTCTTCATTTGTTTTTCGTGTTTTTTTTGTTTTTTTATCGAGTCTATTCTATCTACCGCGGATCTACACTTTGGTGTTTTGTTTCTTGTTGTGCAGGAAGCCTTGTATGAGAAGCTCCACACAAAAGCTCCTCATATACGATCCCGAGGTCGAGCGAACATTACGGAGCCTGCGCAAGAAGTGGAGGATTGGAATAGCAGATTCTGAGTCCGAGGTAGAAAGAGCAAGCGGTCACAAGACATACGCCTCTGAAGAGGAAGAAACCAATAGCGCAAGCAGCAGAGAAGACAACGCAAATAACCCCGACATGGCTGCTGCCGATGAGACTTACGGAGCCTACACCGCTCCGAAGCACACACAGTTACTTTCGTGCATGGCCCACACGATCGATAATCAGGTTGAGCTACAGTCGGCCTTCATCCAGATGCTCAACAACTCGTCCTTTAGAGGAATGGAGAACGAAGATCCGAACTCCCACCTTACGGACTTCAAGATGCTTTGCAGCACTATCAAGGTTGGCACGGGAGTTACTCGGGAGGATCTTTACTTGATGGCATTCCCATTCTCACTCAAGGATGCGGCACAACGTTGGTTGTTCAACTTGCCGGCTGCATCAATTACGTCGTGGGATGATCTGGAGCAACAATTCATGCAACAATTCTTCTCGGATCATATAACGCTTCTCGCCAAGAGTCGCATAAATTCTTTCCTACAAGAAAGAGGCGAGACATTACACGATGCATGGGAGCGATTTAAGAACTACCAGTGGATATCCCACATCATGGGATGGATAAGAAATATCTTATCACGAGCTTTATCCAAGGTCTCCAAGAAACCACCCGATTCATGATCGTGGCAGCGGGTGGTGGTTCCCTCAGCAACCTTACATTCAGTCAGCTCGAGAACCTGATCGAGAGCATGGCGAGGGAAGGAGGCAAGAAGGTAGGGGAACTGCGATTATCCATCCAAAGCGGCAGTGAATGAGCTAGGCATCGCCAACCCGAAATTAACGGACTTGAAGCAGCAAGTTGGCGAGATACATAGGATGTTAGCAGGACTCCATGTGGCTCAATTCGCTCAATTCGTGGAACTCTTAAGGAAGCTACAAGTCACCATCCCCTTCTACGACGCGCTCACGAAGATCCCATCATATGCAAAATTCCTCAAAGACATCATAATGAGGAAGAGAATCGTGGATAACGAGATGTTAAAGGTCACAAACTCACTCATACAGCCCCGTACCATGGTCGAGAAGATGCTCGATCTAGGTAATTTTGTCATTCCCTGTAAGATTTACGACTACGAAATTGAGCATGCACTAATAGATATCGGAGCGAGTGTGAGCTTGCTACCATTATCCCTTGTTGAGAAGCTTAATAGAGTAGGAGATCTTCAACCCACACGAATGCAAATCACCTTGGCTGATCAATCCGTACCGAGTCCCGTGGGTATATTGACGAACGTAGCTGTACAAGTGGGAGAATTCTGGTTCCCTGCGAATTTTGTTGTTGTGGACATGGAGATCAATCCGAAGATCCCTGTCATTTTGGGAAGACCATTCCTCAACACAACAAAAATGGTCATCTATTGCGCAGAAGGCAGGCTAGTGATGAAATTCGGGGACGAGTCTATCGAGTTCAAACTCGACGAGGCATTGAAGAAGCTATATATGACCGAACCCGCAATGCACGTTACTACGACGGATGCACCAACGGAGAAAATGAAACGTGTACATCGTGACATTCACTCCGAGGAGATACCACTATCCGAGTGCACCGGGAGCCAATTTCAATCGCCACCAAGATCGGAAGCATTCACGCAATTCAAGGAGAAGCAAAAATTCCCTCAGCAGAGAAGTGACCCGAGTGGGCAACCTATCCCGCATGGAATACTGAGGAAACGCTCAACCAAAACCGAGTCCAAAGGAGATACCAAGGAGTCGTGGGATCGGACGAGAAGAGCCGAGAATCGCAAGTTAAAAACCCTCCATGGTTCGAGCCACGACATGCTGATCAGCTAGAGGACGGTAGAGGCATACCTCCTCTTCCCGACATCACATGCGTATGAAGACGCTAGGGTCAAGCTAGAGACCGTAAACAAGCGCTTCTCGGGAGGCAACCCGAGCCCCGTATCCTTTTTGTCTTTTTCGTTTTATTTCTATTTCTTTTGAACTCTCTTTTTGACATGAACAATTTTTCGTAGGATTTAGGAATTTTTAGTGGTCTCATCGATTTTTATGCTGCATGGTTTTCGTCGTATAGAATTTTTCTATATTGCAACACTGCCCGGTCGGCCAGACATCTCCACCCGAGCGGGTAGGTCAAAACGAAAGACGCCCGATCCTGCGTCTCAGAGAACCCGAGCGGGCAACGTCAAATTCAAGAGAACCCGATCAGGCAGCATCAGAGGACCCGTTCGGGCACCATAAATCTTCTGCACAGGTAAGTTTTATTTCGAGTAACCCAAGCGGCCATTCTCACTTCATAAATCACTACCCGAGCATGCTCCCACAAATTGCAACCCTTCATGCCGCAACTCATCCGTAGGAGCCGTTCGTACGCCGCCGCCGTTCCATCGTTGCCGGTTAACCAACCCTCGGTTACTCGAAATGCCTTCCCCCTCCTCTCTCGAAAAAAACCATGAAAAATATCTCGATTCCTCTCAAATTCCAGGTATATCTATGCAATATTCTGTGATTTGGACTGCAATGGGCTAGATTTAGGTATGATTAGAGAAAATCTAGGGTGAATTTGAGGATTGAAACACGAACGCGAATTGCAGGTCGCGATTTTGTGATTCAACCCGATCGGGCTAGGTTTAGCACCCGATCGGGCGTCTTGATTTTGAACCCGATCAGGCAGTAGTTTTACCCGAGTCGCGCGATACCTATGAGGGTATTTTGACAAAATTGAGCCCGAGCGGGCTACCTCTTCTACCCGATCGGGCATCCTGCAAAACTGTGATTATCGCTTATTTTTCTTATTCATTTGTTTTGCAGATGGCCCCGAAGATCTTCTTGAGCTCAAAGAAACGTCGATATGATGCTTATGATCCAGAACACGAATGGCCAGCAAAGTCGGATGCCATCACGGAACTAACGCCTTACATGTCGATCACAATGTCCCACCAGCAATACAACTACCGGATTACAACCTTCTTTTCCGGTCAGAAGTCGAGATTCACCGAGCTACAGCCGCGGATATTCCCATCCCGCTTCCTATCCTCGGAAGCTATTAGTGCCCTCTACATCGAGGAGCACATCAACACCATCTTCAACACTTTGGGATGGACGGGTTTGAGGGATACTCAGGAGTACACATACCGCAACCTCACAGCGGAATTCTTCGCGTCCTACACTGCATTTTTCCCCGAGTCCGGAGATCGGGAGAGAGCATTCATGGAGTTCCGTCTGCTTGGACAGAACTACCGACTTAGCGTGCGACAGCTCGCGATCATACTTGACGCTCCACACTGCAACTTCACAAAGATGCCTGAGCACAACCGGAGTCGTCAAGCACAATTCTGAACTCAGATTGCTTATGGTGAATACTCGACGAGGTCCAAAGCCAGTCACATACGCCACCCCACCCTAAGGTATTTCCATTACTTCCTAGTCTCATCTATACTAGGAAAAGGAGCACAAGGCGGAGTCAACCACACAGAGTTTGCGTACCTTAGACGGGTGGTAAGCACAGGCTTCGTCGTAGACGAGTGGGACATTCTAGACGTTGACTTGGCGTCACTAGTCATGTGGTATTTCCACGACATCGCCGCCAAGAAATGTAGCACAGACACAAAGATCATGTGTGGTGGCATTGTCACGATGATAGCATGAAGAGTCGGGATCAACCTTGGCATCCTGACAGAGGACAAGATCAATGAGGAGCCCGAGCTGAACCTTCAGAACTTGCACAACCGAAGGGCGAGAACGATCGAGAGGTATAGAGTCATATGGAGCTACAAGGACAAGCACGGTCGAAACTTGGAAGTCCACCTACACGAGATTCAGATGCCAGGATTGGACGAGGAGGGCTCTCGATTCAGGATAGACCCCGCTATCGGACACATCAGCCCAGGACTAGGTGACGTAGATCCACCTCCAGCCGCTGCACCAGGACCGTCGATGTCTCGACAGCGCAGCTGACGTGCCACACACTCTCGTACCCGCCCAGAGTATCCTCATCATCGCTCTGACTTCCCTTCCATGGATGGTGTCTCCGACGTTCTCAGGTATGTTGCGGAGGAGACTAGATATCAGTCTTACATGGCAGAGTAGAGGTACGACCTCGAGGCGGCGAGGCACGACATTGAGGCTGCGAGATATGCGGAGCAGTAGCAGTTCCAGGAGTAATCGATTCAGCACGCGTACTACCTCACTGAGTCCGTTCGTAGATTCCAGCAGCTCAGCATGCAACACTATTAGGAGCCGTACGTGCTGATCCCGCAGGACTATCATACTGGCGCCATTTTGTACCGCCCGCACATTCCATACGAGCTGCAGTCCTTCTACTTCCAACCTGGGGAAGGGGCACCCGCGGAGCCAGTAGACCATCCGGCCACCCGCGGTGGAGAGGAAGAGGATTAGGCCACCTTTCTTCCTTTTTCCTTTTTCTTTCTTTTTCTATTTCTTGTTTTATGGACTATTTTTCTTATTTCTTTTTCGTTCTCGCGCATATGTAGGCTCTTTCAGGCTGACTGATATTAGTACTCTCTTCTCTATCTTTTGCATTACATGATTCACATCACAGGTCCTTCACGATAGCACCCGCAATAGAGCAAGAGAGTATCACAAATTCGAATGTATCACAAATTTGAGCAACATAACACACCATGTGTACTCGTTCTTCTTTTTTATATTTTCTCGAGTTTTCGGCATGCGAGTATCCCTCATAGATCTCGAACACCGGGATTGTGTTCCGTTCAGGTCTGGGGTGTACTCTTTTGAGTGATATGATTTTTTATGAGCGACATATTTGCGATTAGGATTAGGATTAGGGTTAGGATTAGGAATAAGATGGAACTAGTACGAATTTTTGAGTTTAGAATTTTTGCAACCTTGTCGAATCGTAAACAACAGTCTAGGTTTGCTTAGAAGTCTTTTGGATACCGATTAGTCGAGTAGTTGTGTTTGAAGCCTTGATCTATAGTTGAATTCACTCCTTAGATTTCAGTACCAATTAGCCATATCTTCGTGTATACCGTCTAGCATTTGCTTATTTGATATATCTTTACCGTTCATAGTTATCAGATTCCACACGCTTATACTCCACCATCATTTAGGATAAGTTTTTGACTATTCCGAGTTAGCTTTGACATGAGTACATCGATGATCGATGGTTCGGGTCTAAGTGGTGGGTTGAGACGCTGTTCTACGTCCTAAGGATTAGAGTGATGCGTAATCTAGAAAAATAAAAAGAAAAAAAATAATAATAATCTTCAATAACACACCTCTTCACTCCGCTAAGGTCACACGACCTTATGAGTGTGACTAACGCTTCCGCAAGAATACGGATCGTGTAGTAACTAGGGTCGAACACAAGGAGTTAATGCGACTAATGAGCTACTAAACTAATTGAATAGACGTGTGAGATGACTAGAATTGGGATTGTGGTTAAGCTAAGCTAAACTAAGTCGAAGAGAATAAACTTATGGCTAAGTACCATGGGTGTCGATAATTTGCCTAATGATGTAACGAAGTTTTAAAAGGATAATTGGTCTAGGTACTATCATGAATTTAGGGAATTCAAGCTCTCCTATAGGAACTGACTGGCATAGACTTGTCCACTATCTATCATGCATATACCAATGTATCCATTGCGTATCTTACATGCATAGACGCATTATGGCCGCTATCCTAATCCCTAGATTAAACCGATTGACCTGGCGTAGATTCTAAACCGGCTAACCCTAAGTCATGGCTAAGTTCCGAAACCTAATGCCCTGGCGTTGGTTTATTAGGCTTCTAAGATCATTCAATCAAGTGGCGTACAGGTAGAGAAAGCATTAAGAACAACCATGAAATCTAAAAACATGATAGATACCAAATTCATTCATTCAAGTGGCGTACAGGTAATGAAAGCATTAAGTACCACCATTCATTAAACATAGACTTCGTTACAACATGGCAAATCACTCTAACCCATGGCAAAGGATCTACTCAGACATAGATACAGAAAAGGAAACACAAGAGAAGTCTAGATTCGACATAGATATAGAAAGAGATAACTCCCTATTCATAAACCGATGTCTTCGGTAGATTCTCCTCGCTCCCGATCCGTAGATCCGTCTTTTCTTCCTTCTTCTCCTTGCTCTAATGTCTCTCTATCTCCTCTGATATTCCTCTGGTTCGAATTCCCTCCTTTAGATCT
>CM071861.1:11812107-11840785 GCA_036759665.1 Gynandropsis gynandra
TGATTTGTGCTCGAGGATTCACTTCCGGGCGTGCCGGTAGAACTCCTTGCGGTCGTGCTGCCCCTTGTGCGATCTGCGCGACTTGCGTCTCCAGCTGTCTAATGTGAGTTGTAAGGCTCTCCAATTGCTTCTGGGTATTACTCTGAATCTTTTGAATCTCCACAATCGAATTAGCTTGAGTACCTTGTATTTGGAGGATATTATTGAGCATGGCGTTGAAATCAGGTGTCGCATCGGATTGGTTTGGTTGTGATTGCGATGCACGTGGCTGATGGTTCTGAGGTTGGGGATACATCCTCGGTTGAAAATTCTGATTGCGTTGCATCAAACGCGGCTGAAAATTCCCCCATGAGCGTTGTGCATTGAATGCACCGTCGGAATTCTTGTACGAGAGATTGGGGTGATTTCTCCACTCGGGAGTATAGGTGTTACCCAAAGGTTGGGCGTTGCTCACATAGCTTACCCCTTCGTACCCTTGAATTCCTTGCTCGTCCGGTTGCTCATAATATTGCTGTTGATTTGCTCCGGACATCAATTCGTAGAGCCCATTGATTTTACCATTCATCTCAGCTCTCATTTCGGATAGCTCGGCACATATGGTATGCGTATTATCCACATTGGCTACCCTTGCTGGAGCGTTGCGATTGTACTCTCCGGCGGTGTGGTTTCCCTCGTAAGCCATGCGATCTATAAGATCCTCGACTTGTGGAAAGGTGAGGTTGCTCAAAGAACCTCCAGAAGCGGCTACGATCAAGATCCTCGTATTGTCCAAGGTTGCTCAAAGAACCTCCAGAAGCGGCTACGATCAAGATCCTCGTATTGTCCATGAGACCTTGCATAAAATTGTGTATGAGATAACTTTGATCCATGCCGTGATGTGGGCAAAGGCGTTGATAGCCCTTGAATCGCTCCCACGCTTCGTATAAGCTCTCGGCTGCCCCTTGCACGAATGTGTTGATGTTGTTCTTGGCTAGCTGAGCTTTGCTTTGAGGGAAGAACCTCGTCATAAACTTCTCCTCTAGCTGTCCCCATGATGCAATAGAATTCGCTGGTTGCGAATATAGCCAATCTTGCGCCTTATCTTTCACCAAAAATGGGAAGGCAGCTAACATGATATCCTCATCCGAGACCCCATCTCCAGCTCTTATTGTTCGACACAACATCTTGAAATCGGTGAGATGCTGGTTTGGGTCCTCGGCGGGTCTCCCTCTAAACGCCGCGTTACCGAGCATTTGAATGACTACGCGGGCGTTTCTCCTCGCAATACATGACAAGAGCTGCGTGTGCCTAGGGACCGTGTATGATCCATAGGTCAGTGCCGGTTGCACTTGTTGCGCGTTTTGAACGTTCATATCTCGACGTTCGGCCATTAGCTCTTCTTCAAATGGTTGTTCAACTACTTCCTCGGGTTGGAAGTTCAAGTGTACTTGCGTGTTATCAACTGGATTGCTCGCACTAGCTCTCGTTTCCTTCCTTAGTTTTCTGAGTGTCTTATCAATGTCGGGGTCGAAAACTAGATCCGCGCTTCCGGTATTTCTCATGCACAATTAAGCTGCACAAGAAAAAGAAGATAAACACAAGAGCACGTGAGATCCGAGAAGCAATAGAACTTGACTCTAAACACAATAGACAAACTAAATAAACACGAAAAAGCAAAAACAAACAAGACTCTATCTAAACTAATGTCTAATCTAAAAGTTTCCTAACTCCTAAGCCGTAATTAACTCCCCGGCAACGGCGCCAAAAACTTGATGTGCGTTATATCAAGTAATAAAAACCTAGACTAACGCTTCCGCAAGAATACGGATCGTGTAGTAACTAGGGTCGAACACAAGGAGTTAATGCGACTAATGAGCTATTAAACTAATTGAATAGACGTGTGAGATGACTAGAGTTGGGATTGTGGTTAAGCTAAGCTAAACTAAATCGAAGAGAATAAACTTATGGCTAAGTACCATGGGTGTTGAGAGTTTGCTTAATGAAGTAACGAAGTTTCAAAAGGATAATTGGTCTAGGTACTATCATGGATTTAGGGAATTCAAGCTCTCCTATAGGAACTGACTGGCGTAGACTTGTCCACTATCTAGCATGCATATACCAATGTATCCATTGCGTATCTTACATGCATAGACGCATTATGGCCGCTATCCTAATCCCTAGGTTAAACCGATTGACCTGGCGTAGATTCTAAACCGGCTAACCCTAAGTCATGGCTAAGTTCTGAAACCTAATGCCCTGGCGTTGGTTTATTAGGCTTCTATGATCATTCAATCAAGTGGCGTACAGGTAGAGAAAGCATTAAGAACAACCATGAAATCTGAAAGCATGATAGATACCAATTTCATTCATTCAAGTGGCGTACAGGTAATGAAAGCATTAAGTATCACCATTCATTAAGCATAGACTTCGTTACAACATGGCAAATCACTCTAACCCATGGCAAAGGATCTACTCAGACATAGATACAGAAAAGGAAACACAAGAGAATTCTAGATTCGACATAGATATGGAAAGAGATAACTCCCTATTCATAAACCGATGTCTTCGGTAGATTCTCCTCGCTCCCGATCCGTAGATCCGTCTTTTCTTCCTCCTTCTCCTTGCTCTAATGTCTCTCTATCTGCTCTGGTCTCTTATCCTCCGAATTCCCTCTTTTAGATCTGATTTGTCTTTTAATTTGGCCGTTCTAGATCTTAGGGAAGTTTGTTGAGATCCAAGGACCCGAGCGGGCATGTCCCCTACCCGCTCGTGCAAGACCTCTACCCGACCGGGTTGCACACCTTTGAGCCCGAGCGGGCACCATGCCCGACCGTGTGCTTCATCAGCCCGAGGCGTGTAGACCTACGGGGTTTTCTTGACATGAATGAGCCCGAGCGGGCACACCAAATGGACCCGAGCGGGCACACCTCCCAAGTCGTGTTCCTTGAGTGCCCGAGTCGTGTAAAGCTACGGGGATATTTGGTAGCAATCAACCCGACCGGGCACTCCCAATCCACCCGAGCGGGCATGACTTGAGGTGTTGTTTCCGCTCCTTTCGCTCGGTGTTTGAGTGCTCACTTCCATCCGTCGCCTCGCACAAGTTGAACCTACGTTTCCGGGGTTAGATTGCCAAAAGCACTCGTGTTTCTTCTCGTGTCTTCATTTCCTACGCAAAACACGAAATGTGGATAAAGTCTCCGAATATACTCAATAAATGAATGAAATATGAATAATCTACTCTAAACTAGACCTAAGAATGATATAAAAACTATAACGGATTGCGTGTTATCAGAGTTGTAATGCAATTGCAAACCATATGTTGGCCCAGTCGTGTTACACATTGTAACTTAAGTTCCACAAAAATTGCATTGAGGTTGTTACGTTACTTGCATGCAAGAACTATTTACCAAATGGTAAAACCTATCTCACACCATGCATCATGTTAGTCTGCATCCCATTATCATTAACTTTGTGTTGATTGTTGCAACGTGAATTCTATCCAATATTTTTGTTTCGATTGTGCTACCATCGCATTAGAACCACATGCTTATGGTATTTTTGTTGAAATTTAAATTAGGGTTAGGGTTGCATTGGTGTTTTACGAAATTTTGAGTTGACCTTTGCGTTGGAATATTCATGTTTTTTAGTAGTATCGCACATGAGCCCTCAGAAATTATATGTTTGTGGCATGCTGAGTTGAGCATTCACATGTTGAATCGAAACTCACAAACTCCAACCCATGCTCGTTGATGGCATCAAGAACCCCTCAAAAACCTTAAAATGCATTCACAAACATTACTCAGTAGAGTAGTAAATCTCTCGTCCTACTGCACACCAAAACCTATACCAAAAAATACTAGGACCGAGGAGTAAACCGTTCCACCAGATGCTCAACAAGAGCATAGATTCAACTCCTAATACAAAAAAAAAATCAAGTAGAATGGTCTGACCACTTGACTAAAAGCTTTCCAGTGCATGTTTCCTAGCCTAAAACCCTATCCAGGGTTGTCTTCTACCTCCTGATGCTTTGATGAACGCTAGAATAATCAGGTCGAGCACTATGAGCTCTAATTCGCAACATGCTTGAAAACTCATGTTTTTCAAACAATCTTATGTTTCAAATCCTTCTAGGCACCTTCTTACAAACAAGAACTCTTAGTGCCATTCAAGACCTTCAAATGATTCTCAAAATTGCAATATGTATTATTTTTTCTAAAAGCGTAACTCATTGAAACAGAATTCTCATCAAAACTATGCATATTCTATAGACTTGTGAAAACCTAAAAAGGGTTTTTTAACACTCTTCAGAAATTATGATTGATTCTTCTCCAATCATGTGAGGTTTTTTATCCTTCTTATTTACTCTAAATGTTAAAAATTGTATATCATAAGTCTTGTACTTGTTTTGTATTAAGAATTCAATAGAGCATTTGATCCAATTTCAATAAAACAAAAAATGAATCTATCCAATTCGCTTACATTGAGATTAAATGTATGTGTTAGTGCATGAAGATTTACATTTTATAAAGATTTCCATTTTATGACGATTTACTTTATTGTGTGATAATATATAGTTTCTATTTAATTGAGATTCAACATTGTGATATTTCCATTATGCATGTTTTCCATTACTATTAATATTTCCAATTGTGTTAGATATTTGTAGATTTGGAAACATGCACAAGACATTTAGAAATATTCTAAACGAGACAACCAAGAACCTAAACAATTCTATGGAAAGGAAATCAAGGAGTAATTTGGAAGGGAACTTAGCATTTAAAAAAGGAAGTGGATGCATGTCCAACCCACTCTCTCAATCATATTGGTGCGCTGAAATTCAAGAAGAAGAGAGGAGAGTGAGAAAAGAGTTTTTGTGTTCGTTTGAGAGCATTCGAGAGGAGCGTTTGTAACATAAGTCTTAAAACATAAAAGTTTGGAGGCTTATGGGTGAGTGATTCGAGTGAGATTCATTCGAAAACCTAGGATTATTCTGAGAATAGTTCTAGGCGGTTCACACAAGTTTTTGTGTGACATTTTGCTTGTAGTTCAGTTTCAAGACGGGTGTTGTACTCAAGAAGAGTGTTTGAGTCGTGTAATCTAGGTATACTCACAGAAAAAACGAGTTATACCTGGTGACTGTTTGAAGTCTGAATAAATCACTATTTGAGCGTGGTGTTGCGAGAACATCACGGAAAAGTCATTATGTGTCTTCTCTTAAAACTTTCAATTCAGAGCTTGCAACAGATCAGAGGAGTTAACCCCACACATCTGTGAGAGATCCAGAAGGTGAGATGGACACAACACGAGATATATACTCGTACTGCAAACTGGTAATGCTAAACTCATCAAACTATGGGTATTAAAAAGTTAAGATGAAGGCAAATATTTGTGGAATCAATTAAGATGCATGTGGAGCTATCAAGTATGGGTGGAATCCTCCAATTGTGATTGATGAACATGGAGATAAAAAGGAGAAGTCATTGGAAAAATGGATACCAAATGAAAAGAGACTTTCCACTTACAACGCAAAAGCATTGGCTTTCATATTGCTTCGGTTGATATGGATGAATTAAAGCAAATACAAGGATGTAATCTGCTAAGGAGGCTTGGAAAATGCTTGAGACAATACATGAAGGTACTCCAAGTGTGCAGAGAACAAGACTAGAAATTCTTGAGCACCAATTTGAGAAGCTTGAAATAGGAGAAAACGAGAATGTAAAAGAGTTTAGCGAAAGACTCAATGCACTGGAAAATGAAGCACATGTGCTTGGTCAATCATATAAAGATAAGAAGCTGGTAAAGAAACTTTTTCGTTGTCTCTCTCAAAGATTTTCTGCTCAAAAGGCTGTCATGAATATGGCTCTAAATCATTGAAAAAGGAGATTGTGGGAATTCTTTTGGCATATGAGATGGAACTACAGTTGGAACAAGGCTCAACCAACAAAGAATCAATTCAAGGAATAGCTCTACAAGCCATTGGAAAAACATCTAGGATTGAGAAAGTAGCAGAAGATGTGTCTCTCGTAGCGAAAAAGATTGAAAAGTTTCTGAAGAAGCTTGAGGTGTACCTCAAGTCGTCTAAGGCATATCAAGAGAAAGAAGGAAACTCGGGAATACAATGCCATGAATGTAAGGGGTATGGGCATATGAAAAACGAGTGTCCTAGTGTTCAGAAAAGAGAATCCATGTTGAAAACCTTGAACGCAACAAAATGTTTTAACTGTCAAGGATTTGGGCATACAAAAATGAATGTGGAAACAAGGAAAGAAGATCCGGTAAATCATTCCTCAATTGAGAAGAAACAGCGTCAGATTCTGAAGAAGAATGTGATGATGAGGAGATGACGAACTATATAACATTCATTGGAATTATTAACCCCGAAGACGAAGGAGGAAACACGGATGAAGACGACATTGATGATACCTCACCAGAGAAGAGATATATGGAAAATACATCAGGATGAGAGAACTCAACATCGAGATTCTCAAAGAAGTTGAGGAAATACGTTCACAATTACAACAGCTCAAAGAGAAAGAAGAATAAGTGACGCTAGTCAAAAGCCAACGTGAAGAAACAAGAACAAATTTAAAAATGTTGACTAGTAGAACAAGAAGCTGGATTATCTCCTCACAATAGGAAAGAAGGAACCCTATAATTTTGGTCTTGGATACGAAGGTGGAGGCTCAAGCACACATGGAAAATCCGTCTCAGGTGGATCTCTCAATGATGAAGGCATACCTCATATCCCACTAAGTACATATCGAACAAAGGCCAACTTGAAAGACAATAATCCGCAAAGAAGACCAAAAAACTGCTATTAGTGTAGAAAGAAAGGAGATATCTAGTCCAAATGCTACTACCTCAAGAGACAACGAGCACAAGATAACTATTCTCCATGGATACCACAAAGCACTCATGGTTACCAAGAAGTAATTGGAAAAAAAAATTACTATTGGACATCTCCACATTTTTTAGGTAAGCATTCTTCGTGAAAATCTCCTAATGTTAAGCAAAGTTGGGTTAAGAAATCAGATCTCAATAGCAACGTTGCACTCACCTCCATTCAAGATGAACAATATTCAATGTGGTACTTTATATTGGTTGTTCAAGACACATGACAGGAAATTTTAGCTTACTATCAAACTTCAAAGAGAATAAGAAAGGAGGATGTGTGACTTTTGGAGATGGACGCAAAGGAAAAATACAAGGAAAAGGTGATATTAAAATAATTGGACTACCTGAATTGACTAACGTACATTTTGTGCAGGGTCTTTGAGCAAATCTAATAATCATTGGCCAATTATGTGACCAAGGACTAAAATTTCAATTCTCAAATAAGAAATGTGAGGTTACTAGTGCAAATGGAGAGTGTATTCTTGTAGGGATTCGAGCTTTAAATAATTGTTACATATGGATCCAAGGGTTAAAATGTTATGGAGTCACACAAGATCCACTTCATCTGTGGTATCAACGCTTGGGCCACATAAGTTATCGTACACTTTTAATGTTTTCTAATTCAGATCTAGTTCAAGGTGTTCCCAAGTTGTCCAGAACAGAGGATGATGTGTGTAAACTATGTCAAATGGGAAAGAAAATACAAATTCATCACAAAAGAATCCCAGGAATTGGAACTGATCGTGTGTTGGAATTACTTCACATGGATTTGTATGTGTTGATGACTTCTCAAGATTTACATGGGTGAGGTTGTTTAAAGAAAAAAGTGAGACATTCGATGCATTTCATTACTTATGTTTGAATCTGATGAATGTGAAAGGAAATATTGCAAGGATTAGAAGTGATCATGGACGTGAATTTGAAAAAAGTTTATTTTTAAATTTGTGCAATAAGCTTGGTATTTCACATGAGTTTTCTGCTCCTAAAACCCCACAACAAAACGGTGTTGTGGAAAGAAAGAATAGAACGGTCTAGGAAATGGCTCGGGCAATGCTGCATGGCAAAGGAGTTTCACCTCGTTCTTGGGCAGACACAATCAATACTACATGTTACATCATAAACAAGGTCTATGTAAGACACCAAATCTTTGTTATTTTCATGTATTTGGATGTACATGATACATCCTAATTGATTGTGATTACCTTGGTAAATTTGATGCTAAAAGTGATGAAGGTATTTTTCTTGGATATGGTACTAATTCTACAGCTTATATAGTCTATAATCTTCGCACCAAGAGTATCATTGAATCGGTTAATGTTGTATTTGATGAGGATAGCACTGAAGTTTTGTCTGATACTTTTATAGATACAGAATTGGCAACGAAAAGCCCCTCTGAACTGCAAGGTGTACCTGAGGAGTACATTGGAAAATCTGAAATAAATTTTCACTAGAACACACGGTTAATGAATCTGACACAGAAGATGAAGATAACACTAATCGAGTACACAAAAATCACTCCAGTACCGATGTCATTGGAATGATTCATGATGAAAGAAAAACACGAGACAAGCCACACATAAACTACAATGACTTGGTGAGATTTTTTGTTTTACATCTCAATTTGAACCTAAGAATGTGAATGAAGCTTTAAATGTTGAATTTTGGGTAATGGTTATACATGAGAAGTAGAACAATTTGTGCGTAATGATGTATGGTATCTTGTTCCTATGAGAAGAAGGGACATTTATGTAATTTTACGGTTATTAGGGTTTTCTACCTCTTGTATCTATATATACATCTTGTACTCATTCATTTTAATAATAAGACAAAATATACATTCATATGGTATCAGAGCCACTAAAAGACCTACGTCTAAAACTTTCAGCCGCCGGCCAACCCTAATCTCTTTTTCTCGGCGCCGCCCAACCCTAATCTTCCTTTTCCGCCGCCGTCGGCCATCCCTAACCCTATTTTCCGGTGCCGCTCACTCCTTCTTCCCTCCCTTTCAGCCACCGTCAGCCTTAGTCGTGCATCTGCACCGCCCAACGCTGCGTCGTCCCCTGCATCCGCACCCGTCAGCCCCACGCAGCCGCCGAAACGCTCAGCCCCTACCATGGCGAACTCATCCGCTACCGACGTCACTCCGGCGTTCAATCCCAATGAGTCTAATGGCACTCTTCTCACGGTCAATATGTCGAACGTGACCAAACTCACCTCCTCCAATTACTTGATTTGGAGTATTCAGATCTGTGCTCTACTCGAGGGCCATTGGTTGGATTGTTTTATCCAAACGGATTACGTCGTCCTGAATGCTACCCTCCTCGTCGATGGCATTGCTCATCCAAATCCGGCATTTGCCCCATACAAACAGCAAGATTGCCTCCTGTTTTCTGCAATCCTCGGCGCGATCTCTCCTCCTCTACAGTCGATGGTCGCTCGAGTCTCGTCCGTGCGAGAGGCCTGGCTCCTCCTTGCTCAAACGTATGGCAAGGCATCAAGGGGGCATATCCTTCAACTCAAGGAGCAACTCAAGCGAAGTTCAAAAGGATCTCAACCCATAGACGATTACATGTGCACCATAATCAACAAAGTGGATGAATTAACGCTTCTCGGAAAGCCACTTGACGCTGAAGATCTACTGCAATATATCCTCGATGGACTGCCAGAAGACTACAAGCCTATTGTGGATGCGGTGAATGCTCGAGACAGCATCATTCAGATCGAGGAACTTCATGAAAAACTCCTCAGTCATGAAGCCAAACTCCTCCAATCCACTCCGCTGCAATTCTCGCCGCCGGTCACTGCTCTTGCTGCCAACACTCGTCCGAAGCAATACAATAAGCAGCACGGTTCCTCTAATTGGCGACGGCAAGACAACCGACCATCTTCAGGGTATCAAGGGCGCTGTCAATTGTGTGGAGTCCACGGACACAGCGCCCGTCGGTGCCCACAGCTGCCGCCCTCTCACGGGAGTCCGCATTCCCCGTCTGCTCCCTCGCCGCATTGGAATCCCTCGCCACGCCCGTGGCAGCCGCGCGCTCACAACACAACCCTCACGACATATGAACTGGACTAGTGGCTCCTTGACAGTGGTGCCTCTCATCATATCACGTCCGATCTACAAAATTTGGCGCTACATTCTCCGTACAAGGGTGGTGAAGAAGTGGTAATCGGTGATGGCTCTTCGTTGCCCATCACCCATATTGGTTCTTTCTCTATCCCTAGCTCATCGCATGATTCATATCTTCATCTTGATCATGTGTTATGTGTACCTACGATGAACAAGAACCTTATCTCCATTCAACAATTATGTCAGACTAATGGAGTTTCCATGGAATTTTTTGATGATCATTTTTAGGTGAAGGATCTAAAAACGGGGGAGCATCTACTTCACGGAAAGTCTAAAGATGGTGTCTATGAGTAGCCGATTCCCGCATCTTCCACCCATCATATTGTGGCTCTTCATAGTGTCAAGACCACTTTGTTCGAGTGGCACTTTCGATTAGGTCATCCTTCGGTTTCCATTTTAAAGCATGTCGTTTCTAAGAATTCTTTACCGTTGTCTAAGTCATGTTCGTCTTTGTTATGCAACTCTTGCTCAACCAATAAAAGCCACAAGTTACCATTTCATGAATCCACTGTTACAACCTCCCATCCCCTTGAAATCATCTTCTCCGATGTTTGGACATCACCAATCATCTCGGTTAATGGTTTCAAATATTACGTCATTTTTTTATCACTACACCCGCTATGCATGGCTTTATCCTCTGAAACAAAAATCCCAAGTTCGGGACATTTTTATCAAGTTTAAAACCCTTGTTGAAAAACAATTCCAAAGCGTCATCAGTACTCTCTATACCGATAATGGTGGAGAGTACATTGCCCTAGCATCTTTCCTCACTACACACGGCTCCCATCCCCTTGAAATCATCT
This sequence comes from Gynandropsis gynandra, assembly GCA_036759665.1. NCBI lineage: Eukaryota > Viridiplantae > Streptophyta > Magnoliopsida > Brassicales > Cleomaceae > Gynandropsis > Gynandropsis gynandra. The sequence goes on from CM071861.1 coordinate 11,822,914, forward strand.
TCTCCGATGTTTGGACATCACCAATCATCTCGGTTAATGGTTTCAAATATTACGTCATTTTTTTATCACTACACCCGCTATGCATGGCTTTATCCTCTGAAACAAAAATCCCAAGTTCGGGACATTTTTATCAAGTTTAAAACCCTTGTTGAAAAACAGTTCCAAAGCGTCATCAGTACTCTCTATACCGATAATGGTGGAGAGTACATTGCCCTAGCATCTTTCCTCTCTACACACGGCATTTCTCATCATACCACCCCACCTCATACTCCTGAACACAACGGTATATCTGAACATCGTCACCGTCATATTGTTGAAATCGGTCTTTCCCTCCTTTCACACGCCTCACTTCCCGCCTCCTTTTCGACATATGCTTTCCCAACCGCGGTTTATCTCATTAACCGCTTACCCACCCCAATTCTCTCGTATGACAGCCCAGGTTCAACCTCCTCGGCCACCACACCACCTTCCACCCCATGGTCACCACCGGTCTCTGTTGTTCCCTCGGGTCCGAGGCTGCTCTTGACACCGTCCTCTTCCGTCCCTCCTGCAACAGATCCTTCACCGGACATGCTCACATCTCGTGCTTCCTCGGACATGGCCTCTGTTTCAGATAGTTCAGCTTCGGACGTTCCGGCTCTCATGACAAATGACCCTATTGTTCGTGGCAACATTCATCCTATGCAAACAAGAGCTAAGGCCAAATTGTCAAAGGTGAATCACAACTGCTCCTATTTCGCTGTTCTCTCTGATCACGACACAAAACCGAAGACGGTCCCTCAAGCCCTTAAGGATCCTCGGTGGAGAAAGGCAATAAGCGAGGAATTTGATGCACTTGTCCGCAATGGAACCTGGGACCTCGTACCGGCCGAACAAGCCACGAACATTGTTGGTTGCAAGTGGATTTTTCGCATCAAACGCTTGCCTGATGGTTCTGTGGAACGCTACAAGGCTAGACTTGTGGCCAAGGGTTTTACACAACGACCCGGGGTGGACTTCTCTGAGACCTTCAGTCCCGTTGTCAAACCAGCTACAATCCGATTGATCTTGAGCCTTGCAATTTCCAATGGGTGGATTCTTCGCCAACTCGATGTTAACAATGCCTTTCTCCAAGGGATTCTAACGGATGAAGTGTATATGACACAACCTCAAGGCTTTGTTGATCATGATCGTCCGCACCACATTTGCAAACTTCACAAAGCGCTCTATGGTCTAAAACAAGCTCCCCCGGCGTGGTATTCAGAACTCCGAGAGTTCCTTCTCGGCCAAGGATTTGTTAACTCTCTTGTCGATGCATCATTATTCATTCTCCGCAACACTAAGGTAACCATATATGTTCTCGTTTATGTGGATGATCTTGTGGTCACAGGAAGTAACCCCACGGCAGTTCAACGATGCACTTCCGCCCTCGGAAGTCGCTTCTCCATCAAAGACTTGGGTGATCTATCTTACTTTCTTGGCATTGAAGCAACACGGACTGCCTCTGGTTTGCTCCTCACTCAACGCAAATACGTCAATGATATCCTCGACAAAGCACAATTTTCAGATGCCAAATCCGTTGCCACCCCGATGGCTCCGAGCTCTCGTCTTACCTTGGCCTCGGGTGACAAATTAGAAGATCCCACGGCTTATCGGACTCTTGTTGGCAGTCTCCAATACCTCACGNNNNCAACGGAACATCTTCAAGCTCTCAAACGGGTACTTCGGTATTTGGTTGGAACACGGGATCGTGGTATTTTCTTCTCCACGGGTAATACTTCATCTCTCCATGCCTTCAGTGATGCAGATTGGGCGGGGGATCGTGATGAGTATATCTCTACCGGGGCATACATCGTCTACCTTGGTAGCCATCCGATTTCATGGTCTTTGAAGAAGCAGAAATTCACAGCCCGCTCATCCACGGAAGCGGAATATCGCTCTATAGCGGATACAGCAGCCGAACTTCGCTGGATCACGTCTCTCTTGACGGAACTTGGTATGTCTATGTCTGAGCCACCGGTAATATACTGTGACAATATTGGTGCAACATACTTGAGTGCCAATCCCGTATTCCATTCTCGCATGAAGCATCTTTTCTTGGATTATCACTTTGTTCGGCAACAAGTGCAAGGCGACATCCTCTGAGTGTCTCATGTCAACTCGTCTGATCAACTAGCGCACCAAACCGCTCTCTCGTCAACCGTTCGTTTCACTTTGTCACAATATTGGAATCACCGATGGTGCTCCATCTTGAGGGGGCATATAAGAAGAAGGGACATTTATGTAATTTTACGTTTATTAGAGTTTTCTACCTCTTGTATCTATATATACATCTTGTACTCATTCATTTTAATAATAAGACAAAACATACATTCATAGTTCCTCAACCTACCAACACTAATGTAATTGGGAAAAAATGGATATTCAAGAATAAAACCAATGAAGATGGTTAAATAAGCCAAAATAAAGTACGTCTTGTAGTCCAAGGATACAAAAAAAGTAGAAGGTATTGATTTGGATGAAACTTTTGCACCCATTACTAGGTTAGAGTCTATTTGGTTGCTACTTGAAATTGAATGTGTTCTTCATTTCAGATTACATCAAATGGATTTCAATAGCGCATTCCTCAATGGAATCATCCAAGAAGATGTCTATGTAGAACAACCTCGTAGATTGGAAGATCATAGACATCCTAATCATGTGTATCGGCTTAAAAGGCTCTTTATGTACTAAAACAAACTCCACGTGCATGGTATGAAAAGCTAGAAACATTCCTCATCAACAATGAATACAAAAGAGGGGAGTAGATCGAACTTTATTTATTCATAATCTCATGGTAATCTTCTTGTGGTTCAAATTATGTTGATGATATTGTTTTTGGATCGACATCTCAGAAGAAAGTAGATTAGTTTGTCAAAACAATATGACAAGTGAATATGAGATGATTGTGTTTGGTGAATTAAAATTCTTTACTGGATTGGAGGTGAAACAAATGAATGATGGAATATTTATATCTCAAAGGAAATACACTCGTGATCTTGTCATAAAATATGAGATGTACACTTGCAAATCAGCTCATACTCTGATGTCGACCACAACAAAACTAACAAAAGATTCAGATAGATAAGATGTGGAAAAAAAATAGACTGTAGCATGACTGGAAGTCTACTTTATCTGACTGCAAGTAGACTTGATATGGTAGATAGTGCTGTAGTTTGTGTACGATACCAATCTAAACAAAAACTTTCCCACTTAAAAGTTGTCAAACGAATACTTAAATATATTAAGGGGACTATAAATTTTGGTGTGTATTACACAAAATACACTAATTGTGAATTAGTTGGCTACTGTGATGCAGATTAGGGAGGCAACGCATATGACCGTATGAGTACTTCAGGAGGATGTTTCTTCTTAAGAAATAATCTGATCTCTTGGCACATTAAGAAAAAAAATTCAACTTCACTTTCCACAGCTGAAGCAAAGTACATTGCATTAGGAAGTTGTTGTATGCAACTCATTTTGATGAATCAAATGTTTTCGGACTATGGTATTGACTTTGGAACCTTTATAGCTCATTGTGATAATACTAGTGCGATAAATATCTCTAAGAATCCGGTACAACATTCTAGGACTAAGAATATTGAAATTGTCATCATTTTCTTAGAGAAAAAGTTGAGAAAAAACAATTACAGATCGAATATGTTCCTATTGAACGACAATTGGCTGATATTTTTACAAAATCTTTGGATTTGAATCGTTTTGTATGTTTGCTTAAATCCATCGGGATTATGAACTCTAAACTCAGTAGTGATTAATTGTATTATGAAGTAGGATAAGTTTTGTATAATTACACGTAAAAATCTTAAAGTTGAAGTATACGAGTGAAAATAAAAGCATCACACCTGAGGTTTTGAAAATATACCTTGAAACTCATAATTGTTACATAATTTCTTTTTAAGGCGCATATGTTGAACAACACTCCTACACTCCATTATCAATGGAAGTAGTGCATAGAAATTATGAATGCACGATAGTTGATATGAGTGAAATGAATACATTGGCTCGAGTTTAGGGTTTAGGGTTTGAATATGTTCTTGATCTCTTTTTTATTAAATTATTTGATATTCGATTGGATGCATAGATCTAACATTTTCTAAGTTTGCATGAGATGAAGATCAAAAAGGGGGAAATTGTTAGTGCATGAATAGTTAGAATTTATGAAGATTTTCATTTTATGAAGATTTCCGTTATTGTGTGATAATGCATAGTTTCTATTTTTATTGAGATTCAATATTGTGATATTTCCATTATGTATATTTTTCATTACTATTGATATTTTCAGTTGTGTTAGATATTTGTATATGTGGAAACATTCACAAGACATTTAGAAATATTCTAAAAGGAGACAATCAAGCAACTTAACAATTCTATGGAAATGAAATCAAGGAGAGTTTTGGAAAGGAGCTTAGCAATTAAAGGAGAAAGTGGATGCATGTCCAACCCACTCTCTCAATCATATTGGTGCGCTGAAATTCAAGAAGAAGAGAGGAGAATGAGAAAAGAGTTTTTGTGTTCGTTTGAGAGCATTCAAGAAGAGTGTTTGTAACATAAGTCTTAAACCATAAATCTTTGGAGGCTTATGGGTGAGTGATTCGAGTGAGAGTCATTCGGAAACTTAGGATTATTGTGAGAAAAAATCTAGGCAGTTCACACAAGTGTTTGTGTGGCGTTTTGCTTGTAGTTCAGTTTCAAGACGAGTGTTGTACTTAGGGGGACTGTCTGAGTCGTGTAATCCAGGTATACTCACAGAAAAACCGCATTACACCTTGTGATCGTTTGAAATCTTAATAAAATAGTGTTTGAGCGTGGTGTTGCGAGAACATCATTAAAAAATCATTGTCTGTCTTCTCTCGAAAATTTCAGTATGGTGGAATCATTCCTAGAAAATGAAAAAGTATTAAACATAGATTTTATGATAATTTATGAGTTCAAATTTTACGGATTAGATTTCTATCAGTTGAATTTAAAACTTGTACAATTTACATAAACATACCTTAACCGATGGGGAACAATCGAAGAGAAAATGGGTTTTAATCTTGGAATGGGTTTTAATCTTCCAAATGGATAATAACACATAGAGAACATTTGCCAAGCGGATTTACAAAACTCCACCCAACTTTTGTTTTGCCTTGTTGTTATTTCCATGGGAGACGAGACCATAATCCTTATTTATAATAATAATTAAAAATGTATTTCTAATTTAGACTCTTAACAAACTATCATTTATCAATGGTATCTATACAATAACTCATTAATTACATATAGATCACATTAGTTTAGACTAAATTTAACATTGACATTGCACATATAAATAATACATTTGTAGCCCCAACATTCTTATAAAATCTACCACTTTACAACATATATATTCTAAAATGTGATATATTTATGAACTCAAAACCATTACCATTATAACCATTGGGCATTAAAAAAAATCTCATTCATTAACCACGCCAACACAAAATCATGGCGTCATTTGCTACACTTCTCATAATCTTGGTCACTCATTATCTTCGTTGTAGGATTATCCAATATTTGCTCTCTAATTTTTGTCACATTTTCTAGAAATCTTGATGATACCAAATCTAATATATCTGAGTGGCTTGGTAAATTTTGTGCGTGAGTTGGTTTTCTATAAAGTAATACTCGAGAACGATCTTATTATTTTTTATACACTCTTTGATGAAGTGAAACCAAGTTTCGATGTGTTTGTTTTGGTCATGAAAGGCGAGAAACGTTCTCAATGTGATAACGGATTTGTTTTCCGCCATCAGCTTTGGCACTTGAGGTTTTTTGTCAAGGAAGTTACTAAAGAGTCAAGCTAACCAGATACCAACAAACTGTGGCTGATACATCGATATATTAAACCTCACATGATGACAGAGATACCACATTCTACTTCATCAACTGCTAGGTTACAAGGATATAAGGCAGAAAGTAAAAGATATCATAACGAGAACCTAGTCGTGTTTCTACCACGGATCATACAAGGGTCGATCACGAAGGCCAAAGCAGAGGAGTTGCGGAATGTGCGAACTAAAATGGACGTAAAAGGAAAACCCATTGATGGATGAGGACGTTAAGAGGAGCTGATTCAAGATTATAAGATTCACCTACAAAGAGAAAAGGTTGAAAGGAACAAGAAGCTGGGGGAGCTAAAGGTGCACCACCCGAGCAAACCTGATATGATCCTAGATCGACGTTCTATTATTAGGGGCATGGAATAGGAACGAAACCAACTAGCAACCCAATAGTTGAACCTAGAATTGTTCTTCCCGAAGAAAGGATGTCCTAAACCGAGACTATGACTCGACGGGAGAACCTCAAATATAACGAATCATGCCGCAACACTTGTGAACTAGTGCTGATACATCGAGGAAGAACTCAGAATCTCTCCAAGAGTTTGATAGCTAAATTTTGAGGATTAGAAAAGTAAAATACAATTTCATTGATAAAACATTGGCAATAATGTCAACAAAGGGTCCTCTATTTATAGGAACCAAAAATAATGGAAATAAACAAAAATAAGACAACTTCACTAAACCCAGCGAAAATTCTTGGGGAACGGTGCAATTGCTCAGTCGAGCGCTATTTAAATCTTAGCCCTAAATTTAAAAAAAGTTAAATAAGTTTGGTCAAGCAACAATAACGCTCAGTTGAGCTCTCCAACTCTTGGTCGATTCCTTTAGTGATCAGGCCAAGCGGTCATTCATTCTGCGTACTCCTTCGATCAGTGAGTTTGCTCGGATCGAGTGCTCTTCTGCTCAGGCCGAGCGATCGGCCATGTTCTCTCCAGTGGATTCCCTCGAGTCGAGCAAATCACTACTCGGCCCGAGCATTGTTAACTTCTCCAGCTTCTCGCTCCTCTCAGCCTTTTCTTCTTGTACATGGATCTTGTATTCTCCACTCATCTCCTCTTGATGTCCTCATCCACCCACGAGTCGTCCTTTCATGTCCATTTGAATGTGCACATCCCTCAACTCGTGTGTTTTCATCCTCGTAATCAGTCCATGTATGATCCATGGTGAGACCACGACTAGGTTCTCATCATCCCTCTTCCTTTAAAAGGATTTTTCCTCAAATACAGTCCTTCAACTACATCAAAACGAACCAAGTTAGTATGATGAGGAATGTCATTTGTAATGTTCTTAGCGATGAAGGTAGAGTATGATTTGAGTATTTTGTTCGTCCACTGGTCACTAGGCACCATCACCGCTTTCACTTCTAGCCCCTTATCAGGTGGTGATTTCTTTGGCTCTCCATTGTAGGAACCTTGCAACAAATATGAACAACACTAGAGAAGGAAGAAATCAAGGTGTTTGGTAGTATCGCCTCTTTGTGTGCAAGCACATTCATTGGCTAAAAAAACAAGAACATCAAGGACGTTTCACTCGCTCTCATAGAAAGGAAATTCTAGCTTAGTGGTTTTATCTCCCGGGTCTTTTTCTCGTTTTCTCTTAAAATCTCACTAATTTGGTGATCTATCTCACGACCACTCACTCTTTCACATCGTTCCTTTTTTTAGGCATAGTTGATCTTCATAGGCTTCCTTAGGTGTAAGGGGTTCTAACAGGACTTCCTTCTCCTTGAATTTGAACGTATGTCTGCTGCTGAAACCATCATGTTGAGCTTGTGTATCAAATTGTTACGGCCTTCCCAGCAATAAGTTTCCAGCTTGCATCGGTACAACATAAATAGAACATTATCTTTGTATTTTCCAATATTGAATGAAACATTTACCTCACGATGTACCTAAGTCTCCCTAATGTCGTTTATCCACTAAAGCTTGTAGGGCTAGGGATGCTATGTGGTGATGAGTCCTAACATATCAACAAAAGTAGCTTTTACAAGTTCGTGTAGCTCCCATCATCTATGATGATGCTACCAGCTTCTCTTAGATAAGCCACCGTGTGTAGAAGATTCTTTCATGTTGCTTTGTCGCATCTTCTACAAAATGCAGATTAAGGACTCACCGCACATTAAGCAATTCACCCTTTGTGGCTTCATACTCCTCAACATTTTCATCCGAATGAGGTATATATCCTTGATTTGGCATGTTTCATCTTTGAATGTCGTCTGGTATCCTCCATCAGCCCATATGATCATAGACCTTTTTATTCGGGCAATCCCAAGCAAAGTGTCCATGACCTTGACACTTGAAAAGCGGGTATCACAGTTTCCTAAGGTTTTTTCGGTAGGAGTGTCTACTTTGTGTCGTGAAGTCTCCATATTTTGCTCCATCTTGTATCTCGTGTTCGGTTTGTCAAACCGGATAGCTTAATGCCAAAAGTTAGAGGAATTACCATACCGTTGGAATGTTTTGCCCTTCCTCCTTAGTTTTTTATTTATGTTTATTTCCAGGTGCAGCAAATCGTCTATGTTCACATAAGGATGGTTTTACAAGTGTTCATGTATGTCGGGATTGAAACCGCTTAGGAATTGATCCATTGTCGCATTCCGATCTTCCTCTATTTTCGCCCAAATCATGAGGAAATCCATCTTATTTTAGTAATCTTCAATGCTCTTACTATCTTGAACCAATCGTCTCAGATGTTGATGGATTATCGATGTTTGTTAGATGGTACGAATCGATGTCACATGATGGTACGCATCTCGTCCCAAATTTCGATTGCACACTCTCCTATACACCTTCGAGAGTATGTGAATGGATCCCACCATTGCCAATGCGTAATCACTGAACCCGGTTGCCGCAAGTTTCACCTTTTTTTAGTTTAGAGTAACAATGGCATTCAAAAAATTCATCTCCTTCTTTTGCTCCCACTCTAAATAAACTTTGAAATCACTCCTTCTGACGAACAGAGGAATTTCCATCTTGCGTGTTGTTTATTCCTTTTAGGACAGACATAACCCTCATTAAGCCCCTCGGTGTACTCGCCTTCATCCAAGTCTTCATCCAAGTCTAAAGGGTATGGATTATGAGCTGTGGGTGGCCTCCTACGTGGTTGCTCTGGGAGAATCCCACAGTTTGCTTCCTCCATCCAATACAGTCATTGGTTTAATTCTTGCCTCATGCGTCCAAATTCTTCCATCAAAAACTATATCGAGGTGGCTCCCTCATTGTAAGCTAAAAATACTCGATCGAGCGGTGCAACCGCTCGCTTGAGCACCGTTTAAGTCATAACACTAGATTTGAAAAACCTAAAGTATGTCTGCTTGAGCAACAATAATAGTTATTTGAGCTCTCCAACGCTTGGCTGAGTCAATTAGTGCTCGAGCATAGGTTCAATCCTTCTACATTCTCCTTTGGTCCAGTGAGTTTGCTCGGATCAAGCGCTCTTATGCTCGAGTCGAGCGTATCTGCTATATTCTCTCCAGTGTAATTGCTCGGGTTGAACAAATCACTGCTCAGGCTTAAGGTTGTTAACTTCTCCAGTTTCTCGCTCCTCTTGGCCTTTTCTCCTTGTAGATGGACTTTGTTGTCTCGACTCACCTCCTCTTGATGTCTCATCCACCCACGGATCATCCTTTCATGTCCATTTCAATGTGCACATCCCTCGGCTCCTTTACTTTTATCCTCGTGATCAGACCTTGAATGATCCATGGTGAAGCCATGAGAAGGTCCATGTGCTCGGCCTGGGAAGAGGCGCACTCGATCAGAGCGGATCCTCTATACCTATGGAGCATGTGAAACGCCTAACGGCTAAAATCGAGCACGGTTGGACTCGACCAAGCATTAAATAATGGTGCTCGACCGAGTATTTATACCGCTCGACCGAGTATTTATACCGAGTTTAATGAAGTTGATTTTGTTATTTAATTTCCATTATTATGTGGTCTCTAGAAATAAAGGACTCATTGCATTGCATTACTGCCTAAGTTTTGATTCATAAAATTGTGTTTTCCTTGCTAATCCTAGAAATTTAACTATCGAACTCTTAGAGAGATTTCGGGTTATTCACCGACTAATCAACAATAGATCGCAAGTGTTGTGGTATTGTTCGCTGAGTTTGAAGTTCACTAGTCTGATTTTACTTAGGATTTAGGACTTTTATTTTCTTTCACTTTTGTTTATGTCATTTGAGTCAGTATTAGTATGCTCTAGTTACAAAAAATACAAGAAAAGGAGAAACCACAAAAAAAATGAAGCAAAGAAGAAAGGAAAAAACAAAAAAAAACGCAAAAATGAAGAAAAAAGGAAAAAGAAGAACCCCAAAAGGAAAACCACAAAAACAAAAGAAAAGGAAAAGGAGAAAGAACAATGAAAATTACAGAAAGTAAGAAAAATAGAATAGTAAATGCACAAATAAAAGGAAATTATTGAAGAAAATCAGAAAGAGTCCTTAGGATAGAAATAGAAAACGAATTTAGTTAGAAATGTAATGTCTTAGATTAGGAAACTTCAATTAAGTTTCGACGTTACATACTTGTAGTGTTGAGATTTAATTTAAGCATCGGGAATTTGCTTTGAGTCATTTTTGCGTTTTCATCTAAATTGAAAAGGAGAAGCTGAGAGAAAGATAGGCGAGTGAATGAGAGAAATTGGGCGAAACACTTTTCAGAAAGATTGTAAGGTTCGTTCATCTTCTTTTTCTTTCATCATTTATGATTTAACTTTTGATGTCTAATTCTACGAACCATTGCGATGAAGCACTAGAGAGTTAGGAGATTCGCATAGATGCATCCACCATGGTAGCTGATGATGGACAAATTTAGACGCATATTGTAAGAATTCATCGCTATCAACTAACGACTTGGTCAGGTAGAAGTAGCAGCATGTGGAGAACAACCACGTAGGAGACCAAATGCACCTCGTATTCGGTACTTTATTGACATGGATGAGGATGAGCATATCGAGATTCTAGATGATGATTATGGTCATCCAAAGAGGTTCAACCAACGAGCATATAATAGGTCCAAACAAGAGGACTATGGCCGTATGCGTAGATGGTGGTTATGAGATTGCATCGCATGAAGACGTGGAACCTAAGGTTGCAGAGTTGGACGTAAGTGCTGAGGAGTATGAGGTCATAAAGAGTATATTGTTGGGCATGCGATGAGTCCTTAGCCTACATGTTTTAGAGGATGTGATAGCGTAGCGGGAAAATATCTTCTACATTTAGGGACTTATCAAAGAGTAGGTGTGTAGCATCATCATAGATGGTGGGAGTGGTACGAATGTTGAAAGCATTGCGCTTGTTGATAACTTAGGGCTCATAACCACAAAACATCCAAAGCCATACAAGCTTCAGTGGCTAGATGATAGTGGGGAAACCAGGGTACATCGTGAAGTAAACTTTTATTTAGTATTGACAAGTACAAAGATGATATTATATGTCACGTTGTACCAATACAAGATGGGAGAATATTATTGGGAAGGCCATGGAGATTTGATACACAAGCTGAATATTACAACTTCAACAACAAATACATATTCAATTTCAAGGAGAAGAAAGTCCCGTTAGCACCCCTCACACCCAATGAAGCCTACGAAGATCAGTTGCGTCTACATAAAGATGAGCGACGTGAGAGAATGAATGATCTTGAGGTAGATCACCAAACTAGTGAGGTCTAGAGAAAAACAAGTAAAAAGTTTATGAGAATAAACATGTGAGCTAGAATTTCTTTTCCATGAGAGCTGATGAAACGGACCAAACATTCTTGCTAGATCAGCGAATGAATGTGCTCGCACACAGAGGCGATACTAGCTAACGCATTAATTTATTATTTCTCTAGTGTTGGTTTTAAGTTTTTGCAACATTCCAAAGATAGTTTCCAAAGGAAGCTGATGCGAGGCAGGATCGTGCGTTTCACTCGGTTGCACGGATTAATGCTTTTAAACTCGTAGATGGATATGTGCTGAAAAACGTTGGCCCAAATCTCAGTGAGACCATTCAAAACCCTTGAACATATGCACCTCTAGAACTCTTAGGACGATAGAAGACGCCATAAGCAACCGTGGTTCGTTGCTTGATAAGTCGAATGGAGCAAGTCTCGGACTTGATCTCAATAAAAATGAGCTAAGTTCGTTTGATCTGTAATTGGTTTGAAAATGACTTGTTATTTTGTTTATTCCATCCGTGCCTTTTAAAAATAAAAAAGCCAAAACAAAATTACAACATTACACTCCTATTCAAACGCCTAAGTTTTTTATTGATCCTAATTTTCCTAGATTCTAGTACTAAAGACTATGCAAGAAATAATCCATAAAGGACGGGTTTTCTTGGTACAATTTGAATTCAAATATTAATTTGAATGACACAAATCCAAGACACTTCCTCTTGATGGGTCTTTGTGTGGTCCATGGACTTGTGAGGGTCTAAACCTTTCAAATGATCTTGTTGTTCATTCTCTTGGGCTTCTAAGATGTCTTTAACCTTCTCTTGTAGCCTCTTGGTCTTTGATCTAGTCCAAGGCCCCTTTACCATGCTTGAGATCTCGGAAATTGGCTCTAAGTGTGCATTAGTGATCTCGTCAGAAACGTCGCCGGAATTTCACCGGAAAAGTAACGTTCCAAAGGTGTCTCGGCACTCATCTGAAAGATCTTTGAGTGCCGGTTCCAATGGTATTGGTTTCATCGAATTTGGACTTCGGGAAGACCTCTATTTGGGTGTTTTTGCAAAACAACTCATTTCTGAATTCGGTGACCCGCGAATCTCGGATGCGATCGGTTGCCCGCGTGTCTCAGACGTGATCCGTCCATCAGCCAATGCGTCCTCATAACGTTGGTACTGCTCCCACTGTCCATGATAATGCTGCATATCTTGTAGTGGATGTGGCCGGGTATGGAAGATGTTCTCCCGCTATTTGACCGCATCATCCTTAGGTTGTGTGCTAAGGACCCGTCGTGTCACCAAGAGTCCTCCAAGCATTGGTTCCTCGTCTCTCTCCTCCTCTGAGCTTATCTCCTCTGCGTCTTTCTCTTGGTTAGATGAATGATGAGACTCGATATCACTGTTTTCGAGAATGACCATGAAATGTCGGTTTGGGAAATCTCGAGCATTATGCCCTCGTCCGAAATACCGAAAACAAGTGATGTCTCATGTTCGAAGTGTCTGAGGGTCTCGAGCATTATGCCCTCGTCCGAAATACCGAAAACAAGTGATGTCTCATTATGCCCTCGTCGGTTGTCTGCTCGGTCCGGGCGGCTGTTTTGCGAAAAAATTTTGCAGCGTGTTTGAGCTGCTTCCTCCGTACCGTTGGTGCCTCGACCTCCTCAGTGGCTGTCTCTCATATAATCTGGCGAGATCCAGCAGTTCGTTGAGCGTTTGGCACCGGTGTGGCTCCACTTGTTCCAAAATATTGATGTTGAGGCCCTGTTTGAAGCGGTCCATGGTGGTCCACTCGTCCTCTTGATTTTGCGCCCTCACCATCAACTTTTGCATCTCCATGTAGTAATCCTCCCCAGATAAGGATCCTACACAAGAAAATTCAGATTGTTACACACTTCTTCATAAAAATACGAAGGTACATACCAGCTTCTCATGATTTGCTTGAGTTGTCGCCATGTGTTGACCGGTTGGTCGCCGTTCATCCTTTTGAAATGGATGAGTTGATCCCACCAAATCAAAGCATAGTCACTAAATTTAGCATTGGCTAATTTGATCTTTTGTTGCTCGGTGTACTCGTGGAGATCAAACACCATCTTCGTGCGCCTTTCCCACTCCTAGTATGCCTCCGGATCTCTACCCCCGGCGAACATGGGAATGTCCACTCTAACACCACCGTTTAAATTGTCATGGATGTCTCTTTGTGGTGCTCCTCTCTCTTGCCTTCGTCTTGCCATGGAGGGTAGATCATCTTCATCATCGGAGGGGCCGTTTGCACCTCCCCCGCCATGTCGACCAAAAGCGCAGGTTTGCGTTGTGATCTTTGTCTTCTTCTAGGTTGGCTCTAGTATGTGGTCCTTTGCCTCCCTTAGGTGGTATCTCAGGCCCGGCTTTATCATGATTGGGCCTTGGATGAGCCGGTTCTCCCGTCTCGAGCCACGGTTTTTTTGTTGAACCGTGAGGAGACGAGTGAGATTGGCGATTTGCTCTTGGAAAGCTTGAAACTCCTCTCTTGTCACTTGAGGCTCCGATGCTCTATTCACTGATCCTTCACTCTCATTGCACATGATGAATCAAAGGAAATGATAGCAAAACAATTTAGTACTCACATAAAAGAAATTGAGAATAAACCTATGCACAAATGAATTTCAAGCGAAGGTAATCACTCAACCTTCTTATCAAGCTCAGTCCCCGATGATTGTGAGGTCTACTAGATTACTTTGAGCTCCGTTGGTGGAATGATCTCAGGTTCCTTAGGACTCTCGATCTTCGAACTCACGAATTTCAAAATGTGTTCGGCGTCTGGGTCCAAGAGCTTTGCCACATGTGTGGATGTTTCTCGTGTGTTGAGCTGTCCTTTTGATGATGAACTTAGGATGGTGTCTCCTTGGTTCAGCCTCTAAGGAGTGGCCCTTCAGGCTCTTTGAATCCACTTTAGTTTTTCTTTCTTTTCTCTTTGTTTTTTTCTTAGGATCTTTGGCCGTGTCTTTTCCCTTTGTTTTTCTTTCTTTTCTCTTTGTTTTCTTAGGCTCTTTGGTCGTTTTTTATCTAAACCCTAAATGACTCCTTGGTTGAACCTACAAGAGAGAGAACAACCAAATCCTTTAGAAATAAAATGATACAGAAGCAACTAGATCGATGGACACACTAGTTACGTAAAACCAAAATGGAAAGGGACTTTATGGACTGAATTGATTAAGTAAAACCTCCTCAATCCAAGAATCAACAATGCTAAATAAGAAACGACTTGAACTAAGAACTTGGATAGATACAACCATGTGAAAACTTGGCTCTGATACCAACTGATGCAACGCTGGATCATGCATTTCACTCGATTGCGCAGATGAATGCCTTTGAACCCGTAGACGGACACGTGTTGAAGAACGTTGGCCCAAAGCTTAGTGAGACCGTCTAAAACCCTTGAGCATATGCACCTCTAGAACTCTTAGGACAATAGAAGACACCACAAGCAACCGTGGTTTGTTGCTTGATAAGTCGAATCGAGCAAGTCTCGGACTTGATCGATTTGTGTGAGATGAATTTCTCAATCTCAAGAACAATGAGCTAATCTCATTGAATCTGTAGTTGGTTCAAAAATGACTTGTTATTTGTTTATTCCATCCGTGCCTTTTAAAAGGAAAAAGGCCAAAACAAAATCCCCACATTACACTCCTATTCAAACGCCTAAGTTTCTTATTTATCCTAGTTTTCCTAGATTCTAGTCCTAAAGACTATGCACGAAATAAGCCATAAATGACAGGTGTTCTTGGTACAATTTGAATTTGAATGACACAAATCCAAGACACTTCCTCTTGATGGGTCTTTGTGTAGTCCATGGGCTTGTGAGGCTCTAAACCCTTCAAATGATCTTGATGTTCAATCTCTTGGACTTCTAAGATGTCTTGAACCTTCTCCTGCAGCCTCTTTGTCTTTGATCTAGTCCAAATCCCCTTTAGCATGCTTCAAATCTTGAAATTTGGCTCTAAGTGTGGACTAGGGGTCTCGTCGGAAAATTCGCAGAAATGTCACTGGAAAAGTGACGTTCCCACGGTGGTCCGGTACTCATCTGAAAGATCTTTTAGTTCTAGCACCAATGGTCTTGGATTCCTCGAATTTGGACTTCGGGAAGGCCTCCATTTGGGTATTTTTGCAAAAAAGTCTCATATCTGAATTCGGTGGCCCGCGAATCTCAGATGCAACCAGTTGCCCGCGAGTCTCGGATGCGCTCTGTCCATTGGCCAATGCGTCCTCATCAGCGTCCCGTGTATCTGTGTCCTTGTCAGCATCCCTAATATGATCTGGGATCACGTCAATCCCGAGCATCCTTGATGTGCTGGAAACACGAGTTATAAATATTCCTAGACCACTTCACCGCAAGTATACGGATCGTGTAGTACCAGGGTCGATCTCTAGGGACTAAAGCAGCTAAACTAAGAATAAAACTAAACTAAGACAGAAAAGAGATAGAAAGAGATGTGATCCTAATTTCCTAAAACTAACCTAAATGGTGACAACGAAACTAGGTTGGGGATAAAGTCAGATATGACAAACACTACGGGTGTACGAGATACCGGGAATTGCATAGATGAAACAACTAAGAATCATAGATCTATCAACTATTCTTGACAACAGGAAATTCATGCCCTAAGGTGAGGAGTGATTCTTCCGAGCCTAAACCTCCTAACAATGAATACGTGCAACCCTACCTTCCAGCAGTGATTAACCCGTACAATGGCAGCATTACGAACGCAATCATTATCCCTAAGATGACTAACCAACCGGTCAGATTCTCATTAGCCAAACTTAATCTACAATTTAACAGGTCCGAATTCATCCTTTAACCTTCCAGCAAAGTCCGAAATCCTATGTCGTTGAGCGGTCAACACTAGCTTAGGAATGATAATGCTAAGTGTAGAACCGAAAATCAAGAATAAATCAATAGAACTAAGCATTAACGCAAGTCATTGTTCATACAGTACAAATCCGATATCCCTACCCGCAGTAGGGACTCTACTCACTCATGGAGAAAATAAAAGACGAAGATAACATAACCCTATACATGATAGACTCTAAGGAATTCGATGCCTCGACCTTCCCTATCGTGTTACTACCCGATCGTGCTGAGGCTCGCCCGGTCGTGTTGCTTCATAGTGCCCGATCAGGTGGACATCACCCGATCGCTTGGTTGAGCGGCCCGAGTTGTGCAAACTCTCGGGGCAAATTGGATGAATTAATGCCCGAGCGGGTATACTTCTTGCGCCCGATCGGGTAAGGCTACCCGATCTCGTTGCCTTTGTGCCCGGGTCGTGCAAGGTGTGCGGATAAAACCCCGTAGGTTTTACCCGAGCGGGTGTACGTATGGTGCCCGACCGGGCACCCTTGTCTCCTTGAAATTTCTCTTTTCCGCTCGTTGCTTGGGTGTTCCTTTGGGTTCTGAAGCTCGATCTTGGCTCTGAGTAGATATATCTTCAATTCATGTGGTTTTGATCAGGAATCCGTCATTTTAAGCTCATTTAGGCCTTTGTCGCCTAAAACCTGAAAACCAACAAAATGGGTGTGTGAACCGCATAATCATATCGGATATGTACAAAAATGGTACTAAAATTTATCGTAATATTGATACACTTTCAGTGTTATCAAACTCCCCAAGACCTAAACCTTTGTTTGTCCTAAAAAAACCAAAGTCTAGCATAAGAAGAATCTAATAACGATGGACACTAGCTCAAAAATTTCGAAGGGTTAGTCATCTTGTAAATCAACGCGTCACATGGATAAGATCCTAAGCGTACCGAGTATAGCCTTATGTCTACCGAAAGTACTGAGCCATGAAATCCTTCCTAAAATCTAAGTCTACTTCACAACCCTAGATAACGTCCAAGCAATCTCCATACCGAATTCTTCAAGCTTTTGATATCATTTGAATTTTTTCTTCGTTCTTATGCATTTTTTTCTTTTTTGGTACTTAGATCCACGCTTTGTTCCTAGGACGTTGTTCTTATGCATTTTTTCTTTTCTTTTCGGTACTTAGATCCACGCTTTGTTCCTAGGACGTAGAAGTCGAAGAGGGTTGGCTTTCTACTTAGACCCAGGCTGCCTATGGCACACTCATAAGGTTGCGCGACCTTAGAGGAGTGAAGAGGTGTGTTATTGAATTTTTATTCTTTTCTTTTTTTTTCTTCAGTTTTTCTTTTCTTGGTTACGCAACACTCTAACCCTTAGGACGTAGAATAGCGGCTCTACCCACCACTTAGACACGAACCATCGAATATCGATGTACTCATGTCAATCTTAACTCGGAAAAGCGAAAAAACTTATCCTAGATGACA
>CM071861.1:11844209-11860590 GCA_036759665.1 Gynandropsis gynandra
GCTAAACCTTCAAAACTGCCCTCGGGGAACACGAAATCGATATGACATGGTTGCTCAATCGTGTCCACTAAGCTGAATTATTCTTCTGCCTCGGGTTTCTTCGTGTACTCGTCAACGTCCGTAGCCTCATCCATTGTCGTGTTAATCATCTTCTATTTCAATCAATGACGGACTTGGCTGATCTACCGTCTCACAATCTCTTAGGTAGATCTCGCTGACATATTCACGAGGATAATATTCCGAACCTTCCGATGCAACCTCTTGCGCTTGCAATGCCCCTTGTGCAAGTTCTGAAGCTTGCACGCCCAATGATGCAAATAAATCGCATATCTGCTCATTGGCGCTTTCTTGTTCCGCCTCCACTCCCATGAATAAATAGTCTCGATTCTCAAGCATTTCACGGAGGTAGTTGTACGTGGCGGGATATTTGTGGGCCGCTACGGATTGAGTCGAGTATGGCGGAGGCACATAGGATTGATTGCTCTGAGTTTGGGGTTCCGTCCATGGCTGGAAATTCCCAAACGATGGCTGTGCATTCACTATACTCTCGGTGTTCCTATACGGGAAGTATGCGTGATCGCTCCATTCATGATTGTAGGTATTCCCGTAAGGATGAGCGTAGCTGTCATAGATCTCCTCTTCATACACCAAGCGTTTCGTTCCCATGATCGCTTTGAGTATTGCGGATGGTATAATTCGGAGAACTTACGATGAAACTCGGAAATTTGATACTTTGATTCAGCTATGTTGGCACCCGAAGGGTTGAAGTCGTCCATGTTACCTCGCAAGATAAAGGACATCAAGAGATAGAAAGGGATGTGATCCTAATTTTCTAAAACTAACCTAAATGGTGAAATTGAAACTAGGTTGGGGATAAAGACAGATATGGCAAACACTACGGGTGTACGGGATACCGGGAATTGCATAGATGAAACAACTAAGAATCATAGATCTATCAACTATTCTTGACAACGGGAAATTCATGCCCTAAGGTGAGGAGTGATTCTTTCGAGCCTAAACCTCCTAACAATGGATACGTGCAACCCTACCTTCGAGCAGTGATTAACCCGTACCATGGCAGCATTATGAACGCAATCATTATCCCTAAGATGACTAACCGACCGGTCAGATTCTCATTAGCCAATCTTAATCTACAACTTAACAGGTCCGGATTCATCCTTTAACCTTCCAGCAAAGTCCGAAATCCTATATCGCTGAGCGGTCAGCACTAGCGTAGGAATGATAATGCTAAGTGTAGAACCGAAAATCAAGAATAAATCAATAGAACTAAGCATTAACGCAAGTCATTGTTCATACAGTACAAATCCGATATCCCTACCCGCAGTAGGGACTCTACTCACTCATGGAGAAAATAAAAGACGAAGATAACATAACCCGAGCCTTCCCAGATGTTTTTCCAGCCTTTCCTTGCCCTGTCTGTCACCCCCCTTGCTCTAGATCTATTATGTTCCTTAAATTCGCTCGTTTGAATGTTAGATCTAAGTTGTTGCGAATTACACGGCCCGCTCGGGCACCACTTTTGCCCGGTCGTGTAGAGGCTCGCCCGATCGTGTTCCTTCATAGTGCCCGATCGGGTGGCAGTCACCCGATCGCGTGGTTGAGCGATCGGGTAAGGCTACCCGATCTCGTTGCCTTTGTGCCCGGGTCGTGCAAGGTGTGCGGATAAAACCCCGTAGGTTTTACCCGAGCGGGTGTACGTATGGTGCCCGACCGGGCACCCTTGTCTCCTTGAAATTTCTCTTTTCCGCTCGTTGCTCGGGTGTTCCTTTGGGTTCTGAAGCTCAATCTTGGCTCTGAGTAGATATATCTTCAATTCGTGTGGTTTTTTGATCAGATCCGTCATTTTAAGCTCATTTAGGCCTTGTCGCCTAAAAACCTGAAAACCAACAAAACGGGTGTGTGAACCGCATAATCATATCGGATATGTAAATCTCTATATAAGATATATGCAAAAATGGTGCTAAAATCTATCCTAATATTGATACACTTTCAGTGTTATCAATCCTCATTAGCGTCCTGCACGTCTGCATGATCTACTCCCTCCCCACGACCATTATCTTGCACGTTCGACCCGTCCGTTTTGTCCGTCCGTTCGAGGTTTGATTTCTTTGTGATGCCCTCATCCGAAGCACCACCGGATAAGGGGCTAGAAGTGAAGGCAGAAATGGCACCTTGTGACCACTGGACAAACAAAAGACTCAAATCACAACATATATTCTTCAGTAAGCACATTACAGTTCCACTTTCCATGATACTAACTTGGCTCGTTTTGATGCAGCTGAAAGAATCGATTTGAGGTCAAATTTAAAGGTCAAGAGGATGATCAGATTTTGATTGTAGTTCTACCATGGATTATATATGGTCTGATCACGAGGGTCAGAACAAAAAAGTTTAGAAATGTGTGCATTCAAATAGACGTGGAAAGATCCCATTGGTGGACGAAGACGTCAAGAGGAGTATACTCAAGACTTCAAGGTTCACCTATGAGGAGAAAAGCCCGAGAGGAGCAAGAAACTGGAGGAGCTAAAGGTGCTCGACCCAAATAGGGATTTGCTCGACCTGAGCAAACCCAATGGACAAGAGAGGGCCGATGCGCTCGGCCGAGGCCCGCTCGACCCAAGCGAATCTCTGTACCCATGGAGCATGCGAAAAGCCTGACGACTCAACCTAAGCACGGTAGAACTCGATTGAGCATTGGAGAACTCGACCAAGCATTGTTGCTGGAAAGTCGAATGTGCTGTAGAATTTTACAAAATTAAGGTTTAAGACTTACTGGCGCTCTTTCAAGCATTTACATTGCTTGACCAAGGATTTTTGTCAGGTTTAGTGAAGTTGTCTTATTTATTTAATTTCCATTATTATTTGGTTTCTATAAATAGACACCCCTTGTACAACATTATTACCTAAATTTGATTAATAAGATTTTCTTTTTCTTGATAATCCTAGAGATTTAGTTATCAAACTCTTCGAGAAATTCGGGATTATTCATTGACTTATCAACACTAGATCACAAGTGTTGTGGCGTCGTTTGTTGAGTTTGAGGTTCTCTAGTCGGGTTGCAGTCAAGGTTTAAGATGTCCTTTTTTTAGAAAATCTAGGTTCTACTATCGGGTTGCTAGTGGGTTCTATTCCGGTTCTATTCCAGTTCTATCCCCCTAACAAAATAACATCAATCTAAGATCATATCATGTCGGTTGTTCTCTTTTAGGTTTCAATGTTACCATCCATTTCATTATCACTAAATCCAAATAGACATGGTTAATTACCACATTTCATTTCGTAAAACACCCAATGATTGTGTGTTCTGGCAAAGTACCATAGCACATGCTTTACTACTGTCATATGGTCTTCGTGTCGCTTCTCCATAAAGTGACTCACAAAGTTCGCCAAAGATGCTTTGTTATTATGTGGTTTCAATCAGTGGTCTTGAACGTTTCTTGCTCAGCTTGAAACGTGCTTCCCTAGGCGCTTTGCACGGGTTGCATTCGCTCATGCCATTATTCTCCAACAATGCTTTAACGATGGACTTGGGCTCGTCATGCTTCTCTTTGAAGACCCGGTTGAGCCCAACAATTCGGTGACCAGTGGGGAGGCCAACGAGTCATCAAGTTCTAGTATTATTGATTGTTTTCATCTCCTCAAGCCTTTCTGAATGTCAGTACGTGTGTTGCCCTGCCTCGACAAAGGAAATTGACTCTTTTGTCATGGTAAAGTGCAATTTGTTGGACTTTAAGGCTCGAGGTAAAAATTCACGTGGTGGCATTGGCCCAATGATATTGTCAATGAGAAAATGTGATGAGGTGCATCATCACGATATGTATCAAGGTTTGCTTTGACGTTTGTTGATGATGATGCAAACTCCACTATCTCTATCGTTTCAATAGGTGGTCGAAGGGATTGTTGTTTAGTATCCTTTTGGCTTGTTTCACGTGTACTGATATACTCGATGTTGAATGAGCCTTCCAATCCCATGGGCCACTTCATAAGTGATGATATCATATGTCAGATGCATTCTTTTGTTTACTAGTTCGAACTCTTAGTATGCCTTGGAACCTGATTCGTACCTAATGAAGATCAATGGTGTGCTTTGGTTGTCTAACTTCTTTAGAAATGATGGTATGTTCTTAATATACACGGTATAACCGAATCTCCAAAAGAAATGGATTGTCAGTCGGTCACCATGCCAAACCTCATATAATGTCTTTAAATCTAGACTATGTGTTGGGGAACGATGGAAAATGAACACTGCAGTTGTGATTTCCTCGCTTCATAACTCTTCAAGGATGCTTTTTTCCTTTAGCATGCATTGGCCATGGAATTATGGACAGGTTGCACCACTCAATGACCGCCATGTAGTATTCTCCAAATTCTATTCAGGTTAACTCGCCTCAACGCTCATCAAGCACCTTGAGTCTTCTTCCTTGCAACCTGTAACTTTTTCATCATCGAAGGGGCTTCGTCTTTTTTGCTACCAAAAGAAAGCCACGTATAGCAATTTAAATCAATGGTCCCTGCTTGGGATCATCGATCAAATCATGAAGATCATATATCACTTTTGTGAGATCTCGGTTTTTGAGATGAAAAATGTAAAGAGCAAGGAAGAAGAAAATTACAAAGGATTTGGTTTGTAAATGTGAAGCTTTTCCATTATAATATATTTCTATTTATAAGGAAAAAAATATAATTCAAGTAAATGACCCACTACCTCCACTATGTTGATAATTTCTTCAATTCTATTATTCGATTAAATGTGAAAATGAATCATTAAAAGAATGATTAAATCAACCAAAATTTAATAAAAATAGTGTTTACTTCAACCATTGCTTTTTCAATAATTCTAAAATTGTTCTTTGATACCAATTCCACAGTGATCCCTTAAATTTCTATTTGATGATATAAGAGAATAAAAGTTATTTTTTTTTTTGGTGATTGTTGTCGTAATATCCAACAAAAGAACTATTTAAAAATAAAAAAAGACACGAGTTTAAAGACATATATTTTGGACATGTCCCATAACTTTTAATAACTACAAATCAACATCAAACTTGTAATTATTCACAAAATCATATTTAGATTTCAAATTATGCAGATTAGCACCCGATAATTATCTCCTCAATACAACACTAATCATCACTGTGTGTACCTCAATAAAAAAAATATCAAACACTTATATTTATATGAAACAACGTTAGAATAAAATTGCTAGCATTTTTCCACTTGATTCATATATGACAAGTATATTTAGCTCATTTAAGTGATCATATATAAGAGTCACAACTTAAAAAGAATTAAACCGACCAAATCATGGCAGTCACAGGCCATGCAAACATCGTGATTCTTTCCATGTATCACAAGTCAATATAAGTCAAACAAATCTGATTTGATAAGATAGATATCCAAAATTATCTTATTCCACAATGTCTTTAAACGAAGACTAAATATCAACAATCAAAACAAGGATGATAATTGAAAATGATTCATAGATAAGCAAAATCAAAACTTACATTGATATCTAGAGTTAAAATAAGTTTAAATGTGTAACACTTATATTCATACATGTATGACTAATCATCCACACTGTAAGGACTTCGCGACTACTCCCATTTCACTAACATGGTCAAGAAATGTCTTTGGAGCTAGTCCATTAATCCACGGATATGCGATCATATCACTGGTGTCGGTATGCACAGTTTGAACTCTTTAATTTTGCACTTCTTCTTAAACCAAATAGATACTTTAAATCCATATGCTTCTCACCCTTGGAGTATCTCGCGTTCTTCAAGAAGAATACGGCTGCTGCATTATCACAATATATGTTCATCGGTTTAGCAATGATACCAATGATGTCCAAACCATTAACAAAATTGTGCAACCACAATGATCGAACTGTAGCTTCAAAGCATGCTAAAAATGCTTACAAGTCTTCTAAAAAATAGCTCACCCAGCTAGAAAGACAAATACCAAACGTCGATTTTTGAGTATCAGAACATCCGACATAGTTTGAGTCTGACTAACCAACAATCGTAAGATTTCTAGTTTTTCTATATGTGAGCAAGTGATCCTTGGTGCCTTGTAAATATCTTAAAAGTTTCTTTGCATCTCCAATAAAATAGCCCGGGATTTGATTGATAACGACCCAATATACCAACCGAAAAACTGATATTCGATCTAGTACAAGTTTGAGTATACATCAAACTTCTGAATAAAGAGACATAAGGAATATCATTCATTTCTTTACGCTCTGAGTCATTATTAGGACATTGTGATAGACTGAAATGATCCATTTTTTAATGGAAACCGAACTAAGTGAACATGTGATCATCTCGTTTTCGTACATGATTCTCGCATAATTTTAGAGACGCTTATGATGATAGTTGCGAAGTTTACGTGTGAATTTGTATATGTTTTACTTCTTTCCATGTTTTCATGTTCTTATAGGTTTTAATGCATATTCGATCCATTTTGAAGCTAAGGAGCATACACAGGACAAAATACGACATCGAGGGTCACGACGGATCAAACGAAATGAGAAATGCACAAGTCATAGCCGAGCACACAACTTAGCACGACCGAGCATGCATCAAGGGACACAGCCCAATCGAGCATGATCAAGTGCACGACCGAACTCTCACCAACAAGTGCATGACCGGGCATGGCATCATGCACGGTCGGGCTCTTTGTGGCATTTTATGCCCGAGAGATGTGCACGAACCGGGCATGCCAAAGTGCACGGTCGGGTACTCTCTTGGTGAGGTAGCACAGTCGGGCATTTCATACAATTTCATCCCCGAGACTACTGCATGGTCCGAGCATTCCAAGTGCACGGTCGGGCACCCTCCTTTCCATCCAGCACGTTTGGGCGTTGAGGAGAGCATGGTCGAGCAATGAGCAAAACAATCTGTCTATTTGCACGGGATGGAGCATGCCCGACCGGGCATGACTTGGTAGAATGACCTACTGGCAATTTTGGTGGAAATGAGTCGGCTAAGGATTGGATTTGAAATTATAAAACGTCAAGGGCAGAATGAATTATCATCCATCATCCATAATACATTCTTCATCACAACAACCATCCATCCAAGAGTCCTCTTTGACGGGAGAGAGACAAGGAGTCGGAAATTGATTCGAGATCATCACTCGTTTGATATTTCTATGATCCTTACTCTACTTATTTCGTTTATGTTGTTTAGACTCATGAACGAGTAGTAGATTTGTTCTAGGAGAAAGGATTAGCCCATGGCTATCCCAGAACCCTCTTTGATTTGTTTATGAATGCATTTCCCTGTTTTGTTTATCTATTCTTTCTCTGAACGTTTAATGACTTGTGTTTACGAATGGCCACGTATATACATGTGTTAGGGATTAGGAGAAGGACCGAAAGGAGAATCCTATTCCTAGAAGATCATGTTTAGAACAACTGAGACTAGGTCACGAAAGTAGGGTAATAATGGTTAAGGGTTCAATCGGGCGAATCATGAATCGTAATGGGGTTTAGTTGGGGTGTCAGCCACGAAAGTAGGGGATGACTCAATCAAAGTACGTTTCTATGCTTTGAGATAGGTAGGATCTACATTAGGATCGTCCATCTTAGATATCTTGATAGGGAACGCACAAATAGATAGATTGGAGATAGGTTTCAGAAGCTATACGGTGAAACCGGACTCCTAGAACGTTTGTCTCTTTGTTAGGAACTCGTTAGTCCACTGCATCATCATACTTGCATCTCATAATCCTTATTTCATCACAGAAAGTATTGATTCTAGCTTGATTCTTAGATCATGTTACATTAGTCCTTGTGGGATCGACACCTAAATTACTACACACGTACCATGCACTTGCGAGTAGTTTAGGTTAACTTATTTAACTTGATATGCATCAACATGATTCCATTTTAAATCTTTCTAAAACTTTGTCGATGTAAACCTTTTGAGACAATCCTGATTCCTTGTGATCTATCTCAAAGTATTTATATTTCGATCACATAGAAAGCCTATCTCATATCTTTAATCTCAAAGTTACTAGAACGATAATCCATAAAATCATGTAATAACCCACAATCATTGACAGCAAGAAGAATATCATCTACATATAATACAAGGGTTATAAATTTGTTTTTCGATAATCTTTATGTAGATACATCGATCAACGGTCATTTCTATAAACCCATATGACAATACAATATCATTGAATTTCAAATACCATTGTCGAGAAGCTTGTTTTAATCCATAGATTGATTTCTTCAACTTACATACAAGATTGCTTCTACTTATGGTCTCAAAACCTTGAGATTGGTCCATATATACCTCTTTCTTCTAAATTTCCATTGAGAAAGGTTATTTTAACATCCATTTGGTGAAGCTCAATATCAAAAGGAGCCACCACAGCCATGACAATCCTTAAAGAGTCATTTCTAGAAACCGGAGAGAAAGTCTATTTGTAGTCAATGTCATTCTTTTGAGTTTAACTTTGGCGACAAGTCTGACTTTATAGCTCTTGACATTACTCTTAGATTCTTGCTTAGTCTTGATTACCCATTTAAAACCAATTAGAATCCTTCAGTAATTCTATCATTCCTAAACATTGTTTTCATCCATAGGTTTCAAGTCTTCCTTCATGCTCATGGCTTGTTCAAAAGAGATTGGGTCATCATTAATGCTCAAGTCATTTGCATGTTCAAGTGCATAACACATATAATCATTTGAAATAGCTAGAATTATATATTTAGTAGACCTCCTCAAAGTTATTCCTTCTTGAGGTTGCACTTGTTCATTTACTTGAAAATTTTGCTCATCTTCTTGAACAATGGCAACATAATTGGGTTACAAGCATCTATTTGTTATTGTTCCATATTCATACCTTGAGGTTGTGCTACAATAATAGGATCAACTTGAGGTAGGTCATTTAATGGATTTTAGTCCATCAATGGCTATTTTATCTCTACATTATGTGCTCCCACACTCCCACATATATTGTCATTTTCAATGAAGCGAGCATTACCGACTCTACAATTCTCGTGCTATTGTTAAGACAATAAAATCTATACCCTTTCGACCTCTCTCAGTATCCAATGAAATAACCACTAATGTTTTTGGAATCTAATTTTTTTTCACATAGATTATATATCCTCACTTCGGCTTGACAGCCTCAAATGTGAAGATGACTTAAACTAGCCTCTCTAGATGTCCATATATCATAAGGTGTCTTAGGAAATGCTTTACCAAATATCCTATTCAATATGTATACAGTTGTTTTCAATGCATACATCCACAATGAGATAGGTACAAAACTATCATTCATCATATTCCTTGCCATTTCCATCAATGTATAATTACGCCTTTTCGGTACACCATTTTGATGTGGTGATTCGGGCATATCTATTGTGCACAAATGCCCTTAGATTCAAGGATTTTCTTAAATGGACCTTGAATATGTACATCTTCTGATGTTTTTCCATAATATTCACCACCTTTATTAGAATTTATCCCTGTAACCTTTTTGTTTAACTGCCTTTCAACCTCTAAAATGAATGTATCGAGGATATTAACCGATTGAGTTCTTTCATGCAGTAAATA
The DNA here is from genome assembly GCA_036759665.1 of Gynandropsis gynandra. Classification (NCBI taxonomy): domain Eukaryota; kingdom Viridiplantae; phylum Streptophyta; class Magnoliopsida; order Brassicales; family Cleomaceae; genus Gynandropsis; species Gynandropsis gynandra. Next base: position 11,853,803 of record CM071861.1, read on the forward strand.
AAGGTAAAAATTATCTAGAATAGTCATCAATTAATGTGATGAAATACTTTTCACCATCCCAAGATGGTACAATGAAATGAAAACATATATCAGGATGTATTAGATCGAGTAATCCACCACTACTCCTTCTGACAACATGTTTTAATACATGTTTGGTTTGCTTACCCATAATGCGCTCCACATAAATATGATTCCAATCGGTAAATCCAATTGAGACAAAACATTGGTTTTAATTGGTCTTATAATCCTGCCTTTGGATATATGATCGAGCTTTTTATACCACAAGTCAGCGGACAACTCAATAAGTGCATTCCTTTTCATACAAACATCATGTCCAACACAAATATTAAACAGGGAATTAACAAATGTAGAACTTAGATTGAAATAATACAAAGTATCTGATAATAAATTATACCACATAGGTTTTTACCAAGATAAAATGAAACACAATCATGTCCAATCTTAAATTCAAAACCTAATACATCTAACCTTGAAACGAAAACAAGATTTCTAGAACAATTAGGAACATATAAATAGTTTTCTATATCAAGGCAATAAAATGTATCTAACACAATTCTTTTGTTCTATACCTTCAACTCTAGCTTTTATCATGTTTCCCATAAATAGAAAAAGCTTTCACTTTTCGATATTCGTTGGAGATTTAGATAACTCTGTATAACATTAGATATTCGAGTGGTCGCACCAGTATCAAACCACCAAGTATTAGAAGGTACTTCAATCAGATTTGATTTGACGCATACTGAAACGAAATGTATTCGTCGTTTTTCAAAATCATGCCTTCATTTTTAGACAATCAGCCTGTTGTGCCCAGATTTGTTGCAAAAGAAACATTTCATAGTCTTTTCAACATCTACTTGCCCTTTACCGGTTGCACCTTATATGGTTTTTTTACCCTTATTCTTTGTTTTTCTTTACTTGGAGCTTTGTCGCCACTTGAAGTAGCATTTGAATAACCGTTGTAGGAAAAATTGATTTAGGGAAAATTGAACTTACGGTCTTCCTTTGCCTTACCTCCTCTTGATTGAGCATGGCCTTAGTATCCAAAAGATAACATTTTTCTTTAAGTTAGTTGTAAGTTCTCTGAAATTGCTTGAAATAATCACATTTGCACGATTTCACCATGAACTCAACTAACACACACTCACCAAGATCAATATCCCAACTCTTGAGCAGGTTGTAGATATTCATCATATGAGTGATATGATCATCCACAGACTGAGATATATTGTACTCTCATTGATAAATCTTTTATAAGAGCAGCGACAACAAACTTATCCACAATATCTAAAAAATACACTTTTTAATCTCAACAAGTAATTCCTTCACATTTTCAATCTTGGGTTGGGAAGGCTTAACATTAAGCGATATGCTAAGCTCGAGAGAACTCATCATAAGCCTATTTGACATGTCTCAATTCTCCCAGGGTTTTTTGTTTGCCTCAAAACTTATATCGATCGATTTATTGTGCTCATCCATAATGAGAGCAAAACCGAGTCCGAGAATGCCAACATTTAGCTTCACATATTATGCTCATTAAATTACGTCCATTAAATTTAATATCATTGGCAGCCATCCTTAACATAGTGGAGACTATTGTAAATAATCACATCTTCTTTGAATTCAGACAACAATTCAAATTGTATACTAAAATATTGTATTTAAATTCACCTTTGGGTTAAATCTAAACACAATCAACATGAATCAAACAATATATATAAGATTAACCACAATGTTACTTTAACATATAAATCATCTTTGGATGTATATATATTAGTTGTTAATTAAACAATGTTTATAATCTACTTCAATTGTATTAAACATGAGTAAGATCTATCTTTGGACAACCATATAACTATATATTAATAAATATAAATGTTTATCATCATTCTTAAATGTCATTATGGTGTTAAACATATTAATACATAATTTAAATCGTTAATGAACTCGAGCGGGTCACTTTGGTTACTAATCCACTCACTAAAATATTAATGACTTAAATTATGAAATCTAATAACGAAATATATATGCATACAGTTTAGATAAAATACAAAGCCATAGAATTATCGAAATATACATTCGGCTCGGTGATCGTGCGCTTACAGAGTGCACACTTAAGTCTGGGTTCGAATGATCCCATAACCACCAGATGGAATGTTATTTCTTATTTATATTTCTTTATATAAGGAAACGAAACACAATTTCACCACCATAGACGAAACGTTGCTTCGCACAACATCGTTTCGTCAATGTCCATTCCTGGCCAACCGAAATCCATCGTCGTATACAAATCCAAACACCACAAAATGGTGATCGATGATGACACCTTCAGTCGTCCGAGAATTCTGAAATCTAGAGGAGCAACCCGCCGACGATACAACAACGCTAGTTCGCATAAAGTGGCGATGGCGCGAGGGCATCGGTGGACGATGGACGAGATTTTTTTAGGAACCAAATTTTCAACAAGTTTGTTTTTTTAGTTCAATTCAAGATTTATTTAATTGAATAAAATTCAATAAACAATATTTCATGAATCCTAAATTGGTTATTGAATCAAATTCAATAAGTAATATTTCCTCATTTAATTTTTTATTATCATATTTGATACCAAATGTTAATATTTTATCCAATTCTATGATTTGATTAAGTACGAAAATAAAGCTTTTAACAAAATGATTAAATCAATTAAAATTCAATATAAATAATACTTACTTGAATTCATTGCTTCTTCAATAATTATGAAATTGTTCTTCGATGCTAATTCCGCAATGATTCCTCAAATTTCTCTTTGATGATATAAAAAAATAAAATATATGTTTTTTCTTTGTTTTAGTTTTGTTGTGATTGTTGCCATAATATCCAACAAAAGATCTATTTAAAAATAAAAAAACATGAGTCAAAGACATATCTGTTTATACACGTCCATTAATTTTGAATAATTACAAATTAACATCAAACTTGTTATTATTCAAATCATCTTTTTTATTTCAAATTATAATTGTTTCCTTAATACATCACTAATCATCACTGTATATATAATTCTATAACAATTATCAAATGATATTTATATTTATATGAATATTATAACACTTATATTTATATGAATCAACGTTAGAACAAAATTCTAATACACTATGTATGATAAATTACCATTGTTGTCACTATCTATGATAGATGACTCATTAACACCACCATTACCATTATAAGTGATTCACTAACACCTCTAAATGGCCTGACATTTAGAATTCTCCTACTTTATAATCAAGTTAAAAGGAAAATGGAAGAACAAATGTGTAAAATTAACCAACAACCGGACCGAGACCCATTAAAACTTGTTCAATCATGGCTGACCCCACGGACTCATACCGAAGCGACAGTGGAAAAACGAAATAAATGGTAGTCGAAAACCCAACAAATGTCACCATTTTCAGTGAACCATTTCTCATTCGACCAACGTCACCGATTGAAGATTTCACCTCATGATGTTTGGGTCTCGCCGAAGCTAGGCGCATCAAGAATCGGTTTGATTAAAAATAATTCTTTTATTGGTCATTTAGTGATAAATAATGTAATTTAGATTACATTAAGAATGTATACGTGCATATAAACATATAGAAAATAATAACACTTGTTTGTAAGAAAACATGGTCTGTGCATATATGGATATGCATATGAATATGAATGAAAATGTAATTTAGATTACATTAAAGTTTTTCGAAATTTACGTAAACATAATCGATGGATAACAATTGACGAAACGAAGGTTGTTTTCTTCCAATAGATCAAACACTTTGAGAGCATTTGCCAAGGGGATTCAAAAAACTATACGTATCTTTTGCTTTATCTTGTTCTTATTTCCATTGGAGAACCGAAATCTTATTTATAAAAATTACTAAAAATTATATTCTAATTTGACTCGTTAACAAACTAGAAATTACCAAATGATATACAATAATATATAACAGCCATTATGTGTTTATTCTTCTAAATTATTACATGTATATCACTATAATTTGAACTAAATTCAAGAATGGCATTACACGAACAATACATTTGTGACCCGAAAGGTTTTACAATATCTCCTAACATATTTTGAATTAGCTAAAACTCTTGTATCTTATAATATTTATAAAATATGATTTAAATGTTTATTAAAAAATTTGGGAAAATTTTGTATTCATTTAACGTTATCGTTTATGGGAGTCTTAATATTTGAAAAGGTTGAATTTATCTTTATCAGGATAAATGAATAATGTTACATACCTAGTGAAATTAAATTTTACTTCTTCTTTTAAAATGTAATAAGACATATGAGTCATACGTGAATAGTACCGGAGTCGTACATGATTCGTATGTTAGCTTTTGCAATTTTGTTGATCCAACATGGTGAACATAAAGAAAGAAAAGCTCTTTAAAGAGTGAATTTCAATTGAGTCTTATAAGTTTTAGTGAGTTTTAAGAGTTTATGTCATTAGTTTTATGTTTTGTCAAAATAAAAAACATTTAATTTTGAGTTTAATATATGTGTATGAATCTTTTAAACCACTTTCATAAAAGATTAAATATTATATTTTTTCAAGTTTGATAAAAATTTATGAATCTTATTCGGCGAAAGTCGAAAATCTTTTTCACTTATTGAATCTTATTCTTTTAAAATTTATATGATTCTTAGATATACATTTCTAACCTCTTAAAAAAGTCATAACTTTTTTCAATAATCACACTAAAAATTCAAATGTACAACAAAAACCAGATTATTAAAAAAAAGGAAATTTAGTGCAATAATCCTATATTTATACAAACTTAGGAAATAGCATAATTTAAAAAATAAGTTAGTCAAAACAATATTTTTTAACAGCATTTTTTATGTTGTCTTAGAATTTAAACTTCAATATATGATTATTTTTTCAGATTGTTTTTATTTAGTTTTTCAGATTTTTTTCTATTTTAAAAATAATAATCTGTAGCATTTTTGGTGCATTCAAAGAAACAGAAACCAGCTTGGCTTACATATAGCAGGATTTGGATTAATGTTGAATTTGGAAATGGAATGTAGTAACAAAAAATATCAAATTAATTCATTATAAAAAAATTTAAAATTTATATGAGAATATCTAAATTTTCATGAAATTACGGAAAATTAACATTTTAGTTAAGAATTATAACTATATGTGAATCTATAAATAAAAAATCTATTTTAATATTAGTTTTAATATAGATTTTAGGATTGTGATGCAGAGAAAAAAAATATAAACAATTTGTTGGGGAAAATGAAGGAAATCAACCTTAATTAGAAAAAAATCTTTCATATGTATGTATATGTATAAGTAGGCTATATATATATATATATATGACTATCAGCATTTTTCAAGGGAAAAAGAACAAGAAAAAAAGAGGAGAGGTGAAATGGAAGAGACAAGATCAAGATTCGGGAGGATCTGTGTTTTCTGTGGAAGTAGTTCAGGCAACAAACCTAGTTATCAAGATGCTGCCCTCGAACTCGCCAACGAACTCGTAATTGTTATCTCCTTTTATTTTTCATTATATTTTCTCACTTTTTAGGTATACATACATACATTATTTTTTTTCACCGTTCGATTATATGGCACACCATTTTATATGTGTATATATAGGTATGTATGTATGTGTATATATACGTATATTTATGTGTGAATATGTATACGTGAAAAGGTGGAGAAAAACATAGACTTGGTGTATGGAGGAGGAAGCGTGGGGCTTATGGGTCTAGTCTCTCGGGCTGTTCACGATGGCGGTCGTCATGTTCTTGGGTCTCTCCCCATCTCTCTCTCTCCATATAATATATATATATATATATAATTCATATTTAAATATAATTTCATTTGAAAGTAGTTCAAGGATCTAAAAATATATATAATATTATATATATATTATAGGTACAAACAAATAAACACAATCACAAAGAAATTGATTTCGATATAATGATAATGAATTTGAATTTATATCAATTAAAAAATTAATTTCAAAATTTAGATTGTTTAAAATTATATATATATATATATTCTAATGGGTGTGGAAAAATAACATAACAATATCTGCCTATGTTATAAGAAATAAAACCAAGGAAGAAATAAACTTTGAGCATTACACAGTAAGGCTCTTCAACATATTCATATAAAAATATAAGATTTAAAGTAATCGTGTTACTTATTTTAATTTTTAATTTTGTTTGGCAGGATCATTCCAAAGTGTCTAACGCCTAAAGAGGTATTCTAGACCAATTCTTTAAAAGTAAATTGTTATTAGGAATTAATTAAAGGGTTTTAAAACAATATTAAGTTTAATTAAATCCTAAATACAATGTGATTAATATTAATTGATTTCGGTTTGGTTTAGGTAACCGGTGAACCAATTGGAGAGGTTCGAACAGTTTCGAATATGCATCAAAGAAAAGCCGAAATGGCTCGCGAAGCCGATGCCTTCATTGCACTTCCTGGTTATATTTACTTTTTATAACATCGAATTTAACGTAATTATGCTAATATTAAAGATTAATTATTTATTGATATACTATCAATGTCTTGTTATTTAAAATTATATAGGTGGATATGGTACCCTTGAAGAATTGCTTGAGGTTATCACTTGGTCTCAGCTTGGAATCCACTCTAAACCGGTAATAACCCAACTGCAACTGTATTTTCTTATAAATAATTATCTAATTAAGCAAAATATTATTCCAGTTAAGTTATGTTCATCCGGTTCCAATAATAATAATAATAATAATAATAATA
>CM071861.1:11890625-11903518 GCA_036759665.1 Gynandropsis gynandra
TCGAACTACTTACACTTATTGATGCCATTGAAGATTGACTCGTGCTCTCTTCGCCAATGATGCTGCTGATTCTAGCCATTTTCCTTCTCGCCAACTTCAAATCGATCCCTCTCAAGTTCGACATCACTTATTTCTTTCTTGCTATTGACAAATATGGGCTGGGCCTAACTAATCCCAAAAGCTAGCTCAAGAGTTTAGGGTTGCCCAACACCATATATACAAGTCCCAAAGTTCATGTCCTAGCCGATGTGGGACAACTTATCATAACACTCCCCCTCACGCCCAGGCTCGATTCTAGAGCGTGGACATCGCAATCGGGGGTCCAACATCGGTATATTCAAATCGGGACGAACCGTGCTCTGTGTAGGGTTGATTTGATTATGCGGAAACGTGTTTTAATCAACCCGAATAACGATCTAGTCATGTTTACGATTAATTGTTCGGTTTCAACGTTAAACGACTCAAGAACAGTTTCTGAGATACCTGTAGCGTTGAATTGAGGATCGGATGTGAGACTTGATGATGCAAGTCCTCTACGATTATCCACGCCGAGATCGGGATCGCTTTGATGTGGAAATCAGAAGAACGAAAAACTATTTTTCGTTCTTCGTTCTATTTCTTTTCTGACGGCTAGGTTTTAGGTTTTAGAATAGTGTGTTTACGAAACCTCGTAAAGCGCTTATTTATAATTATTAACTCTTTAATAATTACAAATTAAACCCAAAACTATTCAAATATTACATAATTGGCATAGGACTTTCAGAGGGGCATGAAATTCCGGCGAGGGATGGCGGCGGAGGGGAGAGTGGAGTGGTGGTGGAGAAGCGAAGAGCCCATGCGTGGTGGGCTTCATTTCAGAAGCGAAAGAGGAGATTGTTTGTCCACGTCAGCTAACTACATCGATAGAGCGAGAGAGATAAGAGAGAGATGGGGTCGGGTTCTCTCTCTGCATTGCCCTCCGCGTATAAAAAATGCCGCTTTCATTTTTCTTTAATCCATTATCAAGTATTATATCTTTTTATTACAGTATTTGAAATAAAAATAAAATTTCAAATTATTTCCAAATAAAGTATTAAATTTTAAAATTTAACATACCTTTTATATATGAAAAAAATTGTGGTTTTATTCCAAAATTTGTGATTCTAAGCATTATTTATATTTATAGAATATTGCTGACTTCGACGACAAAGTACCTTGTTCAGATGATGGATTAGGATCAGGTTTGGATAGATATCAAAGAGATACTAAGATACATGTGCAACGAAATTCGGATTTGGATGTCTTGTACTTTTGGAAGTCTGAAATTTATGGTAAAGAACTATCGTTAATGACGTCCGATATTTTAAGCATTCATATTACCATGGTTGCTTACGAGTCTTCATTTAGTGCTGGTTCGAGGGTGCTTAACAAATATCGAAGTTGCTTGTTGGCTTATAATGTTCAGGCGTTAATTTGTGCTCGTTCATGGCTATTTGGTTATTCCGAAGTTCGAAAGTATCTACTTATTATTTGATTTTCATATCGTTAATTATTTGATTTTCGTATCATTTATTCATTGTCTTGTTAAACAATTACAGGTACTGCTAACTTGACTACTTCTTCTAGCGTTGCCACCACGACAATAGCTACAACGGAGGAAGATATGCAAGTTCATATGTTTGAATGTTGAAGTTTCAGAATTTGATGTTTCGTTTGATTCTCTAATGTTTCTATTTTTATGTTAGTTAGACAATTTGAGGATTTCGTAACGTTTTTAATGTAATTCGGAACATTTCAATTAATGAAAAGAGATTTTAGAGACGTTTTTACATTAACGCATGGGCTGCCCGAAGCCCGCCCGAAACCCGTCGGGCCGGGCCGTGGGCCTCAACATTTCGGCCCGTTTGAATTCGGGCCGGGCCGGGCCCGAACCTGAAAGCACCAGACCAAAACGGGCTCGAGCCGGCTCGAATTACACTCCTAATAAAAAGATAATTAATGATAGTGAAGAGAGAAAAACATCATTATATATATCATAATTTTTAATTTTTTATTAATTAAATAACCTTAAAAATTTAAAACTAAACAATAATACAAAAACTATGTATTTTTATTGTTAATATAAATTTGCAACTACATAAAATTAGAAAATATTATAAGATAATCAACATTTTAAAATAAATTGTTTTATAATTCTAAAATATGAAAAAATTGATGTAGATGTTTAGGTGGTTTAAGAAGAAGAGAGAAAAACATCCTATTTTTTTTAATAATACTATGAATTGAATATTATTTTCTAAATAAAAAGATATTACATGTATTTTGAAACATGTTATTTCATATAAATTGATATATGATATTTTTTGGTAATTCTATTTGTATATAACAATTAAAGACTAATAAATCTTAACAATAAAAAGAATATTTTTATTAGATTTGGTTATTTAATTCAATATATATTATATAATATTGTTTATCTCTAAATATAATATATAATTGATATATTATAAAATTGGTTTTACTGGTTTGGATACCGCATGGACTTCTCTATGTTGCAGCAAACCACTTTAAAGAACCACCATCAATACCAATGTCATTTTACAAGCATCGTTAGGCATGTGGTTTTTCCGTTACTTGATTCTAAAAGTTAAAGGACGCTTCATCTATCCCCTTCAACCTCTTCAAAAAAACCCATTCTTAAAACGGTCACATAAAGCATAATGTTTTGGTGCCGAATGTATTGGATAAAATTGAAGATTCTGCCATCTAGAAGCACCACAATTCAATCCTTGAATCTCTATTACAAGATGCAAGGAGCTTGATATCGATCCAGGATTCATAGGACATACCCAGCCTTAGAATGGTTGAAGACGAATTTGACGCCGTCTCTTCGATGCTCTTTTCAGGCAATTCTCGTCGAACGAGGGTAAAATTTTGATTCGCTTGAAGATTCCATCTGATTCATTTGAAATAACGTTATTCAAATTACATAATGAAAATTTTGAACACCAAATGATTGTTTAAACGTGTGATTCACCTATTACACTCAATCTTGCGGGATGTAGGAGATTCGCAATAGCCACAGCCTAGCAACTCAAAATTGAAGTCAACCTGCAAGCATATATCCATTAAAGAGAATGTGGCCCCTTCCCTACAGCTTGTATCGACCCAGGATCTAGATGACATCGCATCGACGGTAAGCATCTTAAGGTTGTGCTCTCGCTCTCTCCTTGTTATGAAATAGCATTTGAACTCAAAGACGTATGATAAGATGTCTCAGGAAGGATATTGGGTTTGAAGAAGATCGAAATTGCAGAGTGATCACCTAAGAAAGACACTTAATTTTAGACAAAATTGGCTAATCATTCATTCTCCCCGAAATGGGATCATGAACTTGTCTTTAAACAGACTTCCAAAATTCATGAACTGCTTGCTAAGGAAAATTTGATGGTTTAAGCAAAATGTTTATGTATATGGTTTATCAAATTGCATGAAACTTGAACTGGATTTTGTATAAAATCTTTGCTTCCAAGTTTTATTTTAATGTTGTTTTGTTGTTGGATTCAAATGAATGATGAATATTTTTCTTGACGCAGAGTGTTGAGGATTCTGGTCACTGAAGGATCTAAGGATAAAAGTATGAGGATTCTGGTGCGAAATAGGATACTTCAAACTATGCGAGGAATCAGATTTATTTTGACTTTTGGATTTAATTTTAATTTGATCATACATGTTTAATCTTAAAATTTCAGGAGGCTTCATTGCCAGAATTAACAATCTAACTTATGTATTGATGTAGAACAAATTAGAATTGTGGGCATATTACAGATATACGTTCTTCAGCGATATTATTTCTTTATCAAAGCTAGGAACTATGATAAAGAAATACCGATTCCATTGGTAATGTTGTTGTGCAGAGATTTGTAGGAACCAATATACACCCATTTGTCCGTTTGGTTGTGTAGTTGTATTCTTTAATTCTTCCTTTTTTGTTGTCTACTCGTCTCTTGAATGAACTAATTCAAGAGAACTAATTCATCCTTTTTTGTTGTCTCATCATTTCTTTGTTCATATCGATTGTGGTGGTTCCGAGTTTCTTCGTTCAAATCGATTTTAATTTGATTACTTTCCATGCAACTAGATCTGGAAAATTGAAAGGTTTGATGATAGATTTCCAATTGAAAGGTTTGAATTCATATATATTTAACACTTTTTTCATAAACTCTTCTATCATATATCTTATTCAAATTCTTAGTGGTGTTTGCTTTCCATGGTGCAACCTGTGTTTCATGTATGTAAATCATTAAAAAGTTAATCATGCTCTCAGTTTCTCATTCACACCATGATTAATTTTGGTTGTTCCTCTTCTCCATATTTATTTTTTCCTCCATTTCGAGTTTTTGCATATATTGGAGCATTTCATACAATGAGAGAAGCAAAGGCAAGAGCATCCAAAACAATAGTGTTTTGCCTCATTGTTGTGTGTTCTTGTCTGGTTTCATTAGAAACTAAGTATGGGAAGAATAATGTGATCATCAAAAAGTGATTGTGGATCCTTCAGAACATAAGAACGTCACGAAGATACAAAGGGCCATTGCTTTTATCCCTCTTAATAATAACAATTGGTTATTAATTAAGGTCAAACTATGAATCAACATGATAGAGATTTCATAAATGTATATGAAATGAATATATAATGTAGAATTGCTCTCTTTCTGTCTGATATAGTTTTGGTCTCACGGTAAATAATGTTTTTTATACTCATTAAAAACTTCGAGGAAGATGTAAGAAAGCTCATTCTACTTATATTGCTTCTTAAATTTATTGTCTGATGCTCATGTTGTCATGTAAGAGTCAATTTGGCAGCAAAATTATTTGACATGTTTTTACAAAATTTACAAAGGTTTATAATCAAAGTTAATGAATGATTTATTTCACATGCCAACTACATGAATGTCGTCTAATATTTGATGCATCTTTAAAGTTGAGGTCTAATTTTTTCTACATAAAAATCGTGTCCTCTTATATTTTGATGCATGGTTTGAAATATGATTCAACGGGAGAACACAATTTCATAAACCTATTTTTTTCTTTGTGGTTTTTCTTTATTTGTCTAAAAAATACAGATTTAATTGAGTTAACTTCCTTGAATTTTATTCGGTGAACTAACATTTGAAGCATAATGCAAGACAATACAAAATATGGATTCTGAACACAACTAGGATAATATTTACTACAACTACAATAACACATTCAAACGTTTGTTCGAAATAATTTAAAATATTATGTAAATCATAGTTTAATGATTAAAATTTTTATAATTTATAATCAATATTTGTTAATATATGACAAAATATAATTATATAAAAGACAATGTTACATATTAATTTTATTGTATAATATCTAACTAAAAAATTAATAAAAACAAACAACAATAAAATTTAAATTTTATTAATAAAAAAATATGATGAACTTATTAGGAGAATATTATCAAATATTCTCCTAGATATCGATCTTCTTATGTTTATTAATTTTACTTATTTTCTATGTTTGTTAAGTTTCCTTATTTATAGGATCTTAACCTTCTATATATTTTGATGTATGTTCTTGGTTTAATTAAGGGAAAATATTCAAAAACTCTATTTGCCTAAATGGTATCAGAGCACTAAGTCGAAAGACATCAATCCTAAACACGTTTCTGAATTCCAGCGCTAATTATGGCTTCTGACGCAGACACCACCTCCACCGGAGCTCCTTCATCTTCATCGAGTGATGTTGTTACACCATACAATTCCTCGAACCCTATTTCTACTTTGATCCATGTCAATGTTTCCAACGTCACCAAACTCACGGCGATGAACTATCTCACGTGGAGTATCCAATTCTGTGCAATCCTCCAAGGTTACAATCTCGATGGTTTTCTCGACCCGTCTCTTGCACCCGTACCGACCCTTGTGGTCAACAATACCATGGTTCCTAATCCGGCTTATGGACCATGGTTTCGTCAAGACCAACTGATTTTTTTGCAGCCCTCCTTGGCTCCATCTCGATGTCTTGTCAGGCACTAGTTGCCTCGGCCGCCTTTTCCGAGGATGCATGGGCCATCCTCGCCTCCATGTACGCACGCTCCAGTCGCGGACACATCAAACAAATCAAGGATCAAATGAGACGTTTCGCCAAGGGTGCAAAGACGATTGATGATTGCATGAACTTCTTCAAAACCAAGGCGGATGAATTGTCCCTTCTTGGGAAACCCATGGATCTCGAGGATCTTCTTGATCTCATCTTTGCGGGCCTTGGTGACGAATACAAGCCAATCAAAGATGTTGTGAATACGAAGGATACGACCATCTCCTTTGTTGAATTACACGAGAAACTCCTCAACCATGAAGCAGATCTCCTTGCAGCCGAATCGGTTCCCTCGGTTCTTCCTATTACCGCAAACAATGCCCATCACAAATCTCGTGGACCATGGCGCCCTGATTCCCGCGAAAATTCAGACGCCCGAGGATCATCTCATCCCCGTTTCTCCTCGCGTGGTGACCAATCCCTCGGCTACCAAGGAAAGTGTCAACTCTGCGGTACACACGACCATAGCGCCCGACGTTGTCATCTCTTCCGCTCGTCAGCTCCGTCTTCCAACACTTCTACTTCACGCGGTGGATCACCATGGCTCCAAGTGCTCATCATGCCTCACACGCCTCGATTCCCTCTAAGGCTTCACCGACGTGGATCCTAGACTCCGGAGCCTCTCACCACGTCACCTCCGACTTGGCGAATCTTGCTCTTCACACCCCTTACACGGGCAACGACGGTGTCATACTCGGTGATGGTTCTGCGCTTACTATTACACATACGGGTTCCTTGTCCTTACCTTCCTCTTCTCGTCACTTATCCCTTTATAATGTTCTTTGTACCCCCTCAATGCATAAAAACCTTATATCAGTTCATCAACTATGTACTCACAACAATGTTTCGGTGGAATTCTTTCCCCATTACTTTCATGTGAAGGATCTCAACACGGGGGTACCAATAAAGTAAGGACTTCTTAAAGATGGTGTGTACGAGTCATCCGTCCTTTCCAAACCAACCTCTCTGTCGCACTCTCCCTCTATTACTGCTTTCACTAGCGTCAAGTCCACTTTGTCCGAGTGGCATTCTAGAAATTTTGAATAAATTTATCTCGTCTTCGTCTTTGCCGTTACGGCCGTCATGTCATATTTCTTCATGTGATGCGTGTTTACGAAACAAAAGCCATAAACTCTCGTTTTATGTTTCTACAGTTACTTCATCTCGTCCACTTGAATCATTTACACCGATGTTTGGATGTCTCCTGTGATTTCTTTCGATGGGTTTAAATACTACGTTATTTTTGTTGATCATTATACTCGTTATAGGTTTCTGAAATTTTTCCAAGATTCAAGGCTTTGTCCAAAATCGTTTTCATCTAAAACTGGATCTCTTTATTCAGACAATGGCGGCGAATTTATTTCTTTACAATAATATTTATCCACCCATGGCATTTCTCATTTTACAACGCCTCCCCACACACCCGAGCATAATGGGATTTCTGAAAAAAATAACACCACCATATCGTTGAAACGGGTCTTGCTCTCTTGTCTCACTCATCCATGCCTCTTGATTTTTGGACTTTTGCGTTCCCGACGACCGTCTATCTCATAAATCCTCTTCCCACTTCAATCCTTGGTTTTAAATCGCCATTTGAATCTCTTTTCACATCCTCACCTAATTATTTCAAACTTCGCATTTTTTGTTGTCTTTGCTACCCGTGGTTAAGACCGTATACACACCACAAACTCGAGTCACGCTCTCTCCCATGTATTTTTGTCGGGTATTCTCTCACCCAAAGTGCATTTCTTTGTCTCCAGTTACTAACCTCTCGAGTCTTCATCTCTCGTCATGTTGAATTTATAGAAACCGAGTTCCCTTACCCTCGTTTTCATTCACCGAGCGCATCCATCCCCGATACTTCACCCGTCTCTTCCTTCCCTCCGTGTACTCTTGGTCCCATTACCTCCACTTGTACATCACCATCTACGGCCGAGCCCCAATGTTTGGATCCTTCCCCACCGGTGTCTTTGTCTCCCTCACCACCGTCACTATCCCCTTCGCCACCACCACCATTAACCACACCTCCAAAACTTCCACCGCAAAATACTCACCCTATGATCACCCGAGCCAAAAATCGTATCACTAAGCTGAAACAAAAAATCAGCCTCACCACCATAATTTCCCCTTCCACGGACATTGAACCCACATGTGTCTCTCAAGCTCTTAAGAACCCAAAATGGAGAACGACCATGAATGAAGAGTTTGATGCCTTGGTTCGCAATGGCACTTGGGACCTTGTCCCGTTAGATCCCTCGTATAATGTTGGTGGGTGGAAATGGGTGTTTAAAATTAAACGTCTTCCTGATGGCTCTATTGATAGGTTTAAGGTGCGCCTTGTAGCTAAGGGTTTCCATCAATGTCCCGGTGTCGACTACAATGACACGTTCAGTCTCGTGATCAAGCCAGCTATTCGACTCGTCCTCAGTCTTGCTGTCACGAGAAACTGGACATTGCGGCAACTCGACATCAATAATGCTTTTTCGCAAGGCTCTTTCTCCGAGGTCGTCTACATGGTTCAACCGCTCGGTTTTATTGATCGGGATCATCCGTATCATGTGTGTAAATTACACAAAGCTCTCTATGGCCTCAAACAGGCTCCGCGTGTGTGGTACAACGAACTTCGGGGTTTTCTACTTGCGTCCGGTTTTGTTAATTCACTGGCTGACACTTCTCTCTTCATCTTTCGACATGCTGATGATATCATCTATCTCCTTGTTTATGTTGATGACATTGTTATTACCGGCAACAACTCTCACCATGTCGATCGCTTCATTGGCCTTCTATCGGAAAGATTCTCCTTCAAGGATATGGGACCACTCTCCTACTTTCTTGGAGTTGAAGTTACTCGGAGTTCACGGGGTCTCCTCCTGACGCAACAATGGTACATCACTGATCTTCTCACACGCACTAATATGTTGAATGCTACGCCGGTTCATACTCCTATGGCATCTACTATGCGGCTCTCCTCTACCTCGGGTACACCGTTAGATGATCCTATCGAGTATCCCAATGTGATCAGAAGCCTATAATACCTTATATTCACCCGGCCGGATATTGCTTTCGCCGTCAATAAGCTCTCTCAATTCATGCATTGCTCTTCAAGTGAACATTTGCAAGCTGCCAAACGCATTCTCCGCTATCATGGAGGTACGCGATCTCTTGGCATTTTTCTCTCGTGTAACAGCCCTCTCACCCTTCATGCTTTCTCCGATGCGGATTGGGGTGGAGACCGTGATGATTACACCTCGACGGGCGCTCATATTGTGTATCTCGGTTGCAATCCCATTTCTTGGTCATCCAAGAAACAGCGGTTCCCTGCGAAATCATCTACGGAGGCTAAGTATAAATCTGTTTCGGCGATGGCTTCGGAAGTTCGGTGGCTTACTTCTCTTCTTGGTGAGCTTGGGATCTCGTCCTCTAGTCCACCGATCATTTATTGTGATAACGTTGGAGCAACATATCTCTGTGCCAATCTCGTCTTCCACTCTCGCATGAAACACGTAGCTATTGACTATCATTTCATCCGAAGTCTTGTCACGGCTGGACTTCTTCGGGTGGCTCATGTATCGTCTGTAGGTCAATTGGCGGATGCTCTTACCAAGTCGCTATCTCGGACACGCTTTTTTGATCTACTTCGGCTCAAGATTGGTCTTTCCACCGAGACTCATCTTGCGGGGGCATATTAGGAGAATATTATTAGGGGTGCAATATGGGCCGGGTCGGCCCGAGCTCGGTCCGAGCCCGAAAAGCCTTAATTTTTGCGGGTCGGGTCGGCCCGGCCCGAAAATATTCGGGCCTAGAATATACGGCCCGAAATCCGGCCCAACGGGCTTTGGGCGGACTCGGGCCGGGCTTCAGGCCTAAAGAGATAAAAAAACTAAAAAATTTAAACAAGTCTAAAACACTAAATTAATCCATACGAATCCAAATTTCACATCAACAAAGTCCGAAACGCTAAACAAATCAGTAGAAATCTAATAGTCTAAAACAAACATCAACAAAGATTAAAAAATATTCCATACAAGTCCATAAATGAAGAAACAAAAATACAAACAAATTTGACTTGAATCTCTTGCTCTTCCGGTTTCACCATTTGAACTTCTCTCGGGGATTACTACAAAACAAGAAAGCATGATCAATACCCTTAGCATTAAACTGCAATCTTATTTTTCATTGTTAGATACGTTTCGATCTAAATGAGTAAATAATACACATGAGTGTTGACTTTTGAGGTTACCTTGTTTATGAAAGAGAGATAATAAGGCTTTACATTATGGGGTCGCGGCGAGAAATCCATCGGGGTTGCTAAATATAGAATCTACACATTAGTCAATCAAAGAAACCAAATCAACAACATAAACAATCGTATAATCTCGATAATTTTATTTGAAATGTATAAACTTAATCTTCTTCATCATAACCAAGTAACCAAGAATGCACAAATTAAGACTTGAACATTTGACGGTAAGAGACGACTTCTGTATTTGTTGAGCACACTCGAGCTGGCGCTGAAAGAAGACTCTGAAGCAACTGTGGTGATCAAAATACTTAGGATATCAGAAGCCATATGCGCTAACTCAATATCATATTTCTTAGTGTTAGACTTCCAGAACTGCAATACATCCATATCAGTGTGATCTTGCATGCAGATCTTAGGATAACACAATTATCTCTCAAAACCCGACGTCGATCCATCATCTGATGACTCATCAACATCACAAATGTATGCATCATAAAGAAGTCAATAATGAAAAAGAATCAATCGAAATAGTCATAAAAATAAGATTCGAGAGGCTGTCGACCGAGAGGGAGAGAGAGAGCTCAGATGGGTGGGTGAGCGATTAGGGTTTGCATATCGGGCCAATTTCGGGCTCGGGCAGCCCGCGGGCCAAGCCCAGCCCGACCCGAATTTTGCGGGCTGAATTTTTTCAAGCCCGAGCCCAGCCCAATTGGTAACGGGCCTATAATTTTCGGCCCAAACCCACAATTTTCGGGTCGGACTTCGGGCCGGACTAAAAATTGACATCCCTAAATATTATCAAATATTCCCCTAAATATCGATCTTCTTATGTTTGTTAATTTTACTTATTTTCTATGTTTGTTAATTTTCCTTATTTTCTATGTTTGTTAAGTTTCCTTATTTATAGGATCTTAACCTCCTATATATTTTGATCGACGTAATATCAGAAATACCCTCATAGGGCTAAACCACTTCAAAAATACCCTTCCCCAAAATAATTATTAAATCCGAAAAATAAAAACTGAAGAAAAGACAAATTTGCCCTTAATGTTCGAACGTGGAAAAATGGAAGTTCGGCAGTTTTTCGACGTGAAAAACTGCCGAAAACGAGAAAGCCGAACAATTTTTCACCGTGAAACCTGTTTAAAAGTTGATAGCAAGAAAGAAATAAGTGATGTCGAACTTGAGAGGGAACGATTTGAAGTTGACGAGAAGGAAAATGGCTAGAATCAGCAGCATCACTGGCGAAGAGAGCACGAGTCAATCTTCAATGGCGTCAATAAGTGTAAGTAGTTCGATTTCTAGGGTTTTACAAGCTTTCGAGTCACAAAATGGTTTATTAATTTGAAATGGGTGAGTGTCAGTGTCAGTGAGTCGGTTAGGTCGCAAGGGTCGCAGGAGTTGCATGAACATCTTCGACTCCGTGAGTCGGTTGAGTAGCAAGGGTCGCAGTAGTTTCATGACCATCTTAGACTCAGTTTATTGATTTGAAACGGGTGAGTGTCAGTGTCAGTGAGTCGGTTAGGTCGCAATGGTCGTTTGAGGGGCGTGGGTCGGTTGAGTGTCGCGGAGTGTCTGAGGGGCGTTTGAGTCGCATGGGTCGCACACGGCGGTTGAGGGTCGCACGGGTCGGTTGCGTCGCATGGGTCGGTTGAGTCGCATGGGTCGCTTAGGTCGGTAGAAGTATAATGTATTCGTAATTGGTCATTTTGCAAGAAAAAGGGACTAAGAGGAAGGAGTGCGTGAGTGATGCTGATGCTGATGCTGATGCTGATGCTGCAGTCCCTCTGACACTGGAGAAGAAATTAATAGGGGAAATAAGGAAGTCGGAGAAGAGAATCATCAACGCCGTAAGAGACCTTCTAAAGGATGTCGGGATTCATGTGCCTAATCCAAAAGCAAAGGCTGCCGAGAAAGTTGCGATCACCGAAACCCAATCTTCCGACACTGTTGGTGATTTTGCTTTTGAATTCCTTCGACGTCCAAATCCAGTGTCAAGAAACCTTGCTCCTGATGGAGTTCCACCAAGTAAGTAATATTTAGTGAAAAGGTCATTGGAGTGTCAATTTCCATCGAGACATATAAGTCGTAGGGTCGCATAAGCCGTAGGGTCGTTAGAGTCGTAGGGTCGCATAAGCCGCAGGGTCGTTAGAGTCGCATGGGTTTCATATGTCGCATGTGTCACTGGGTCGCTAAAGTCGAATGGGTCGCATGGGTCGCATAGGTCGCATAGGTCGCATTGGTCCCATTGGTCGCATAGGTCGCATTGGTCCCATTGGTCGCATAGGTCGCATTGGTCCCATTGGTCGCATAGGTCGCATTGGTCCCATTGGTCGCATAGGTCACATTGGTCCCATTGGTCGCATAGGTCGCATTGGCCCCATTGGTCGCATAGGTCGCATTGGCCCCATTGGTCGCATAGGTCGCATTGGCCCCATTGGTCGCATAGGTCGCATTGGCCCCATTGGTCGCATAGGTCGCATTGGCCCCATTGGTCGCATAGGTCGCATTGGTCCCATTGGTCGCATAGGTCCCATTGGTC
>CM071861.1:11944479-11990062 GCA_036759665.1 Gynandropsis gynandra
GCGACCTTGAATCAAGGAATTCTGTTTTGTCGAAGGTAATGGCAGATCTTGGTGGGAAGCTGAACTTTGGATGATAGATCTGTGGTGGTGAGACAACGGAGGTAAGGGGAGGAGGCTGGAATTGGGTGTAGACGGCCGGCGGTGCAGTTGAGCGGGACGCGGCCTAGGGTTCTTGGAGCGACGGGGCGCAGATGGGAGATCCGTGCTAGTGAGGCACCGGAGAGGCAGCTGAGCCTGGGGATGAGTCGTCGGAGAGTGGTGGAGGGTGGGTGGTTGCGGTGGCCGGACCGGTGAAGGCGCGGCGGCAGGGTTTGGCCGAGAAAAAAGAGTTAGGCGGCGGCGACCGCTAGGAAGTGTGGTGAGACACAACCAGCTCTGATACCATGTGAATGGAGATTCAAATCTGAAATTGTATTTCTGAATGAATGAGTTTGAATAGCCCTAAACGACTATAAGTACAATAGGTTAAGAATTAAACCTAATTACGGAATGAGAAATTACAATAATACCCTTATGTACAATAATGTTCTAATACTCTTTATACAACCCACAATTCGTTTTTCGTTTGGTTTTTTTGTTCCTTAGACCATCTATTTCGTTTATGTTTGTTTACGGATGCATGAGTGCGTAGGTTGTTTTGTTATAGGAGAAGGGATTAGCCCTTGCCTATCCCGGAACCACTTTGATTTATCTTTGAATGCATCTTCCCGTTTTCGTTTATCTATTTTTTATCTGAGTGCTTAAATGACTTGTGTTTATGAAGGTCAAGTAGATACATGTGTTAGGGATTAGGAGAAGGAACGAAAGGAGAATTCTGGTCTTAGAAGATCAGGTTTAGAACAACCGAGGTTAGGCCACGAAAGTAGGGTAGCTGCGGTTGAGGGTAAAACGGATGAATCACAGATCTTATGGGTTTAGTTCAAGGTGTCAGCCACGAAAGTAGGGGATAACTTGACTAGATCACGTGTCTATGCCTTGAGAGAGGGTAGATATCATATTAGGATGGTATGCCTTAGATAACTTGATTGGGATTGCATGATAGATAGGTTGATTGTTGGTTTCGGTAGTCTTGTGGTGAAACTGGTTTCCTGGAACGTTTCTCTCATTCTTATGAACTAGTTTGTTTATTTGTTTCTAGTATTTCATTCTTAAAACCATATTTCGTTCGTTAGTAAGTTTGATTCGTAGTTCGAGTTTAAGTTGCGTTGTATAGTCTCTGTGGGATCGACACCTGAAGTACTACACACGTGTCGTGCACTTGCGGGTAGTTTAGGTTATTTATTTAACTTTGATAACGCATCAGCACACATGTCTTGAAATGTATAGGGGGTTTAGAGCTATGGAAACTAATAGTAGTTAATTGTGTGTAGCAGACAGTACCGAGGAGGATGATTACTAGAGCTCTTGGTCGCGGAATGAGTGGAGGCTCTCGTTCCACCAGCCGTACGCAGTCTCAATCATTTGGACGAAGATCGTGAAGTGGAATAGATAGAGAGGTCATGAGTGAAATGTTGAGAGAGCTATAGCAAAAAGTCGAAAACATGATCAAGAGGAGAGTTCGGTGACGCCACAAGTATCGCTGCAAGCACCGACACCACCACCAGTACAACCACCTGCCCCACCACAAGTACTGTTGCCACCACATCCAATGCATCATATAGTGTTTAATCAGAGGCATGTGGAGACGTCAGAGTATTTCTATGTCATGGATCACATGGATAAATGAGGTTGCCACCACCACCACCACCACCATAAAGGCGAAGGAGTGGATGTTTCGATTAGAGCGAAACTTTTGATCATCTAGATGTCTATTAGAGTTTAAGATGAATATTGCGCTCCACTATTTCGAGGGAGAAACAATGTTTTGGTGGGACGAGATTCAGAGGGAACGTCCAAATCATATGTTTTTTTGGGTAGAGTTCAAACAACTTTTTGAGTTTAAGTATATACCACACGCTACTCGTGAAGAGATGGAGTTGGCATTTCTACAGCTCACAAAAGGTGACCGTACTATTGCTCAGTATTATGAGACTTATTTAGAGTTATCACGGTTTGGGTCCAAACCTCAGAAATTCTCAAGGTCAAAAAAATTTTGCATGGAACATTGTCTGAGCTAGTTCAGAATGCTCATTTGGTAGAGAAGTGACTCATCGAGGAGGGCACTTTGAAGTCTTCGGATGCCAAGGGGAAACAGGTTGTCCAACATATTTGGGGCAGATTAGACTAGAGGAAAATAGTTCAATCTCATCCTAGCGTAGCAACACCAAGGTACCTATGTCATCATTGTGGATGTGAGCATGTCGGGGCATGCCAAAGATTTGATAGGCGAGTAGAATGCTTCCGATGTGGCAGTTTCGAGCACCAGTTTCGTGATTGCCCTAGCAAGTGGGAGGAACTATGAGGCAAGGAAAAATTCGACGGATGTTTCCGCTGTGGTAGTATGGATCATTTTTAAAAGGATTCTCCGAGGCCACCACCACCACCAGCAGCAACGGGTCTAACACCACAGGTTAGAACTAGGAAGCCTGAAGAGCATGCATCAAAATGTAGGGCTGTACAACCACGAGTATGGGAGGTTACGAGGATGAACGTAAGGGCCAAGAAGGAGACACTCAACCTATCGCTGGATCTATAATTGTAGGAGGCATGTCTACTCATGTGTTATTTTACACCGTGCGACACATAGTTTTGTGAGTCCATCGATGGCTAATAAATTAGTTGTTCAACCTGAGGATTTAACGAGTATTGTCCGAGTGCATACTCCTGGAGGTCAGATTTTAGAATCCCAAGGGGTTGTCAAGGAGGTATCCATGGTGATAGAAGGAGAAGAACTAGCTGCAGAGCTTATCATCATTCCAATGAAATGATATGATGGGATCCTTGGAATTGATTGGTTGTCAAGACATCGAGCTGTGATGGATTTTCGTCGCGGTTAAGTACGTTGCCAGAAAAGTGGCAAGGAGCTTAAGTATCAAGGAATTTGATCGGTTCAAGGGGTTCACATCATCTCAGTGTTGTGTATGGAACGATTACTAGATCAAGGGTGTGACCTATATCTCGCTACCATATCGGTAGAAGAAGTGGGTCCATCTATGCAAGTCGAGGAGATCCCTGTAGCGTGAGAGTTTGCAGATTTTTCAGAAAACTGCATGACTTACCACCAATGCGAGGGGATCCATTTGAGATTGAGCAGAACCGGGTACTGCTCCAATATTAAAGTTTCCATATCGAATGGCACCAACGGAAATGGCAGAGTTGAGGAAGTAATTAGATGAGCTACTTGAGAAAGGTTTTGTACGACCGAGTACATCACCATGGGGTGCACCAGTCCTATTGGTGAAGAAGAAAGATGGTAGTTTCAGATTGTGCATTGATTATAGGGCTCTAAATAGAGTCACTGTGAAAAATCGTTACCCAATACCAAGGATCGATGAGTTGTTAGATCAGTTAAGAGGTGTGACTTGGTTCTCAAAGATATAGATTTAGCATCGGTTTATCATCAGATTTCAATTGTAGAAGGTGACATTAGGAAGACCGCATTTCGAACTCGATATGGGCATTATGAATTTGCGGTCATGCCATTTGGTTTGACTAATGCCCCTGCTACGTTCATGAAGCTAATGAACAATGTGTTTCAGGACTACTTGGATCGTTTCATTATTGTATTTATCGATGACATTTTGGTCTACTCCAAGAGCCTAGAGGAATACGAGGAACATCTGCGCTTAGTGTTAGAGCGTCTCAGAGAACAACGATTGTTTGCAAAGTTGAAAAGGTGTAGTTTTTAGAAGAGACGTGTTGGATTTTTGGGACATGTCGTATCGAAGGAAGGAGAATCTGTCGATCCTATCGACGTTTTGTTATGAACTTTGCTAGTCTAGCGAAGCCAATGATGAAACTTACGGGAAAAGATATACCTTTTGTTTGGAATGAAGATTGCGAGAAGTCATCCAAGGAGCTAAAAGAGAAGCTAACGAAATCCCAGTGTTAGCCTTACCACAACCAGGGATTCCATACATAGTCTACACGGATGCATCAAAGACGAGATTAGGATGTGTACTTATGCATGGAAATCACGTGATTGCTTATGCATCAAGGCAGTTACGTAAGCATGAAGAGAATTATCTGACTAATGATTTAGAGATGGAAGCTATGGTCTCCGCGTTAAAGATTTGGAGGGCATATCTTTATAGGGAGAAGGTACAAATTTTACGGACCACAAAAGTCTAAAGTACATATTTACGCAACAAGAGTTGAATCTGCATCAGAGAAGGTGGATGGAGTTTGTCGTAGACTACGAGGTGAACATCGCATAACATTCGGGGAAGGCAAATGTTGTTGCAGATGCGTTGAGGCGCAAAAGAGTTGTGGTTTCGGCTATGCAAGAATTCGATGATTTGATTAGCCAGATAAGTGCTTTGAGACTAGAGGCAGTGCAAACTGAGTTCGAGAGTGTCAGTTTGCACGCCGTAAATCAGGTTGGTCTATTGACTAGAATTCGTACATCACAATTATCCAATGAGAGATTACAGAAGATTCGTAATAATTAGCAAGACCCGAGGTACAAGTTGTATCAGATCAGGGAAGACGGTCTAATGATGATTAGTGGTCGAGTTTGTGTACCGAAGGATCTAGGGATTAGAGAAGAGATTCTAAGCCAAGCTCACCAATCCAAGTTTTTTATTCATCCAGGATCGAAAAATATGTATCGGGATGTTCGCCAGCTTTATCAATGGCCAGTGATGAAGAAGGATATTGCTCGATGGGTAGCAAAATGTCCAACGTGTCAATTAATCAAAGCGGAGCAACAAGTACCAAGCCGAAAGTTGCAAAGTCTACCAATTCCCGAATGGAAGTGGGACCATATTACCATAGATTTCATGATGGGTCTTCCAAGGATGCAAAGTGGCAAGGATTCCGATAAAGAAGACTTTTGATGTGAATCAGCTAGCCAAGATGTATATTGCACAAAATGTGAAGTTGCATGGGGTTCCGTCAACCATTATGTTAGATCGAGATGGGAGATTCACCTCACGTCTTTGGTAGGCATTTAAAAAAGAGATAGGAACCAAATTGCACATGAGCACCGCATATTATCCACAAACAGACGGACAATCAGAGAGAACCATAAGGACCCTTGAGGATATATTACGAGCATGTGCGCTGGAGTGGCTTGGTAGTTAGGAGAATCGTTTACCACTTGTTCAGTTCACATACAATAATAGCTATCATGCTAGCATTGGGATGCCATGATATGAAGCATTGTACGGGCAACCATGTCATACACCCTTATGCTGGACTGAAGTGGGGGAGAGATTGATCATCTCGTTTTCATACGTATTTCTTGCACAATTTTAGAGATGTTTATGATATATATGCGATGCTTTACGTATGATTCCATACCGTTTTACTTGTTTTCATGTATTCATGTTCTTACAGGTTTTTATGCGTATTCGGTTCATTTCAGAGCTAAAAGACGTGCACGATAAAAAGTACCAACATCGAGGATCATCACGGGACAAACGGGACGAGAATCAACATGGAATAGCCACTACCCCCGCGGATAACTCCCTAGCCCGAGCGGGCATTTATTACGGTGATTTTGTCCAGCGAATTGAGCACGAGTCGGGCAAGAAATACCACGCCAGGGGCTTGAGCCCGAGCGGGCAGCCTCTTTTCTCATCGCGATCCCGCGCGACCTTCCGCACCGTACCCGAGCGGGTCACTTACCCTGCCCGCGCGGGTCGCATCCTTCACCTGCAACTCCAAATAAGTTAATTTGACTTAAAACAAATGGGAGTTTGTTGGGGACTTATACAATAAGGAAAACGACTTTAGAGAAGAGGAATAAGTGATATTTCGCTGGAGGAACTAATGGAAACGTCACCCAACTTATTCAAGAATGGAAGCTCATGAAAAGACAACAATCGGTGGTTGCTGCAACAAAAGGAAGAACTGAACAGCCGAAAGGAAACAAGGGAGAAAAGGAAAGAAAAGAAGAAGGAAAGAAGAGGAGAGGAGTGAGAGGTCGGGCTCATCCACTCAGTTTTTAGTTTTGGATCGAGAGAGAGAGTAGGGAGGAGAAGGAGATTCTTGCGAAGGAGACTTACAAGGAGCATTGGAGATCAACCCCACACTTCGGTTTTCGTTTGGTTTTCATGTTGCTTAGACCTTCTATTTCGTTTATGTTTGTTTACAGACGCATGAGCGAAGTAGTTTGTTTGTTCTAAGAGAAGGGATTAGCCCATGGCTATCCCGGAACCACTTTTGATTTATCTTTGAATGCATCTTCCCGTTTTTGTTTATCTATTCTTTATCTAAGTGCTTAATTTACTTGTGTTTGTGATGGCCACGTAGATGCATGTGTTAGGGATTAGGAGAAGGACCGAAAGGAGAATTCTAGTCCTAGAAGATCGGGTTTAGAACAACCGAGGTTAGGCCACGAAAGTAGGGTAGCAACGGTTGAGGGTAAAACTGATGAGTCACAGATCCTATGGGTTTAGTTCAAGGTGTCAGCCACGAAAGTAGGGGATAACTTGACTGGGATTGCATGATAGATAGGTTGATTGTTGGTTTCAGTAGTCTTGTGGTGAAACTGGATTCCTGGAATGTTTGTCTCATCGTTAAGAACTAGTTTGTTTATTTCTTTTGTTTAGTATTTCATTCTCAATTCCCATATTTCGTTCGTTGCAAGTTTGATTCACAGTTAGAGTTTAGGTTGTGTGCGTAGTCCCTGTGGGATCGACACCTGAAGTACTACACACGTGCCGTGCACTTGCGGGTAGTTTAGATTATTTGTTTAACTTTGATAATGCATCAGAGATATATCTTCAGAGTAGAGATTGTCGAAAAGACTATGGAAAAGATAAGAATTGCTAAGATGAAAATGAAGACGGCTCAAGATCGTCAGAAGAGTTATGTTGATCTAAAAAGGAAGGATGTTGAGTTTAACATTGGAGATATGGTATATTTGCGGATTCAAGCGAGGCGAGGGAGATCAGGTGGGAGCCGAGTGAACAAGCTATCACCACGGTTCACAGTGCCAATTAAAGTGATTGAGCGAATTGGAGTAGTGGCCTATCGATCGGAGCTTCCCTTATATTTGGCGGGAATACATGATGTGTTACATGTATCATTGTCATGTAAGTGTCTATTAGTACCAGAAAAGATACTTGTTGAGCCACCAAAAACCTTGAGGAAAGACTTAACGTATAAAGAACCTCCAATGTGCATTGTGGCTCACCAAGTGAAACAATTGAGGCATAAGCAAATTCCGATGATAAAGGTTGTGTGGGAACATCATGGTGTGAAGATGAGTTGTATGTTTCTTCTATTCACAGAATATAAATGTTGTCGTAAGAATCAAAGGTATAGAATTCGAGGACGAATTCCTTT
Source organism: Gynandropsis gynandra (assembly GCA_036759665.1). Lineage (NCBI taxonomy): Eukaryota > Viridiplantae > Streptophyta > Magnoliopsida > Brassicales > Cleomaceae > Gynandropsis > Gynandropsis gynandra. Next base: position 11,951,875 of record CM071861.1, read on the forward strand.
GTAGTGGGGGAGAATTGTGAGGCCCGTTTAAAAAGAATTAAGTCGGTGATACACTGACATATATATACTACATATTAATGATTGGGTTTTAAAAATTAAAAAAAAAGGGGAGGGGGGGGCGGCGGTTTCCTTTAAAAAAAAAGAGAAGAGAGGGCAGCCGGTTACCTAAGAGAAAAGAAGAAAAAGAAAGAAAGAGGAAGAAAAAAAAGGAAGAAGAGAGCAGAAGAGAAAAGGAGGAAGAAGAAATTCAAGAAGAATTTCATCATGTTCTTCGTGGGTGGATTCTAATCGAGATTATGGGAAAAATTGATTGGTGTTGTTGCTAACAATATTATCCAGAATCGTCAATCAACGAAGAAGCTAAGGTGATGATTTTCTCCACCCTAATTTCGGATTTTCGGTTGATTTATGGAAGAGATTATACTTTTAAAACGAGGCATGATCACAATAGGATTTATAGGGTCAATATGGGAAAAGTGAGACGTTACAAGTGAATTGGATTAAACCTTATATTTATCATATGAGAATTGATGACAAGTATATGAGTTGTATAAGTGACTAAAGATGATCTAGAGAATTGACGTGTGACCAAGTGTTGGGGTCGGAGAACGTCGACATTTTGGTTCGGTGTTAAATCCTAGTGAATATCTTGTTAGTGTGCTCGATCAAGTAATTTCACACTGGAACCTTCGGAAGAAGACGTGTGCGAGTTTGCCGGTGAGAGTTGTCACGTGAGGAGTATCGATTCAATGACGTTAGTATTATGACACTTGGATCTGGGCCGACGTCATACCGTGCTGGGGTTGTGGTAACCTTTCGAGCGACAGAGCATCGAGTTAGTGAGATCAGTGGATCTGTCAGCGTCGTACCATGTTGCGGTTATGGTAACCTTTCGAGCGATGGAACGTCGAGTTAGTCAGATCAGTTGATCTGCCAGCGTCGTACTGTGTTGAAGTTATGGTAACCTTTCGAGCGACGAAGCATCGTATTGTACTGATGGCTGGGGGTATGTTGTGACCTTGTGAGATCTTCAGTGTGCTGAGGTCCTTTGGACTTTGCGAGTGTATGCCCGAGCTAGAGTCGTGTGGAATCTTTGTGTTATGATCCAATGTGGTACTAGTCTTAGACTTTGGATACTCAGCCGGGTTGGGTAGAGTTGTCTGTATATCTTTAGTTTAGACTTTTGATATATCGTTATTTATGTTGTTCAGTTTAGATTAGGGGAATACGTGGCACATAGTATATACACGTATTGATCTCACCGAGTGCGTATTTCGTACTCACCCTATTTGTGGGTTGTTGCGGATGGACATGAATTGGCAAGGAAAAATAGCAACGAGGTTGAGCAGCAACATGAAAGCTTACAATGGACTGATGACAGAGGCGTGCATGAGGTCTTGATGAGTTTATTTTGCATTTCATATTTATTTTATTCATTTATCATGACTATGATCCTTACGGATTTGATCATGACTATTTGGAATAAATCATTTATTTTGTTTTATAAATGTGTTTGAGCGATGACACGTGTAGCCACCTCTTGGAGGTGATGGTTGACACTCCTAGTCCCGAGGTAGTTCCGCGAGGGCGGTGTTAAGTCGATTATGCAAATAGGAAGTAGTGAAGACTCCTTCTGTCAAAAACTTATTTGGTAACTTTTTATCTTGCATCATGCTTCTAGCCTTGAGTAGAGTTCTATATCTCCTCTTAACAACACCATTTTGCTAAGGAGAATATGCAACAGTCAATTCTCTCTGAATTCCTTTAGTTTCTAGGAACTCATCAAATTCATTTGAGTTAAATTCTCCTCATCTATTAGATCTTAGCTTCTTCACCTTTCTGCTTGTTTGTGTCTCAACCAAAACCACAAATTTCTTGAAAATACTTAAGCAATATGACTTTAATCTTAATAAATAGACTAATACCATATGTGAGAAGTTGTCTGTTAGAGTCAATAGATAAATGCTCCCATTCAGTGATGGAATTTGCATAGGTACACACGAATCTGTGTGAATTAGGTCCAATATTCTTCCTTTGATTTAGAAAACTCTCCCTTGTCTGTTTCCCTTTAATACATGTTTCACACAACTCTTGTTCAACTTTGAACTTGGGTAATTCTCTAATCATCTTTTTGCTTTGTATATATTTCAAGTGATGGAGACTAAAATGTCCAAACCTTCTGTGCCATGAAATATATAAGTTTTTTTTATATCCCTCGTTATCTTTGCTTGTTCTTTAATGATCTTCCACTTTAGAGGATAAGATTTCTTCACCATAGGAACCTACACCACTAGAGCATCCATCTTGTCATTCCTAACCATCTGAGATACACTCAGTATATTTTTATCCGATCTAGGGACCAAAAACACATCCCTAATCACTTTCCTTTCTTTCTTAGTTTGCACCTCAATATATCCCTTCCATGTGGTAGTGAGGACTTCACCATTTCCAACTCTAATAGGAACTTTAAATTTCATGTCCAGTGTAGTGAAGAACTCCTCCACCTTTGTCATGTGATTTGTAGCTATAATGTCGACCAACCAAACTTCTTGGTTAAAGCCTTTTAATGCTATGTGTGCTGTAGTGAAAAATGAGTTGTCTTCTTCTTCTTCTTGATTTACATGAGCTTGGTTTTAGTTAAATTTCTTAACTCCACATTCCCTTGAGAAATGTCCAGGTTTCCCACATGTATAACATTCCTTCTTGGTCTTAGATTGTCTCGGAAAATCTGTCCTTGCTTGTTTGTTTTAAAAGTAGTATTATGTCTCAAAGTGATTGTCTTTCTTGTAAATACCACACCATTCCTTGCCTTCCTGTTTTTAGTCACCCTTAGGATAGGGTTTCCTACTAAATCCTACCTTGCTGGTCATTTTGAACCCATTAAACTTACATTAAATGCTCCCTCCACACTTCCATGTCTATCATCGAGCCTTGCTTCTTGAGATTGCAGGGAGATGAGCAATTCTCCCACTGTTAAGATATTGAGATCCTTAGTGTGCTCTATAACTCCAACATAGGGATCAAACCTTTCTTGAAGTGAACATAGGATCTTGAAAACGAAAGTACCTTACCTAATATCATCCCCATAAGTATTCATTTCATTTCCAAGTTATGTGACTTTATTTGCAAAGTATTTTATACTTTCTTTCTCCCCTTGCCTTAGTGTATAATAGTTAGCCCTTAATCTTTGTAGCTTTATCATGGTTGTATTTGGATCTCATTGGAATCTATCTCTCAGCAAATCCCATGCATACTTAGAATTTTTCACGGATAGAAAAGTGAGCCTCAAATATTTCCTCTGTTACTACACTATAAAACAGTTGCAGTGTTGTCTGGTCTTTAGCCTCCCTTTCGTCCCATACGACTATTGTTTTCTATTGTTCTCCAGCTGTAGTTGCAACTCCTATAATAGGCATCTCAAGAAGTTTCTTTGTCACACCCTTCCATAGTTGCTTTGACCTTAGCATGGTCTTCATCTTTATAACCCATTGTATCATTTTCCATCAAATACTAGTATTTGTGGTGATGTCTTCACTCATGTCCTTTCTTTACAGAAAAAAATTTAGGGTTTTGTGTGTTTTTACCTTGCTAGATCTAGGGCTTTCTCGAGTGTCTCCTTGTTTTGTGTAGTTCCTTGTGCTTGCTTATCCTTCGTGCTTAGTTTTTTAGTAGTATCTTCAGCTCCCTTGAACCATGGAAGCTATGATACCAGTATCTAGTTTGATAGTTTCATGAGCTCCATTTGTTTAGCTCATGAACTTCTTCTCTTCTGCCTTAGTTTGTGCAAACAATAAACTAAAAATGAATCTCGGATTGAGTTATGATCTAAGATGATGTTTGAATGTGTGAGTGTTCTAGGTTTAGAAGGGAAAACAATAGACGTTTTTTGTTTGCCGCTAAAGGTGATACCATTTCACCTTCTTCTGAACTTCATATATATTAAAAGTTCATTACAAAAGACAATTTCCCATAGATACTATAATCTTTGTTTTCTATAGCCCTTCTGATTATTTTAACTGTTTCAAGTGTAGGAATTGTTAACTGAGCCATAATCTATTTGTTCTGGGACTTGGGCTTGAGCTGCATACAAGTTGGGCTTCTCCAATTTAGACCATGGTCTTTTTATTTTGTTTCCTCTTCTCGGGCTTGTATTTTTGTGAGCCTTTGTAAGCTTGTTTCCCTGATATGACTGAGTGTAGTTGATGTCGTTCAAGAAACATCAAACCCTTTCTCTTTTTTCGATCTTTCTGTCAAACTCTAGCTCCGCTCCATCTATTTCATCTATGGCTCGTGACCAAGGGAGATAGTCACATTCAGATAGAAGAGATGATATTGACGAACCGAGATAAGAGACTCAGTGTCAACAAACAAAAGAGGAAATGATGAGAGGACACAAACGAACTGAGAAAAAATAGGCGATATCGGTGAATCAAGATAGAAGACACCACATTGAAAAAATAAAAAGGGTAAAAATAAAACAAATAGGTGACATCAACGAACAAAGACTAAACACGAAAAAAGTTTGTCATACCACTCATGTGGTGCCGACCACTTATAACGTCTATTTTGTTATAGTATTTTAGTTCATTTTTATAGTTAGTTTAATCAATCAATTAGACTTTACCGAGCATTAAGCATCATTTAATCCTCTTTTGGCACTTTTCCGTGTTATTGCATGAAATGAAATATCGGGGTACAAACATGAGGAAATGAGACAAAAACCACTCTCTTATCAACAATACACGGTCAGAAACTAAGGATCATGAATTGAAGAAGAAAAATGGAAGCAAGAATGGCTGGAATACACATAGATACACGACTGGAACAAAAATGGAAACACCAGCCGCTGGTGCTGTCGCCAAACACAAGAATGGAAACTTGCTCGAGTAGTTCTTAGGAGGGCTAGGGTTAGAATGAAATGGAAGCTTGCTGGAAGAGGGAAGAGGCAACCACTGCAACAAAAATTGAAATCCAACCGCTGCAACAAAAAGGAAATGGTCAGCCGCGTACACAAAAAATGGAACATGGTTAGAGAAAAGGAAGGGAACCACATGACTGGAAAAGAAAGATGGAAACATTGGCCACTTATACAAGAATAGAAACGGCTACCAACAAGAGCTGGAAACTCACAAGAAATAGAAGTTCCAGCCGCTGCAAGAAAAGAAAACTTCAGCCGACTGGAACAACAAAAAGGAAACAAGGTTGCTGGAGTTGAAGGAATTGGAAGGACGACCAAAGAGGAAAGGAAGGAGAAAAGGAAAGAAAGGAAAGAGGAAAGAGAACATAGAGTTTAAGAGGGCAGAAGGAAACCGAACATAATACACACTATCCCACACACAAGAGAAGAAGAGAGAGAGAGAGAGCAGCACGCCGGAAGGTTGGAGACGGGGCGACGAACTCGGAACGCAGAGGAGCTATTCAAGACATCAATATTAGAATAGGGAGTAATCTCTTTGTTTATATATGTTGAATATAGATTTCTTTTTTGTTTTGTTTTCTATGTCCATGTCCGAGTAGTTTAGTAGCTACAGGTTAGAGAGCTTTGCCAATATGTAATGAAGTCTTATTCTTAATGCTTGGTGGTTCTTAATGCTGTTATTCTTGTATGCAACATGAATGAATGATTATGATATTTGACTGTTTTCAAAATGATTGGATGCTCTTAATGCTTTCGTTCTTGCACGCAATTTGAATGAATGATTGTAGAAGTTTAATGAATCTACGCCAGGGGATTAGCCTTTGGAAATTAGCCATGATTTAAGATCTCAATTGATTTAGAATCTATGCAAAGTCGGTCAATTGGATCTAGGGATTAGGATTGTGGTCCTAATGCATCTAGTAGGTGAGATTACAAAGCTAGGAGAATGGTAGTACGCACGCTAGGTAGTGGACAAGTCTACGCAAGTCAGTTCCAATATTAGAGCTTGAATTCCCTTAACTCGTGATAATATCTAAGACCAATGATCATGTTAGAATTTCATTGCATCAATGTGCATCTCTCGAACCTGTAGCATTTAGTTAATTGAATTTAATCGTTAATTAGTTCGTTTAGCTTTATTCGCATTCCAAGCACTTATTGATTTTAACTGTCCTATTCATAGTTTACTAGCTTTAGAGTTGCATCGATTCCTTTGTGTTCGACCCCGGTACCACACGATCCGTATTCTTGCCGAACCATTAGACTAGGTGATTATTATTTGAGATTAACCACATCAAGTTTTTGGCTTCGTTTCCGGGGAATTGATTACAGCTTTAGATTTAGGATAGTTTTGGATTAGGACATAGTCCTTTCTGGAGTCTGATTTGTTTTTCATGTTTTTGTTTTATTTTCTTTTTCTTGAGTCAAATTTTTTTATTTACCTCTCAAAGCCTAACCGATTCTTGTGTTTGTATTGTTTGAGGTACTTTATTGCGCGACAGCAAAGAAGAACAAATGGCAGAACGTCGCAACCTAAATGTGCCACCAATGCAAGTTGCATTAACCTATGGATCATACATGGCTCCTAGGCATAGGCAACTCTTATCTGGCATCCTTGGCAGGGACGCTCGCGTCGAATTACAACCAGCATTCATTCAAATGCTCGGCAACACAACGTACAGAGGGAGACCCATCGAGGATCCAAATGAGCATCTTACTCATTTCAAGATGCTTTGCCAAACTACTAGAGCGGGAGAAGGAGCCTCGGATGAGGACATCATGCTCGATGTCTTCCCATGACATGGTTCTTCCCTCAAATTAAAGCTTAGGTCGCTAAAAATCAGATTAACACATTTTTCCAAGAAGCAGCTGAGAGTTTATACGAAGCATGGGAATGTTTCAAAGGTTATCAACGCCTTTGCCCACATCACGGCATGGATCAGAGTTATCTCATACACAATTTTCTATAAGGACTCATGGATAACACGAGGATTTTGATGATAGCCGCTGCTGGAGGTTCCGTGAGTAATCTCATATTCCCAGAAATCGAAGACTTGATCGATCATATGGCCGATGAGGGCAGCGACGCTGCTGGAGAATACAGCCGCAACACTCCAGCAAGAGTGGCTCATATGAACGACTCACATGCTCTTTACGCTGGTTTAGCCGAAATGAATGATCAAGTCACGGGGGTTTATAATATTTTGTCGGAATTGCATCGTCACGTTACTCGGAGAAGTCATGGGAATAAGAAGTTTGAGGGTATGAGGAAGTAAACTACGTGGGAAACAATCAACCTCTTGGGAACACATACAACCCCATATGGAGAGATCATCCAAACTTCTCCTATAGGAATTCTGATGGTTCGTTGAATGCGCAACATCTATCGGGAAACTTTCAGCTGCGAGTGATGCAAAGGAATCAGAACTTTCAGCCAAGGACGCAGCCCCAAACTCAGCATTATCAGCCACGTGTACCTCCTCCTCCGCATCAAGAAGCTAACACTGATATTATGTCTATGCTCGCTCAAATCTTACAAGGACAGAAAGATCAATACACTGAACTTAGAGGGATGAGTGTGGATCATGATGACGTAAAGAAGAAAATTGTGCGGGTTCAAATGCACCTAAAGATCTTAGACAATCAGGTTGCACAAATTGTTTGAAACTCCTCCAAACCGCAAGGAGTTCTACTGGAGCAAAAATGGAAACACCAGCCGCTGGTCTTCAAAAATGGAAACATGCTGCCGCCAAACACAAGAATGGAAACTTGCTGGAGTAGTTCTTAGGAGGGCACAGTTAAAATGAAATGGAAGCTTGTTGGAAGGGGAAGAGGCAACCACTGCAACAAAAATGGAAATCCATCCGCTGCAACAAATTGGAAATGGTCAGCCGCCTACACAAAAAATGGAACATGGTTTGAGAAGAGGAATGGGAACCACATGGCTGGAAAAGAAAGATGGAAACGTTGGCCACTTATACAAGAATGGAAACGGCTACCAACAAGAGCTGGAAACTCACAAGAAATAGAAGTTCCAGCCGCAGCAAGAAAAAGAAACTTCAGCCGACTGGAACAACAAAAAGGAAACAAGGCTATTGGAGTTGAAAGAATGTGAAGGACAACAAAGAGGAAATGAACAAGAAAAGGAAAGAAAGGAAAGAGGAAAGAGGACATAGGGGTTAAGAGGGGAGAACAAATGCAAACAGAATACACACAATCTCACACACAACACACACAAGAGAACAAGAGAGAGATAGCAGCACACCAGAAGGTTGGAGATGGGGTGACGAACTCGAAACGTAGAGGAGCTGTTGAAGATATCGGAAATAGAATAGGGAGTAATCTCGTTCATTATCTATGTTGAATATAGATTTCTTTTGCGTTTTGTTTTCTAAGTCAATTTCTAAGTAGTTTAGTAGCTACGAGTTAGAGAGCTTTTGATATGATCCTGGAAAACGTCGAGGACGCAACCCGAGCCGTGGCGAATGAAGAGGACGTGACCCGTGCTAGGGCTAGAGAGGAGGAAGCTTTGACTTTACTAGTAGGTCCCCTGACCTGAGCTAAAGCTAAGAGACTCAACGAGGCGATCGTCGGGATTCTCACGGCCGTTCAAGTTCAGGACGAATACTCGAGTCCTCAAGAAAATTCCAACATCCGCGTTATACTTCAAGCCAAAGCTCAACTCGCAATGATCAACAATTAGGGTAAGTGTTTCGTGTGTGCTCTTTTTCCACCGTTGGTTTTGTCCCACGTGGTTTTCCAATGGCGGATTTTTAACGAGGCCACGACTCACTTCCGTTTCCTAATTGTTGATCTGAGACTTCATACGATTAATCGTATCGAAGTAACCTATCTTACGATTATATTTTTTATTTTTGTATTTAGATATTTTAGGTCATTTAATTCGAGCCGTGCATGGCTTTTAAGCATTTAATGTTTATTAAAGTCTTGCATGGCTTTCTTTGACTACTTATGGCCAGCCATGGAGGTGTAGAAGAACAACTTTGAATTTTGAATTTTAATCTTTGATTTCTCTTTGAGAATTCTTCCTTGTTGGTGAGTAATATCCAGCAAGCGTTGGTGTGTATGTGCCCATTCCCCCCCCCCCCACCTTGTGTAAGGAGTCTTCTGACTCGGTTGCAGCAAGGACTATCCTTCCCACCTTCATACAAGAGTGTCGTTCCAGTGAGGATTGCGTCAAGTGGTATCAGAGCTCGCTCTACAAAAGGTTGGTTCATTTTCGGCTATTTGGTTGTTCTTAGACTGTAGTTAAAATTGAACCGTGCGTAGTCTCTGTTCGTTGCTATTGTATATTGTGTGTTATGAGTCTTGGTTGCTCGTACGCTATTTGTTTCGTTTATGGGATACTTTGGCATGCTAGTGTGCAGGTTGTCCGTGAATTATATCAAGATTTGGGAAAACCGAAACTCTAACGTGAAATTATATCAAGATTTGAGAAAACCGAAACAGAAGATCAAAATTTATAAATGAACTCATTGTATACTTGATGCAGCGGAATAGATATTCTGGCTCTTAGTGCAAAACCGAAAACTCGATACTGATGGGATGTATCAAGAAACTGTGATTCTCTCTGAAGTTTTTTGTAAACGTAAGTGATATAATGAAAATCACTATTCTAGAAATCAAATGAATCTAATTTATATAGGCACGTGAACCAAAAACTATAAACCGATAGATAACCGGTTAATTCTGATTCTCAATTGTATCGTTTAATTTCGCTCATCATGAAATATAAACGATGCTATCAAAGTTCTCTATGCATGTAATCATCCTCATTCAATTTAATACCGAAGTCCAATCAATTAAACTTATATCCGATCAAATTTAATTTAGATTAATCTGAATGACAACATTTATTCCAAAATTATTTACATATATCGGTCTACTTAAATATAAGACTAAATATCTTATATCTTTGCTCAATAGAACGAGATATTAATTTCAAAAAGAAATAAAGCTTGAATTCAATACATTAATTTTGTTATTTAAAAAGAAAAATAAACGTTTTCACTAGGAAGAAAAATAAATCTTTTCACTGTTATCTCTCATGCATTTACGACATTATTTTCTTAAACGAAACAGATAATATGTGTTAACAAAAATAAGGATTTTTTTAAATAGAATGGAATTTTCTCTTTCCAGATGCCTCAGCATCAAATCTCTCCATTTAGGATTCTTCAAATATACAAAAATCTTACAAAAACAAAATTGAAGAAAAAGAAGAATTCACTCTTTTGGATTCTAGCGTCCTTCGTTTCCCTCGAAACTTTCATGACTTTTTTTTTCTCTGAGTTTCGCGTACATACATACATTCATTCATACACACGTGTATATATATATCTACTATGCTGCGTCCTGAGATCTGGAGGTTGAGCGGCGCAGCTTGGCGCGAGCCTCTGTGATGGGTGATCGCGGAATCGTATCGGGAATGTTTACTCCGCCTTCATCAACGCCGTGAAAATGACCGTCGACCGCAGAGGTTAGTGGCGCGTCTCGACCGGGAGTCGGCGGCGGCCACTTCTTACCTCTGCTCGTTTGCTTCTCAAGCGATCGGAGAGCCGACAGTGTTTTGTTCAGCGGCCGCGGCTCCCGCTTCTGCGTCTGCGGCGGTGGCGACAGCGGCTCTGAATCCGTTTCCGGTGGTGAGGGCGATGACGAGGACGACGTTGGAGCGTTTACGTTTCGATGCTTTCGTTCTTGCACGCAATTTGAATGAATGATTGTAGAAGTTTAATGAATCTACGCCAGGGGATTAGCCTTTGGAAATTAGCCATGATTTAAGATCTCAATTGATTTAGAATCTATGCAAAGTCGGTCAATGTAGATATATATCGATTATAACGCGTCTGACGTTTTCTTTAAAATCGTTCCATGTTTATATAACTTGAATTAATTGTACCTGTCCATTGGTCTGTGGAGTCGAAAAACGCACGGATTGCGTTAGGACATACTCAAAAACTTGAGTAAGAGTAGACTGTCCCATTGAGGCAAAATTTTGCCAATAATAAATTATGAAGTCCCAAACTCTTGCTCTCATCTCCATTATCTTTCTATCAATTTCAGTCTCATGTTGTGCTATGTAAGGTCTCAACAAAGTCCCATACACATGTCTGGTTCCCTGCATTTGAAAATATAATTTTCACTCAAAATTCAGTAATTAGTATATATAAACAAACTTTCTGCTCAAATCAAATTATTGGTACGAGTGAATCGATATTATATATTTTATAACTATCGATATAAAATTTCTAACATTACCTTTGTCTTAGGGTACCATAGATACACGAAAAACAGCACCTTCATTTCCCCGTAAAATGGCAACCTTTAAATTAGAAAAATAAGTAAGCAAGAAATTTATATATATATATATATATATATATATATGTTAGCAAAGCAATGAAATTTAGATAAATGTAATATTAACGAGACTATTTACCATGAGATGAATATATCTCCTACCCTCTCAAATGATGTTACAAGGGCCACAAGGATCCTAACCCACATACGAAAATTGATCATAAATTACGATCTTTAACTATAAAAAAAAAAACAATAAATAAAGCTCTTCACATATTTGAATATACACATATATAATATTTTTATGATTTATTACCAGTATTGGCACCAAAATCTGAGTTCTTCGATATCAACTCTATTTTTCTCTACTGTTTTATAGCATTCAAATGCCGGATATGTGTATCCAAGAATCAATCTGTCATTTCCGATCAAATTCAAATCGATAATATAGGTTATACACAAGCATATAAACAAAAGCAGAAAAAAAAAAGATTGAAAGGTTTTAGAGTATACAGAAAGAATCTTGTAATAAAATCTCCCAACATAATGGATCAACTTGGATCAGAGCAATCCCTATATTCATGCAAAATAAAAAAAGAATTAATTAAATAAATACGAATAAATTATTCATTGTAATGGAGGATGAAGAACAATATTATCAAAAGATGAACGGATAGATGAGTCGAGAAACGTGAACCTGATGAAAAAGAAAGATCCAAAGACTTCAAAAAAGGTCTCACAATATGATGAAGAAGAAAAAAAATCAATCTTATCTTGTTTTGGGAGGAACACAGAAGAATCAAACTGCATAAAATTAAAATCAAATGATTAAAAAGAAACCATAAATTTAAATAAGGAATATATGTGTTTCTTAATACAAACCTCGACGAGAGAATGTCCCCTGCTTCTCCCGAAGAATTTAGAGAGAACAAAAAAAAAAAGACTTGAAACTCCAAAAGAGAGGCAAACAAAGGAAATAAAATAGTGTGTGTGTTTATATATAGTAAAATTGGGCAAATATTAAAAATAAATTCACAAAAATCTGGGAAAAAAATAAAAGGTAAATGAATAAATAAGTTGTTGTTTTAGACGCTTACTATTTCTGAAGGGTATGAAGAACGGGTCTACCGTTTGATCGTTATTTTAACAGTTATTTTAACAGTTGAAGATTATTTCCATAATTTGGAGGTTATAATCGAAAACGGATCAAAGTGATTTTTTAAAGACTTTGTTTTATTATTGTTGTTATTATAATAGATTATAAAAAATGGATTATTTACATCCTTAATTTTAAATTAATAATGGTAATTAACAATATCAAATGCATCCATATTATGAGAAAATTCAAAATTAAAAGGATATATATTAGAATCAATGGTGTAAATTTGATCTTATCAATATGTTAGATATTTTGAGAGGAAATTAGAAGTAATATTTCTCATTTTTCATATTTGAGAAATGGTTTTGTATGATTAATAATAAAATTAATTAAAATATTTAAAATCAAATAAATAGGTCCATATTCTACGGATTAGGAATAACACAATATAACAATATCTTTATATTAAAAAAATATTGAAAGACATGAATTTATTAGTCACATATTAGGAATTAAATATGTGTATATTATTTGTTTGATTTAAATTGTTGGATTTGATATATCATATCAGTTTGGAATTTTTGGATAAGAGGCACATTTTCAATAGATGATTCGATACGATATACCATATTAGAAGCCGATCAAAGTTTAAATATAGAAAGGTATAACAATGTATTCTTAAAGCCAAAATTATTTTGCTACACATAGTATTTGTATCTCAATCAATCATGGTTATTAATTGGACCGAACACAGGCATTACTCTGTTTTCTCTCTTTTGAACATGTTGCAGGAGATGCAACATGCCACTTTTCTCTTTCACTTTCATATAATATATATATATATATATATATATATTATCAACTAAATATAACTCAAATTATTTTTATAGCATATTGATTATCGCATGAATGCTTTTAGTTATAGTATAAGTTCTTATTGATTCTGATAAATATTTGGTCTCCCTTGACTTTCAGTTAAGTATACTTGTTAAAATCTGCATTATTGTGCTGATGCAAATATATTTTTATTATCAATTAAAATAAAAAATAGTTTTCATATATAAAATCAAATAAAATAATTAGTAACTGGTTTGGAAATTTTTTCTTTAGATTTAAATAATTAGAAATAACATTTTATGTGACATTTTATATTTTAATGATGATTTTATTTTAAAAATAACTTTTAAAAGGAAAAGTTTGAAATGCAATTGACACGGAAAACAAAAGTTTTATGTTTTATATAGAGAACTTATAAAAATTTAATTTCTCTCATTTTATATGAAGAGATTTTGTGATATAGTGGATATCATAAATGTTAGTGCCAGTCACGTTAGGAAAATATGTATGAGCTAGTCTTCGGCTAAAAGGGATAAATAATAATAAAAAATAATAAAGTATTTTTTCTATACTATATATTCACATGGATGGGCTTTTTTGTTGGTCCATTATAAACAGAAATTCGTGGATTTCTTATATTAAAAAATTGTAGGATATTCTTAAGAGAAATGAAAAATAGGCTTAAAGATGCCATTAGGCTTGAATTGTTTGGGCCTAATGGGTATGTTCGAGTTCGAAGCCGACCTAACGTTTAGAGTCGGCGTTTCGGGTTTCGAGGCGGGTTTCTTGGGTTCGGGTTGGGTTCGAGTTTTTCGGGTTCTAAAAATTGAACCCATAAAAACCCATTTGGTTTTCAGGATGGGTTCCTCGGGTTTCGGGTTGGGTTCGGGTTGTTCGGGTTCTGAAATATTGAACCCAGAAAAACTCGAATTGTGTTGGGTTCGTTCGGGTTCATTCGAGTTCTTCGGGTTCTTCGGGTTTTCAATGGGTATTTCGGGTTTTCAATGGTTATAAAACAATGCTAAAACTCCATAAACTCCATAAACAACAAAAAAAAAATACAATGCTAAAACTCCATAAACAACAATACCAAATAAACATTTAAAAATAGTTCCAAGTAAAAAATCCGTAAATTCAATTCATTCGTTCTTGTTCTTGAAGAAGACTTCTTCTACTCTGAAAAACGCAAAATAAACTTCTTCAACCTGAAATTTAAACACTTTTTACGAGTTTAAACACTCGTAAACTTCTCAATTGTTGCCGATGTCGCAACCCTTTTGTTCGATTGAACTTCATTTTCACCGGAATCAAAAACTGTCATTTCCATCTGAAACATAAACCAGAAACCAAACCCGTAAACAATCCAGAGACCAAACACGAATACACGAATCGAACAACACAGTGTGGAGCAGAGAGCAAAGGTCTAGTTTCTTCTTTTTTATTCCCGTTTTTTAACTTTGTTATGGTTCATTTCACATAGATCATGCATGTCCTTTAACAGTTTTAGCAGCCTATAACTCGAGTACTAAGTATGCCTGACTGTTTGTGTAGGGTGAAATTCATAAACATGGTGCTGAGGAGATGAAAATCTCAAGCAATACAGGGTAGGGCTTCTAGAAGAGGCAGATTAGTTTGGTCATTTCATTACAAAATTTTTACCTCTCACCGATGCAAAGCGACGGACGGCGGATGAGGGCGAGCGAAGTGACGGCGGATGAGGGCGAGCGAATCGACGACGGATGAGGGGGAGCGAAGCGACGGCGACCGGCGACCAGCGGACGGAGATTAGGGTTGACGACGGACGGAAAATATGGGGGAGAGCCGAGCCGAGCGTTTGAGAGAGCGAGAGGGAAATTAGGGCGTGCGGCAGCAGCAGACAGAGTGAATGAGAGAGAGGGAGGTAAAACGTAACTTAGGATTTTTTTTTGTTTCGGGTTCCTCGGGTTCTCCCGAACCCAACTCGGACCGACCCGAACCCGTTCGGGTTCCAGATTCAGAACCCATATGGGTTTTAGACAGAACCCGTTTATCTCGCGGGTTGGGTTCCTCGGGTTGGGTCGGTCCGGGTCGGTCCGGGTAACCCGAAACGCCCACCCCTACTAACGTTGACGAAAAACCTAAACAATTTGAAAAAATTAAACGCTTTTATAGCCTTGAATCCCCAACATTGCTCTGCATATTTTAATAGAAAAAGATTATATCATAGTCTTGATTAGATCTCTTGATTATATATTTTAATTTTTGTATTTCCGTTATTATTAGATTCTTTGATTTTATTATTTAGTTTTCGTAATCTTAGCTATCTCTGGAACTATATAGATGTACTTGACAGTCAAACATAATAATTTTTTTTATGGTATCAGAGCACAATATTCACCAAACGGTGTAATTTTTTTCCGACGGCCTCTCTTCTCATATGGAACCGACGGTAATCCCATCGGCTCCTCCACGTCGAGTGACAATGTCACTCCTTTCAATCCGGCCAACCCTCTATCCATATTGATTCATATCAATGTATCTAATGTTACTAAACTTACCACCACCAACTACATCACATGGAGCATGCAAATCCGAGCCCTCCTTCAAGGATACAATCTTGAAGATTTCCTCGAGCCAACATTGGCTCCTTCGGCGACAATGGTCGTCAACAATGATGTCGTTCAGAACCCCGTCTATGGGCCCTGGTTCTGCCAGGACCGTCTTATTTTCGTGGCTCTCCTTTGCTCGATCTATGCGTCGTGTCAAGCTCTCATCGCCTCTGCTCCAACGTCCGGCGCTGCTTGGACCATACTCGCTGCCACCTACGGCCGCTCTAGTCGAGGGCATCTGAAGCAAATCAAAGATCAGATGCGGAGATTCACCAAAGGCGTCCAATCCATCGACGACTACATGAATTTCTTCAAAATTCAAGCCGATGAACTTGCTCTATTGGGTAAGGCGATAGATCATGAAGATCTTCTTGATTTGATTCTTGCAGGTCTAGGTGATGAGTACAAGTCCACCAAAGATGTTGTCAACGCTAAAGATACCCCGATATCTTTCGTTGAGTTACATGAGAAGTTGGTAAATCAAGAGGTTGATCTGCTTATGCTTCAACCTCTTCTGTCTGTGACTCCAATCTCGGCTCACAATGCTCAGTCAAAGCCCCATGGGCAGTGGCGTCCTGAGTCCCGACTCTTCTTTGACAACCGCACTCACGACTCTCGTACTCCCTCAAGCCACGATGGTCGTGGTTATCAAGGCAAATGTCGATTATGTAGGGTTCATGTCACAGCGCCAAAACATGCCGCCTCCTTCACAATGCATCAGTTCCCTCCAATGCTTCTCCTAATGGTTCACGGAGCTCATCCTCTTTGCGGCTGAGTGCACACCATGTCTCCGTCAATCAACCGTCAACACCAATTTGGCTTCTTAACTCCGGAGCATCGTATCACGTCACTATAGATCTGGCTAATCTCTTGCTCCACTCTCTTTACACCGGCCCGCATGGAGTAGTCATCGGTGATAG
The DNA here is from genome assembly GCA_036759665.1 of Gynandropsis gynandra. NCBI lineage: Eukaryota > Viridiplantae > Streptophyta > Magnoliopsida > Brassicales > Cleomaceae > Gynandropsis > Gynandropsis gynandra. The sequence goes on from CM071861.1 coordinate 11,968,555, forward strand.
CTCGGGTCTTGAAATAACACATACCGGTTCTATGCTCCTACCCTCGCCCTCTCATTCACTTTCTCTAAATAATGTCCTATGTGTTCCCCATATGCATAAAAATCTTATCTCCATTCACCAACTTTGTACTAACAACAATGTATCGGTTGAATTTTTCCCTTCCACTTTTCAGGTGAAGGATCTCAACATGGAGGCAACTATAACAACGGGTAAACTCCATGATGGTGTGTACGAGTGGCCTATCAAATCCATCCTGCATCATCCCGTCCCACACTCATCCGTCCACGCTCTCTCTGCGTCTAAAACTACTTTATCCAAGTGCCATTCTAGATTAGGTCATCCTTCTCTTGAAATTCTAAATAAAATTGTTTCCACTTACTCTCTCTCGATAATAAGTTCATCAAGTCGTTCATTGTCTTGTGAGGCGTGTTCTATTAATAAAATTCATAAGCATCCTTTTCACACTTCCACAATCACTTCTTCTCGGCCAGTAGAATTTTTGTTTTCCGATGTTTGGACGTCTCCTGTATCTTTGTTTGATGGTTTCAAATACTACTTATATTTGTTGACCATTTTACGAGATATACATGGTTATATTCCCTTCAACGCAAATCACATGTTTTCGATACTCTCGACACCTAAATCTCCTAACCAAAAAAACGTGCAATCCTACCTCCCGACAGAGATTAACTCACGATTACGGTAGCATTAAACACACAATCCTAATTCCTAAGTTGATTAACCGACCAGCTAGATTCTCATTAATCGAACTTAATCAACACTCAACGATTCCGGATTCATAATCTAACCTCCCGGCTAAACACGAATTCCTAGGTTACTAAGCGCCCAACACAAATATAAAGCGTTATGATGTTGATTGTAAAACCGAAATACAAGAAAACTTCGAAAGGTCTAAGCATTAACGCATAATTACAAGCATCCATTACAAATCCGACAATCCTAACCGTTAGCTAGAGGCTTATTCACTCATGGATTTTACTGTAAAACAAGAGAAATTAACCATAGAAATGATAAAGAGTAAGAAATACGATTCCTCGATCTTCCATATCTTGTTATCGATGTTCGTATTGTTGTTTCTCTTCTTCTCCAGCTTCTCCTGAGTTTCTCCTTGTGTTTTTCAGTCTCTTTCCTGGCCTAAGCCACCGTCTCTACCCTTGGCCGCCTCTTCTTCCCCTTATTTTTCATTCAAAACCTAAAACTAGTTAGGTCCTAGAAAGGCGACCCGCGCGGGCTAAGGCTCAATCGGTGGGCTGTGTGCTCCTCAACCAGCCCGAACGTTTTCCCGACTCGTGCTACTTCCGCTGGAACGACAGCTTGTGCGGGCTCCTTAGCCAGCCCGTGTGGGCTCGTTATGTTCAACCCAATCCGAGCGTGTTCCTTAGCTCCCCGTGTCGTGCAACATGTGCTGGAGTTACAGCCCACGCGGGGCCTCTTCGAAGCCCGAGTGGGCTGTGTTAACTTCTTGTTTTCACTCCTTTTGCTCGATGCTCAGGTGTTTCGTTTGGTTCTGTGGCTTGAAGTTGTTCCGAATGGTTTGTAGCTCCCATTATGTGCAGTTGAATCCAGGAATCGATATTCTAAAGCTCGAATAGGCCTTGTCGCCTTAAAACCTGAAAATCAACAAAAAGGAGTATATAGAGACTGTTCGTGTCAGTTTTGTAATTCGTGCTATGCAAACTATATGAAAATGATGCAAATGCCTAGCCTAAAACTATCACACACTACGTGTTATCAAACTCCCCCATACTTGAACCTTTGATTGTCCTCAAACAAAACTAGCACAAATTTTCCGAAAAATCAGTCATCATGCACAACAACGCGTCACACGAACATAGACTTAGGTGAACCTAGTTCAGACTTCTATCGACCGAAAGCCACGAGCCATGCAATCCAACATATCGACAAAGTTCATTTCACTACCCCTAGATAACATCCAAGCAATCGTCATACCAAATTAATCATGAATAAGTGAGACATTATTCCTAAAGATATTATCTTCTTTTTTTTTCTTTCTTTTTTTGTCTTTCTTTTTTTTCTTTTTTTCACGCTCGGTTTCTAGGACATCGATGTCGAAGAGGGTGACTTTTTACTTAGACCCAGGTTGCCAATTGACACACTCATAAGGTCTTATAACCTTAGCGGGGTGAAGATCATCTCAAACCCGTAGGACGTAGAAGAGTGCCTCATTCCACCACATAGACTCGGACCATCGAGATCGATGCACTCATGTCAACATAAGACGAAAACAGTTAGAAGTTTATTCTATTGATTGACAGCGGAGTGTAAGCGCATGGATTCATAAAAATAAAGAAAATATAAAAGGTGTCTCACTTAGCAAAGAGAATGATATACACGGAGATATAGATACTTGGACTGAAACCTAGGGGACGGAATACAACTATGAGCCAATGATTCATGCACAACTACTAGACTAGTCGGTATCTATAAGTCCTTTTCAGCAATCCTAGGCTTTTGTTTCCGATTCAACAAAGTTGCGCAAAGATGACTAAAGTTTGTAGTATCATACTAGGTATCCAGTAGAAATCCTAAGAATTAAAAAAAATAAACATCTAATCCTAATCCTAATCGCAATCATATCACTCAAAGAGTGTACCCCCAAACTTGAATGAAACACAGTCCCGGTGTTCAAAATCTATGAGAGGAACTCGCATGCCCAAACTCGGGAGAGGATAAACAAATTTAACGTGTGCACCTTGTGCATTCTTGTTGTCCCGAGTTGGTGGTGCGACTGGACGATGCATACGTCTCCTTTGTTGTGGATGATATCAAAGTAGAGAACCTGTGAAAAAGAGTCACACAATCCAAAAGAGAGAGTAACGAGGCAGCTGATAGAGTTCATGCATACGAAAAGAAAAATAATTAAGTTCTGAAAATAAAAAAGAAGTAAAAAGGATACGAAGCTCAGGTTGCCTCCCGAGAAGCGCTTGTTTAAGGTCTCAAGCTTGACCAAGCTCTACTCATCATATCGAGGTGGGCGTCCTTGTTGTTGTCTTGCGCGAGGTCATGTGTGCAGTCTCCTTCCCGTTGGGGTCCCGAATCCTATGGCACATACTGATGCTTTCTCAATCCTCCAATCGGGTCGAAAATGCTGCTCGGATGGAGGAGAATCTGAAATATTGTTGATAAGGAATGCTCGATTGGGCGTAAAACTCAGATTCCTCCGACTTCTTGGAAAGTCAATCCGTGCGGTTGTTTTCCCCATAAGCTCGGTTGTGTTGCTCTCAAAGGAAGAACCTCTATCGTGTTTAGTGTACAGCTCGGCGGGACTGTTATCAGCTTCATCGTTCATCTCTTTCAACTTCACCTTAGGCGCCTTGTCAATGCTCCAATTATGTGTTGGGCGTTTGGTGTAACTCCTTGACATTTCGGGAGTGTTTATACACAGATGCTCATCGCATGTATCTTGGGTCGCATTGGATTCTGCTTGGGTGGTGTGGAAGCCTCGGACCAAGGGTTCCTTCTTCTTTCCTTCATCGAGCAGCTCGTTTAGGTCGTTACATAATCCTTCTCTAGCTGCTGTGATGGAAGCTTCACCTTTTTCAAATGTCGAAGGAATGGGCTGATCCACCATTGTCTTGCACTGATTTTTGGGAAACGACAAAGGAGGTGGCCTCGAGGCTGGTTTTACGTACTTCTCCTCTTCCTCCTCAGCTTTCTCCTTAAGCTCGACAAGGGCATCTTCCACTATTTCTTGCGCTAATTGCACGACCTGCATCTGCAAATGTCTAAGATGGTATTGAATGTCCTCCATTTGCTTCTTGGCATTGTCTTGCCCTGCCTTCACTTCCATAATTAAATTGCTTTGATATTGCTGCTCTTGGAAGAAGCGGACCAACATGGTGGTAATATCGGGGGCCGCTTCGGGTTGAGTCAATGGTAGCGCATGTGGCTGACAACTTTGATTATGGGGCTGTATCCTCAGCTGAAAATTTCCCGGTAGATGTTGCGCACCCAACGCACCGTTGGGGTTCCTATACGAAAAGTTTGGGTGATCTCCGCATCCGGTGTCGTTGATGCGTTATCAAAGTTAAACAAATGACCTAAACTACCTACAAGTGCATGGCACGTGTGTAGTACTTCAGGTGTCGATCCCATAGGGACAACGCAACACAACTTAAACTCAAACTATGAATCAAACATGCTAACGAAAGAAATATGGTTTTAAGAATGAAATACTAAAAGCAAATAAACAAACTAGTTCTTAAGAATGAGACAAACGTTCCAGGAAATCGGTTTCACCACAAGACTACCGAAACCAACAATCAACCTATCTATCATGCAATCTCAGTCAAGTTATCTAAGGCAAACGATCCTAATATGATATCTACCCTCTCTCGAGGAATAGACACGTGATCTAGTCAAGTTATCCGCTACTTTCGTGGCTGACACCTTAAACTAAACCCATAAGACCTATGATTCATCCGATTTACCCTCAACTGCTGCTACCCTACTTTCGTGGCCTAACCTCGGTTGTTCTAAACCTGATCTTCTAGGAAGAGAATTCTCCTTTCGGTCCTTCTCCTAATCCCTAACACATGCATCTATGTGGCCAACGCAAACACAAGTAAATTAAGCACTCAGAAAAGAATAGATAAACGAAAACGGGAAGATGCATTCAAAGATAAATCAAAAGTGGTTCCGGGATAGCCATGGGCTAATCCCTTCTCCTAGAACAAACAAACTACTCGCTCATGCGCCCGTAAACAATCATAAACGAAATAGAAGGTCTAAGAAACATGAAAACCAAACGAAACTGAAGTGTCGGGTTGATCTCCAATACTCCTTGTAAGTCTCCTTCGCAAGAACCTCCTTCTCTTCCCTTTCTCTCTTCGATCAGAACTGAAAACTTAGTGAATGAGCTCGACCTCTCACTCCTCTCCTCTTCTTTCCTTCCACTTTTCTTTCCTTTTCTCCCTCTCTCTCCTTCTGGACGTTCATTTATTCCTTATGTTGTAGCAGCCACCGATTGTTGTCTTTTTATGAGTTTCCATTCTTGAATAAGTTGGGTGACGTTTCCATTAGTTTCACCAGCAAAATATCACTTATTCCTCTTCTCTAAAGTTGTTTTTCTTATTGCATAAGTCCCCAACAAACTTCCATTTGTTTTAAGTCAAATTAACTTATTTGGAGTTGTAGGTGACGGACGCGACCCGCGCGGGCAGGGTAAGTGACCCGCTCGGGTACGGTGCGGAAGATCGCGCAAGAACGCGATGGAAAAGAGGCTGCCCGCTCGAGCTCAAGGGCTGCCCGCTCGGGCTCATGGTCTGCCCGCTCGGGCTCAAGCCCCGGGCGTGGTATTTCTCACCCGACTCGTGCTAAATTCCCTGGACAAAATCGCCATAACAAATGCCCGCTCGGGCTAGGGATAGCCGCGCGGGTAGTGGCTATTCCATGCCGATTCTCGTCCTGTTTGTCCCGTGATGATCCTCGATGTGGGTACTTTGTCTCGTGCACGTCCTTTGGCTCCAAAATGAACCGAATACGCATAAAAACCTGTAAGAAAATGAAAACACGAAAACAAGTAAAACGGATATGGAATCATACGTAAAGCATCACATATATATCATAAACATCTCTAAAATCGTGCAAGAAATATGTATGAAAACGAGATTAGGTTATTTCTTGCACGATTTTTCGTTGGGGTTCCTATACGAAAAGTTTGGGTGATCTCCGCATCCGGTGTCGTATGTGTCTCCCAAAAACTGATTATTACCCATATGCTTGAATTCCTCATAACCCCAAACTCCTTGGTTCCATGATTTCTCCGGGTAGTGTAGAAGATGTAATTCGGATAGGAGATGGTAGAATTTCTCTAAGCGCTGCATTGCTTAGCGTTTGAATTAAGGCTCGATAAAGAGGAAGTAAAAAATGCAGAAAAATAACAAAGATTATATGAAATATTAAATCTTAATCTAGCGAATTCTTAATCTAGACCGTAATTACTTCCTCGGCAACAGCGCCAAAAACTTGATGTGCAAACTATCAAGCAATAAAAATGCCTAATATCGACTTACCGCAAGAGTACGGATCGATGTAATACAAGGGTCAAACTCTGGGGACTAATGCAACCTAAGCTATGAATACAACTAAACTAAGACGGGTTGAATTGATGGAGATGTGGGACTAATTTCTAAGACACTAAATTGAATTGTGACAGCGATGGGGAGACGTGAAAAACTTGATAATTAAGACTACTATGGGTTTCAGATTACCGGGATTTGCAAGGACGCAACTAACAAAAACTCATGAACCTATCGAAGTATCTTGATGACGGGGAATTCATGCTCATAAATAAGGAATGGCTCTCTCGATACCTAAACCTCCTAACCACAACAACGTGCAATCCTACCTCTCGGCAGCGATTAACTCGCGATTATGGTAGCGTAAGCACGCAATCCTAATTCCTAAGTTGATTAACTGACCGGCTAGATTCTCATTAATCGAACTTAATCAACAATCAATTATTCCAGATTCATAATCTAACCTCCCGGCTAAACATAAATTCCTAGGTTACTGAACGGCCAGCATAAGTATAAAGCGTTTACGATGTTGATGTTGTAAAACCGAAATACAAGGAAATTTTGAAAGGTCTAAGCTTTAAGCATAATTACAAGCATCCATTACAAATCCGGCAATCCTAACCCATAGCTAGAGGCTTAGTCACTCATGGATTTTACTGTAAAACAAGAGAAATTAACCCTAGACATGATAAAGAGTAAGAAATACAATTCCTCGATCTTCCCTATCTTGTTATCGATGTTCGGATTGTTGTTTCTCTTCTTCTCCAGCTTCTTCTGAGTTTCTGCTTGTGTTTTTCAGTCCCTTTCCTGGCCTAAGCCACTGTCTCTACCCTTGGCCGCCTCTTCTTCCCCTTATTTTTTCGTTCAAAACCTAAAACTAGTTAGGTCCTAGAAAGGCAACCCTCGCGGGCTAAGGCTCAATCCGCGTACTGTGTGGTCCTCAACCACCTCGAGCATGCTGATAAGCTCCGCAACTTGTGCTACTTCCACTGGAACGGTAGCCCGCTTGGGCTCTTTAGCCACCCCGCACGGGCTCGTCAAGTTCAACCCAATCCGAGCATGTTCCTTAGCTCCCCGAGTCGTCCAACATCTGCTGCAGTTACAGCCCGCGCAGGGCCTCTTCCAAGCCCGAGTGGGCCGTGTTAAATTTGGTTTCGTGGCTTGAAGTTGTTCTGAATGGTTTGTAGCTCCCATTATGTGCAGTTAAATCCAGGAATCGATATTCTAAAGCTCGAGTAGGCCTTGTCGCCTTAAAACTTGAAAATGAACAAAAAGGAGTACATAGAGAATGTTTGTGTCGGTTTTGTAATTCGTGTTGTGCAAACTATGTGAAAATGATGTAAATCCCTAGCCTAAAACTAGCACACACTACGTGTTATCAAAGGCCAAGTACAAATATGACCATTGTGACCTTTTTTTTACCATTGTGACCTATATGACCTTTGTGACCTGTGTGACTGTTGTGACCTTTGCACATGTATCCTATAATGTTGTTATGTATTTGGAGAAAGATTAATTTGATCTCGTTAAGAAGGCAAGATGAAAATTAAGGGTGAAAGGTACAACTTATTAACCACTAACGGGGTCGAGTCAATAAATTCCACATTGAAGACGTCAAAGAAGTTTTTGGTCCTAGTGCTTGTCGATGTTTGTTTAGGAAAGACGGTGGAATGGTTCAATAGTTATAGTTTAGAAGCAGCTACTGGTGATGATTCTCAAAAGTTAACACCATATGTTGAGAAAATGTTACATAAACGGTTTGGACAAGCATCTAAGCATGAGGTTATTGAATTGAACAGATCGAATGATGAGTATGAGGTGTGAAATAAGAAGGGTAGAAGATTTTCAATGAGTCTTCAAAAAATAACGTGCGACTACCAAATGTTTGATGTGAATAAGTATCCATGCAAACACGCAATTGTAGCTGCATATAATGTTGATAAAGGTCACAAAATACCGAAACTATGTTCAACATACTACCTCCGGGATAAATGAAGTTTGGCTTACCAAGAAATTATCTATCTGATTCCTGATTGCAGTGATCGAAACTTTCCTTCTCAATATTCTGAAGTTACGGTTCTACCTCCTATATTGGCTAGAAAATGCAAAGTAGGAGGCCTAAAAGAATCATTATCCTGGACTTGGTGAGGATCGAAGAAAACCCCATCTTCGTCAAGACAAACGAGATCAAATGCCAGCATCACTGGCAGTGTTTGAAATGTGACAACCCAAAAAAATACCAACATAAAAAAGGTTTGTTACTTTCTAATATTTTATTATTTGTATTATCTAGACTAAACCTTAGTTTACATCCTTTCATCATTATAAATCCATAAATTCGTCAAGTTCGCATCTATTTGTCCTTATTTAACGTTTAAAGACTATTTTGCCTTACGACCCTTGCGATCCATGTGATCTTTGTGATCCTTGTGACTCATGCAAATCTTTCGACATATGCGATCTTTGCGTCCCATGCAACCCTTGCAACCGATACGACCCTCGTGAATGCAACCCTTGCGATATATGCAATCCTTGCGACATATGCGATCCATGTGACCCTTGAGACTTATTTGACCCTTACAACCCATGGAATCCATGTGACCTATGTGACCAATATGATCCATGTGACCCTTGTGACTCCATGTTTCGATGTGAGACTCTTGTCTTTTTAATGCCATCTATGCCTTTTTTTTAAAATATGTGTGTCTACGATACACTGTCATCGGTCCATCTCTCTATTAAAAAGTTCATCAATTTCTCTAACTCTCACCATATCACCCATTTGAGATTGAATCTCATCTCTCTCCTTGCTTTATCTATGTCTCTAATCCCAAATTCTCTAGAAAAATCTTTGTAAACTTTGTGACCTTTGTTATTTTGTCACGAATGTGACATGGTGGATATAGGGTATCATGTCGTCTCAGTGTTACTCAAGGTTTAGGTAATCGGTGGACTCGGTCTTTACGAAGTTACACACAAGTCTATACAATGTGGATGGAGTCATTGTGTTGTATCTACATTACTTATGATTTGGGTAATCGGTAAACTCGATCTTTACGCGGTCACCCATAGTCTTTAAAATGTTGAGGGTGGCCATCATAATGTTTCTGCGCTATTAAAGGTCAGGATAATCGGGGATAGACATCCTACTGTATCAGTGTGCTCAAAGTTAGGATCATTAGTGGAAGTCACACATGAGTCTCTACAATGTCGAAGGAGGACATCGTGGTGTCTTTGCGTTGTGACCTTTGTGACCTTTTATGACTTTTTTTGTCACCTTTGTGACCTTTGTCAAACATTATAAATAAATCCATAACTTCATAAAATTCGCATCTATTCTTCCTAATTATGTAAAAAAAGAACTATAGTGACCTTTTTGACCTTTCGACCCAATATCACAGGAACCCATCCGACTCATGTGATCCAATATGACCCTTGTGCGACCCTCAATTGGCATAAATCAGCATGATAGATATTTAAATGTTGAAAATATCTTATTTTGCATGGTTTACATCCTGTCATCTTTATAAATCCATAAATTCGTCGAGTTCGCATATATTATTCCTAACTATGTGACAAAAAAGACCTTTGTGACCTTTCGACCCAATATCACAGAAACCCATCCGACTCATGCGACCCTCAATTGACATAAATTAGTATGATGCATATTTAAACGTTGCAGATATCTCATTTTGTAAGGTTTGCGTCCTTTCATCTTTATAAATCCTTAAATTTATCGAGTTCGTATGTATCGTTTCTAATTATGTGAAAAAAGACTATTGTGACCTTTGTGACCTTTCGACCCATGCGACCCATGTGTGTCTCTTTAGAAATGTCATTTTCAAAATTTTTGAATTGTAGATGTTTAATTAAGAATCAATATAGATAATAGTATTAATATATTATTTTGAAATTTTCCTAAATTCATCCAACGAGTTCATAAAACACTATTATCACTTTTGAAATACATTTATTCGTTCTACATTTCTTGTGACACATAGGGAAAATTTTGTTTTTAACTATTTTTAACATTTTAAAGTATCTAAATTAACATGATTTACATTATTAAATGTATCGAAAGCACAATTTAAACGTCCAACGTATTTTGTGACCTTTGTGACCTTTTGACCATTTTCAGAGAACATGTGTAACTCGTCATTCCCACCTAACTTTTTCCCAACATTTCAAAAACATAATAGTGTGGTTGAAGTTGGTCACGTGTTCTACAATAAAAGATTTCAAGAAGAAGTGATGTGGTTTTTTCAGACATTCCGAGGAAGTTCTTCGATGAGCATATCGAAGGGAAAACGAGGAACAACAACACGAGAACTCTTAAATTAGATGTTTCTTACAAAACATGGAAAATCAAGTTGGATGGCCCCAGATTTAGGGATGGATGGAAAGATTTCTCGAAAGACCATGATTTTTTAATTGGATTTTTTAGTTTTTCGTCACAAAGGTGACATGGTTTTTCACGTTACTGGTTTTGGAGATAATTTGTGTAATTTGCAATATGTATGATCATTATCATCCTCATCATCAAACGTAGAAGCATGGTCATCGTTTTCTGATCAGACATATTGTACGGCAACCGCCACACAATCAAATATGGTCGTAGATGCATTGGTAAGTGGCTTGAAATCGATTCATCATATATATATATCATTTTGGTTCTTTATTCGATTTTTAATTATTTTTACTGATATAACTTAGGTAATGGTACAAAACCTTCCGATAGGGTTTGCGATGTTGAACGATCTTATCGGAAGAAGATGTAAGATAATGCTAATGAACGATTATGGCATGTGTGTCGTTAGATTTGAGGCCCTTGAATCGTGGTGGCGCTTGCATCGGGGGATGTCAAAGAAAATGTTGTCATGAAAGTGAACAAAATAAGGGATGTTCCCCCACATTCAAACTGGTTTCCAATGGAGCAATACATGTGCATCGCTTTCTCCTCCATTAGTGTCTACCAACAACAAAACTTGATTTCAAGTAATTCTTGTTATATTATGAAATATTTGTTTCAGTATTTATTCCTTTGAACTTGATGTTGTTATTAGTATTTTTGGATTTACTATATTATTGTTACTATTATTGTAGAATTATTATCAGTATGTGTTTCGATATTAATTCCCTTGTGACCTTGTAACCTTTGTGACCCTTTTGTGTAACCTTTGCAACCCTTGTGAGCCTAGTGACCTTAATTATTATGTATTTCCGTATTAATTTCCTTGTAACATTTGTGACCCTTGTGTGACCTTTTTGACCCTTGTGATCCTTTGTGACCTTTATTATCGGTACGTGCTTCAATCCCTTGTGACCCTTGTAAAATATGTGACCTTTGCAACATATGTGACCCTTGCAACCCATGCGACCCTTGCGACATATGCAACCCTTGTGACCTTTGCGACATATGCGACCATTGCGGCATATGTGACCCATGCGATCCTTGCGACATATGTGACCCATAAGACCCTTACGACATATGTAGAGATATCAATGGGATGGGTTGTAACCAATCCGCTAAAATAGAATGGATTTTATAATTGGGTTGGATTCAACCTGATCCATTTAATAATGAGTTATACAGGTTGGGTTAAACAGGTTTATTCATATAAATAAAAGTCTGCATATATATACTTTTGTCATTTAACATTTATAATATATATATATATATATATATATATATATTTACAAGATTAGATATTATAACTAATGTTTCATTATTCAAAATAATAATTTATGAAAATAAAATTCGTGATATATATTAAAAGCATCTAATAGAATTGTCAAATTTTCATCTTAATATATCAATAGCTAAAATGATAATATATGAAAATAAAATTTTTAACAAACACTACAAGAAATTTTCAATTTAGAGACAGAATTTCCGAAAGGATTTTGAATCGTCCCTTAATTCTAGATGGACATTTAGGTTTGTCCCTCAATTCCAGATGGATTTTAATCCATTTGTAATTTGCAAACGGACTTCATTTAGACGCTATTTCCGGTCAGATTAAGGACTACCATTAATTCATCCTTAATTTTCGGATGGATTGGGGACAAATTCTATAATTTTTTATTTTTATTTTAGTTTTATTTGTTTTTATTATTTATCTCATTTTGAAAAGAATTCTGAACGGCCGAAAAAATTTGTTCGAAAATTAGGGACGGATTTTCGTGCGGAATTTGTTTACGAAAAAAAATAATTTTTTACAGAGTAAAAATACTTTTATCGGGAAAAAAATTCTATAAAAATTTAAATATTTTTTTTACAAAAGAATTCTGAAGGGACAACAATATTTGTTTGGAATTTTTTATAAAAAAATAACAATAAAAATAGAAAAAATAAAATTGGAGGAAACGATGACGACGACGGTAGATGAGGATATAATAACGTTGGTGGAGGAAGAGGCGATGATGGCGACTGAGGAGGAGGCAACGACGTCGACGGTGGAGGAGGAGGCAACGACTGTAGTGGAGGAGGAGGTCACGACGGCAACAAAGGAGGAGTTTTTAAATTTTTTTTATTTTTTCAATTTTTGGAAAACATTTCCAAACGGAAATATACGTCCGAAATTTTTTTAACTTTTTAAATATTAAAAATAGAATATATTTTAATTAATATAAAAATATATTGAGCATATGACCAATCGGTGAAGGAGCAAACGACCCGGATAGAAGAAGCAAACGAATCAGAATGGTGAGGGCGAGTTTGTAAACGAAGATAGAGATATGAAGATATGGGCTAATGGAATACATGGGTAAAACCCATTAAAATTAATTTAATTGGGTTTTACACTCGTTAAACCCTTGTAATTTTATTCCCATTCAACAAAGACCCATATAAATTTTAAATATCCAATCCAAATTGACATCACTAGACATATGTGACCCTTGCGACATATGTGACCTATGCAACCCTTGCGACCGTTACGACATATGGGACGCTTGCGACATATATGACCTATGCGACCGTTACGACATATGCGACCCATGCAACCCTTGTGAGATATGAGATCTTTGTGACCATTGTTATTATTATTGTTATTTTGGGTTGCACACACGTTGTACGCTTAAAAAATATATGAATCAAGTTCAAAATTTTATGAATCAAATTAAAAAAAAATATGAATCAAATTCAGTTCAAACTTAAAAAAATATTAATCAAGTTAAAAATATATGAATCAAATTAAAAACATATGATTCAAATTCAAGGATGAGATGATGGAGGCGTTGGTCTTAAGGTACATCGATACTTACTCCATTTGAAAATACATCAATAACAATCTCACGCATGAAAGCAATTTTTGGCCTTGCAAATGTCAAGAAACTTGTCTTCCCTTCCCAATAAAATGGCTTCTAAGTATTTGAAGGAAAAAAACCAAATTCATTCGCGGTTTTGTTCTGTGATAAACCTTCATAATACTTGTAATGTTATTTATCTTTGTCGGAATTCAAGGAATGAAAACCTCCAACTTGCAACATCTTGGGCAAAGCTCTTCTTATAATCTCCACCAACGGATCGATATAGGTCTCTTTCAACTTTTTTCTATCGTCATATACTGTGATGTATCGGCTATTCAAATCCACATTAATGGCTACCCAATGACAAGGCATATATTGATTCGTAGATGATGGAATGTTTAGAATCAAGAGTAAGCCATCGTAATATGCCATTGTCTTTGACGTGTCTTTCAATGCATATGTACCTTCCAAATAACCCTTAAGAACATTTGACAATTCTTCCATACCCTCGTCCATCCACATCTTGAGACTATATGAAAGCAAGATAAAAAAAACGTAATAACTCTTTAACCCATATTGAAATAGATATTTCTTGATGCGATTCTGCAACACCGACAATGTCACATCCAATTATTGCAAAAAAATTGACACTCATGAATACATATGATCCAAAATTACTTTTGTGACCTTTGTGACTTTCGTGACTAAGGGTTAAAAAATTACATCATATTCAAGCCATACGCCATCCTTTAGTATGATCTCCCAAAACTTCAGCCCCGAGGACAACCTATTTCAGATTTCTACCAACGCTCTTGGAGAGGTTTCATCGTAAATTTATATAGACTTGTCAACTTGGAACTACTAGTATCAATGAACGAAAGAGTTAGAATATCTTGCCCTATACCAGTCCCTTGGGCTTCCGCACAAAATTTCGACTCCCTTCAGCATCTGTAGGTTCTTGAACCACCTTTTATATAGATTCTTCTGCAACAACAACTTTATCTACACCTATCCATCGCCCTTTCGTTGCCTTTGTTGTTGGTTTACCTTGTGGATTTTGTTCTCTAAGTGTTTTTGGTCTTTTCGCCGGTGACATAGTCGTCGGAGGTTTAACATATGGCTCATGTCTTGCCTTCGATGTTTTTTTAACTTTTGTTTAATTATCAATGGACCATCACTTTCATCCAATGAAGCTCTAACATCAGTACCTTTGGAATATTTCGCCTTTAATTTTAGATTAGGAAAATCAAACCCGACCTCCCATAGAAGGTCTCTCATGGCGTTGATTATTCTTTTCTCTGACTTCTTTATTTCTTTCATTAATTTCTGCTCCAGTGTCAGAGGGACCATCACTTCTTCTCTTTCAGTTTCAGCTTCAGCATCACCTTTTTCTTCTTCATCAGCTTCAGCCTCTACAAATCCTTCATCTTCATCTGCTTCAAATATAGGTGGAACATCTACAACCTCAAATGTTTTTTCACCCTTGCTCTTCTTCCTCTTACTCCCCGTTTCTTTCTCCTTATGTTTCTCATCAAGAGCTGCTTTTTACGTCAACAGTTCGAGCTTACGAATGTTCTCCCAACAAATATCCTTTGGATTTATTTGTAGATTTTCCATCCATATCTAAATATCTCGATCGTTGCATCCTTCATAATGTTGCAGATCAAAAAGTAAAGCTTCCTCATCGTCTTCAGCATAAAGAATACTTTGAATATCTTGCAAAAATAACAAATAACTATTGTAATCCTTGTGACCCTTGTGACCATTATGACCCTAGTGTAATTTTTACCTTAGAATCTCTTATTTGCTTTATCACATCTAAATAATTTAGGTTAAAATGGATTTGACCTGCTTCTTGCACATCCTTGGGCATAACGGATCGACATCCATAAGATCAACGTACCATATGTTTTTGTCCAAACTATGGACGGTTTTGAATTGAAGTAACTGAAACATTAAAACAAAATGATAAGAACACAAAAAAGTACGAAAACATTCATATCATTCTAATAATATATAAAACTTACCATGAGTGGAATCATGAAACCACCACAATTTCATTTTGTTTCAGTGATTTCGCGCTAGCGTGATTATAGTAAGTATCCACAAGCTTCTAATGTGTAAAGCCCTCATGGAAAACATTTACAAAATTCCAAGTCATTAACCATGTCAATCAGATCATGGCTGATAGAATTGTCTGATGAAGGCTTGTGAACCAGAACTTGCCACAACACCATCAAAGTTATCAACGTCTTTCACTCGGTGGAATTCTTCGCATTCACAAGCTTTTCACTCACTTGTGCAACATCATCTTTCCACGGCTGAAATTCTTTAGCCTGAATGTATCACACCTTTTGAATTCCCATCCTCCGGGATAGGGTCCATAGTTTAATTCGATAATTAGTGCATGTTCCACTATAGAGAACCACATAGAAACGATGTATACGACAAACCACAACTCTTTATTGTCTCGTGCAATCACTGAGTAATTTAATAGGATAGAAATTTAAACCTTTGTCAGGATGGAGTCACATTGGAAATGAATTATATGCCTAATTTATGACTCCTTTTTGAAGTACTGCAACTCATCTTCATTTAACATTCCTCTTAACTTCTTCATTGTTTCGCAAGGATAACATTTGGTGTAAATCTTTGGCATTCTGTCCATGTGTTTGAATTCATAGAGAAATTTCGGCTTTGGCGGCACCTGCAAAATGACCAATTAAGAATACAGTAGACTTCTACCGGTTCAAACAACCCTTGCGACCGTTGCGACTCAAGCGCCTTGAGACCCAATAAGTCTCTTAAGACGAAGAGGGTCATGATCTCAAGCGACTCACTAAGACTCAAGCAACCTTTGCAAATCAAGCGAACCTTGAGACCCAATGAGTCTCTTGAGTCGAAGAGGGTCATGAATCTTAAGTGACTCAGTGAGATTCCTGACCCTCTTCGACTCAAACGACTCATTGAGACTCTTAACCCTCTTCGACTCAAGCGACTCATTTAGACTCACGTCCATTTGAAATCAAGAAACAATTTCACTTTCAACAACCTAATCCTTAAGGTATTTCATCTGTAAAGGAAAATCCTAAAAATCGATTCATTCACAGACGCCAATGAAGATTGACTCGTACTATCTTCTTCATTACTGATCCTTGCCATTTCTTTTCCTTGCTCTCAACTTCGAAATTTCTTTTTTCCTTACTTGGAACTGAATCCTTGCTCTCAACCTCGAAATCGCCTTTCTCTCCCTGCCCCAGCTTCAAAATTGCCTTTCTCTCTTTACTTTCAACTCCGAAGTCGCCTCTCTCTCCTTGCTCTCAACTTTGAAATAGATTTCGTTTCAAAATATCGCCAAACCACGTGTATTTTCACGTTCACGTGCAAAAAATAAAGACACATTTGTTTTTCTCTATTTTTTAATATTTAGATTTTCGAAAATATACGTAAAATAAAGATATTTTTTTCTAGAGCATCTTTGCTATTTCGCCGTTTATAATGGACTATGATCTATCTCTAATTTTTTTTATGAAAAAAATACTATATATAAATATAAAATATGTTCTCATCCATCCCTCTAATTTACGGTATAAAAAATCCTTCCACTATTATCTTTAATATATTTTCAATTATCTTATGCAACCGAATTGATTTTAAGAAAAGTTAGAAAGTCTTTCATCTGTCCGCGATTATCTCTAATTTGTTTGTAAGTATATATATAATCAATTTGACATGATTCTTCGAAATACATGCATATTTATCTTTCAATTATATTTCCTACCATTTTATATTTGTTATTACTATAACATCTTTTCAAAATTGCATAATTTTGTTTTTATGTGACGGATGTAAAAAAGCATCAATTTCGAAAGTTATGGTACAGATTATAATTTCATACATGGCTTAAAAAGCTTATTTTAAATCACACTTTATTTTTTGTGAAAACTATTTATGTAGATGGTAGAAGATAACACATCATATCAGTGGATGATATGACGAGTATTGTTGGTTATCCGTATTAAGAACAAAAAATTTACAATAAGATATTTAGAGCATTCGTTTCTAGCTAGGTGGTTAAATAACGTCTGTTATGATCTCTCCTCGATCTTAACACAGTAAATGCAATGTTCACAAAAAAAAAAATTGAGTTGTAATTTAATAAATTAGTTTAACTCTTCAAACTTTATTTTCTTTTGTATATATATATATATACACACACATGTGAGTGTATCATTAGTTCCAGTATTAAGACTACACATTCATTAAATTTAAATTTAATGAACTATATATATTACATATGGTCAACATTTTTATCTCTTTCTGTTTAAAAATTACTTCTTTCATAAACCCTTCTCAGTTCTCACATGCACACATTAATACACAGGCATCTCTCTCTCTCTCCGTGTGTATAAACCTCCATAACCATCTCTCTCTCACTCTCTCTCTCAGACAAACACAATGACGGGTAAAACGAAGAAGAAGATAATCGTGAAAACGGCGTCGGTTGTTGACATCGGATGCAACAACTGCAAGAAACTTAACCTCTCCTCCATTTTCAACCCATTCCCCAAAAAGCACTCACTCCCTACCCGAAATTACACTCACTGCCACTCTTCCTCCTCCACAACCACGACCACCACAACCACCAACCAATGGTTCTCTGACACCTCATCATCCTCGCCGTTTCATAAAAAGTCAACACCGTCAACACCCTCCACGTCAGCAGTCGCCGTCGAGAAAGATTCCGACGACCCTTACCTCGATTTCCGGCAATCGATTCTTCAGATGATCCTCGAGAACGAGATATACACCAAAGATGACCTCAGAGAACTTCTCCACTGTTTCTTGAGGCTGAACGCACCATTTCACCACGCCGTCATCGTTCGCGCATTCTCCGAAATCTGCGACGGCGTTTTCTCCCGACGCGGGAGCAGTGGCACGGCGGCGTTGCTCCGCCGTCACGGGGCACGTGCCTCACGTGATCGCTATCACTACTAAGTTTAATTACTAATGTACGGTTTGTTAGGGAGGTACGTATTAATATTGTGGTAACGCAAGTGTTTTTAATTATGATAATAAACCCATGTCACCAATAATGTATTGACACGTTGACTATTTGGATGAAATTGTGCGACGTGTCAACATATTATTGGGCGTTCGTTTTAATATTTGACCTATTTTAGCTTTGGGATGTTGTGTTGCTTGTCTTAAATTCAAGTGTAATTTGTAATTATGTGTAGTAATTAATCTAATGATCTGCATTATATATAATTATGAGTATATTATATATATATATGAACATCAATTTTGTTGTTGTTCTGACCTTGTTATATTATATATATATATATACATATATATTGTTAGGTTTTACATTTTCAGTATAATTTTAGGAATATGTAACTAAATTAAAAAATAACTATTTAAAATCGGTGGAAAAACCTGAAATTAATAAGTTTAGCCAAAGACACAAGTGTCCGAAAGGTCATGCATGAAATGCTTTAAAGCTATTATTACTCATCATCACGATGAAAGTGGATGCAACCACGAAACATTCATTTTCTTTTATTTCTATTACATATAATATGCAAAAATTTTGGTACGTGATAGCGCAAGAGAATAGAAGCTTCACATATTTTCTGTCACTCGTGACTTCTCCAAGATAGTGACGTTATGCGTACGACGAAAATCCACGTGAAATCTCTATATACGAATATAATGATTACCATATTTTTATTTGTTTTCTTATAATATATGAAATGTTGAAAAATCTCGCGCGATTACGTTGTATTTTAAATGGAATTTTTTTAAATTATATTAAGTTTAATAGAAATTTATATTACTATGAAACAGAAAACTTTCATTCTTGTGATATGGCATTTAAAATATTTTCTTATCTAAATTACAACTCAAACCTGAACGTCAGAAGTAATCTAAAACTAATTTTAATAATAAAAACTAAAATTTTAAAAATAAAATTAAATCGATTTAAATTAAACTAAATTAAACATTTACATAATAAAAATCAACAATATAGAAAATACTTCAATTTCCAAATTAAAACATGAACTTAACACTAAACAAGGTCTTTTGGAGTTGAAGGAGCTTTTGGTTTTATAAAGGGAAAATAAGTTGTACATTTAGAGAAAAAAATTTTTTTCTCAAGCATTTAATTGGTCCATTATATCTCATTTGACCTAGAGTGGAATGGATAATACGGTTATAACTTGCAATTATCACTTAGAACTATTTTGGTAAAATTAAGAAAAATGGATATTAGAAAAAGTTCATATGTCTAACCATAGTATTTATTTTTAGATAACTTTACTTTGTTTCCTTTGTCATATTTATCTTCCTATCCTTTATCGTATATTTTCTCTCCATTCCCTCTTTTTCCTTTTTAACCTTTCATAATTCTTTTTTAATAGCATACCAAATAGATTTTAGTTTAATTGAACCTAAATATTAGTTAAAAATTTGAAATTATCTAATACTATATATATTATAATTCGTATTTTAACTATTGTAAAATTAAATAATATATGACACTTTTCAATAAATTCAAATTCGATCATAAAACATCTACATCACAATCGAGGGTCAAACATTAAATGATTTAAAATGAAACGAAAAAATCTCTAATAACTTATCAAATAAGTTTGGATATAATTAAACCAAAAAATTAATTTAAGATTTTAGGGTTATCTAAATCAATGTAAATCCTAATTCAAATTAAATCAATACATAAATAGAATTCTTAAAAACTATAAGAGAAAGTCCCAAATGAAATTTTTATCCGAATAATTGGTTTTTACGAGTTTGATATATCTTTGTCTTTCTTTGATTTGTTTTTAGTTTGTCTTGTCTAAAGATAATAAATGAGTTATTCTAGTTTTATTACACGGTAAATGATTTATTTTTATTCAGTCCACTCCATCTAATTCGTATTAGTATGTGATACATTTGTTAACTCCAACCCTTCCACCAAAACTGTAACACCCCCAACCCAAAAGTTTTCATTGAGAAATGAAATATCTTTCACTATCATTTCTAGGGTGGTCATATGTCAATCATTTAACATGAACGACGAAGTACTTTATTTATTATAAAATCCAAAATATTTTGAAATTCAAAATGGAACTTCAAAAATAGCTTCGTAAGATTAAAAGAATTCAAAAATATCCTTTCAGAAAAAAAAAATTTAACTTCAAAAATACCCTTATAAATGTTGATATACCCAAAATATTCCTGCGACCTTACGATCCAGTTCGACCCAGCGACCCAGTTTGAGTCTGCGACCCTTGTCCATCTGCGACCATTGTTCTTGTGCGACCCTTGGACCCCTGCGACCCTTGTCCCTCTTCGACCCTTGTTCCTCTACGACCCTTGGATCACTGCGACCCTTGTCCCTCTGCGACCCTTGTTCCTCTGCGACCCTTGGATCCCTGCAACCCTTATCCTTCTGCGACCCTTGGACCCCTGCAATACTGATTTATTATTTACAAATTATTTACAAATAATATGAATAAAATTTTGAAAATACACCTCAAATCAAAATATGTTGGACCCGTGCGACCCTTCCGACCATTTCGATCCTTTCGACTAGTCTTTTCAATGTCAGACTACTGCTTTTTCCAGGTCCTAGCTATGTTTTTTATTTTACCAATGCAACATTGAAGACCTATATTAAAGGTTCTTTAATGTGGTCAATACATGCACCTTGGTCATTCTTTGTATTTATTGTCTTTCTGGAATTTTAGGAGTCCATTTATTTTTCGTTATAAATAGAGGAGGAAAAACCGTAAAGCTACAACAAAAGGGCGTTTATATGGTCTTGGCGTTTATATGGTCTCTTTCATTCTCTCAAAAGGGCGATTTCTAACATCTAACCCTAAATTCTCTGAAAAATCCTTGTTACCTTTGTGACCGTTAAGGTCACATGGTCGACCCAAGGCATCGTGCTGTCTATTTGTTACTCAATGTCTTGGTAATCGTCGGACTCAGTCTGTATGCAAATACACACAAGTACTTACAACTTGGATGGAGGACTTTGTGATGTATCTACACTACATAAGGTCTTGGAAATCGGCGAACTCAGACATCAAGCTGTATCCGCGTTACCTACGGTCACGGTTGGAGGTCATTTGCTACCGTGGAACTCACCATACATGACTGAAAGCCCGAAATGTCAATGGAGA
>CM071861.1:11995294-12026403 GCA_036759665.1 Gynandropsis gynandra
TGACCCTTGTTTCCTTTGTGAACCTTGTGTAATTGTTACCTTAGAATCTCCAATCTGCCTTATCGCATCTACATACTTCGGGTTAAAATTTGATTTAACCATCTTCTTGCACATTCTTGGGCAGGATGGATGCGCATCCACAACCTCAACATACCATCCATTTCTGCCCAAACTAAGGATGGTTTCAAATGGAAGTAACTGAAACATTAAAACCAAATGATAAGAATGCAAAAAGTAAGAAAAAAATTAAATTAATCGAATAATATATACAACTTACCTTTAGTGGGATCATGAAACCGCCACAATACAATTTTGGTTTCGGTGATTCCCCGCTAACGTGCTTGCGGCAAGTATCCACAATCATCTCGAATGTGTAACGATCCCATGGAAAGCCTTCACAAAATTCCAAGTCATCAACCATGTCAATGAGATCATGGCTCATAGAGTTTTCTGCTGAAGGCTTGTGAGCCATAACTTGCGCCAACAACATCAAAGTTGCGAACCTCTTCCGGTCGTCGGAATTCTTCGCCTTCACAAGCTTTTCACTGACTTGTTCAGGGGTCACCTTTCCACGGTCGAAATTCTTCAGCCTGAATGTGACACCCATCATGGAGTAATGCCACTCCTGTTCATTTAAGATTCCTCTCAGCGTCCTTATTGTCTCGTGAGGATAACACTTGGTGGTGATCTTTGGAATTCTGTCCATGTGCTTGAATTCATACACAAATTTCGGCTTTGGCGCCACCTGCAAAATGACCAATTACGAATACATTATACTTCTACTGACCTAAGCGACCCATGCGACTCAACCGACCCGTGCGACTTAACCGACCCGTGCGATCCATGCGACTCAAACGATCCTCAGACACTCTGCGACACTCAACCGACCCACGCCCCTCAAACGACCATTGCGACCCATCCCACTCACTGAGACAACCGACTCACTGAATCGAATATGGTCATGCAACTCCTACGACCCTTGCTACTCAACCGACTCACTGAGTCGAAGATGTTCATGCAACTTTTGCGACCCTTGTGACCTAACCGACTCACTGACACTGACATTCACCCATTTCAAATCAATAAACTGAGTCGAAGATGGTCATGAAACTACTGCGACCCTTGCTACTCAACCGACTCACGGAGTCGAAGATGTTCATGCAACTCCTGCGACCCTTGCGACCTAACCGACTCACTGACACTGACACTCTCCCATTTCAAATCAATAAACCATTTTGTGACTCGAAAGCTTGCAAAACCCTAGAAATCGAACTACTTACACTTATTGACACCATTGAAGATTGACTCGTGCTCTCTTCGCCAGTGATGCTGCTGATTCTAGCCATTTTCCTTCTCGCCAACTTCAAATCGATCCCTCTCAAGTTCGACATCACTTATTTCTTTCTTGCTATAAACTTTTAAACAGGTTTCACGGCGAAAAATTGTTCAACTTTCTCGTTTTCAGCAGTTTTTCACGTCGAAAAACTGCCGAACTTCCATTTTTCCACGTTCGAACATTAAGGGCAAGTTTGTCTTTTCTTCAGTTTTTTTTAGGATTTAATAATTATTTTAGGGAAGGATATTTTTGAAGCGGTTTAGCCCTATAAGGGTATTTCTAATATTCCGCCGATTAAAACACTATCTCGAGACTTAATTGAAGTACAACAAAATGAAAAGATACTTGATTACTCCTTGAGAATTCGTCATGCCCATCATCACCTTCTCGCAAGTCGTCATCTATGTTTGTATTTCAAATTCATCCACAACAATCTACAAAAGGCTGAATATGATTAATCGCACCAAGTGAGATTGATACATGTATGATCTCTCTACTCACTCCATACATATAAAATATACATAGTATATATATATGTTACTCCAACTTTCCCCCAGCGAATACTCACAACCACCAACTAGAACCATCATTCACAAGGTTCTATTCAATTCTTGTAAACTTTTTATTTTTATTTATTATTAATTATTTGACGTATCTCAATTATTAATATTATCCATGTTTAAATGGGTATTACAACAACCTTAGGATTTGTTTTTTTCCCTAAAAATGTATAACTAAAATCATATTAGTGAAAAATCTCACATTTTTTAGTTGTTTATTTCTAGGATTGACAAAACTAAGCTCGGACCATAGGCATACCAAAAGTCACCCATATCTATCGGGCTTGAGCTAGTGTTAGAAATCGAGTTTTCGGGCTCAAACATAGCTTTAATTTTTCGGTCGGCCTGTCAAGCCTTGAGTTGTCCCAAGGTGCAGAGAATTAGGGTACAAATTTTGTTTACCCCTTCGCTGATTTACTAAACCAAAAATTTTACCACATCGATGTAATACCCCCTTTTTTGGACGTAATTCTTCCATTCAACACATTATCAGTGTGTTTTGCCTCGCCGTGGAACTCATTGATGAGGTGCATGAGCGAATTCTCCCATGTTTGTGTTTATCTTCCTCCATTTTTTTGCTTCCACGGTTCTCTTCGACGGTTATTTAGGTGGAAATGGGTTGTTGATTGTTTGGTGATTTTGTAGTCTCAAAAGTTTCGATGTCGACGGTTATAGGTTACATTAGGTTATGCTTGTAGTTCAAAGGTTCCAGTGTCGATGGTTTTTTGTTGTAGTTTGAAGGTCCCTATTGCAGTTCTATGGGTTGGGTTATAGTTGTAGGTTAACAAATTATTAAGTGATTGTTAATAGATTGTAGGTTTAACTTATGGTTTTAGGTTAATAAATTGTAGATTAGATTGTGGTCGATATGTTACAGGGATTGGTTTAGTTGCATTATTGACAAATTGTAGCAATGTTAACATACTTTCGTTTGTATTTCCAGATTTTTCATAGAAAATATTTGTATTCTAACTACTAAATGGGTAGATAGCGGTGATGAATATCATGATGACGATGAACAACAACATGATGGCGATAATGAACAACCCACTCCTCATATAAACAGTTCTAACAAAAAAAGGTATGATGTTTGAACATATTTCACCATATTAAATGTTATTACAGCCAAATACAAATATTGTGGTAAAGAGTTATCTGCATTTCCAAGATATATCTCACTTAAAACGTCATGTAGAGAGTTGCAAGTCTAAAATTAAAACCAACAACCCATTAGAAATGTTGATTTATATTATGAAAAATTGAGGTTAAAGAAAGCAGAATAACTAATCTAGAGAGAAAATGTTACTAAAATTATAACTGTTAATGAGCTTCCTTTCTCACTCGTTGGCGAGATGTTTAGACAGATAATGCTCTATGCATACCCGGATAAAAATGATATGTAGAATACTTTATTTATTGATTTTTTTAAATTTTATGAGCATGAGAATAGAGTTTTTTGAAGGTGGAATTAGGAATGCACTACAAAAAACAGGTCATTTCCAACGGACATATCCGTTGGAAATCGCCCAGAATCCGTTGTAAAAAGTGATTCCCAACAGACGACAACAGATCTAAGCTCGTTGGGAAACACGCATTATAAATGGGGATCCGTTGCGATTCCCAATGGCTTTCCAACGGACAATATCCGTTGAAAAATTGTGACGGACGCCCAGCAGATAGACCTATTGGTAAATTGTGACGGATGTCCGTTGAAAAATTTGCAACGGATGCCCATTAAAAAATTGCAATGGACGCCCCTGCTACAATTCTGTAACGGGCGTCTATTGACTCACCATCGCGAAAAAAAAAGCGGGCATTCAAATTTTCCAACAGGCATCCGTTGCAAACTGGCGGGAAATGGCAACGGTCATCCGTTACAAAATGGCAACGGGTATCTGTTACTATTTGGTGCGAAAAAGAATTCCAACAGATGCCCGTTAGAATTTCTAACGGGCATTCGTTGGAAAGTTGTTTAAAAAAAAGAAAAAAAGAAAAAAAATAAAAATATTTTTACAAAAAATAAAAAGTTTTTAATTAAACTAATAAAAGTTTTTACAAAAACGTAAACCTAAATCTATTACAATTCATTTAAATCGGTTGGGTCGATATCATCTCAGGGGTCACCAGCACCTTTGGAAGGCGTTGCATCCGAATCGATACCCGGTTCTTGCCGCAACGTTGATCCCCTCACCTTGCCGGATAGCAACTCTATGACACTCTTCATGTGCTGCACTTGTGATCGCGTTGCCTGCAGTTGGGCTTGAGTGTCTCGAAGTTGTGCTTCGAGATCCTTGATACGCCGTTACTGCGTATAGCTCTCTTGGACCACGGGAGGTACCGTCGTGGCATCCTCGATCATATCTTTTTGAAGTACCCCCGAGACCATATAAACGCCCTTTCTACGATCTAACCGACTACAAAACAAACAAAATTAGAGTTAGAAGTTTTTAACAAATTTCTTATTTATAATCGAAAGATAAAATACTAAATTTTTACCTCCAAATAAATTTTGTCCTTTTATAAAGGACTGGGTCGTCGGGAGTTTAACCGTAAAATTTTTACCTCCAAATAAATTTTGTCCTTTCTGTATGATCTTTTTTTTATCACAGCTTTCACAGTTCTTTTCGCTCGAGGGTCGATGAGTTCGGGTTCGTCGCCCTCTTCCCCGAAAGATCGACTTCTCCTTGGCGTGGGTTTCCACTACCAGCTCAAGAAGAGTCAGTTCTCTTCCTATCCATTGCATCTATGATATAAAATAAATTTAATTAGATAAATATTGTAAAAAACCAAAAATGTAAATAATAATCAATTTTATCAATTCTTGCTTCCTCTTTGGGAATAATTTTGATCCCGAAGTATGGTGATACGGACCATCTCTAGGAACCTTCTCGTTGTACCGACATTGTTTGGCCTTCTCACTCTTGGCCTTGAAGTCTTCAGACGTCCAATGTTGAATAAGTTGATTGAAAACCTCGTTCGTTTCCCAAATCGGTTTGCGATTCTTGGTGTAGTAGTTGCGCTTGGTATTGTTCATCATAAAGCGTATCCGAGCCTGCATGTCGTGCGCATCCATGCCGTATAGATGCGCGTCGTATCCTTCTTCCGCCATCTGTATGCGCGTTGCAAAATATTTTATAACTAGTTAGTTTATAACATATATAAATAATAATTTTAAATAAAATTATAATTTGAAATACACTTACAATAAATGTGCTCCACCATCAATAGCATATGACTTCTGGCATAACTTGCCAGGAATAATAAAGTTGGTCCTCTGAGGACCCTTGGATGATGTTGTTGTTCGTATGCTTTAGAATATCATCCATGTCAAACCTACACATGAAAATTAAATAATTAGATACAATTTATAAAGTAAAATAATATAAAAGTATAAAACATTAAATTTACTATAGCGTCCCGAGAGGACGTTTAGAATCGATAATTGGAAGGGTGAGACGCCCGTCAAAATTATCGATTAATGAATTAATATCCACCATATCGTCCTCTTCATCAAATATCGGTGGTGCCGATATTGGTGAAGGAGGACGATATCTTTTAGAGGCTCATGAAGGTCCATTTATGGAGGCGGGGGAAGGGCTTCCACGGAACCAGCCAACATACCTCCCGCACCTAGAAATCGTCTAGCCTTGATTTTCGTACTTAGTGTTTGAAGGTGTGATTTTGTGTGTGTGAGGAAGTGTTTAAGAGGATTTTGAAGTTTTGATTTGTGTTGAAAATGAAACTGTTCAACGGTTTCTATGCAAAAATTTCCAATGGGCATCCGTTGGAAAATATGTCAACTCAACGGACGCAGTTAATTGACGCGATGTTCTGTTTTCCAATGGGCAACCATTGGAAATGCGTGTTCTCGAGGCAACGGACGGCGAAACGACGGTTCGTCTCCGGTTGCAACGGGCATCCGTTACAATTTGCAACGGATGCCCGTCGGAAATTTCTAAAGCCTAGAGTTGGCATCAATACTAACGGATGCCCGTTAGCATTTGTAACGGATGCCCGTTAGCATTTGTAACGGATGCCCGTTAAAAATTGTAACTGCCATCCGTTACCCTTTCTTAACGGATGCCCGTTAACGGCCATCCGTTGCAAATTTCCAACGGATGCCCGTTACAATTGTGGAAAACTTAGAAATTTTTTCTAAATGTGTGAGGCAATTTCTTGTTCCAACATAATTCATTAAGAATTCCAACGGATGCCCATTGGTATTAGATCATATGTAGGCTAAAACATTGAACATCATTTATATATGCTTCGATTGTATTTACATTTCGATTTTTCGATTACACATCATCTACATTACATTACTCATCTAAAAACATTGAACATCATTTACATTGCACACTATTGTATTTACATTTCTTCTTCAGTAGATTCATCGATTGGCGAGTCTTCCTTCGGTTGTTCATTGAATTCATCGTTGTTTTCATCTTCTGCATCTTTCAGTTCAACATCTTCATAATCGCGTATGAATTCTCCATCTATATCAGTTCTTGCGAGAATCTCCTCTCGATTGTTTGTATCAATTAAACGAATCAACTGCGGATGATCGGATTGCAACGGATCTTCTTTATCATATGAGCTTATGATCCCTCGTGGCTTGATCTTTACTACGACCCACCGCTCCTCTCTTCGACGTTTCAATGTTGTTGGATATTGCACATAACATACTTGATATGCTTCATCTATTGTAATGAATGGATCATACTTACCATATTGTGGTGTCGGATTGATGTCAATTCCTCCCCATCGGTTTTTTTATTCCACGTCCTACGGTTGAGTCGAACCACTGATATTTAAAAAAACATCACCTTCAACCCAACGAGACCGAGATATTCCACTTGTAGGATTTGGTGCAAAATATCGTAGATGTTATCACCCCTATTTCACTATTAACGCAAACACCATAATTGTATGTGCTTATATGTTTTCCGTGTTCGTACGTGTGGGACGTGTAACCGCGAGTAAACAAGCTTGGCCAACACATAACATTTCGTGCAGAACCATTAGCCAAATCTTTTAACCACGTTAAAAATATTTTATCATAACATTTCATTTGTACGTATGACATAAAAAACGAATGAATATTTTATAATAAATGCAATTAATTTTAATAGATGTGTACACGAATATTTACGTAATCTCTCAACCACGAGCCATAATGTTGAACTTTCATGTTTGTGAGTTCATTTGCTATTAGATGAGATGTACCAAATACTTCTTCATCAAATGTCATGTATAATGAAAATACGTTAATATTGTATATATGTACATATATATTTAAAAGATTAAATAATATTGGTTTGTACCTTTCGAAATAACTCTTGACAATTTAGTAATATATATATATATGTGTGTGTGTGTGTGTGTGTGGGCGTGATTATACTCCTCTGGTGTTAATCAATATTCCTCGGATTTACCTCATCTACGTCCAATCGATGTAAACATCTCAGGAATTATGCCAAACTGCGGATTATATTGAAACAGATAGTTTGTGTGATCATCCACTGCACGTCGTTCTTTCGTCTGAATATACGACACGAAATAAAATGTGATGAAATATAGGATTTCTTCCAGCAAGTATTGTTTGACAATAGATCCTTCGACCGCTGCTTTGTTTTTTGTTTTTTTCTTTAAATAAAAGAAAAACATTTCGAAAGGATACATCCATCTGAATTGAAATGGCCGACCGAGTATTGGCTCATCTGGTAAATGTATTGGCAAATGCTCCATGACATCGAAGAATGAAAGCGGAAAAACTTTTTTCAATGCACATAATACTTCAAAAATATTATTTTTCATTAAATCCAAGTCATCCCTTTTTAAATTCCTTGAACATATATCTCTAAAAAATATGTTGATTCTGCATAGCACATCGTAAACATTCCGTGGTAAGAGCTCAATAAATGCAATTGGAATGAGTCACTGCATGAAAACGTGACAATCGTGACTTTTCAACCCGATCAGCCTCGAACCAACAATATCCACACATCGAGAATTGTTCGATGCATATCCATCTGGAAACTTAACGTCTTCTTTTAACCACTTTAATAATATCGTTTTCGTCGGACCAGACAATCTGAATACTGGGACAAATGACCTTCTATCTCTTAATTCCAACTCAGATCTTCGACATATTGT
Organism: Gynandropsis gynandra; assembly: GCA_036759665.1. Lineage (NCBI taxonomy): Eukaryota > Viridiplantae > Streptophyta > Magnoliopsida > Brassicales > Cleomaceae > Gynandropsis > Gynandropsis gynandra. The sequence continues at coordinate 12,003,347 of CM071861.1, forward strand.
CTTCAAATATTTTCTTGACTATATATTATCCTTAGTTTTACCCGCCACATTCAAAACAGTATTGATGATGTAATCGAAAAAATTCTTTTTGATATGCATAACATCTAAATTATGACATAATATCAATGATTTCCAATATGATAGTTCCTAAAAGATACTATGTTTATACCAGTTATGTCATTCACCTTGGCCTTTTGGTTTACGATGCCCATGATCTCCACCGCATTCTACCAATTCTTGTAAATCGCCCATTGTGTTCAATCTTTCGTAAAGGAATTGTGTTCCGGTTTACATGCACGGTGCCTCTTCTTTTTGTACCACGTTCTTTCGAAAATGTTTTTTATCTTTCCGGAAAGCATGTCCACGAGGAAGAAATATTCTATGACAATCATACCAACACGGTTTCTTACCATGTACTAGTCGAAATGAATATGTATCCTCCATACAATATAGACATGCCTATCTTTCGTGCGTGCTCCATCCAGATAACATTTCATAGGTAGGAAAGTCGCTAATTGCCCACAACAAGACCGCTTTCAATGTGAAATTTTTCTTCGTAGTGACGTCATAAGCAAGAATTCCTTCGTTCCACAAATTTCTTAATTCATGAATTAAAAGGCTGCAAAAAGACATCGAAACTTTTTTTCGGATGTTCTGGTCTTGGAATCAGCAACGTCAGAAACATTACCTCTCTTTTCAAACGCATCTCGGTAGGCAAATTATACGGAGATAAAATCACCGAAAACAGAGAATATTGACTTCCAGAATGTCCATATGGACTAAAACCATCGGTGCATAGGCAAAGATAAACATTTCTCGTTTCATACGCGAATGTGGGAAATATTTCATTGAAATCTTTCCAAGTCTTACCATCTGATGGATGTTGTATTATACCTTCGGTCGTCGAGTGTTCTGCGTGCCATCTCATTGCCGCAACGGTTTTTTTCGATTCAAATAACCTTCTCAACCTATTTGCTACAGACATATAGAACATTTTCTTGTATGGTACATATTTACGTGAAGATGGTTTTTTGGCCGAAATCTGCTTACACCGCAAAACTTGCATTCCAACAAGTCTTTATCATTTCCCCAAAACAACATGCAACTGTTTCTACAAACATCAATTTTCTTGTGTGACATTCCTAAATCTTTTAACACATTCTTTGTTTCGTAGTATGTCTCGAGGGCTTGATTATTTTCCGATAAATATTTACGCATGGTTTTGCAAAATGAATCCATGCAATTTGCAGCAACATTGTAGTCTATTTTTATACTCATCAATCTTGAAAATAAAGATAAGCGAGACTGACCTTCACGATAACCTTCATATATACGTTGTTTCCTGTTGATTGTTTGATGCTAAAACCTTTATTGTTATCATTAAATAGTTTAAATTGCAACGGACATCCGTTGGAAATCTTAATGGATAATCGTTGCAAACTCATGTGAATTTATTTCCACCGTCAAACCTCGAAATTCATAATTTCAACGGCTATCCGTTACGATTTTCACCGGCTATCCGTTACGATTTCCAACGGGCATCCGTTACAATTTACAAGGGATGTCCGTTGGAATATATTTTTCGGTGTTCAAACGGACTTCGAACGGAGAAAACTAACGGAAGATATACGTTAACATCCCGTTAAAAGTTGAAACATATTGCAATGGAAGTGGAAACAGACTATATCCGTTACACATCCGTTGAAGTTTGTAACGGATTGCAACTGATTTGTGCCTGTTGGAAGTTCTCCTAAATTCGTTGCCATTTTTCGTCAACGGACGGATCGGTTGCACCGTCCGTTGGAAACGAGCTGTTTTTTTTTTTTGTAGTGATGGTGTATATTAGAATTTGGTTATCTACGAATCTTTGGACCACAATTAGCCATGAGGGATACATATGTTTGAAAAAACATTATTTTGATTAGAATTGGAATTTGGCTAGTAAGATATTGTCTTTTATTACTTTACTTACCCGCATATCGAAATAAAAATATCGAATAAGATAACAATTTTTTTGAAGGAATAAAATATTGAAGATGAGATTTTTTCCATTTCCGTTTATAATGCTACATGGAATGATAGTGTGATGGTCATGCTAAAAATATGGTTTGTAAACATAACATTTATTGATGTGCAAAGGATATTACTTTCATATAAGATGTAGGACACATAAATTCAACCTAATTATCCAAAATGGATTAAAAATTATTGAAGATGCATTTGATAAAAATCAGAGAAAATGTAAAATATTTAAAAGGATCAGAAGAATGGTGGAAGATGTTTGAGGTATGTGCAAAATAATAGGACATTGAGATTAAGATTTCATTGTCTAAAGATGTGAGTACTCATTGGAATTCGATTTATACTACGCTCGATAATACTCTTACGTACTGCAATATTTTATCAAAATTATACACGATTTTTTTCACATAATAATTCATCTAGTTTGTTTAGTACGGTATAACAATACATGAACTAACAAAAACGTTTTTAAATCAATACAAATTCGTTATCAACATCAAGTTTTGTATTTTCTTTATCACTAGCCATATCATATTAAAATAAAAAAAGGTATATTATTTATCTCTTTATGTACTTGCATTCTCTCTCTTCCCTTTATATCTTCCATGTTTTGTCGAGAACCATTTCACTGCTCCAGGTTTGGTCAGCCATCGAGTCACTACGACATTGAGCTCTAAGTTTGGTCGCAAAGAAGGTCACGGGAACAAAAAGTTTAATGTGATGTATAAAGTTGATACCATTAATTAATGTATATCGATTTGAAAATATTGTTTGAAATTCATGTATTGTGACGCTATGCTAAACAAGTAGAGAAATTATTATATAAAAAATTTATTTATATTTTAAAAAAATAAATAAATAAGAAAATTATTTTGAAACTTTTTCAAATGTCAAATGTCTTCTTAAATAGTTAAAATATATTACTATATATTCAAAAGATTATAACTTTTTCACACGTCGGTTAGGGAAATATGTATGCAGAGTTAGGGTTCTATTTACTTTTACCTAAATTGAGCAAAATCATGTTCCATTTCATAGATCTATTAAATGGTAAAGTGTATTGGGTTATGGAGCTCATTAACCGTCCAATCTTGTCTATATATTATATTACATATGTTATGCTTTTGTTACTAGTTCGGCTTTTTTGGCGTAGTGTACTCCAAAATGCCTCAACATTTGTTTGTAAAACCTTTTATTCTTTTATCAATAAAAATTACAACTTAAAAACAAAAAATAAAAACGTGGAACCTATATTCTTTTATATGATTTTAAAAGTATATTTTATAAATAAACTAAATACAAAAAATATGTTCTGAAAAATTGTTATCAAATCATAATAAATTACCTATAAAAAAATAGGGATGCATATGATTCCTTGTTGAATTGTCTTTTGTGTTGTGTTCTCTATGGCTCGATGTTAGTATATAATTTCAATTATTCTAATTTTCATATCAAAATTATAACAAATCTAATACAATAAATAAAAATAAGAATGATCATTGGTTTAAAGTTAAAAACTCATAATCACGCCATGATATTAGAATTCGAATATCCAAAATCGGATATGTTTTTAACCCTAAAATGGGATTCATTTTGTTATGGACTTCCAAAAGTTATCATCTCAAAGTAATATGTTATCAATTTCATTGTATTTTCAACAAACACATCCATGGAAAATACTTGTTAATTTAGTTTTATGTTGATATCATAAGTTTTCAACGAATTACAAAGCGTTGATATTGGAACGTTGAAAATCATATTTCGTTGCAAATTGTTGGAAACTTTTTATTCAATGTTAGATTTTCGTTGATAATTTAAAATGGTTACCATTGAAGCGTCATTAATATGTCCATTGTAAACTTTCAATAAATGTCAATGATATGTCTGGTGGAATATACCAACGAGATATTTTGTTAACATTCGTTACAAACTCTTCCACAGTACTTTCCTTGAATATTCATTGAAATTATAGAAAAATATCAACGATCATTGTTGATACGCCGTTGAAAATGGAGAACCGATATCCATGGACACCATTGAAACACCACTAAAAGATAAACAAACTATATCGACGAATCTTTTTTTAGCACCTCCCAAAGTCGTGTCGTAAATCGGTGATCTCAATTCAACATAATACATGTCGAAATGTCATGTAATCTTTACAATTTCGCTGTGTAATTTTACCTAACCTATCCACACATTCATTCTTCTAGATCAGAAGAAGAAGTTTCGACTTAGTAAATTGCTCTAAACCACCTATACTGCTTTGTGTTCTTGGAAATTCATTCATAAAATCCGTAGTGATTCAATTCTCCCTTTCACATTTGTAGAATCCATAATGTTTCTTTCAAATTTTTTGCTATGCCTTTATCAATTGACAAGTCATATATTTTGCAACCCAACAAGTGAGACTTTTATTCCTTGTTCCCAGTAGAACTGCTTAATATCTCAATAAATTTCGGTCGATCAGCTTCATCCGAAATTTCTATTCCAATCCACATATTTTCGGGTATATAGGCCTTATTGTTACTAATTAAAACTTCTTCCATAATCTAATATTAAGAAAACGTAAGACTAGAAAAAGGTTAGAAGATATTAACAAGAGTATAAAGGAGCGAATGCAAGGGAGAACCCAATTATGAGTTTGGTATATTATTTTTTTTCCATTACATGTATTAATAGGTAGAATATATTTATTTTACAATATAATAGAGATAATAAATGAAAATACTAGTAAAGTAAACTAATTGCAAGAAAAAAAATGCTAAATATACATAATGTCTAAATTAGAAAAGGAAACACTCTTATTTTCATAAGGAGAAGAAAATGAAATTTCCTTGTTTCATTTTCTTAGTGGACGGCACACAAGAGAACAAATATTCTAAGTAGAATAGAGTGTTTACCACATGGAGAATGATCGAAAAACTCTAAGTGGAGTAGAGTGTTTAAAATTCCCTCTCATTAAAACCTTACCAAATAAAAACATGTGGTATAATCATTAGATATCTACAACAATCTTTGTATATAGGTTGTTTTGTTATATACAAAAGGTCGAAGAAACATCTCGTATCATTATTTTGTAAGTCCAGCTCAAAAAATCTTAGAAAAATGTTTGTAATGATTCGATATGGATTTAACCCCTTTGTTGTTGAAATAAGTTATGTCATTATTTAGGCATAATGACATCTCTTATAGTGACGCATTCACCATGTAAAATTCGAACATGATAATTCTCCATAAAACCAAATTTTGTATATAAATGTTCACAAACTATATCATGATCGTGATACTTTATATTCTTTCATCTTTTGTATGTTCACAAACTATATCCTGTCATCTTTTACATGAGTATAACATACTCACAAACTGTACGAGTATGTTCTTACATACAAAGATTGTATTGTTATAAATTTCATAAAATATTCCAACTCTTGTAGAAACTCTTATGTAATCTCTTCTATTATTGGATCTTTTATTCAATCCATATACATTACTATTTTAAGAAGAAGATATTTGTTGAATAAAATTGAGAACTTTGTGAAATGTCAAAGGATGATAAGTTTATCATTCTTTGATATTATCAACTATAACATTCAAATATTTTTACAGACATTCGTCGATATTATCAACTAATTAGCGTTGGAACAATCAATGAATATCAGTTAAAAATATCAAAAAATCTCAATAGATGTTTCAGGAGTTATTAATAGATATTTCTAACTGTTTGTATCTTTTGGTAAATTATTGATGTCAATATATATTTTGGTAGTTATTAACAAATATTTTGACAACTATCAATTGTTCCTCCCACGTCGGTTATTCATTGATAAACAATTGATTTATAAATTATATTTATATTATTGAAGTCGTAATATAAATTTTAAAAATTACAGAGAAAAACATATCATACTTATATCTCTCTTCCTCATTGACATAAATATAATAAATTGTAACGAATAGCATTAAGAACAAAGAAAATCTTGCAAAACATTAACATTGATCATATACTTATATTTTTATTATTATTAAACTAGTTTTTGGTTAAAATAGATTCAAGCACATTTGTAATTTTATTATAATATGATTTCATTTGATTTGAATATTATATTGTTAAATCATTTTTCATGATGTATATGTTGGATGCTTGAATCTAGAAATGAAAGGGATATTATAAGGTGGTATTGTTTTATATTAAATCATATATACATATATTATATATCGAGTAGATTTGGATATGATTGACGATGCATATGATAGGATGAGTTATATATGTATATATATATATAGGAGTTTCATCACAAGTATAAAAAGATTACTTGTAGAGTTAATAATTTTGTTATAAAAGCAACTACGTTTAAATTAATTAATAATCCTTTTTTTCTAACCAATCAGAACATACTTTAAAAACATAATTTTCAACCTCCCCAGAGTAACTTTGGAACTCCTCTCATGTAATTTAGTTTTTGGTTGGATTAAGGAAAAGAGGATGCATGGAGATACACTGGAATTTTAAGTGTATTTGCTGACCTAGAATGAGGTTATTCTACATATTAAAGACTTAAGAGGCTAATATCGGAATAGGTGAAAATATTGAAAACTCGTCTATAAATACGGCTCAGTCCAAAGGCTTATGGGAGTTATGATGAGCACAGCTCAAGATTAATATTCTTGGTTCATTGATATTCTCTCTTTCTTTTGTAATCGAAAAACTAAAACTCTAAAGAATCAATCCCTTATCTTTTCCCCGAGACGTAGATTGAATCAACAATTCAATCTAACTCGTAAACAACGGTGTTCAATCTCTCACTTTACTCTCTTTCTCACACATTACTCAAATTTAGCTTAGGGATTTTCATAAATCTTGTATTTGAGCTCGGAGATATTCATTCGAATTGCAACAATTGGTATCAGAGCTATTGATTCTAAACCAGGGAGAACGCAGTAGAGCTCAAGGTTCGGAAGAAGGCAAGTAGGAAATCAAGAAGTTTAAAAATTCAAGAATCAATGGCTACAATGCAGAAATTGGATATGGAGAAGTTTGACGGTAAAGGAGATTTTGTGTTGTGGAAAGAAAAGATTCTTATCAGTCTCGAAATCATGGGTTTACATGAAGCTCTAACGGATGACCCAACAACGTGGGACATGGATGCAGAAGAAGAACTCAAAGATGAGCTCAAGACACCAAAAAGATCCTCGATTTCAGGAGTAGAATCAGGATCAATGATGGAGTCTGCAGGTATAGCTTCAATATTAACTGAACAAGGATCAAGAATCCAAGAAAAGGATAACATGGAACAAGCTCAAATATCCAGAGCTGAAAGAAGTAGAAGAGTTCAAAACTTGATAGTTCTCTACCTATCGGATCAGATTTTGAGAAAGGACAGCTTATGGATTGTGGAATCTGTTGGAGAAACAGTTTCTTGAGCAATCACTCCCAAATAGGATGTATCTAATGCAACGACTATCAGGGTTTAAGATGGATGAAAGCAAGACAATGGAGGAAAATCTTGATGTATTTCAGAAAATGTTATCAGATTTGCAGAACCTTCAAGTTAAGGTTGAAGAAGAGTACCAAGCAGTGTACCTTCTGAATTCATTACCAGCGCCATATGAACAGCTTAGGGAAGTTCTGAAATATTCCAGAACAACCATTACACCTGAAGAGGTGAAGGCAGCAGCTCGTTCTAAAGAACTGGAGCTGATTTCACAAGGCAAGAATTACAAATCCAATGTCGAAGGTTTGATAGTCAGGGGCAGGTCAGAGAAACGAGATAGTCATCAACGTGGCAGTAAGGCAGGTCTCGTTCTAAATCCAGGGAGAAGGTAGATTGCTGGTTTTGTGGGAAGCGTGAACATTTCAAGAAAGAATGTAACGCTAGGAAGAAATATCATAAAGAAGTTTCAGAAGAAAGAGGAGAAGCTGCTGTAGTGAAAGGAAATGTGACAGACATGGAGGTTCTTTCAATGATAGAACATGATTCATTGTCAGCAGTTGAGCAAGATATTGATGATCAGTGGATACTCGATTCTGGTTGCACATATCACATGTCACCTCGCAAAGAATGGTTCACAGAACTTCAAGAACAGAACTGTGGCAAAGTGAAGATGGGAAACAACTCAGTATGCGAGATAAAAGGAATTGGGAAGATCCATTTAACATCACATGATGGATCTACTATCACTCTAACTCATGTCAGGTACATCCCAGAACTAAAGAGAAATTTAATATCTCTTGGTGTTTTGGAAGGACAGGGTTGCTGGTACAAGTCTCAACATGGGACATTGAAGATTATCAGGGGATGCAGAATAATATTGAGAGGAGAACTCAAGGATGGACTTTATGTTCTGCAAGGCCAAACCATTCAAGGTGAAGGCAATCAAGTCTCTGCTGATAAAGATCAAACTACACTGTGGCACAGCAGGCTTGGACATATGAGTCAGAAAGGGATGGATACTCTTGTAAAAGAAGGGATGATCGAAGGTAAAAACATCTCAACTATGACTTTATGTGAGGCATGTGTGATGGGAAAAGCACACAGGTTGTCCTTTGGAGTAGGGAAGCACAATTCTAAGGATGTTTTAGAACATATACATTCAGATTTATGGGGTTCATCTAACATCCCATTTTCTCAGTCTGGTTATCAATATTTCACGACTTTTATAGACGATTATACTAGGAGAGTCTGGATATATTTTCTGAAAAGAAAGGATGAGGTGTTTGATAGATTTGTGGAATGGAAAACGTTGATTGAAAATTAGACAGGTAAGAGGATCAAAACTCTAAGGACAGACAATGGATTGGAATTCTGCAATCAAAGATTTGACAGATTCTGTAAGGATGAAGGCATTCAAAGGCATAGAACATGCGTGTACACTCCACAACAAAATGGAGTGGTTGAACGAATGAATAGAACGATTATGGAGAAGGTAAGATGTCTCCTTAATGAATCTGGTTTATCACAGAGTTTCTGGGCAAAAGCAGCTGCAACATCGGTGTATCTCATCAACAAATCACCATCAACGGCTATAGGATGTGATATACCGCAAAGAATATGGACTGGCAGGTTAGTAGGCTACAAACATTTAAAGAAATTTGGCTGTGTAGCTTATGTTTACAGTGATCAAGGAAAGACTCAGTCCAGAGCAAAGCAAGGTTTCTTCATGATGAAACTGATGATCAGGTAGTGTTAAAGGACTATAAGCTTGCAAGAGATAGACCTAGAAGAAACATTAAAATTCCTTCAAGATATGAAGAAGCAGATATCGTGGAATTTGCATATGTTTCTGCAAGTGTGTTGGAAATAGAAGAGCCGAAGAGTTATCAAGAAGCAAAAGGAAGCAAACAATGGCATCAATGGAAAAGAGCCATGGAAGAAGAGATGGATTCTTTAAGGAAGAATCAAACCTGGGAGTTGGTACAGAATACAGAAGGAAAGAGGGTTATAGGGAGTAAGTGGATATACAAACTCAAGCAAAGAATACCAGGTTCTGATCAGCAAAGATTCAAGGCCAGGTTAGTGGCAAAAGGGTATTCACAAATTGAAGGAGTTGATTATCATGAAATCTTTTCTCACGTAGTTAAACATGTTTCACTCAGGCTTCTATTATCATTGGTAACTTACCTAGATTTAGAGCTTGAACAGTTTGATGTTAAGATAGCTTTCCTTCATGGAAGTCTCGAGGAAAAGATTCTGATGAAACAACCAGAAGGTTTTGAGGAGAAAGGCTCAGGTGACAAGGTTTGCTTACTTAAGAAATAATTGTATGGTCTTAGACAGTCACCTAGATAGTGGAATCAACGATTTGATATATTTATGTTAGATCAAGGTTTCACTAGGAGTAAGTTTGATGCATGTGTCTACTTCAAGAAATTACAAGATGATTCGTATATCTATCTACTGATATATGTAGATGATATGTTAATAGCAGCAAGAAATGTGACAGAGTTACAAAGTCTTAAAGAAATGCTAGGCAAAGAGTTTGAAATGAAAGATTTAGGACCTGCAAGAAGGATCCTAGGAATGGTTATTGATAGAGATAGGATTGCTGGAAAATTGACAGTTTCATAGGGAGATTACTTGCAGAAAGTATTGGTGACACTCAGCATGGAACAATCAAAACCAGTTTCTACACCGTTAGGAGTTCATTTCAAACTCAGGGTTGTTGCTGAAGGTGAAGTAACTGACAGTACACATATGGAGGCAATACCATACTCCAATGTTGTTGGATCAATCATGTATGCAATGATTGGTACAAGATCAGATCTTGCATATCCAGTTGGTATTATTTGCAGGTTTATGAGTAATCCTCATGGGAGTCATTGGGAAGCAGTAAAATGGGTGTTAAGATACATCAAGGGCTCACAGAGGAAGAAGCTAGTGTTCAAAAAGGGTGCTAACTTCATGGTCAAAGGATACTGTGATGTAGATTATGATGCAGACCTAGACAAACGCAGGTCAACCACTGGTTTTGTGTTTATGGTTGGAGGTCATGTGGTAAGCTGGAAATCGAATCTCCAGCATGTTGTGGCACTCTCAACAACAGAGGCCGAATACATGGCTTTGACGGAGGCAGTTAAGGAAGCTATTTGGCTTAATGGGATTGTGAATGAGCTCGGTATACAACAGAGAGTTGCTGAGGTGTATTGTGACTCACAGAGTGCAATATCTCTCTCGAAGAATCATGTTCATCATGAAAGGATGAAACATATCGATGTTCGTTTTCATTTTATAAGAGATATTATATATCAAGGTGATGTAAAGATTCTGAAAGTTGGAACTCAAGACAATCCTGCAGATGCTTTCACAAAGACACTTCCGGTAAGCAAGTTCAACTCGGCATTAAAATTGCTGAGGATTGCAGAAGACTAAATCATAGTCTGGGCAATAGGGAAAGAAAAGAGTGATGAAGTTCTGATTGTTAACATCAACATAGAACTTGATTAAGGTGAAGATTTGATGTCATGTAATCTAGTTCTTGGCTGGATTAAGGAAAAGAGGATGCAGGGGGATACACTGGGGTTTTAAGTGTACTTGCTGACCTAGAATTAGGTTATTCTGCATGTTACAGATTTAAGAGGCTAATATCGAAACAGGTGAAAATATTGAAGACTCGCCTATAAATACGGCTCAGTCCAAAGGCTTATGGGAGTTATGATGAGCACAGCTCAAGATTAATATTCTTGGTTCATTGATATTCTCTCTTTCTTTTGTAATCGAAAAACTAAAACTCTAAAGAATCAATCCCTTTTCTTTTCCCCGAGACGTAGATTGAATCAACGATTCAATCAAACTCGTAAACAACGGTGTTCAATCTCTCACTCTACTCTCTTTCTCACACATTACTCAAATTTAGCTTAGGAATTTTTATAAATCTTCTATTTGAGCTCGGAGAGATTCATTCGAATTACAACATCCTCGTTCTTTTTTATATGTTAAAAAAAGTCATGAATTTTATAATTTGACTTAACTGTGTTTTTGTTTAAAGTCTCAACTAATGAAAATAATATTGTCAAAATAAAACTTAGAACTTGAACTCAGAAACATATTTTAATAGTAATACAATGCTTGACGTGAAATTACATGATGCTTCACAAAGCTATATTCTTCTTGCTTGAATTTTGAAGATTGATTAATTATTTCCTTATTCTATGTAAAATCTCATTGAAACTCATGGTTTTCATTGGTTTTTATTAGTCCACTAATTTCCACTTGCTTCAAGTTCTTTTAGAGATTCACTTGTTTTTTTCCTTCAAATTCATTGTATTTAATATTTGTGGGGTTTTTTAAACTACTGTAAGAAGTTTATTTATAAAATTTAAGAAATATAATTTATTCCACTACTCTTCGAAAAATGTCAATTAAAAACTTGTTGCTTGCACGTCAATAGATTTTGAGCATCGGGATTTGATATTCGTAATAATTAGGAAGAGAAGTGTAATAATTACACATATATATAGTGTGCAGACACTTTAATGACCAGTTTTATTATATATCTATATATACACACTCATGTTATATGACGAAACCTTCTTACACTTTCGTATACGATTGTTTTAAATATTTTGTAATTATTGATATCGCCAAGCTGTTCACTATGCTCCAAATGGTATTTTTGGATCTACGCATAATGTGATTTTATTTTATAACGGCCAATATTGTAGAAAACGAACTTTTTTTAAAAAAAAATTACAAATTTGTACTCTGGCAATTAAATTTTGCTTGTCCCACAAAATTTATGTTTCCATCAAATACTCAGTATTTTGGTTTTTTGGGGTCCACAATAATAATAACAAAAATATATATAATGAATCAATATCTATATACGCAGGCCAACTACCAAGTAATTAAATCTATGGTAATTAATAAGTTGCAGTAATTAATTTTCAGATTAGACTAAGGGGCGAATAATAATTAATCGTGAGTATCGAAATATGTGACCGAAACAGAAAAGAAGCAATCCCAAGTTGTGATTCTCGTGCTCCTAATTTAATAGCTTCACCTGCAAATTTCCATCACCTTCTTAACAATTATAATTTATTTTGTCTTCATAATTTGTATATATATATATAGTTAGATAAAATATTCGAAGTATACATATTCCATTCGATAGGTATTTGAATCGAAAATTCGAATATATGTTGATATAAATATAAATATTAGAAATCAGACATTCGACAAATATAAATAATAAATTCAATTATCCGAACTATTTATATTCATAAATACTAAATAGATTATTTATTTAAAATAAATAGATAAATATATAACTAAATTGATTTTAACGATCAAACTGTAATAAAAACATTATTAAGTTTATTTTAACACTTATCATATAAAATATATAGAAAATATGCAATATATTTATAATTGGTGGACTAAAATATCAAATACATTAAAATAACTAATACTGTTGAAACTCTAATTTGCACTCAATATTGGATTCTAATTTAAATGGATTTGAATAATGTTATGTAGACATTACAAGATATTGAAAAAACATAACTCATTAAGTATATAATTTTTTGCGAGTTTTATTTTAATGTACTAATTTGGTAATGTAATAATTTGTTTAATATTTTAGGTGAATTGAGGATATTAGTAGAGTTATTGATGAGACTAAATTTGAATAACTGATATGGAGATGAATGTGAAGATTTAGTGTTTGTTTTATTGATATTATATATCTGTATTTTTGTGAGATTTGAATTTTAGTTTTATATTATATTTGATGATTATTGGTTTTTGATTCTTTTTTATGTTTTTAAATTTAAAAACTTAGGTTCGGATATGGATACGGTATCCGCTGGATATTCATATTTACAAATATTTGAATTTACAAATATAAATACAAATAGTAAATTCAGATATTCGTCGAAAACAAATACAAATAGTAGGATATTAGAGTTTTTATATTTTAATATAAAATCATATCCTTATTTTTTTTATGGTTTGAAGTTATGTAGATTGTTGATAACAACGTTAAATATCAAACTCATAAAAAACAATAAAAAGAAAGATTTCGGTGATTTTATTGTTTTAATTTTTAAATTTCAGTTTTCATAAATTTACTCTTTAGAAATCTTTTGAGAAGAATGGCAAATATATTTTTCAAAAAGACGACGGTTCGAAAAAGTGTTATTCATGTTCTACATAAACTAGTTTTCAAGAGACATATATATGCATAACCTAGATAGAAAAATATTTATAGAAAGACTCATGCTCTATTAACTCTAAAGTTGGTACGTGCAAATTATACAACTCCAACTAGACAACAAATGATCCAAACTCCCTTCGACCAAGAGCTTTAGTGAGAATGTCAAATAGTTGGAGTTTGGTGAGGACATGACACAATGGAATAACTTCTGCCAGTAGTTGATCGCGTACCAAATTACAATCCAACTCGATATGTATTGTGCCTTCATGAAAGACTGGATTGGTACTGATATATAACGCAGTCTGATTGTCACAATGCATGAGCATTGGGCGAGAATGACAAATCCTAAGACTGAAGATAAGGTTTTTAAGCCATAATAGTTCACAAACTGTCATGGCCATTCCACGATATTCCACTCTCCAGGGGATGATATAGACAAGGTAGGTTGCTTCTTCGTTTTCCATGAGATAAGTGACATACCAAGTGTAATGAACCACCCTATAATCGATTTTCCACAAATGGGACAAGCTTCCCAATCTGAATCACACCATGCTATAATATGCAAGTCTCGATGTGCATAAAGAAGTATACATCGATTGGGATTGGACTTGATATACCGCACAACACTGTAGATCTACTTGACAATGATCAATCGTAGAAAACTTCATAAACTGAGGAAGAATATGAATACTATATGATAAGTTAGGGCAAAGGATGCCAAGGTAGACGAGCCGACCAACCAATCCATGATATTTAACGGAATCTGAGAATGGTTTTGATTTTGACAATGCCAGAAAATGATTCTGATCTAGTGGAGAAACGTCACTGGTTTGGAACCAAGGAGTCCAACCTCACAGATGATATCCAAAGCATATTTTGCACTGGAACAAGTAAATATAGTTAGGACTTCGTGCAACCTCAATACCCAAAAAATACTTGAGAACTCCCAAATCTTTCATATGGAAGCAAGAGCTTAAATATTCCCTAAAATTGTTGAAAAGCAAGACAAGAGTTACCGGCAACTATGAGATCATCCACTTACACCTAAAACATGCAGTGGTACACGTCATGCAGAATAGGTAAATAAAAAATAATCTGGATATGACTGTGAAAAAAACCGTAGGTCTGTACCACCACCATAAGCTTGGCAAACCAATAATGTGGTGTTTATTTCAACCCATACAATGATTTCTTGAGTCTACACACCTGATCAGGTTCAGAAGCACAAAAATCTAGAGGAAGCTTCATATATACTTCTTCGACTAAATCCCTAAGAAAGAAAGGATTGTCACGTTCATTTGATGAACTTCACAGTTTTGAACCGTAACCACTGCCAGAAATACCCGTACAATAGTCATTTTGGTGACCGATGCAAATGTGTTTGTGTAGTCCACACCTTGAACATGTCGATTACCCATGACCATTAATCGAGCTTTATAATGCTCTATTGAACCATCTAAACGAAATTTGATCTTGTATATTCATTTGCAACCAATGATTTTCTTTCTTGGAGGAAGCCACTCTAATACCCACGTTCTATTCTTTCCAACGCATTAATCCCGGATTTCATCGTTGAATACCAATTGGGATCACGAAGGGCTTTAGTAAAAGAATATGGTTCTTCATGGGGTGTACAGCTGCATAAAAGTACGAAATATCAACAAAAAAATTACCACATGAAACCGAGTTAGAGATAGGAAACGGGGTTTCTGAGGATGTGATGGAGGCAGGTGAAACAAAAAACTCGCGTGACGGGCTCAAAACTTGGACAATGTGAATAATATAGTCATGTAGTCGAGTGGATTACTTCCTGGCTCGCAACCTACAACCCAAATCAGAACTATCCATAGACATAATAAGCGGATCATGAGTGGGAAAAACATGTACATGCTAACTCGTGCTTGGGTGAGAGACAACATGAAGATCAGGAGTATCATCAGATGCAATAGGTATGGTTGAGGCCCTATTCACCATCGAGGGCAACAACACATAATGAGTTTCATCCTCATCGTTAGTTGTAGAAAAAAGAGTAGGTGACGGAGTAGAATGAGGGGACATATTGGAAGTTCGCGGTGAAACCTCAAGAAATGAAAATTTCATTACCAAGAAAACAACACTCCGTGATACGAGAGAAATGTGTTTTTAGATATCATACACCCTCCAACCTTTTTGGAAATGAGGATATCCCACGAAGGCACATTTCCAACTACGAGATGCAAACTTATCTCCAAAATACATCTGGTTATGAACTAACATAGAGAACAAGAGACTCGGAGATGATCCATGGGAGGCACTACACCATTCAAGATTTTGAAGGGTATTTTCTCGTAGAGGCGTGGACGTACGATTGATGAGATATGTCAGCGTGAGAACACTCTCTATCTAAAACCTAGTAGGAAAGCCAATTGGAAGAGTAAAGCATGCACCACATTGAGAATATGACGATGTTTGCATTCCATCCGACCATTTTTTTTTTTGTGGAGTGCCAACACATGATGTCTCATTATGAAATCCACGCTCAGTAAAGTAAGCGATAAGATTCATGAATTTTGTTCCATTATCATTGTGGACACTCTGCACTTGAACATTGTATTGATGCACTACCATCTCTACAAATCCACACAAAAACTTGGATAGTTTAGATTTAGTACAAAGAATATAAAATAAAATAAAAATCATCTAAAGAAATCATCCACAATGGTCAAGAAATATCTTACACCAGAAAATGAAGGGGTACGATACGGTCCTCACACATCACAATGGATCAACTAAAAAATTCTCGATTTTTTATTAAAAAGAATCCCGAATTTGTAACCAACAAACATCGAACCACTACATCAAGAGCCAAACCACAGGTAAATCAACGAATACCACCAGAAAAGCTCCTGCAAAAGAACTCCATACCAACACCAGCACCAGCGATCGACGGAAACCACCGACAATAGAAAATTCATTGTCACTAGCAAACGAAAAGATCTCGTTGAAAAGAAACTAGATGAACAACCGTTTGAAACCAAATGAATTGTTGGTGTGAAAATAAATTATAAAAAAGGGAGAATGAAAAATGATACAAGTAAGGCACCACCATTATTAACAATATGGTGCAAGTTATGCACCTCTATTGCTGAAAAATCTTCTCCTCTCATACCTATATAAACATGCATTGACAGATGATGAAAACACACCACTGAGAAAAAGGAAAAAAGAGAAAAAGAAAGAAAATTTTTCTTTGTTGGAAGATATATATATATATATATATTGTATCCTCTTGTATTCCTACTGTTTTGGCATAATAAATATTTATAATCGTTGTTTAAAGTGGATGTAACTCTCAAACTGAGGGTAAACCACTATAAATTTCGTGTGTATCCTGTATTTTATTCTTTCGTAATTTATCATTGTTTCCCAAACAACTAGTATCATAGCTTGATTTGATCATGTAACGAGTTATGGAAAACGAGTAAATTTGGGTCAAGGTTTTTTATCTTTGACGGTACATATTTCTCATTCTTGAAATTACGGATTGAGGATAATCCGTATCGTAAGAATTTTCAAAAACCTCTTTGGGTGAGAAATCCAAGGATATGAGCGATGGAGATTGATAAAGCCTTGATCGAAAGATGTTAGGAGTCATACGTTTAATATTATCTCAAAATGTAGCTCATAATGTTTCCAAAGAGACAACGATTGCGGGGATAATGAAGACTCTACTAGAAACATATGAAAAGCCTTTGGCGAACAACAAAGTTCATTTAAGAAAAAGGTTGTTCAACTTGAAGATCGAAGAAGGTGTGTTTGTCGCTGAATATCTCAACGAGTTCAACACAATCATCAATTACTAGATGGCAGTGGAAGTCAACTTCGATGATGAAATCCGCACCTTAATTCTTTTGGCATCTCTTCCAAGCAGTTCGGAGCCTATGAGGGAGGCGGTTATTAATTCTAAAAAAATTAATAATTACCTTAAAAACGTTAAGGACCAAAACCTTAAAGAAGAGATTCTTAGAGAATCAAAAAATTCTTCAATGGGTTTCGCCTTAAATGTGGAAAGTAAAGGTAGAAAATTCACCAGAGGTTCTAATCAAAGTGGAGACAACTCCTGGTCAAAAGGTGGAAAGTTTCAATCGAAATCAAAGAAAAATGTCACATGTTGGTATTACCGAAAAGTAGGTCACTCGAAGAAGGAGTGTTGGGCTTGGAAAAAAGAGAAATAAAGATAAGGACAATGCGATAAATATAGTCTCGGATGAAGGCAAAGATACATTTATCCTCTCAATCAACACTTTTGTTGAATCTTGGGTTTTAGATTCTGGATCATCATTCCATACCACAACAAATCGTGATTTGTAACAAAATTATATTTTTGGCAATTACGGAAAGGTGTACCTTGCAAATGGAAAACCCTTAGAGATTGTTGGTTGAGCAATATACACCTAACAACATCTGGCGAGAAGGTGTGAAAGATTAAGAAGGTAAGATATGTTCCGAACTTGAAGCACAACTTGATCTCGGTGGGGTAGCTCGATGATGAAGGTTACGATGTAAACTCAATGATGGATTAAAGAAAATATCGAAGGGAGCAATGGTTAATTCTCAAGGAACTAGGACGGGAAGTCTATACATGACTTTAAACTGTACGGATACAGTTGCAGCAGTTGATGCCGGTGAAGAGTCAATTATGTGGCATCATCATCTCGGGCACATGAGTGAGAAAGAGATGAATTTTTTAGTCTTAAAATGCGTAATCCCTAACTTGAGAACTATTGAACACCAGTTTTGTGAAAGTTGTGTTCTTAAAAAACTGATGAAGACCAATTTTCCAAAAAACTGGAAGAGAGTTGAAAAGGCAAAGATTGAATTAGTTCACACGGATATGTGGGGTTCAACATCAATCAACTCTCTTGGTGGATCAAGATTCTACGTCTCATTCATAAATGATTCCACAAGAAAGATATGAGTTTATTTCTTAGCAAATAAATCCAACATCTTTAACAAATTAAAGAGGTGAAAATCGGTGGTTGAGAATGAAACAAATTTCAAAGTGAAATGTGTAAGATCAGATATTGGTGACGAGTATACAGACCATAGGTTCAAGCAGTATCGTGGGGATAATGGAATTAGAATGGCAAAAAATATTCCCAAAAAAAAACACAACAAAATGGCTTAAAAGAAAGGATGAAGCGTACCTTGAACGAGCGCGCAAGGAGCATGATGCTTCATGCTGGTTTTCCCATAAGATTTTAGGCGGAGGCAATAAATATTGTTCCTAATTTAATCAATCAGAGTCCTTCTCTGCCACTTGGTTGTAAATTATCGGGGGAACAATGGAGAGGAAAACCAGTCAATATGAGTTTTGCGAAAGTCTTTCGTTGTCTTGCTTACGTTTTTATTGACAACACTACGAGACGTACGCTCGATGCAAAATCAAAGGTGTGTTATTAAATTTGATATGAAGATTATGAGTTTGGCTACAAGTTTTGGGATGAGAAAAATCGCAAGATCGTAAGAAACAAAATGTGATTTTCCATGAGAAGGTAGTATACAAAGATAAAGCATCGGAGAATAATAACAAGGCATGGTACGACCTTTCAACAGAAGATCATAGACAAGATAAAATAGATGCACCTTCTGTTGATCAAGAAAATGAAAGCTCTGATGAGGTACCACAAACTCCACCTATCCAATTGAAGAGATGTTTAAGAACTATTTGACCATCACAAAGGTTATCGGATTATATTCTTCTGATGGAGAACCATAAAGCTTTATAGAAGATAAACAATTAGAAGATTCAATCAAGTATGAGTTTGCCATGAGCGACGAGATAAACTCATTAATGAAGAATCAAACATGGCATTTGAAAAAGTTACCAGAAGGAAAGAAAGTCATGCAAAACAAATGGGTGTATCGGATCAAAGAAGAAAATGATGGTAGCTTGCATTACAAGGCAAGGCTAGTGGTGAAAGGTTTTCAGCAAAAAGCAGGTGTTGAATTACACTGAAATATTATCTTTGGTCGTGAAGATGACAACTATCAGGTTGGTGCTAGCACTACAAAAAAACTGGCGCTTTCCAACGGACATATCCGTTGGAAAGCGCCCAAAATCCGTTGGAAACAGCCGTTTCCAATAGACGCCAACAGATTTCCGTCCATTGCGAAAAGTTCGTTGCAAATGACGATCCGTTGCAATTCGTGATGACGTGTCAACGGATAATATCCGTTACAAATTTGCAATGGACTCGCAACAGAATACGCCGTTGGAACTACAGTAACGGACGCTCGTTGGAAACAGTTATGACGGATCACCGTTGCAATCTTTCAATGGACGGCCCTTGGAAAGCAACGGCTGTCCGTTGCAAAATTAGGCGGGGAAAAATCATTTTTGCAACGAACATCTGTTGCCATGTGGCGGGATACTGCAACGGACGGCCGTTGCAAACTGGCGGGAAAGGTTTGGTGGGAAACAGATTCCAACGGAAGCCCGTTAGCTCGGCCAACGGATGTCCGTTGCAAACTGGTGGGAAACGATTTGGCGGGAAACACGGTGCAACGGATGACCGTTAGCATTGCCAACGGATGCCCGTTAGAAATTTTGAAAAAAAAATAAAAAAATTTTAAAACTAAAATGTTTTTAATAAAAATATTAAAATTATATTACAAAACACAAAAATTAAAACTATTTCCTATTACATATCGTTTAGGTCGGTTGCGTCGATATCATCCCCACCATCACCACCACCTCTAGACGGAGTTGCATCCGAATCGAGTCCTGGTTCTTGCTACGGTGTTAATCCCCTCACCTGGCCCGACAACAACTCAATGACGCTCTCCAATTGTTGCATTTAAGATGTTTGTTGCGCCACTTGAGCTCGAGTTTCTCGAAGTTGTGATTCGAGATCTTCGATCCGCCGTTGTTGCGAAAAACTCTCTTGTACCGATGGAGGTATCGTCGTGACGTCCTCGATTATATCCTTTTGAAGCGCTCCGAGACAGTATAGACGTCCCTTATACGGTCTAACCGACTACAAGACAAATAAGAGTAGTGTTAGATTTTAATAAATTATTTGATTAATAATTTACAATTAAAATAATAATATTTACCTCTAAATAAATTTGGTCCTTTTGTGAAGGACTGAGGTCGTCGGGGCTTGAACCGCAAGCCTGAGATTGCTGTGTGATCTTCTCCATCATAGCTCTCACGGTTCGGGCCACTCGAGGATCGATGAGTTCCGGTTCGGCGGCCTCTTCCCCGAAAACCGACTTCTTCTTTGCATGGGTTTCTAATACCACTTCAAGAAGAGTCGGTTCTCTTCCCATCCGTTGCATCTACAATATAAAAGAAATTTTGTTAGATAAATATTTAAGTAATTAAAAAATCTAAATAATTAAAACTTTACCAATTCTTTTTTTCTCTTCGTGAAGGATTTTGATCCCGAAGTATGGCGATGCGTACCATCTCTTGGAACCTTCTCACCGTAGCGATTTTGTTTGGCCTTCTCGTTCTTGGCCTTGAATGACGCAGACTCCTAGTGCTCAATCATTTTGTTGAACACCGCTTCGGTTGCCCATCGCGGTTTGCTGCTGTTGGCGTAATAGTTGTGCTTGGCACCGTTCATCATTAGGCGCAATCAAACCTGCATGTCGCGCATCCACGCTGTGTAGATGCGCAACGTATGGGTTCGACACCATCTGTATGAACGCTGCAAACAAAGTTAATAAATTATTAGTTTTCAAATATATTAATAAATATAAAATTAAATGTAATTAACACACTTACAATAAAAGTGCGCCACCATCGCTGGCGCACAACTTCTGGCGTCACTTGCCAGGAGTAGTAGAGATCGTCTTGTAACGACCCTTGGATGATGGTATTGTTGGTGTGTTTTAACACATCATCCTCATCAAACCTGCATATCAAAAATTAAAAGTTAGATAATAGTTACGAAATTTAAATAAAATTAAATACAATTATAAACAATTTACGATAACGTTCCAGGAGAATGTCCGAGATCGATGATCGGAAGGGTTGGACGCCCATCGAAATCATCGATCAATGCATCGATGTCTACCATATCATCCTCGTCGACAAATATCGGCGGTGCCGATACTGGAGATGGAGGACGATATGGTGGTGGTGGCGACGGGGGAGGCACTCCCGCGGAACCAGCCAACATTCCCCCCGATCCTATAAATCGTCTAGCCCTCATTTTTTCTAAGTGTTTGTAATTGTGTGAATTGTGTTTTTGTATTTTAGTGTTGAAATAAGAACATGGTGGTGGTGGCGGCGGGGGAGGCGCTCCCGCGGAACCGGCCAACATGCCCCCCGATCCTATAAATCGTCTAGGCCTCATTTTTTCTACGTTTTTGTAATGTTTTGAATTTTTTATTTGTTTTGGTGTTGAAATAAGAATAGCTCCGTCACAATATATATATATATATATCGGATTTTACAACGGTCATCCGTCGTAATTTCCAACGGACGGCCGTTGGAAAATACATCATCGCAATGGAAGAATTAAATTGACGCGACGTTTCGCATTCCCAACGGCCGGGCGCGGGGTCGCGTATTCCCGAGGCGACGGACGATTAAATGGCGGCTCATCTGCCCTTCCAACGGTCATCCGTCGCAATTTCCAACGGACGGCCGTTGGAAACCTGAAAAACGGTTGGGAAAAGCTACAATTTCTGCAGTCATCATTACATTTTCCAACGGATATCCGTTCGAAGCAAACACGTGGCGTCAACACGTGGCATCAATTTACCTTATAACGTTCCAACGGTCGTCCGTTGCCCGTGCCAACGGATGTCCGTTGGGAGTATTGAAAATTCAGAAATTTTTTCTAAGTGCCGGGTGCGAATTCGTGGTTCAAACAACCATTAATATTTTCAACGGGCAACCGTCAACATTGGTATTAGATTATTTTAATTTGCTATACATCAAACATCATTTATATAAAATGTTCGATTGTATTAACATTTCGATTATTCAATTACACATCATACATCAAACGTGAAACATCGTTCATTGACGTTATACGTCACAAGACTGCTTTCAATCTGAAATTTTGCTTAGTACTGACGTCATAAGCAAGGATTCCTTCGTTCCACAACTGTCGTAATTCATGAATTAAGGGCTGCAAAAATACATCGAAACTTTTCTTCGGATGTTCTGGTCCTGGAATCAGCAACATCAGAAACATTACCTCTCTTTTCAAACACATCTCGGGAGGTAAATTATATAGAGACAAAATCACCGGCCACAGGGAATATTGACTTCCAGATTGTCCATAGAGACTAAAACCATCCGTGCACAGACAAAGATAAACATTTCTCGTTTCACGCGCAAACTCGGGAAATATTTCATTGAAATCTTTCCAAGCCTG
>CM071861.1:12042554-12053386 GCA_036759665.1 Gynandropsis gynandra
AGCATTGCCAGATGCCATAAGGTTAAAAGAAGCTGCAAAACATTTATACATGCTTATCTATTAGTGCTTGAGTCAACAATAACAGATCAAGAAACTTTGAAACGCATTCAAGTAACCTTTGGGCAATACTTAAACAAGCATACAATTATTGATGCTAAAATAAAAAATACTTTAATGGAAATGAAAACATCATACAGTCAATAAATATGCACTCTTTGGAGAACACACCACCGACCAAATATCATTAACCAGTCCCTTTAATGTTAGTGATCACACACAATGGTACACCTTTGGATGACCTCATAGCCATGTGACCAATAACTTCAGTTGTTCAATCAACTTTCATGTAATTCTATAGCATCCTTTAACAATGAACAATTGAAAAAAAATATGCTTGATTCAGATATCTAATCTTTAATTCTGGCCAGGCCACTTTGGTGACTAACAAGCATTCTATAATTTAGATATCAAATCAAATAAACTTAAAATAGGAGACACAACAATTATGGCATAATTTAACAAACATATTACATATATGCATAGAACACATATTATTCACCTTTAAATTCAATCAATTTTAATGAATAAGTATGCATAGCCAAAATCTCCAATGAAATAAGTATGAATATAACAACCTATACGTACCAATACAAAACATATATACGTATAGCTTCAATATTCATGCTTTATAAATATATATAAATAAATATATATATATCCTTACTTATCATCTTACTTCAATACTTCCAAATACGAAGACATCAACATAATGTAAAGAACTAAATTAAAGGAAAGTATAATGATGGAAAAGTCAAACTTTCAATTTTCCACTTTCTCATTATATAATATATATATATATATATATATATTTACAATACTTTACAAAACTTCAATACTTCCAAATACGAAAGCAAACACGTATATTTTTTTTTCTATTTATGAATAAACAAAAAAAATCCCATGATTTGATAAATCTCAATAATTATCAATTCATATACGCATGTCTAAACTTTACAAACATGATTATACACCACTAATACAGAGAGACACTCAGATCATCATATATGCATACAAAAGTGCTTACATGTGGGCAAAACAAACATTCAAAAGAATGATAAATTAGACGTGGCAATAATTATGCTCTTTACTTTATGATTACATTCATCGAAGCAACAAGAGTCATATTTAACGAACATCTTTATGTCGGAAATTTATGTGGACGATCTCGGTGCTAATATACGAATACCAATCCATTATTCAACAATAAAAAAACATAAACTTTAATTGATGAATTATACTTAGCCACAACCAGGCTCTGATACCAATTGTTAGATAGTTTCAGGCTTTCAGAGATCTAAATTTTATGAAAACCTAAATACAAATAGGATCTGGCTTTGCATAATTCATACAATATTCACTATAATAACATAGATCAGAAACTTACCTGGATCCATGTTGTGCAGCGGAAAAACTTTGAAGAAACTCTGAAACTAGGGTTTATTCTCTCTCCTTTTACCCTTTCTGTGATTTGCCTTTTGATGGATAAAAGCGTAGACGGTAAGGTCTCTTTTTTATAGGTTTAGGAAACCCTAAACCCTAATACTATATGGGTAAGGAGAGATGGGCCTTAATTAGATAATTGCTCACGGGCTTTAATTCTTTAATAGATACCTAACCATCAAAGTGATCCACTTTAATATTAAAGCCCAAAAGCCCAAGTTACATGGGACATAATATTTAATTAATTCTAACAAGCCCTTCTGTTACAATTTTCTAGATTGTTTTGACCTTAGCATAGGCTTCATTTTTATAACCCATAAGTTGTATCTCTTACCATCAAATACAGGGATCTATGGTACTATTTGCATCTTCTGTTGATGCTAGATCTAGGGCTCTCTCCAAATGTCTTGTTGTGCTTTGTAGTTTCTTATGCTTGCTTGTGCCATCGTGCTTAGTTCTCAATAGTGTTGTTTGCTCCCTTGAACAATAGAAATCGCCGATGAAGACACGAAATTCATGAAAACGATTGACACAAAAAGACACGAAATTCACGAGAACAATCGAGAACGCTCTAATACCATGACGGTTCATAAAAGTGTTATTCATATTCTACAAAAACTAGATTACAAGATATATATTTATATATATAACTTAGATAAGAATACTTACAGAAATATCCCTAATCTATTAATATTTACTCTCGAATGTGGATAATTGTATGATTACTCTCGAATGTGGATAATTGTATGATATCACGTCCCAATCTTTAGTTGAGTCTTTTTTGGTACATTAATATAAAAGATTGGGTATCCAATAATTGTAACAGTTTGAAATATAAACATATAAAAAGTGTGAATGAGGGATTTCTTATAAATCGATAAAGCATATGTTCATAAGACCATTACAAAATAAATACGCATATACTAGGCGTAAAATGCATTGGAAAGTGGAATTTTAGCTTTGAAAAATAATATTTCCAAATTTAAACTAATGTCAATGCGCTGAAAAATAAACAATTATTAATCATTAAAAGTTAGTAGTGTTTGTCTTAGTTTATGAATTAACTCATGAACATCATATCTCTTATCCTTTTTACTGGTGCAAACAGAAAATAAAATAAGGTATTGAATTGATTTATGGATTCTTATGATGATTTGTAGTGAGAGTGTTCATTAGTATATATGTTTGAATGTGTTTAGCCGTGTGGTTTCTTTTAAGGTGATACTCCTCCATAACTTCATATACATCAAAAGCGCTACAAAAGATGGGAATTCATAGATACTATAACTAGGCCTTAAAAATATGTTTGTCAATTCCTATTGTGCTATTTGTTTGATCAAAATAGGCATTTAGCCGTTCTTATTTTGTTTCTTCAGTCTTGTTCCTTTTTTGTTGCAGGTTGTCGTCGCTTGGGCTTCACGGACCGCGAAATGGAGTTGGGTTGCTGATGACTTCGGGCTGGGCTTCATTTGTTTGTAATTTTGAATTAAAACGGGCCTTTGTAAGCCCATATCCTCTCGACTTGTAATAATCCATCTCATTCTCATACCTTGGTATTTCTTCCTCTTTATCGATCTTTTTTCTCAACCCTAGATTCGATCCTTCGAACTGTTCCTTCGTCTGTGCCCGAGAGGATCGACTCCTTCCTGTACTTATATGCTGATTTAATGTTAATATTAATATTTATGTTGTGTTGTAATCGTGTTTAGATTCGAGTCGAAAATTGTAACACTCTTGTTAGCGTTGAAATTGGGTCTTTGTTATCCTTATAACACAACTTTACATAAAAATTAATATCTATAATGATATGTTATCGAGGATATTCTTCGATTTTTTAATATAATTTGTTCTGTAATATTATGGTTATATTTATGACATTCGTATCCTAACAAACACGAAAAGGGCATCTCCCGGACTTAAAAATCAAATGTATCGTTAATTTTTTTTATAATGAACAATGTCTAAATTTTCATAAGAAAATGTTGTCGTCCAAATTTAAAATACCATGTAATCCCGCACATGTGATTTTAGAAGAGATTGGAGTACATACATTAAAAACTAATATGAATATTATATATTTATAGAGTTTATATATTTTTATGTTATATATTTGGTAAATATTTTAATTATATTAGAGTTTCTTTTAAAAAACAATAACATATATTTGATATATATTAAAATATGATAAGTAGTATAATCTGAACGAACTATTGACATAAGTACTTTTCTGTTTTTTGAAAAACTTCGGAAATTTTTTCAAATTCTTAAAAGGTCCCTAATATATTTACATTCACTAAATAGTGGTCCAAAATGTTTCGGTGGGCCTCAATTTAATTGATAAAAACCTTTTTGTTTCACAAATAAGGTTTTTGGTTTTTTTCCCTCGAGTTCTCAGATCTCTGGTAATAAAAAATAAGTTGAATAAATTGTAAAGGAAGACATGATGGAAATAGGCCTGAGGATTATGGATTTGTAGGTTGGACTATTGATTATGCTTTCGAGTCATCAAATGGCCCATCTTTAGCAAGCGTTGATTTTTTATAATATTTCTAATTTCTAAAAAGTTTTTACATTAATTTTAAAAAATTATTAAATGTATTCAAAAAAACATATTAATAATTTAATACGGTTAACTATATTGCATTAACATAGTTTTTAAATTTAATTGAACCAATTAGATAGCAATAGTTTTTAAATTTAATTGAACCAATAAGATAGCAACGATTATATTTTTCTAATTTATTTTTAACTCAATTTCAAATCCTAATTCAAATCCATTAACCTCTTTTTTTAAATGTGATGCTCAAATAAATGAAAAAGTACAAACGGTACATTTAAAACATTAGGAGAAGGATAGTAGTACCCACTATTTGTATTACCGTCACCAATATTTACTTAATGCATATTCGAAAAATATTAATTATGAACTCTCGAAAAAAAATAAATGCTTTCAATTCTTTTCAATCCACATTGTTATAAAAAATTTATTTAAATAATATGTGCTAAAATAACATTTGTGACAAATTCACAGAAATAATTCCATCATCTTACCATGAAAGGAAAAATCACATATCCGTCGGAAATTGTAATTATTATATTTTGTAACGTTAACTTCTATCACGTGATGAGACAACGAAAGGCTAAATGAAAGCCTTACTATTATAAAAAGAGAGCTAAATCAACAGTCACAAATAAATACATAGTCGAGTCCACCGTTACAATACACCGAGATACAGGTTATAATATCCTAATTCAGACAAACGAACAAACACACTGCAGGCTTTTACTTGTCCAAAAGTTTTAGAGAAATCCAATGCATATATATCATAACATTATTTGGATGTTAATTGGTTGAGATTATAAACCCATTAATTACATCTCCATTTTCCTAGAAACACAATTAATTTCCATAAACCATTTTAAAATTTTTAAAAACTGGTATTGGGTGAATAAATATGAACTGATTTGCATTGAATGCCTCAAATAGATAAAAGAAACACAAAGCTCAACATTAACTCGTTATTTAATTTGTAGTAAATTATGGTAATTTTAATTGTTTGATATCATTATTACTGAAATGAGTAAAAATACTTTATTAAAATAGATGAAAATAATATATATCTGTATGTTTGAAATCAATTAATATATTGGGTTGGTCTGAAATCAATGAGATGTTGACATATGCATGACTATTTTTCCTTGACGTGTATCATTTAATTTATTTTTACATAAATTAAACGTTGCATTTCATAATTACATTGTCGGAAAATGTATCATTGACTCGTGTTTGATTAAATTTTTCACAAATAAATGTATATTCAATAATTTAATAAATAAACTATTAGATACATATTTATATTATTACAGGTTTTTTGCATGACTATAGAATTGGCATTTTGTGTTTTATTTTTATGTGCACTTGATATGATCTGTAAAACGTATGCAATAATTTTTCAAACCAATACTTAAAAACTACAAAATATAATTATAGTTTTATATTATTCAATTTAATTATAGTTTGTCATCTATAATACTTAAAATATTGATCATCGCTTTTAGTGAAAAATAAGATAAAAACGTGTGGTATATTATAAATATGACAAAAATATATTGATATTAACATTATCCGACATATAAGTCATATCATTATATATCATGATTTAAAAGTAATTTATTGTAATGTAATATCTAGTATATATGGTTGGTTTTGATATAAATTGGTGCATTTTATTATATATATATATATATATATTATTTTTGAAGTAAAGTAATCTTAAAATAAATTTCTTTATTATCATCAAATACAAAGGCAAAGGCAAAAGAATTTTGTGTCATTCAAAAGAAAAACTGTCTCGCTGTAATTAATATAAATGGCATGAAAATCAGCACATTGATTAATGAACATAAACTAACGCATTTTTAAGGAGAAAAAAATGAAAAAATTATCTTGAAAAAATAATAACTAAAAGAAAAAGAAAACGGTAGTAAGAAGGATTGTTGTTGTGAAGTGATTTCACCTTGAGATTTGGTCTCTTAATAAATGTGGCTTTGAATTTCAAGGGAGCAAAACACGGCCACAAATTCTGGACCCATAATCCTTAATAATAATAATAATAATAATAATAATAATAATAATAATAATAATAATAATAATAATAATAATAATAATAATAATAATAATAATAATAATAATAATAATAATAATAATAATAATAATAATAATAATAATAATAATAATAATAATAATAATAATAATAATAATAATAATAATAATAATAATAATAATAATAATAATAATAATAATAATAATAATAATAATAATAATAATAATAATAATAATAATAATAATAATAATAATAATAATAATAATAATAATAATAATAATAATAATAATAATAATAATAATAATAATAATAATAATAATAATAATAATAATAATAATAATAATAATAATAATAATAATAATAATAATAATAATAATAATTGGTGTTTGTATTTTAATTGTTTCTTTTATACAAATAAAATGTTTATTTAACTGAAACATTTTTTTGTGCAAGTATATTTTTCCCAGAAAAGATGTAGTCTTTTCGCTCATTTCTCCGACAGTAACCGTATATGGTTTCCCAGCAAAAATGGCAAAATAATTACGTTTAACACCTGATATCTTGATATATATATATAATTTTGAAATTTATATATTTACGGGCTGTCATGTCTGATAATTCCTTGGACCATCTTTAATAAGTAATTAAAAAGATTAATTAAATAGTTGATGATACTATTTAGAAGCTTCATTTCATTGAAAAGAATCTCGAAGGTAGAGCGTTGACAATTATTTTGTTTTTACTTCGGTTTTTATAAATTTAGAAATATTTTGTCTGTGTCTCAAATTTGTCATTAACGGCTAAGCTAGATTTAGCAACTACGATTTTACCAAAATTATAAACACATAAAATAATAATAATAATAATAATAATAATAATAATAATAATAATAATAATAATAATAATAATAATAATAATAATAATAATAATAATAATAATAATAATAATAATAATAATAATAATAATAATAATAATAATAATAATAATAATAATAATAATAATAATTAATATACAATTTCAAAAAAAATCCTTCATAATTCATTCGTATACATGTGAATTAGGGATGAATTATTAATTTACATATTTTTTCGTTTGTATTAATTTTTAAAAGATTCAAGTAATTTTTTTAGTAGATATAATCATTAATTTTAGAGATAAAAGGGAAATCAATGTTATTCTTGCTAAAATTTGAAATTTATAGTCATAACGTTTATTAAAAAATATTATTAAAATTATTTCAAATATATAAACATGATTAAGAACTTTTAAAGATATACAAGATATCGTAGTTTGATAAATTTAATTTAGTGATAACTTAAACTATTATTTTATAATAGAATGGTGAGATATAAATAAATGTTTCCAAAAAAAAGAACTACTAAAGCGAGTATTTCAGCTCACGACATCATATGTATATAACATTGATTTAACTAAGTTTACCAAAAGAGCCGTTGCACACCTAAACCGGAATCTGTACAATCTTAACACGACCTAAACCGGTCCATTCTCTAATATATTGGATTTAATTTTTGATTATATTCATATATAAAATTGGAGAAGAATTATATTGTTAAAATATATTCATATTTTTACATATATATAATATAATTATACACGTCAATGATACAGACAATTTTATTCAATGGATTTGGATTTTGATAGAAAAATGGATCGAGTGGTTGGTTTGAACCACTCATTCGATTTTATTGGTTGGCAGAAACATTCTTCTCAATATCACCCATGTTTTTGTTTTTTCTTCTATCATTTACCCTATTTTTCAAAAATAAATTGCGCAATAAATTTATTTATATATATAAATAAATATATAATATTCAAGTTTTTTCCCCAATTTTTATTCAATTTATATTATAGAACTCATTTTTTATATATGATTGATTTTTCTTATATATTGTTAATACTAGTTTTTAATTGACGTTATTATTATATATGTTTGATTTTTTTTCGGTGATCCTGACGAGATACATCTTCATCCAAAAAGATAATTTTTTCGACAAAAGAACATTACGAATCGTCTCAGCTCAACGATTGTAATTTTTCGTTAGTTCAATGGTAGAGAGAACCATATCAGGATGGTCGACAGCACGTAGTTAGAACGAAAAAACAATCACATTCTCACGTAAGCCAATCATGACAACAATAGGAATAGAAGCAGCAGTAGAACTAGACATGATCGAATAACACGAGATCTATAATGAAGTCTAATAGAGAAAAAATAATTTGTTTTCATATTCAAAAACAGAGGATAAGATGACAAATCGAAGAAAAAAAACATGACAAGACGACTGAATAAGAATTCTAAAACCTTAAGTTTTGCTCTGATACCATGACAAATCTTGCAAAACGATCTTAGTTTTTCCATTGACCACTTTGAAATATATAGGACGAATCGAAAAAAAAAGACAAGATAGTTGGATAAGAGTCCTAGAACCTTAGGTTTGGCTATGATACCATCGCAAATCTTACAACACAATACTAGTTTTTCTGTTGTTCACTTTTAAATATATACAAAATTCAATCCCAAGAATATAGAAAATTTTCCAACTTACAATAAAACTCTTAATAACCCAATATTATCATAAATATAAACTTTTCCGTAATAAATTTTGGACGTTCATAAGTTTCTAGAACCATGTAACATATATAGTTTAAGCAACATTAGATTTGTTATTGTGGTCCATTTACCAACCGATCAATATTTGAATTGTATCCAAAATATATATAATTATGAATAGATTATATCACATTTCTATATAATTTATCTTAAAAACTGTGAATTTAAAAATTTTCGGAATTTACAAAGATGAAAAATGTTCGTAAATAAATTTCTGTTAGTTTATATGATTATATAAAAATGGTTGGAAAAAAATTGTATATAATGTCGGGGTAAATAAAGACACACGTCACCATTTCGAAGTTCTATTTGAATGTGATTAAATAAATAAGAGGGTCCTACAATTTGATCAAAGATTCCTACACAGAGGTCCCCAAATGGGTCCAAGAATTACTTTCCTTCTAATTTCATCACCATTAATATGGTAGGTTTTTATCTTTTAAATGTCACACTAATCTTTTGTACAACTTTTTATTGAACATGTTTTTAAAACTTATCGAATATAAATTTGGTTTTACCTAATTCTAAAAACTAATTTAAAGAATTAGAATTGTATAATATCACATATATATATATATATATAAATCTATAATTTATATCTTATCGATATAAAATAACACAATATAATATTTTTCATCATGTCAAAATTCAATTCTAAAGCGTGAAAATCGTAGTTAAAAACCCAACATCGATATATTCAATTCGAAATGAATTAAACACTAATAATATATTAAATATGGATTTGGATATATAATTTATATAATAATTTATAAACCATAAATATCAAATAACTCGGGGGATTATCAAAAATGCCCCTGTAGGGCTAAAGTGCTTCAAAAATACCATTGGCTGAAAAAAAAAAGGTTTCAACGTCAAATCTACCCTTAAAATATTGATAATCCCATATTACCCTTGACGACAATTTTTCTCTCTCCTCTAGAGCACCTCTAATTCTCGCGCGAAAATTACTGTTCCCCCACACCACAACAGATTCGGCGAGAGTAGCTTGCGATCGACATCAGATTCGTTACCAATAGGTTGAAATCCTTTGTTGTGAGCAAAGAAGCTTGCAATTAAGCACGTTCCGCAGAAAAACCAGGTATGTATAGTGAGTTTTTCGTGTTTCTCTTATGTTTATTGCAACGTCAAAGGTGACAGAGTGGGTCACAGAGTCGTACGGTCGCACTGGGTCACAGAGTCTCATCGAGGGGTCAAAGGGATCAAAGGTCGTCGCAGGGGTCCAAGGGTAAATGGGTCGAAAAGGATCAAAGGGTCGCAGGGTTCCAAGGGTAAATGGGTCGCAAAGGGTCGCAGGGGTCCAAGGGTCGGATGGGAAAGGGGTCGCAAAGGGTTCAAAGGGTCGCATGGGTCCAAGGGTCGCATGGTAAAGGGGTCGCAAAGGGTTCAAAGGGTCGCAGAGGTAAAGGGGTCGTAGGGGTCCAAGGGTCGCAGAGGTAAAGGGTCGCAGGGGTCCAAGGGTCGCAAGGGTCGTAAGGGTCGCAACGGTCGCAGGGGTCCAAGGGTCGCAGAGGTAAAGGGGTCGCAGGGGAAAGGGGTCGCAAAGGGTTAAAAGGGTCGCAAAGGGGTCCAAGGGTCGCACGGGTCCAAGGGTCGCACGGTCGCTGTGGGTCACGGAATTTACCCCTTTTTTAATGTTTTTGTTACAGGTGTAATGGATACGGTGGATGAGAAAATCACACTGATTTATTTTTTTTATGATGGTAAATGGGAAAAAAACCCAAATGGAGAATTTGAATGGTTTGGTAGAGTTCAGGAAAACCAGAGAGTATTTTTCTTATGTCCTCCGGTTAGTCTGACATACCAGCAACTGATTGATGAGTTATGCGCAGAGATGATGGTGGATAATAATACAACGAAGTTGAAGTTAAGCTATTTGCCCAATATTTGTGAAAATAGGAAGCCGACATATATAATGAATGACAAACATCTTATTTGTTATCTGTTCGATCGCATAAGAGGAATTCGACCACTGCTGTATGTGGAGATAGAATCGGCAGGTGTGAATTGTGAAATCGAAATTAAGCCTCTAATTCTTGCTTTTGAGAGGGAAATTGAGCCTATAATTCCTGCTTTTG
>CM071861.1:12062001-12092824 GCA_036759665.1 Gynandropsis gynandra
TCTGAGCCTGTTGGGAAACACGCGTTACAAATCGAGATCCGTTGCAAATCCCAACGACTTTTCAACGGACAATATCCGTTGAAAAATTGTGACGGACGCCCAACAGATAGTATCGTTGACAAATTGTAATGGATGACCGTTGAAAAAACTGTAACAAATGGTCGTTAACAAAAATTGCAACAGGCGCCCTCTAAAATATTGTAACGGAAGTCCGTTACAATTTTGTAACAGGCGTCCATTACCACACCGTCGTGAAAAAAAAGAGCGGGAATTAAAATTTTACAACGGACATCCGTTACAAACTGACGGAAATGGAAACAGACCTCCGTTACAAAATGGTGGGAAATGGCAACGAGTATCTATTACCATTTGGCGGGAAAAATAATTCCAACGGATGCCCGTCAGAATTTCTAAACGGGCATCCGTTGGAATTTTGTTTAAAAAAATAAAAAATAAAAAAATAAAATATTTTTACAAAAATTAAAAAGTTTTTAATTAAACTAATAAAAGATTTTACAAAAACTTAAACCTAAATCTATTACAATTCATTTAAATCGGTTGGGTCAATATCATCGTCGGGGTCACGAGCACCTTTGGAAGGCGTTGCATCCGAATCGATACCCAATTCTTGTCGCGGCATTGATCCCCTCATCTTGTCAGATAGCAACTCTATGATGCTCTTTATGTGATGTGCTTGTGATCGGATTGCCTGCAGTTGGGCTTGAGCGCTCGAAGTTGTGCTTCGAGTCCTCGATCCGCCATCGTTCCGTGTAGCTTTTTTGGACCAGGGGAGGTACCGTCATGACGTCCTCGACCATATCTTTGTAAAGCCCCCCGAGACCGTATAAACGCCCCTCATACGGTCTAACCGACTACAAAACAAACAAAATTTACAAAATTTTTTATTTATAATCGAAAGATAAAATACTAAGTTTTTACCTCCAAATAAATTTTAGTCTTTTGTAAAGGACTGAGGTCGTCGGGAGTTGAACCGCAAGCTTGTGATTGCAGTGTAATCTTCTCAATCACAGATTTCACAGTTCTTTCTGCTCGAGAGCTGACGAATTCGGGTTCGTCGCTCTCTTCCCCGATTATCGACTTATTCTTGGCGTGGGTTTCCACTACCAGCTCAAGAAGAGTCGGTTCTCTTCCTATCTGTTGCATCTGTGATATAGAATAAATTTAATTAGATAAGTATAGTAAAAAAACAAAAATTTAAATAATAATAAATTTATCAATTCTTGCTTCCTCTTTGTGAATGATTTTGATCCCGAAGTATGGCAATGTGGACCATCTCCAGGAACCTTCTCGTCGTACCGACATTGTTTGGCCTTCTCGATCTTGGCCTTGAAGTCTTCAGACTCCCAATGTTGAATAAGTTGATTTAAGACCCCGTCCGTTTCCCAAGTCGGTTTGTGATTCTTGGTGTAGTAGTTGCCCTTGGTGTTGTTCATCATCAAGCGCATCTGAGCCTGCATGTCGTGCATCCATGTCGTATAGATGCACGTCGTATCCTTCTTCCGCCATCTGTATATGCGCTGTAAAATAATGTATAATGAGTTAGTTTATGACATATATAAATAATAATTTTAAATAAAATTGTAATTTGAAATACTCTTATGATAAAAGTGCACCACCATTGGCGACGTATGACTTCTTGCGTAACTTACCATGAATAATAAAAGTGGTCCTGTAAGCAACCTTGGATGATGTTGTTGTTTGTATGATTTAGAACATCATCCACGTCAAACCTACACAAGAAAATTAAATAATTAGATACCATTTGTAAAGTAAACCAATATAAAAATATAAAACATTAAAGTTACCACAGCGTCCCGGGAGGACGTTAAGGATCTATAATTGGACGGGTGGGATGCCTGTCAAAATTATCGACTAAGGAATCGATATCCATCATATCATCCTCTTTATCAAATATCGGTGGTACCAATATTGGTGAAAGAGGACGATATGGTGGTGGTGGAGGTGGGAGAGGGGCTCCCGCGGAACCAACCAACATACCTCTTGCACCTATAAATCGTCTAGCCCTCATTTTCATATTTAGTGTTTGAAAGTATGATTTTGTGTGTGTGAAGAAGTGTTTAAGAGGATTTTAAATTTTTGAATTGTGTTGAAAATGTATGTTCCCGAGGCAACCGACGGCGAAACTGCGGTTCATCTCCCTTTGCAACGGGCATACGTTACAATTTCCAACGGATGTCCGTTGAAAAATTCTGTAGCCTAGAGTAGGCATCATTACAATTGCAATGGATTGCAAATTGTAACGGATGCCCGATAGAATTGGTAACGGATGCCCGTTAAAAATTGTCACGGTCATCCGTTACCCATTCTTAACGGATGCCCGTTAGCATAATTGTAACGTATTTCCATTGCAAATTTCCAACAGATGCTTGTTACAATTATGGAAAAATTAGAAATTTTTTCTAAGTATCAGAGGCGATTTCTTGATTCGTGGCATCCGTTAAGAATTGCAACAGATGCTCGTTGATATTAGATCATATGTAGGCTAAAACCATTGAACATCATTTATATTTGCTTCGATTGTATTTACATTTCGATTTTCAATTACACATCATCTATATTACATTACTCATCTAAAAACATTAAACATCATTCACATTACATATTATTATATTTACATTTATTCTTCAGTAGATTCATCGATTGGCGAGTCTTCCTTCGATTGTTCATTGAATTCATCATCGTTTTCATCTTCAGCATCTTCCGATTCAACGTCTTCATAATCGAATAAGAATTCTCCGTCTATGTTAGTTCTTGCGAGAATCTCCTCTCGATCACTGTATCAATTAAAGGAATCGACTGCGGATGATCGGGTTACAACGGATCTTCTTTATCATCTGAGCTTATGATTCCTCGTGGCTTGATCTTTACTATGGCCCACCACTCCTCTCTTTGACGTTTCAATGTTGTTGGATATTACACATAACATACTTGATCTGCTTGATCTATTGTGATGAATGGATCACACTTACCATATTTTCGTGCTGGATTGATGTAAAAAAAAAACTCTCGGTTTTTTTGTATTTCATGTCCTACGGTTGGATAGAACCACTAACATTTAAAAAGCATCATCTTCAATGTAATGAGACCGAGATATTCCACTTGTAGGATTTGATACAAAATGTCGTAGAAGTTATCACCCTCAATTTCGCTATTAACTCAAACACCATAATTGTATGTGCTTCTATGTTTTCCGTGTTCGTACGTGTGGAATGTGTAGCCGCGAGTAAACAAGATTGGCCAACACATAACATTTCGTGCAGGACCATTAGCCAAATCTTTTAACCATGTTGGAAGTCTGTCATAAAAACATTTCACCTGTACGTATAACGCAAAAACGAATGAATACTTTATATTAAATGCAATTAATTTTAATAGATGTGTACACGAGTACATACGTAATCTCTCAACCGCAGCCATAATGTTGAACTTTCATGTATGGGAGTTTATTTGCGTTTAGATATGTACCAAGTACTTCTTCATCAAATATCCTGTATAATGAAAATACGTTAATATTGTATATATATACATATATATTTAAAACTAGGGGTGGGCAATCCGGGTTTTGGGATGAATTCCTCGGGTTCGGTCCGGGTTCGGGTTTCTCGGGTTTTAAAAAATTGAACCAAAAAAACCCATTTGGTTTTCGGGACGGGTTCCTCGGGTTTCAAGTTGGGTTCGGGTGTTCAGGTTTTGAAACATTGAACCCAAAAAAAAACCCGAATTGTATTTGTGTTATTTCGGATTCTCAGGTTCTTCAAATTCTTTGGATTTTTTTTGGTAATTTAAGTATGGGTAATTCAAGTTTAAACGGGTAATTCAAGTTTAAACGGGTAATTCGGATTTTAAAGGGTAATTCAGGTTCCAAATTTAACATACAATAAATTTAAAAAAAAATACAATGTAAAAATCTATAAACAACAATACCAAGTAAAAATTCAAAAAAAATACTAAGTAAAAAATCCATAAAAACTATTCGATTCATTCATTCATTCACTGTATAGTTTAGGAGGGTTAGGGTTTAGTTTTTTTTTCGGGTTCCTCGGGTTCTTCTGAACCCAACCCGGATCGACCCGAACCCATTTGAGTTTTATATCTTGAACCCATATGGGTTTTCTACAAAACTCGTTTATCTCATGGGTTGGGTTTTTCGGGTCTGTTTGGTTCGGGTCGATCCGGGTAACCTGAAATGCCCACCCCTATTTAAAAGATTGAATAATATTATTTTGTATCTTTCGAACGGTAATAACTCTTGACAATTTAGTAATATATATGTGTGGACGTGATTATACTCCTTTGTGTTAATCAATATTCCTCTGATTTACCTCATGTACATCCAATCGGTGTAAACATCTCAAGAACTGTACCAAACTGCTGATTATATTGATACAGAAAGTTTGTGTGATTATCTGCTGCACGTCGTTCTTTCGTCTGAATATACGACTCGAAATAAAATATGCTGAAATATGTGATTTCTTCCAGCAAGTATTGTTGGACAATAGATCCTTCGACCGTTGCTTCGTTTTTTTCTTTTTTCTTTAAATGAAAGAAAAACCTTTCGAAACACTACAAAAAAACAGGCATTTTCCAACGGACATATCCAATAGGTTGAAGGATCGACGTACATCAATGTTCGGCATCTCTTCATGCGTTTGTTCATTAACAACTCCAGGAAAAGCATCTGACACCATTTCCACATATGGATTGGTCGTTGATGCTTCATAAATAACTTCTTCATTTCGTTCTACTTGTACATCTTGTACACTATCTCTAACACCGCAATCTTCGCCGTAAAAAAACCAAATTTCATAATTTTCAAAGCAACCCACCTTATACAGGTGTTTGCAAACAATTTTTGCATGGACATAACATTGTCCCACCTTCTTGACACAAAGGCTGCATCGATGCAAAACTCATGAACTGCTCCAATCCGTGTAAGATTTCTTGCGTAATCTCTTCGGTTACAGGATCTTTTCTTCTATACATCCACACTGTTGATCTATATATATTTCGATTTGAAGACGACAACATTTTTTCGAAATTTTTTTTGTTATTGATGGTTTGATGCACTCTTTGGTATGATCTAAATAGTGACGTTTCCAACGGTCATCCGTTGGAAATTGCAGCGGATGCCCGTTGCAGGTTCACGTGTACTTACTTCGACCCTTGAACCTCATCACAACATCAACGGGCATCCGTTGCGATTGCTAACGGGCATCCGTTAGACATTGCAACGGACGACTGTTGGAATATATTTATCCGGTTTCTAACGGATCTTCCAACGGACATGGCCAACAGAAGATCTCCATTGCCATCCGTTAAAATTTGCGATGGATTCCAACGGACATTCCAACGGAGGTTTTCCGTTACAAATCCGTTGAAATTTGTAACGGATTGCAACGACTTTTTGCACGTTGCAATTTTCACCAAATCCGTTGCATTCCGTTTGTACGTTATTCCAACGGACGGATCCATTGTCCCGTCCGTTAGAAACTGCATGTTTTTTGTAGTGAAAGGATACATCCATCTGAATTGAACTGGCCCACCGAGTATTGTCTCATCTCGTAAATGTATTCACAAATGTTCCATGACATCAAAGAATGAAGGCGTAAAAATTTTTCCAATGCACATAATACTTCAGAGATATTGTTTTTCATTAATTCCAAGTCATCCATTTTTAAATTCCTTGAACATATATCTCTGAAAAATATGTTGATTCCGCATAGCACATTGTGAACATTTCGTGGTAAGAGCTCAACAAATGAAATTGGAATGAGTCGCTGCATGGGAACGTGACAATCGTGACTTTTTAACTCGATCAGCTTCGAACCAATAATATCTACACATCGAGCAATGTTCGATGCATATAAATCTGGAAACTTAATGTCTTCTTTTAACCATTTTAATAATGTCACTTTCACTGGACCAAACAATCTGAATACAAGGACATGTGATCTTCCATCTCTTAATTCCAACTCAGGTCGTCGGTATATTGTCTTCAAATCTTTTCTTGATTGTATATTATCCTTAGTTTTACCCACCACATTCAAAATAGTATTGATGATGTTAACGAAAAAGTTATTTTTGATATGCTTAATATCTAAATTATGACGTAATATCAATGATTTCTAGTATGATAGTTCCTAAAAGATACTACGTTATACCAGTTATGTCATTCACCTTGGCCTTTTGGTTTACGATGCCCACGATCTCCACCGCATTCTACCGATTCTTATAAATCGCCCATTGTGTTCCATCTTTCGTAAAGGGTTTGTGTTTCGGTTTGCATGCACGATGCCTCTTCTTTTTGTATCACGTTCTTTAAAAAAAATTATCTTTCCGGAAAGCATGTCCACGAATAAGAAATCTTTTATGACAATCAAACCAACATGGTTTCTTACCATGTACTAGTCGAAATGAATCTGTATCCTCCATACAATATGGACATGCCAATCTTCCATGCGTGTTCCATCAAGATAACATTCCATAGGCAAGAAAGTCGCTATTGTCCACAACAAGACCGCTTTCAATGTGAAATTTTGCTTCGTACTGACGTCATAAGCAAGAATTCATTCGTTCCACAGATGTATTAATTCATGAATTAAGGGCTGCAAAACGACATCGAAACTTTTCTTCGGATGTTCTGGTCCTGGAATCAGCAACGTCAGAAACATTACCTCTTTTTTCGAACACATCTCGGGAGGCAAACTATACGGAGATAAAATCAACGATCATAGAGAATATTGACTTCCAGATTGTCCATATGGACTAAAACCATCAATGCACATGCAAAGATAAACATTTCTCATTTCATACGCGAATTTAGGAAATATTTTATTAAAATCTTTCCAAGCCTTACCATGTGATGGATGTTGCATTATACATTTGGCCGTCGAGTGTTCTGTGTGCCATCTCATTACCGCAACGGTTTTTTCGATTCATTCTCAACCTATTTGCTACAGGCATATAGAATATTTTCTTGTATGGTATATATTTATGTGAAGATGGTTTTTTTGGTCGAAAACTGCTTGCACCGTAAAACTTGCATTCCAACAAGTCTTTATCATTTCTCCAAAAACAACATGCAACTATTTCTACAAACATCAATTTTCTCATGTTGCGTTCCCAAATATTTAACCCATTCTTTGTTTCATAGTATGTCTCGGGAGCTTGATTATTTTCTGGTAAATATTCACGCATGGTTTTACAAAATAAATCCATGCAATTTTCAGCAACATTGTCGTCTGTTTTTATACTCATCAATCTTGAAGATAAAGATAAGCGAGACTGACCTTCATGAAAACCTTCATATATAGGTTATTTCGCCGAATCAAATAGGAATCGACGTGCGAGACTGACCTTCATGAAAACCTTCATATATAGGTTATTTCGCCGAATCAAATAGGTTGAAGAATCGACGTGCATCGATGTTCGGCATCTCTTCACGCGTTTGTTCATTAACAACTCTAGAAAAAGCATCTGACACCATTTCCACATATGGATTGGTCGTTGATGCTTCATAAATAACTTCATCATTTCTTTCTACTTGTGATTCTTGCACAATATCCCTAACACAACAATTTTCACCGTGAAAAAACTAAATTTCATATATCTCAATGAAACCCACCTTGTAAAGATGTTTACAAAAAAAATTTTGACTTCGATACTTCATGTTTTTGTATCTTTTGCATGGACATAAAATTGTTCCGCGTTCTTGACACAAAGGTAACATCGATGCAAAACTCATGAATTGCTCCAATCCGTATAAGAATTCTTGTGTAATCTCTTCGGTTATAGG
This sequence comes from Gynandropsis gynandra, assembly GCA_036759665.1. NCBI lineage: Eukaryota > Viridiplantae > Streptophyta > Magnoliopsida > Brassicales > Cleomaceae > Gynandropsis > Gynandropsis gynandra. The sequence continues at coordinate 12,069,839 of CM071861.1, forward strand.
ATATTTTCTTCTGTACATCCACTCTCTCGATCTATATATATATCTTGATTTGAAGAAGACGACATTTTGTTGAAAATATATTTCATGTTGATGGTTTGATGCTAAAACCTTGATTGTTATCATTAAATAGTTAAAATTGCAACGAACATTCATTCGAAACCTCAACGGATGACTGTTGAAAGCTCACGTGAACTTATTTCCACCGGCAAACCTCGAAATTCACAATTTCAATGGCTATCTGTTACAATTGTCAATAGACACCCGTTATAATTTTCAACGGATGTCCGTTGGAATATTTTTTCCGCTTTTCTAACGGGCTTCCAACGGAGGACGCCAACGGAAGATATCCATTAACATCTCGTTAAAAGTTACAACGGATTGCAACGGATATGTGTCCGTTGGAAGTTCTCCTAAATCCATTGCAATCTGTTGCCATTTATCATCAACGGACGTATCTGTTGCACCGTCCATTGTAAAAAGACTGTTTTTTTAGTGACTTGTGTCTATGCAATCGAAGATGTTTTATGCATATATATATATATATATGCATAAGATGATAACTTTCGAATGGACATCGTTTTGATGTATTGACACATGTTAATTCACGACTAAATATATAGTCGGTGATTCTAACGGTTTGAATATATTACCTTAATTTTAAAATTTTTAAATAGAAAGAAATTAAGATGAAACTTTTCTTTTGTTGTTCTTTGTAATTGGCTAAATTAATCACTTTTGTTTTTTATTTTAGTCGATATCTTCACCAATTTTGGAGAAAAAGTTTGTTTTTTTATTCAACTTGAACGTTCACAATTTTTGTTTACAAATATTAAAAAATGTATAAATATCTTTAAGATTTTTAACTATTAATATTTTAAACATATTTGAAGTTTGTTAATGTTTTATAAATTGTACAAATATTTTAAATATTTTATTGAATCATAATAAATATATAAAAATATTTTTTTGCATTTTTCATATAAGTTATAACAAAATTATATATTATTCATATAAATTAGACAAAAAGTCTGAAGTTGCGCATTTTTTAATTTTTTATAAATAAATATATTATATTATACTTATACGTAGAGCTGGACAAAATATTCGAAGTATTCGTATATATTATATTATACTAATACAAATATTAGAAATTAGATATTAGACAAATACAAATACAAATACAAATACAAATACATATACAAATAAAAATACAAATACAAATACAAATAGTATACTCAATTATCGGAACTATTCGTATCCGTAAGTATTGAATAGAAAATTTAGTTAATATATAGATACATGTATACCAAAATTGATTTTAGCGATCAAATTGGAAATAGAAAACATTAATAATCTTATTTAAACATTTATTATATAAATGTATATAGCCAAATATGTAATATATTTATGATGGAAGATTAAATATCAAATACTTTAAAATAACTAATATTGTTGAATTAATAACTAATAACTAATATTAATTTATACTCAAGATTGGTTCTAATCCAAATGTGTTGGATAATGTTATAGAGATCTTACAATATATGAAAAAATACAGAACTCACTAAATATATAACTTTTTGCGAGTTTTATTTTAGTGTGTAATCTAACAATTTGTTTCATTATTTTAGGTGAATTGACGAGGTTCGTAGAATCATCCATAAAACTAAATTTTAATGACTGATATGGAATGAATGTGAAGATTTGGTGTTTTGTTTTATTTATATTATGTATATTTGGATCATTGTGCAATTTGAAATTTTAGTTTCAGATTATATTTTAATGATTATTGATTTTTTTATTAAAATTATTTATATATATATTTTATACGTTAAAAAAATTTAGATTTAAATATTAATATCCATATATCCGACAAATATTCGTATTTACAAATACAAATACTAAATTTAGATATTTATCGAATACAAATATAAATACAAATTAATCCGATATTTGCAAATATACGTCGCAAAATTAAGTAAACACAGGAATTCAAAATGGAAGATCAGATCCAACCAACACAAATGTCAGATCAGATGGTGTGAGAAATTAAATCAAATTTATCTAACGGTCAATATTATCTGATTAGAGAAAGTTCCACAATGATATGGTAAACTCCACCACAGGATATTATATTGCATTGATTAAATTTATTAAAAAAATTCAAGAAAAGAGCTAATCGTGGAAGAGAAATGTCCCACATGTGATTGTATCAGAACTGCCGTTGAAGCGAAGATCTTCAGGTTTTGCCTTTCTCATAGAACCCAAAATACTAATTTTGTCTTATGTTATAATCATAAATTATAAAACAATATATATGTATATATATATTTATATTGTAGAAAAAATTATGAAGTTTATGATCTCTTAGATCTCCCTCCTAACGGATTTTTATCAATTTGAATATATAGACAAAATATTTTATGTTACTTAGTTTTTACAAACACTATTTTCTTTAAAACAAAGTAGCATGTAAATCTTTTTATACTTATTCTCACTGATATTTCAGTGGGGAAAAAGAATATATATATTTAAACGAACTTGAAAAATTTTGGAAAAATTAAGGATGAGACGTTTTTAAAAAATTCAAAGTGCGATAGATTCCAATAGCAACAAAATAACAACGAATTAAGTATTTATTTATAAATCTTATTCAAAAATTATATAAGCGTTGATTATAATTTTTTAGAAAGTTGTTCATAAGCACGTGGCACGTGCACAAGATCCACACGTGTAATCAGAATCCAAACCCAAAATATACATAAAACACACGCAAGGAGAAAATAAAATCGAAGGAAGTAAAAAGATTAATCAACAAGAAACATAACCATCCACATCAATGTCATTAATCTTCTCCTCCATCTCTAACAAAGACGATAAACAACAAACCCTACTACTCTCATCTGTAACACGTGGCACTGGTGAAGTCTCATCGGAATCCGAAGAACACGATGTGTAGAACGACAACGGAGACGACGGAGATTCCCCGGCGAGATTCGCAGTCCCTTCGCCGATCGAACAAGAACATGAACTCGAACTGGTTTCAGTAGTAACGGTAACCGTAACAGTATCAGTACTCGATCCCGAAACTACTTCGTTTTGATCTTTGAGGGCTAATCCAACGAGCAAATCAACGAATGCTGCGAAGATATATCCATGGCTGCTTTTGCCGTTGGCCTTAAGGAACCAATAGAGAAGCTTCTCGAGGCTTCTCCAGTCTTGATGAAGCTTATGTGCATCAACCATTTCTTCCATGGATCTCTTGAAATCGGAGTAAGGGTCCTTTGATTCCAATGATAAGAGCATGAAACCATTTCTTGGTTTGTTTGCTTCTTCAAGAATCGAGTTTGACTCCCCTTTTTGCTCGAAGATGAGTCTTTCCGACGATTTTATCCCCTTGATGACGTTTTCAATTGATTCCGCCTCCTCCGGTGGCTCTGCTGCAGTGGAGGAGGAGGAGAAAGTGGCCGGAGCGAGCTCGGTTTCGTGGATGGAATTAGGGTTCTTATTAGTTGTGGTGTTTCTGAAAGATAGAGTCTTAGGGTTTTGATGACAAGATGGCCATGGCCATGAAGATGATAATGATGATGAAGATGAAGAACAAGAAGAAGAAGAATTAGAAGTAGATGAAGAAATGTTCTTGTAGAGAAAGGGGAGTTTCATTTTCTCCTCGTTTTCTTTTTGATTCTTGAGAGAATGAGACAACAGAAATATAATTTTTGAAGTTTAGAGGGATTTTTTTTCTTGCTTCTTCTGTGGATTTAAAAATGAGATTTTGTGGGCAGTCATGGGGGGAGAGAGAGAGAGGGAAGATTTAAGGGGTTTGAAGAAGAAGAAGAATCGTAGGAATTGGTGGGGTCTTTTTTCAACTTTTAATTTAAATAAAATTAAAATTAAGGGTTTGTGTTATTTATTTTTACTTTATTTTATTAGGGGTATTAAATAATTGGCTCCAAAATTAAATGTTGTTTGGTTGGGGTTCATTCAATATTTTGAAGTACCTTTTCCCGTTGAGCTCCTTTCATATTAATTAAAATTTAATTTGGATTTTTTTCCCTCTCATTCTTTTTTTTCTCCCTTCAAATGTTTAATAATATGTTCTGTTATTCTTTGAAAAATTATAAAACACTGAAATTTCAAAAATTTGACATTCTATTTTCGAATTTAATCATTTACAGGATATATTAAAAATAATTTATTATTATTATGATGATGATATGGAAGGATTTGAAAGTTAGCTAGAGGATGGTATAATACAGTATGGAAACCATATATCCGTAATTGGAACCACATCGCACGTGGTGAAGCATCGCAATCTTTATAACCTTTTAATAAAGGAGAAAACTAAAAAAATAAATAAAAACTAACTAGTTGGTGGAAAAGTTTAAATTCACTTAATCAATTAGATTATTGAAATTGTCTCCAAAAGAGAGTACCTTCCTTCAAAGCTATGACAGGCAAAATAATAATTTTTATATCCATATCTCTGAATTTTAATTAGTTCAAAGATATAATATAAATGTATATATATATAACTTGGATAATTTTTTTGATTTTAACTTGAATCAGACCAAAATTTATTTTTTATATTATCACAGTTTTATTTTTCATATTTGAATTTTTTCTATATTGGATTGTGATATGCATATTCAAAAGCTGAATTTGAACATAAAAAGCAATTATATTATATGTCTCATATAAATTGTAATATAGTTCCATAAATTTATATATAACACTAATGCCAAATTACATTACATATATATTTATATATATATTTCTCGTAAAGATTTGAACTTGAATTGATGTATATTGATTTGATAATAAAACCAATCGGATGATATAAAAACTAAATTTTGTATATTTTGTTATATATATTAGATGATTATAGGATGATTTAATTTAACGAGTGAATGGAAGATAAAGAAGTTTTTTTTTTAATTTTAGGTTCGGATGATAACACATCAAATGAGATCTAAATAAAATTGAGACGTAATGGACCGTATAATATATATATATATATATATATATATAAATGGGCTCAGAGTATGTAATACCCTCAACTTCAAACATAAGATAACATATTTAAATAGAAAAAAAATGGGGGAAAAAAAAGAACCCAACAACCAATCGAACAAACCAACCAACTAACGAACAAAAGATATGACGTTGATGTTAGGAATTTGCTGAGTTCCTAAAACAATGCCATGCATAATTTAGATTATTTCCTAAGCTTAAAGCAATCATTTTTTTAATTTCTATATATATTTTTCAAAAAGTATTTCTCATTACATGACTCTTCCAGGAAACATCATTTTTTTATGTTCTGTTTCATGGAAACTGCTCACACCTGAATCTCCTATAGTACATTTGTTTTGTGTGCCCATATATGTAATTTTCATGGTATTCAATGAATTTTTGTATAATTCGAGTATTTAATATGCAAAACATTCGATATAAAAATATATTCAATATGCATCCGAAATGTATATAATCGCTCTTATAGTTGTAGAATAAAATATGTAGATATATTATATCAATGTATTAATATTCATTCGGATAGTTTATTTTGTTAAATTATCGTATTTATGATAGTTTAAATGGTTAAATTATCCGATTTGTGATATTAATAAGTAATATAAAATGCATTAAAATTTAATAAAAATTAAACGAAATAAATCAAGAAAGAAAGCTAAACCCATCAAGATATTATAATTTTAGAAAATATTGATTTTTTTTTTAAAAAAAAGAGGACAAGTAGAGAAGTAGGAACAAGAAAAAGATGACATATATGCATGCAAAGGCCATGTGAGTCCCAAATTCAGTAGCATTGACGTACCTTTCAGTCACGTGCCTCTCACGCCCACGCCAGTGAATAGATTGTGACCCAAAACTGTTTAACACATGACAGTTCCCTAAGTACTTGACAATTTATGTTTCTATTAAATTGTGGAAATCTACAGTTTTATAGGATGTGAATTAGTTATAGTTAACTCTCTAAGATGTATTTTAAGATATATACAATAATATTTAAATCGTATAAATTAGTGTCAATATAAACATGTCCATTGTTAATGCTCTAGCCCATTAAACTAATTGTTAATACCATATATAAAAGTTTATTGTTAATGTTCTAATCGATAGAACAATATAACTTAACATTTCTCTTATGTCCATATTATATCCTAGAATATAGATATCGTAATCGAAATCATTATCGAAACGTTTAAATCATATGAATCAGATGTTTGATACTATATCAAATATGATAACCACTACAAAAAACAACTCATTTCCAACGGACGGTGCAACGGATCCGTCCGTTGATGATGAATTGCAACGGATAGTAACAGATTTAGGAGAACTTCCAACAGGCACATATCTGTTGCAATCCGTTAAAAACTTCAACGGAAATGTAATGGATATCGTCCGTTGCCACGTCCGTTGCAAATTCGTTGCAACTTTTAACGGGATGTTAATGGATATCTTCCGTTGGTGTCCTACGTTGGAAGCCCGTTAGAAAACGGGAAAAAAATTCCAACTGACATCCATTGCAAATTGTAACGGATGCCCGTTGGCACTTGTAACGGATAGCCGTTGAAATTGTGAATTTCGAGGCTTGCCGGTGGAAATAAATTCACGTGAACTTGCAACGGTCATCCGGTGAGGTTTTTAACGGATGTCTGTTGCAATTTAAACTATTTAATGATAACAATCAAGTTTTAACATCAAACCATCAACATGAAATATATTTTCATCGAAATGTCGTCTTCTTCAAATCCAGATATATATATAGATCGAGAGAGTGGATGAATAGAAGAAAAGATCCTATAACCGAAGAGATTTCGCAAGAATTCTTACACGGATTGGAGCAATTCATGAGTATTGCATCGATACAAACTTTCTGTCAAGAACGCGGACAATATTATGTCCATGCAAAAGATGCAAAAACATGAAGTATCGAAGTAAAAAAATTGTTTGCAAACATCTTTACAAGTTGGGTTTTGTTGAGAATTACGAAATTTGGTTTTTTCACGGTAAAAATTGCGGTGTTAGAGATATTGTGCAAGAATCACAAGTAGAAAGAAATGAAGAAGTTATTTATGAAGCATCAACGACCAATCCATATGTGAAAATGGTGTCAGATGCTTTTCCTGGAGTTGTTAATGAACAAACGCGTGAAGAGATGCCGAACATCGATGCACGCAGATTTTTCAACCTATTGGATTCGACGAAACAACCTACATATGAATGTTGTCGTGAAGGTCAGTCTCGCTTATCTTTATCTTCAAGATTGATAAGTATAAAAACAGACTACAATGTTGCTGAAAATTGCATGGATTCATTTACCGGAAAATAATCAAGCTCCCGAGACATATTATGAAACAAAGAATGTGTTAAAAGATTTGGGAATGCCACATGAGAAAATTGATGTTTGTAGAAACACTTGCATGTTGTTTTGGGGAAATGTTAAAGACTTGTTGGAATGCAAGTTTTGCGGCGCAAGCATATTTCTGTAAAAAAAACCATCTTCATGTGAATATGTACCATACAAGAAAATTTTTTGATAAAGACTTGTTACTCGCGACTACACGTTCCACATGTACGAACATAGAAAATATAGAAGCACATAAAATTATGGTGTTTGCGTTAATAGTGAAATAGATGGTGATAACTTCTACGACATTTTGCACCAAATCCTACAAGTGGAATATCTCAGTCTCGTTGGGTTGAAGGTGATGCTTTTTAAATGTCGATGGTTCGACCCAACCGTAGGACGTGGAATACGAAAAAGTCGATATGGAGGAATTAACATCAATCTGGCACGACAATATGGTAAGTATGATCCATTCATCACAATAGATCAAACAGATCAAGTATGTTATGTGCAATATCCAACAACATTGAAATGTCGAAGAGGGGAGAGGTGGGACATAGTGAATATCAAGCCATGAGGGATCATAAGCTCAGATGATAAAGAAGATCCATTGCAACTCGATCATCCGCAGCCGATTCGTTTAATTGATATAGACAATCGAGAGGAGATTCTCGCAAGAACTGACATAGACAGAGAATTCATACGCGATTATGAAGACATTGAACCGGAAGATGCTGAAGATGAAAACGGCGATGAATTCAATGAACAATCGAAGGAAGACTTGCCAATCGATAAATCTATTGAAGAATAAATGTAAATACAATAATGTGTAATGTAAATGATGTTCAATGCTTTTAGATGAGTAATGTAATGTAGATGATGTGTAATCGAAAAATCAAAATATAAATACAATCGAAGCTTATATAAATGATGTTCAATTCTTAACTGTTGCAACGAGAATATATGAATGAGTAGACAAAGAATTTTTCTAAAAGAGGTAGTAAAAATATCTTATTGGGAAACATTTTTCCTTTCTCGCCGCTTTTAATTATAGTTTCCAAGGAAAAAAATCATATTAAGTGTTATTAATGTTGCAGACAGAGAACGATAAGTGTAATATCGTCGCCTTTAACACTCTCGCGAAATGATTGCACGCGCCGATTTAAATGTAATGTTGTAGATAGAGAGCTTTTAACACTCCCCAATCTGAAGAACAACGGGAATCCGTTGCTACATATGATCTAATACCAACGGGCATCTGTTGCAATTCTTAACGGATGCCCGGCTAAACAAGAAATCGCCCCCGACACTTAGAAATTTTTTTTAAGTTTTCCACAATTGTAACGGGCGTCCGTTAGAAATTTGCAACGGATGTCCGTTACAATTTAACTAACGGACATCCATTAAGAACGGGTAACGGATGACCGCTACAATTTTTAACGGGCATCCGTTACCACTTCTAACGGACATGCATTACAATTGGCAACGGATGCCCGTTGCAAGTGTAATGATGCCTACTCTAGGTTGCAGAAACATCCAACGGGCATCCGTTGGAAATTGTAACAGATGCCCATTGCAACGGGCGACGAATCGCCGTTTTGTCGTCCGTGGCCTCGGGAACACGCATTTTAAACGGGCATCCGTTGGAAATTCCAACGGATGCCCGTTGGAAATTTCTGCATATAAACCGTTGATTTTCAACACAATTCAAAACTTCAAAATCCTCTCAAACACTTCTTCAAACACATAAAATCACACCTTCAAACACTAAAATACGAAAATAAAGCCTAGAAGATTTATAGGTGCGGGAGGTATGTTGGCTAGTTCTGCGGGAGCCCCTCCCCCACCTCCATCGCCACCATATCGTCCGTCTTCACCGATATCGGCACCGCCGATATTTGATGAAGAGGACGATACGGTGGATACCGATTCCTTAATCGATAATTTCGACGGACATCCCACCCTTCAAATTATCGATCCTGAACGTCCTATCGGGACGCTATGGTAACTTTAATATTTTATACTTTTATATTGTCTTACTTTATAAATGGTATCTAATTATTTATTTTTTATATATTGGTTTGACGTGAAAAATGTTCTAAAGCATATGAACAACAACATTATCCAAGGGTCCTTACAGGACCAATTGTATTATTCATGGCAAGTTATGCAGAAGTCATACGCCGCTGATGGTGGTGCACCTTTATCGTAAGTGTATTTTAAATTACAATTTTATTTAAAATGATTATTCATATATATGTTATAAACTAACTTATTATAAATTATTTTGCAGTGCGTATACAGATGACGAAAGAAGGATAAGACGCGCATCTATACGACATGGATGTGCGATATGCAGGCTAGGGTACGCTTGATGATTAACAACGCCAAGCGCAACTACTACACCAAGAATTGCAAACCGACTTGGGCAATGCAAGAGGTCTTCAATCAACTTATTCAACATTGGGAGTCTGAGGACTTCAAGGCCAAGAGCGAGAAGGCCAAACAATGTCGGTACAACGAGAAGGTTCTCTAAGATGGTCTGTATTGCCATACTTCGGGATCAAAATCAATCTAGAAGAGGAAGCAATAATTGTAAATTTATTATTATTTAAGTTTTTGGTTTTTACTATATTTATCTAATTAAATTTACTTTATATCACAGATGCAATGGATAGGAAGAGAACTGACTCTTTTGAGCTGGTAGTGGAAACCTACACCAAGAAGAAATCGGTCGTCGGGGAAGAGAGCGACGAACCCGAACTCGTCGACCCTCGAGCGGAAAGAACCGTGAAAGCTGTGATGGAGAAGATTACACAACAATCACAAGCTTGCGGTTCAACTCCTGACGACCTCAGTCTTTTACAAAAGGACAAAATTTATTTGGAGGTAAACATTTAGTATTTTATCTTTTGATTATAAATAAAAATTTTGTAAAAAATTCTAACTCTAATTTTGTTTGTTTTGTAATCGGTTAGACCGTATAAGGGGCGTTTATACGGTCTCGGGACACTTCAGAAAGATATGGTCGAGGACGCCATGACGGTACCTCACATGGTCCAAGAGAGCAACATGTAACAACGACGGATCGAGGATCCCGAAGCACAACTTCGAGACACTTAAGCCAACTGCAAGCAACGCGATCACAAGTGCAACACATGGAGAGCGTCATAGAGTTGTTATACGGCCAGGTGAGGGGATCAACACCGCGACAAGAACCGGGTATCGATTCAGATGCAACGCATTCCAGAGGTGCTGGTGGTGACCCCGGCGATGATATCGATCCAACCGATTTAAATGAATTGTAATATATCTAGATTTAAGTTTTTATAAAAACTTTTATTAGTTTAATTAAAAACTTTTTAAATTTTTTAAAAATATTTTTATTTTTTTTATTTTTTTATTTATTTAAAAAAATTCCAAACCGTTGGAAATTTTTTTCACGCCAAATGGTAACGGATACCTGTTTCCATTTCCCGCTATTTTGTAACGGATGTCCGTTGCCATTTCCCGCCAGTTTGCAACGGATGTCCGTTGGAAAATTTGAATTCTCGTTCTTTTTCGCGACGGTGTGGCAACAGACCCCATTGCAAAACTGTAACGGACTTCCGTTACAAAATTTTAACGGGCGTCCGTTGTAATTTGTTAACGGACATCCGTTACACTTTGTTCAACGGGCATCCGTTACAATTTTCCAACGATTCTATCCGTTGGGCGTCCATCACAATTTTTCAACGGATATTGTCTGTTGCAAAGCCGTTGGGAATCGCAACGGATCCCGATCTTTAACGCGCGATTCTCAACGGACTCAGATCCGTTGCCGTTCTTGGGAATCGCTTTTTACAACGGATTTTGAGCGATTTCCAATGAATATGTCCGTTGGAAATCACCCGTTTTTGTAGTGATTTATTACATGATAGGAGTTATGATATTATATCTCATATGTAATATATAACATATATAATATAGGAGTTATGATGTTATATCTCATATGTAATAATATAACATATATAATAGTTATATTAAAATAATAATATATTTTTCTTCTAAAATTTGTGGATACCATATCATTACAAATATTCCTCAAACTCAAACTCGTATGATAATTAAAAAAAATTGAAGGTTATAAATATGTGTATATATATATATATATGTATACCCGTAATGAATATATTGAGTATATCTGTAATATATGGATGTTATGAATTTTTTATATATTAAACTTCGAAATAACATGCAAATCTAATTATAACATGATAGAGTGAGAGTTAATCTTGTTATAGAAAGATAAATATCAGAGTTAGCTTACTAAATGATAGATATTGTTTACCAATCTCTAAAGATGTTATTTATAATAAATACCTGCATAGACTATATACATTTGAATAACCGTCATTTAAACTTTTATTTATCATCCATTGATAAATACCAATCAAACTAATATAACCCACTAAATCAGATTTGAATTCTCATTTTGAAGAGAATATTCATATTAATCAAGATTTGAACGATACTAAGATATAGTAGACAATAAAATCAGTAAACTTCTCTATTATATATATATATATATATATATTCCAGAACTCATAGCAACAAATGTTTTTGTTTTTCATAAGTATGATAATTGAATGTTGGCGAATAACCAATTTATAATTAATGAAATATTCAATTAAGTAAATAAATTGTAAGAAGCTTCATTTGCGTAAATATTGATCATCATGGAGAGGAGGGAAAAAAGGGGGACCATTTGCGCCTTCGAACTCTGATCTGTGTGAATGTGGTCCATTTGAACAGAAATTAAAATCTAAAAGTTTTCCTTTTTATTTTTTCTATTTTATAAAAACGGAAACAAAAAGAAATTTGATAAAGTAATCCTTAAATCAAGAATTTTTATAAAATATAAAAATAACAATTTTTATAAAATATAAAAATAACAATTTTTATAAAATATAAAAATAATAATTTTTTAAATGTTTGAATGTTTTTTTTAGTTTGTAAGAATTAAATCTTTCTAAATTGCATACATGGTTCATAAGAAAACTTTACAAAAGCCCTACTATATATATTACAATTGTAATATCATTTAAACATAAATTTTCACCAAACAATTACGTCTAAACTTGGACTCATTTTATTTTATTTTGAGAAGTCATATAATGTGAGAAATGTAACATGAAAGTTTAAAAGCTATATAATATATATATATATATATATACATATTAATCATTTTAAAAATGTTGAAAATAGATTTATCAAAAGAGAATATATCCCCACAAGTCCCATGATGCACAAAAATACTTGTAGCAACTTGTCAATACAATAATTGGTGCAAAGTTTTATTTATGGGTCCATAATTTTCTTTGTGATGTGACGAGAAAGGTGGAGAGGACAGTGCAATGTCACTTATATAAAGATATTGTTCTTCCATGAATGTCATTTTTTTTGTTATGAGAAATGATCATGCAATATATAATATATATGTATATACACATCATGTAGGATAATCACTTTCAACTGTGCATGTAGGTCCAACCTTATCAACTATTCATTTTCTCTGGGACCATTATTTCAAAACGGCCTAATAGGATTTAAATTTTTTTTTTGTAAGATGCTCCCAAACAACAACAAGCATTACCACTACTCACCCATGAGACTAATTTTCAACGACATTGGTATAAAGTATGAAGGATATAGATAAATATATATTGATCGATTATGTCTGGGAAAATAATGAATAGTAGAGAAGAAAACTTATAATGTGTTCAAATGAATTTTTAGATGATAAAAGTTTTGTAAATTAGTTTTATTATATCTTCCAGTTTTATGAATAATTCGGAAGGAGGACTTTGGATTTATCTATGGGAAATGATGGGTCACTTAGCTCAAGGTGTAAAAGTGTCAAACACGGTTAGGGGTGTCATTCAATCCGGTCCGAATTCGATTGTGGTCCGATGAAAATGGGTTTGGACTGGACCGGCCCGAAATTAAACGAGTTTAAAATATCTCGATCTGAGACCGAGCCCGACAAACTTTGGATTTCAAAGTCTGGCCACACTTTATTGTTCTACAGGATATTATTCAGCCAGATGAACAAAACAACAAATACATTTGCAGAAATCTCAAGTCTACACCACCATCTTCTTCTCTCTAACAAAAACCATGGATTGTATATCCTCGATTATTCAACACAACGATAACTCCAACAACTCCCGACAGAGCAAAGATGTAACTTAGATTTCTGCAAAAGTCACCGAAGAGAGAAACGACGTCAGAACAAGGGTTCACGGTGGCAGAGAGTTCGCAGAATCCCACGGGTAAAGTTCGTAGAATCGTAGAATCGTACGACGATAGAGGGTTCGCAGAATCGCAAACTTCGAATTCTCCACACGGCTAGAGAAGACGCAAGGAGAAGGGACACGACTAGAGTTAGATGCAAGAGAAGAAGATGCTCAAGTGGTGTGTGTCTGGGGGGCTGGGTGTTTTCTTCATGGCCCGACGGGCGGTCCGAAGCTCGACGGGCCGAGCTAAAACAATTTCAGGCTTTATCTAAGCCCGAGCCTGAAGACCCGGTTGTATTTGGGCTTTCATCTTCAAATCCGAGCTCGCTAATTTTCGGACGGATTTCAGAAGAATTCGCGGGACGGACTCGATTTTGCTCCTCCTTAACATACCTTGTATGATAACTCTCTCTCTATATTATTACTATTCAAATGAATTGAGTTTAGTTACATCTAAAAATTAATTAAATCTTTTAGAATTATTCTAAAAAATATTTAGATGTGTCTATAAATCTATATATTCTAATTAGTATAAAACACCTTAATATAACTTCAATTTCATATTTAGATTCGGTTTTTGAATATATATATTTATATATATATATATATATATATATCACAAATATTAATCCAACATAAAATTATTGAAAACACGATGAAATAAATTCTAATAATATATCAAATAGATTTGGTTTAATTCAATAAAAAATAATCTAAAAATTTAATATTGTCCAATATATTTATATAAATCTATAAATTTGCTCTATTCAATTTGAAGAATCTAAGTATAACATAATTCGATATCATGGTGATTTGGTTCGAAAAACTTGACTAGGATGAGGATATATGATAAAAACCCATGTTTGGGAAATGTGTCGTTCCTACAAAGTATGATTACAATGTTTTGGTTATGTTCTTAGAATTTATCTCTTGTCGATACTACGTGGATGAACAACCAACATGCTTTTCTGTTTCTGATTATAAAAGAAAATGAAAAAGTGATGGTACTTACTAATAATCATTTGTTTTCCGTACCTTACGTTTTATGATAGAAAAAAGGACCTTTGGGACCCATATCAATTCTCTTGCGTTTACTTATTATTACACACACATAATCATATATGAAATATTTAAATATAATTATTTTCAATTAATTTTTCTTCGTATGATATGCAAAGTAGATGTCGCGATTCATGAACCGTGTTGTTTTTGGTACTCACCAAATCTCAACGTATCTAATTTTAATAATATTTCGAATGTTCTCCTCAAGTTCTAATTTTGTTATGTTTATTTGTTGTTGGGTCCACAATTTCGACGGTATGGTTTCTTTTTCTAATAAAAAAACTCAGTTCGACGGGTTCTGTTAGATATTTAGGAAAAGTTTGTATTTCGTCCAAAAACGTTAATAATGATAGATATATAGATTTGGAGAGATTAAGATATGACCATATTTCTCCTTAATTGTTTAGAAGTTCGAATGCTCGTTTGCAAATTTTCAAATGAATATGTTTGAAACAATAATCTGTAATAGAATCATATTTCAAAAACGAATCTAAAAACTTGTAGACAGACAACTAAATCAATTGTTATTTTGAAAAGATCAAAATTTACAAAACAATACTACCTTTATTTACCAATCAATCTTTTAAATACACTTGTTCGCTTTTACAAATTACTAAAGATTTCCCAGATAACTCTCTCACACTTTCTCACGATATTTCACTAAGTACACTTAAAACTATGTGAACTGCATTCACTCTATTTTTGGTAATTCTTCGATATTCCCCTAGATTTGTTAACCTCTTCTTTTTCTCGAGTTAACTTATCTATCTTCACATGTGCTCAGCTAACCTACCGGTTTTCCACCCGCACATCCTTGTTGTTTTTTCTTCAAACTTGACTTCTCTTGATCCTCTTTTGAACACATTAGTTCCTTGGTCTCTTGCCCTTTGCTCTGCTTGTTGTGGGTTCCATTTGTTCTGCATCTTCCTGTGGTTCTCCCCTTGTTTCTATGATAAGAGATTCAAACAATGCACATCAAAAACAGAAACTGAACAACACAATAGGAAGTTAAAAAAAAAAAACTTCACTAGTTTACTCTGATGACGCTTCAGAAGACCAGTCAGTGCCTTCTGAACATTCTCTAAGGTAGACATAATCGTTATGACCGTCTGTTTCAACTGGATGATTTCTTGAACCTTATCATCTCTAGCAGTGTCAGTTTCGTCCGACGATGGCATCTTCGCCATGTACCGCTTTTCTAAAATTATCCACGGAGGGATATTTTCTCGTACTTCTTTAGTCCCCACAATATCTAGGACTTGTTGACTCAGAATATTCTGAGTCAAACAGGGAAACGACAGAATAAATTTCGTCGAATTTGACAAGCCAAATCCCACGATAGAGTCCAAAAACACCTTTCCAAAGTTGGTTTGAACATTATTTTTCAAATAGTAGAGGAAGGTGGTTGTGTCCTGTCTGATCCCATCAGTTTTCTTAATCGTGACCCAATTTGTGCGGTACATTTTTTCAGTAGAGCTTACTCCCAATGCAACTTTGAATTGGGGATCTGTCTCGGCCACTTCAGCAGGGCTCCATCAGTGAGCTCCTTTGTGACCACATCCATATCTAGATCAATCTGGAGTTCCTTAGCCCTTGTAGTCTTCACGTTCGATGTGCCAAAGAAATTGTTGATGACCTCTGCATAAAATTGGACTAGCCTACCCCTGACATACGTCTCGTCTATAGGATGAAATTCGTTGTGTTGGTGATTGAGCCGGAGGTTGAACATCGGCTCTGACATTTCCGTGTGTCGACGAGCTTGACGAACTGTTCTGAGACTCATATTTGGACTGAGTTTTGACCTGAGCCACAGGAGGTAAGGCTGCATGTTTAGTCTTTTTCCTCTTTGGTCTCATCGTCTCGATGACCTTATATCTTTTTCTGTTGATCCTCGGAGGATCATCTATAAATGTTAGGTCACCGACGCAAACAGGAACTTCGTTGACCAATATTGTTGCATCAGCAAGAAGGTCTCTAATGTTTGTTCTTCTGAGGTTCATATTTTCTCGATTTTGTGTGGGAAATCTGTAGACAAATTGCACTTCTTCCTCTCTAGAGGTTTGGTTAGGGTTTTGAAATTTCAAATGCAATATGAAAAACAACAGTTCAGAGAGAAGATGCACATACGGTTTTATAAGTAAACAATGGTTCAAAAATAAGAATAACTGCACCAGTCACACAAGCCACCAAAACATCAAATCACAAAAACCATTTTGTAGAAACCGCCTTGTTTAAGAAAATCACTCGAGTATGTAGATTTTGCTTCTTTATTTTTATAAACAAACTGATAAGAATGATGAATATTTAAAAAATAATCAGACCGTTAAGAATGAGTCAAATAATGCACAAGACTGACCATTTAAGTACACTTACGAAATACTGTTTTTCACTTAAGACAAGCTTCAGCCAAAAATACCTTCTTTTTTAAATTTATTTTTTTATTTCAAAAATCACCAGCTTCTAGGATGTTGTTTAGATATTCTTTTATTCATATAACAAGCTCATTGATTACCTTTTAGGTATACTCTTATGTAAATGAATTTAACATAGAGGAGTATGTACAACTTAGCTTTGTGTCATAGGACATTATAACTGAAACTGAATACTTCTCAACTTAGACCCGAGCATATACTCATAACATGCTTTTCTTAAATCTGTATAGAAGTAAGTGTAAAAGCTGTTAGAGGAGTAAGTGATACAATTAAGTGCACTTAAGTTACCGAAAATGAAACTTATTAAGACGTGAGCATTTGAATATTCAATAGGCTAAGTATAAGTCATCTAAGTGTACTTAAATCATACAGACTTATAACTTATTTTCCTTTTTCTTCGTAAGATCATCAAGAAATCTAAAAATTCATCAACTTATCACTTATATCAACAAAATAATCAAAGTTCACAAATACCAAGTGATTTCCTTAAAGAAACAAACCGATTTAAATCCAAAGATTTTGTGAAGATCTCCGCTAGCTGACGTTCTGTAGGTACGTATTTCACTTTCATTTGTTTTTATCCAACATTTTCTCTCAAAAAATGATGTCTGATCTCGATATGCTTTGTCCTGGAATGCTGAACTGGATTTTTCGAGATATATATGGCACTTTTGTTATCACACCATGTAATAAAAGTTTTAGAACTCATATCGTAGTCCATTAGCATCTGGTTCATCCATATAAGTTGAGTGCAACAACTTCTTAGAGCAATGTATTCAGCTTCTGTTGTAGATAGTGACGTTGAGTTCTGCTTTTTACTATTCCAAGATACTAAATTTTTTCCAAGAAAGAAACAATCACCAGAAGTGTTTTTTCTGTCATCCGCATTGCCTCCCCAATCAACATCACTAAAACCAGCAAGTTCACAGATAGTATCCCTAGCTCTATTCTAAAAATCGGCCTAGGTGGCGCCTAGGCGCTAGGCGGTGGCCGGCGCCCCGATTAATCACTAATCGGAGGTTCTAGGCAGACCGGACGCCTGGGTGGTCTAGGCGGGCGCCTAGGTGGGCTAGGCGGTCTAGGCAGACGTCTAGGCGGACAATTAATCGCTAGGTGGCCGTCTAGGTGGGCTAGGCGGTATTCTAGTTTTAAAGGTAGAAAATAAAATTTAAGACAAAAAACTTTAACAACTAGTTTATCAATATGATATCGAAATTAGAATACTTTAGAATGAGTAAATGATTACAAAATTCATTTATTTATTTTTCATTATAGTTATATAAATAATCATTTGTTTCTTGTGTAAGTAGGTATGCACAAAAAGACGAAACCGACTTGATAGTAAAAGGTTGAATAATCCTGTTTATTTTTAATTCAATATGAGGTTGATAGTTTAAAATAAAAATAAATGAATAAGACTTTGAATGTATTTCTATCTAATGATCCGCATCATTTTCAAGATTGGATTGTTGATAATGGAAAAACGGACGATGAATCAATGAAAGAATATGAAGGATCAATCTAAAATGTGTTGACGTATGAATGATCAAGAGATCAAGCAAATGGATGATTTGCTTATAGATAGAGAGTTTGATGAATCATATTTTGATTTCGAAGAAGAAGAAATTAACATACAGTTTGAATTTGATTAACAACATTTCAATAAAGAATATAAAAAAAGTTGAATGATTATAAATGTTTTAAATTAAAAATTTGGATTAATATTACATTATATACATATATATATGTATAAATCCGCCTAGCTCGTCTTGACACCTCCTAGGCTCCGCCTAGGCGCTCTAGGCGCTAGGCGCTGGGTGTCCACCCGTCTACCGCCTAACGCTATCTTGAACATTGATCCCTAGTGTAAAAAAGTCCATATTCCATTGTACCTTTGACATATTTAATTATTCGTTTCACAACCAGCAAATGAGATTTTTTCGGTTTTGCTTGATATCTGGGCCAGATCCTTACACTCAAACACAAATTAGGTCTACTTACGGTAAGGTAGAGTAGAGTTCCAATCATACTCCTGTAAAGTTTCACTTCGACATCTTCTCCATCTGAATCCTTTGTCAGATTAGTTGCCGTCGACATGGGGGTACTTGATGACTTGCTCTGGTCTAATTCGAATCTTTTTACCAGATTTTTAGCATATTTACTCTGGGATATGAATAATCCGTCGTCAAATTGTTTCACCTGCAATCCAAGAAAATAACTTAGCTCACCAAACATACTCATCTCGAATTCTCGCTTCATGGTTTGAACAAACCAATTGACTTTATCCTGCAATTTTGAGCCAAAAACAATGTCATCTACATAGATCTGCACAACTAGAAGAATATCATCAGAATTATGGATAAACAGAGTTTTGTCAACTCCCCCTCTCTTGTAGCCGTTTTGAATCAGAAAACTTGTCAACCGTTCATACCATGCACGTGGGCTTGCTTCAATTCGTATAAAGCTTTCTTCAGCTTGTAAACATGTTCTAGATGATGCGGATCTTCGAAACCTTTTGGTTGTTCAACGTAAACCTCATCTTGAAGTATACCATTTAGAAATACACTTTTAACATCCATGTGAAATAACTTAAAACCGAAGAAACATGCAACACCAAGTAATAATCGAATTGATTCTAGTCTAGCAACAAGAGCAAAAGTTTAATCAAAATCAACACCTTCGACTTGTGTATAGCCCTGTGCAACTAACCTTTCCTTGTTCCTGACAATTCCACCCTGTTCGTTGGTTTTATTTTTAAATATCCATTTTTTGCCTATAACATTTAAATCCAAAAGACGAGGAACCAATGTCCAGACATCATTCCTAACGAATTTTTCTAGTTCTTCATGCATGGCTTTTATCCAGGATTCGTCATCTAAGGCATCACAAATACACTTGGGTTCTATTTGAGACGTAAAACATGCACATTTAACCATATAATGGTAATTCACCCTTGGTTTATTTCGTGTTTTTCTACAATCTTCGATGTTACCTATGATATCATTTATTGAATGATTTTTATGCACCGTCGTCTGTTCCAAGTTAGTTTTGTGATTGTTGCATTCTGAACAATCTCCGCTCGTTCGACGCTCAATAATAGTTTGTCAGCAGGTACACTTGAATCTTTAGTAACTGTTTCTGACTGTTCTTGTACAAAATCTGTGGAAAATGGAAATATAACACTATCAGTTAGATGATCTTCATCAAACACCACATTCACAAATTCAACAATTGTTCTGGTACGTAAGTTAAATATTCTGTATGCAGTTGTGTTGGTACAATAACCAAGAAAGATTCCTTCATCGCTCTTAGCATCAAACTTACCCAGATATTCTCGGTCATTCAACACATAGCAAGTGCACCCAAAAACATGAAAATAGCTTAGGTTCGGACTTTTACCTTTCCACAGTTTGTAAGTATTTTTCGACATACCTGGTCGAATATACACACGAATAATGATGTAACATGCAGTATTTATAGCCTCAACCCAATACCTGATAGAGATGGATTTTCCATGCAGCATCGCCCGAGCCATCTCTTGCAAAGTTCTGTTTCAACAACACCATTCTGTTGTGGTGTTTTAGGCGCAGAGAACTCATGAATGATGCCATGTTTTTGACAAAAATTCTGAAATACATCATTCTCAAATTCTTTCCCGTGATCACTCCTCATTCTTTCAATACAACCTTTTGTGTTTTTCAGTTGAAGAAACAAATAATAGAATAGTTCAAATATGTCAGATTTTTCTCATCAAAATTTTACCCAAGTGTACCTAGAAAAATCATCAACAACCACAAAAATTTATCTCTTTCCACCAAAACTTCTCGTTTTCATTGGACCCATCAGATCCATATGCACCAGCTCCAAAATTTTATCAGTGTTCATGTCAGGCATCTTCTTGTAGGGGTGGGCAAAAACCCCGCACTACCCGTCCCGTCCCGAAACCCGTCCCGAACCCGCAAAAAATTACTCGTACCCGCGGGTGCGGGTTCGGGTTCGGGTAATTTGAGTTCAATACCCGGGGGTTCGGGTTCGGGACGGGTTTTTTTATTTCACAAACGGGTACCTGCGGGTATCCGCAAAAAAATTACATAAATGCCCCCCTCTCGCCCGACGCTGCTTGCCCGAAGAGGCTCGCCCGACGCTCAGCCTCCTCTCTCTCCCCTCTCCATACACCGCTTCCGCTCTCCTCTCTCCCCTCTCGACAGACCGCCGCCGCTCCAGCCTCCTCTATGCTAAGTGAGTTTTTCTTCCAGATGTAAATGCTAAAGCTCTCAATCCTTACTAAAGCAGACTCGTATTCATTGATTACTAAAGCAGACTCGACTCGTATTCATTGATTACTAAAGCTCTCGACAGAGTCTTACTATCCTGAGATTACTAAAGCAGACTCGACTCGTATCCAGTGAATTCTATCCTGAGATTATTTGCTTCAATAGTCTCAACATTTGTGTTTTACTGATTTGGTCTTTTTCTTGAGGCTCTGATTATACATGAGTATCATATCTTAGTCGGAGTAATAACATGGCTTGATTTGCTTTGGTGCTACTATATTGAATAGACGTAGATTACTTCAAATTTTTGGTGCATTGTTCTCTTGAAACACATGTGTCAGCTCATATTTCTCCTAGTGAGCATGATCTGTTAGTTTCTTTCTTTTAGCTTTATGGGTAGAGTTATGAGCACTGATGTTATATGGATGTTGTAGTTTTGTCTGGTGAAGAAGGAGCCTAAAGGACTTATATTGTATTGGGTGGTTTTGTTGTGCCTATATAGGTTGTGTTACCATATTTCAAATCAAAATTGCATGTCATATATAACAAAGAAAGGGAAGCCAGGCTTCGAGCAAGTTTGTGGGGAACTGGTGACCAAGGATTTGAAGAAGCTGACTTCATTGACGCGGAGGAATCTACTATTCCAAGAGAAACTAGTGCGAACGATGAGGTTTCTATGAGAGCACAATTAGCGACAAAAATTCAGAAATTTATAGCTGCCTGTTACCCTTGGATTCATGTAACCGGTGAAGGTAAATGTGGACTTCTGTTAAAATTACTTGTCCCCTTTAGGTCGATGATTGTTAGCATGTTCATCTGCAGTTATTAGTTCACCATGCATAGATTGTATCAAGAGTTCATAAGTAAAAGCGTTGAATGAGTGTAATAGTTTCCGTTCTCCTGAATAAAAATATGCTCTAGGCTATGCATTTAAGTCCCGAGGAATAACCATGCATAAATTATGATTCTTGTCAGATCTAGTATATTTTCTTGGATTAACTTGTCTAAAACTGATCTGCTGAGATGTACTATGCAAGATTATCATTCACTTATCAGCTCCTATATCTTCTTGATGCTACTGGGTTTATTCTCTAGGGTTGCAAGATTGGATTCGAAGAGATTATGGGCCACATACACTTGACTTGATTTTAGAAGACATTGAGAAATTCGAAAATGGTACCATTTTTTTTATATTTGTTCATATTTTTCAGTATTTTATATATTTGATGGTATGTTTTTTTATGTTCTTTTGTTTTATTTGTAGATTTTCCAAATCCGACGACTAATGGTGGAGCTTCCGCATATATTGACAAAGGATATTCGTCGGAATGAGATTTATAAACTTTGTGAAAAACTTTTTTTGCTATGATAGTTTGTAATTTTCGAAGTTTCAAGACTTAGAATTATATTGTTATGCTTTGTAGTTTTTTAAATATTGTAAAACTTTGATTTATGTTATGTTGTTATTGAGTTTTATTTTTTTTTCAAAACGGAGTGGGTACCGCGGGTAATAAAGGTTTTGGCGGGTTTTTGCGGGTACCCGAACAGCGAGTACCCGCACCCTG
>CM071861.1:12109626-12175333 GCA_036759665.1 Gynandropsis gynandra
TCTCTCTCTCTCTCTCGGTTGATACAACCCACGGCTGCCTCTTTCTTTCTTTTAATTTTTTTCTAAACCCTAATCATATGTATATATATATATATATATTGGCGTTAACCACTTTCCTATTTAGAAGGGATTTCACATATATATATATATATATATGTAGGCGTTAACCACTTTCCCATTTAAAAGGGATTTCACACTTAGAGCAGTCGTGGATTAAATATTATCTGAAAGGTTAAATCAAAATCGGGTAACCAATGACTATATATTATGACAATCAAGATGTAATTTAGATTATAGCCAATTCTATTTATTATTAGACTAAACACATTATCATTTTATGTGGAGCAAGATTCAAGAAAGAGTTATCGCAACAATATATATTCAAAATTTTGCAAATATATTCACAAATGCCACAAGTAATCGAATATATTCCGCCATTAATAAATTAGACTCATGGATATCTATCTTTCGGAAGGTAAATTCGAATGATCTACTCATTTAATACATGAATTATGAATGTATTTTTTCTTCACCAAAATGTTATCCCGTATGGTTTTATACATGATAAGATTTGAATGAGATATCATCCGACGATATTAAGATTTTCTTGAGTTTGTGGGAGAATGTTAAACTCCTACATTCATCGTCAAGAGTGTTCAAGATACTCTTACTCGATAACAAGGATAAAAACTTACTTCATGAGGATTCTCCTAGTTTTGTCGTCCGAAACTCCATGTTTCATTTTCTAATTTAAACAATTGTATATTTGTTTTCCTTCTTGTATATTATTATTTTTTTAAAAAAATATTTTTGTACATATTTTCTATTTTGTAGAATGTAAATTCTCTAGCTATGTAAAGATCATGGCTGAAACTATGTTAATCAACAAGCTCAACTCGAACATTGTCTCTTTTATTCTTCACGTCTTCTTGATTATTGTTTATCATTCTCTTTAAGAATCTTATATTTCTTTATTTATATAGATTAAAATTTCATTATTATCTTTAATAATATTGATTTTCTATATTAATAGCACACGTATCTTTTGGATAATTTTTTCTAAATTTTAGAAATTTGCATATTATCTATTTCAAATTAATTTCAATATCTATTTCCATATAAAGAGAATGAAAAGTGAACGATAAATCAATGTAGGTGTTACATTATCATACGTCGATTCAGTCTCACCGTGCATTTCAACTTTCGATGTTTTGAATTAGCTTTTCTTTTTTAGTATAAGATCTGGGCCGTTGGATTTTTTTATGATCTCGACTATTGATTCAAGATCTTCGATTTTGTGTACAACTGTCTCATTCAAGTTTTCATTTAATACTAGTTGCCATATAAAGATCTTCCATGATTAGTGTACAATCATCCTATTTAATTCATCTTTGTTCAATTAGAAAACAAAATTATATTAAAATTACAAAGTAATTAAAAGTAATAAAAACATTTGAATAAAATTTTAAAATAACTAACAACAATTTAAAGATTTTATATAATTTATAAAAAAATAAAAATTTAAAATAATTTAGAACATCGAAATGAATTATAAATCGACATATGAGGCACATTCTAATGCGTCCTTATTTTGTCTCATCATGCATGTCACTTTTTATTAGTGATGTCAAATGGGTTGCCCACCCCAAGCCCACACCTGGCCCATCGAAACGGGTTCGGAGTGACTCGAAATTTAATGGGCTCAAAATCCTAGGCCCATCGTAGCTCGGGCCTTCGGGTTTCGGGAGAGTTTGGGCCAAACCACAAGCTGATATTATTATCGTTTTAAATATCATTTTGAAATCTAATTGTAAATCAAATATAAAATTTCTTCAATTTTACGATTTTATAAATGCAGAAATGAGCCGTTAATACAATAATTCAATCAACCAAAACAATATATAAAAATTACTTATTTGAATTTCCATGTTTTGTTGGTTGATCTTGAATTGTCTTTTCCAATGTCAAATCCACCAACATTCCCTTAATATTCATTTTTATGATATAAAAGAATTTATTTTTTATTTTTGTTTTTGTTTTGTGAATGTTTTGTTGATTTGTTATGATCTTCTTCTGTAACAAAACAAAGGGTGTATTTAAAAAATAAATAAAAAAGATATAAATTTAAAGACATGTCTTTTGGACATGTCCTTTAACTTTTTTATAATACAAATCAAAATCAAACTTGTAATTATTCACAAAATTATCTTATGATTTCAAATTATGCAGATTGATACGGAGAGATTTTCACCCGATTATTGTCTCCTCAACACAATACAAATCATTACCGTGTGTACCTTAATAACGATTATGAAATACTTATATTTATATAAATTAACATTAGAATAAAATTTCTAATAATCTCCCACTTGATTCATATATGGAAAGTATATATAAAATCGTTGAGCTCACTTAAATGATCATATATATGAGTCACAACTTTATAAGAATTAAACTGACCGAATCATGGCGGTCACGGGGCCTAGACTTATACTCATTGTGTAAGACTAATATTCATACATGTATAATTAATCAGCAATACAAGGACTTTGCGACTACTCCTATTTCACTAACATAGCCAAGAAATGTCTTTGGAGCTAGTCCTTTAGTCAACGGATTCGCGATTATATCATTGGTGCTGATATAAACAATTGGAACTCTTTGATTTTGCACTTCTTGTTTAACCGATATATATTTTAAATCCATACGCTTGGCACCCTTGGAGTATCTATTATTCTTCGAGAAGAATATGGATGTCGCATTATCACAATATATGTTCATCGTTTTAGCAATTGTACCAACTATGCCTAAACCATGAACAAAATTGCGCAACCACAATGATTGAACTGTAGTTTCAAAGCACGCTACAAATTCGATCTCCATAGTGAAAATAGCAATGACAGACTGCTTACCACTCTTCCATGAAATAGCTCCCCCACCTAAAAGGAACAAATAACCAAATGTCATTTTTTGAGTATCCGAGCATCCGACATAGTCTGAGTCTGAGTAACCAACAATCTCAAGATTACTAGTTCTTCTATATGTGAGCATGTGATCCTTGGTGCCATGTAGATATCTTAAAACTTTCTTTGCAGCTCTACAGTGAAATGGTCCGGGATTTGATTGGTAACGACCCAACATACCAATCGCAAAACTGATATCCGGTCAAGTACAAGTCTGAGCATACATCAAACTTCTAACTAAAGAGACGTAAGGAATATCGTCCATTTCCTTACATTCTAAGTCATTCTTAAGACATTGGGATATACTGAAACGATACCCTTCGTATGGGAACCGGACTTGGTGAACATGATTCCATTTTAAATCTTTCTAAAACTTTGTCGATGTAAGCCTTTTGAGACAATCCCAAAATTTCTTGTGATCTGTCTCGAAATATTTCTATTCCGATCACATAGGAAGCCTCACCCATATCGTTCATCTCAAAGTTACTAGAAAGATAATCCTTAATGTCATATAATAACCCACGATCATTGGCGGCAAGAAGAATATCATCTACATTCAATACAATGATTATAAACTTGTTTTCTACAATCTTTATGTAGATATATCGATCAACGGTCATTTTTATAAACCCATATGATAATAAAGTATTATTGAACTTCAAGTACCATTGTCGAGAAGCTTTTTTTAATCCATAGATTCATTTCTTCATCTTACATACCAAATTGTTTTTACTTGTGGTCTCAAAACCTTGAGGTTGATCTATATATACCTCTTGTTCTAAATTTCCATTGAGAAAGGTTGTTTTAACATCTATTTGGTGAAGCTCAAGATCAAATTGAGCCACCAAAGCTATGAAAATCCTTAAAGAGTCCTTTCTAGAAACCAGAAAGAAAGTCTCTTTGTAGTCAATACCATTCTTTTGAGTGTAACCTTTAGCGACAAGTCTAGCTTTATACCTCTCGACATTACCCTTAGAGTCTCACTTAGTCTTAAAGATACATTTACAACAACCACTTTTAGAATCCTTCGGTAATTCTGCCATTTCCCAAACATTGTTGTCATCCATAGATTTCAACTCTTCTTTCATGGCCATCAACCATTTTTCAAAATTTATACCGCTCATGGCTTGTTCAAAAGAGACTGGATCCTCATTAATGATCAAGTCATTTTCATGTTCAAGTGCATAACATATATAATCATTTGAAATAGCTGGTCTTCTATCTCTAGTAGACCTCCTCAAAGCTATTCCTTCTTGAGGTTGCACTTGTTCATTTACTTGAACAGTTTCCCCATATTCTTGAATAATGGCATCCACAATTGGGTCACGAGCATCTATTTGTTGTTATTCCATATTCATGCCTTGCGGTCGTGCTACAATAATAGGAACATCAACTTGAGGTGGATCACTTGATGGATTTTGGTCCATCAATGACTCTTTTATCTTTACATTACGTGCTCCCACCCTCCCACATATATTTCCATTTTCAATGAAGTGAGCATTAACAGACTCTACGATTCTTGTACTATGGTTAGGATAATAAAATCTATATTGTTTCGACCTCTCTGGATATCTAATGAAATAACCACTAATGGTTCTGGAATCCAATTTCTTTTCATGCGGATTATATATCCTCACTTCATTTTAATAGCCCCAAATGTGACGATGTCTTAAACTAGGCTTCCTAGATGTCCACAGTTCATAATGTGTCTTAGGAACTGCTTTACTAGGTACCTTAATTAATATGTATACAACTGTTTTCAATGCATCCATCCACAATGAGATAGGTACAGAACTATCGCTCATCATACTCCTTACATTTTCATCAATGTACGATTGCGTATTTTCGCTACACCATTCTGATGTGGCGATCCGGGCATTGTATATTGTGCACAAATGTCGTTAGATTCAAGGAGTTTCTTAAATAGACCTTGAATTTGTCCAACTTCCGATATTTTTCCATAATATTCACTACCTTTATCAGAACGTATTACCCTAACCTTTTTATTTAACTCCCTTTCAACCTCCAAAATGAATGTCTCGAGGAAATCAACCGATTGAATTCTTTCATGCAATAAATAAAGGTAATAGTATCTAGAATAATCATCAATGAATGTGATGAAATATTTTTCACCGCCCCAAGACGGCACATCGAAAGAACCACATATATATGTATGTATAGATCGAATAACCCATTACTTCTTGTGGCAACATGTTTTGATACATGTTTGGTTTGCTTACCCTTAATGCAATCTACACAAGTATCATTCCAATCGATAAAATCTAATTGAGATAAAACATTAGTTTAATTAGTCTCATAATCCTCTCTTTGGATATATGACCGAATCTTTTATGCCACAAGTCATCAAACGACTCATTAAGTGCATTCCTTTTCATAACAACATCATGTTCAACCAAAATATGAAACAATGAATTAATAAATGTAGAACTTAGATTGAAACAATACAAAGTACTTGATAATAAACTAGTACCACATAGGTTTTTACCACAATACAATGAAAAACAACCATGTCCAATCTTAAATTCAAAACCTAATACATCAAATCCTGAAAAAGCGGAAACAAGATTTCTAAAACAATCGGGAACATATAAATTTTTCTAGATCCAGGCAATAGCCCGTATCTAACACGGTTTTATATGTCCCGACACCTTCAACTCTAGCTTTCATCTTGTTTCCCATAAATAAATCTTTTCACTTTCCGAAATTCGTTGGAGATGTCGGTACGCCTGTATAACATTAGACACATGAGTGATCGCACCAGTACCAAGCCACAAAGTATTAGAAAGTACTTCAATCAGATTTGATTTGAAGCATACTGAAACGAAATGTATACCTCGTTTTTCAAACCAATCCTTTTTTAGACAATGCCTTTTTGTACCCAGGTTTGTTGTAAAAGAAACATTTCAGAATCTTTCCAACATCTCTTTTCCCTTTTTCGGGTTGTATCTTATATAGTTGTTTACCTTTATTCTTTCGTTTCTTACTTGGAGCTTTGTCGCCACTTGAACCAACATTTGGATGACCACGATAAGCAAAATTGGCTTGGGAAAACTTGACCTTAAGGTCTTCTTTTTGCATTGCCTCCTCTTGTATGAGCATGGCCTTGTTATCCGAAAGAGATTTTTTCTTGAGTTGGTTGTAAGTTCTCCGAAATTGCTTGAAATCATCACCTTTGCACGATTTCAAAATGAACTCAACTGACACACGCTCACCAAGATCAATATCCAAACTTTTGAGCCGGTTGTAGGTATTCACCATATGAGTGATATGGTCATCCATAAAATGAGATATACTGTACTCTCTCATCGATAAATCATTAGTGAGAGCAGTAATAACAGACTTATCCACAATGTCTGTCATAGTACACTTTTTAATCTCAACAAGGAATTCCTTCACATTTAAGTCTTAGGTTGGGAAGGCTTAACATTAGGTGATATGCTAAGCTTGAGAAAGCTCATAATTAGCCTATTCCATTTGTCTTAATTCTCCCACAATTTATTTTCTACCTCAGAACTTGTATCAGTCGGTTTCGTGGGTTCATCCATAATGAGATCTGAATCAAGTCCCAAAAATCCACCATTTAACGTCACATATTCGATCCAGTTGTCATAATTATGTCCATTAAATTTTATTCCATTGACAGTCATACTTAACATAGTGAAGACACTGCTAAATAATCACATCTCACATTTAAATTGCTTTGAATTCATAAAATATTTCAGACTATATAACATATATTAAAATATTGTATTTAAATTCACCTTTGGGTTAAATCTAAACACAATCAATATGCATCAAGCAACTTATATAAGATTAATCACAATGTTACTTTAACATATAAGCCATCTTTGGATGTACATCATATATTAATTAAACAAAGTTTATAATCTACTTCAATTGATATTGAAAATGAGTAAGATCTATCTTTGGGTAACCACATAACTATATAGTAATAACTATAAATGTTTATCATCATTCTTAAATGTCATTATGAAGTTAAACATTTATGTACATAATTTCAATCATTAATGAACTCGAGTAGGCCACTTTGATGAATAACTCACTCACTTAATATTAATGAATTAAATTATCTCATCTAAAAAGAAAGACATACCTAGAATTTTTTTTGTATGTCTGTATCTATAATACAATTTCATTGTATTAATGAAATGTAAATTTGGTCTAGTGGTTGTACCCATGGTAATTGCGCCTTTGACTTGGGTACGAATCTCCCTGGAACCACATTTTGGTTTCTTTATTTTATTTTAATATATCTGATATATATAGTAAACATGATAAAACAATGTTGAATTTGAGACGTGGCCTAGAGGTGTCTTATATATGTTGTGAATGTATTGTCACCAGTTCAATTACTAAGTTACCCTTTATTTTCTTTATTTATTTATTTTTTTAAATAGATACATACACCCTCAACGCCAAAACATAGAAATAGTCCCAAAACATATATAAACAGCCCAGGAAACAAAACATGATTTCACCACCACTGACGAATCGTCACTTCGTCTGACATCATTACGTTAATTTCCATTTCCAGCCAACCCAAATCCATCGTTGTATACAAATTCAATCACCACAAAACCGTGACTGACGCCGATACCTTCAGTCCTACGAGAATAACAAAATATGGAGGAGCAACGTGCTAACGATACAACAGGGTTGAATCGTATAAAGTGTAGACGAAATGAGGGCATCGATGGACGACGGACGACGAGATTGATTTACGAGGAACAAAGTTTCAACAGTTTTATTTTTTATAATTCAATTAAACTCAAATTTCATTTATTTGAATAAAATTCAACAAAACATATTTCATGAATTTTTGAATGGGACAAAAAAAAAAACTGAAAAAATAGCTTTTAGTAAAATTAAACATTCTACTTTTCACTCTATATCAAAACCCTTAAACTATGCTTTTTAAGCAAAATAAACTATCGGTTCGCCCTATTCAGATATTCACGACCAAGAAGCAAATCTTCCGTTAATCTATGAAGACGAAAGTCCACATCATTGTGTGAGCTTGAAAAAAAATCTAAACTTAGAGTAATTAAAGGAAGCATAATTAGAGAGAACAAAAACAAGCCGCCCACGATTTCGTTTGCCATCAAAAACCCTAATTTATCAAATAATCGTTCTTTAGACATTTTTCTTCACTATCTCTTAGGTCAATCCATTCTTATCCTCAAATTTTGATTTTCTCTGGATATATGAAAGCAAAATGAGGTAAATCTCTAACCCTAATTCTTATTTTGCCATAAATCTTTTGTTTTCTATTTGATTATCTCAATATTGTAGTTTATGGATCTATGATATGTTTAATTTAAGATTTGGTTGTGTTGATGATTTATTTATGTTATTTCCAAGTATATAGTTAATTTTGATTCTTTTTTCGTATGTTCTATACTATATTTATTTATAAATAGTCTATGATTGAGTCTATTCGAGACTATTTTAGAAGTATTTATCATTTTTGTGCTATAAATATGATGGTTATTCAATTCTTTAGAGATGTCAAAATACTTTTTTATTCAGTGATGAATTAAATAATGAAAAGTTTGTTCTATACGGTAGGACACTAGAGTTTGATGATGACAGTGGCGATGAGATATATATTGAGCAGATTTTTCGGTAATAATAGTACTAGATTTGTAGTGGTTTGTGAAAGTGAAACTAGTAATGTTCTAGTTCAAAGTCAGGATGATAGAGATGGTAATACCGATAATGGTGCTAGTGGTTTAGAGAATACTGACAACAGAGAAAATAGTGAAGATGAAGAGCATGGTGATGAAAGCGAAGATAGAGATTCTAGGGATGACATAAATTATGACTATATTGATTACTCAAATGATGACTCCAATGATGGAAAAGCAAGCCTTTTTCAAGTGGACAACAATTTCTAAGCAAAGATCATTTAAAAAAGCTATGGATGATTATGCTATAGATGAGAATGCAACTTACGGTATAGTAAGTCAGAAAATGATAGGGTTAAAGCAAAATGTGATATGAAAGGGTGTAATGGAGGATTTATGCTTCTCTAAGGAGACTTGAAATATGTTGTCAAAACATTGAAAAACATTCATACGTGTTCCTGGAACTTCAAAATCAGGTTGTTAACTGCAAGAAAAATTGCTCATCAGTTCCTCGAAGACCTTAGAGCACGTTATCAAAGCACAAAGTCATGGTCCGAAATCCTAAGTGTCAGAAAACACGTGAGATAAGGCTAAAGATTATAGAACAAGAACATGTTGAACAATTCGCACGGATGCACGATTACGTAACTAAGCTTTGTCAATCAAATCATGGGTCAACTATTATTTTAAAGACTCAAGGTAATATATTTCAGAAGTTTTACATTTGTTTTAGTTTTTTGAAAGATGGATGGAAAGCGGCTTGTAGGTCTATCTTGCATCTTGATGCCACATTTACCAAAGGATGTATAAAAGGCGAATTATTAACGGTTGTTGGAAGAAATGCGAATGATCAGATGTATCCTATAGCTTGGGCAATTATTGATGTTGAGATAGGGTGAATTGGGAGTGGTTCTTGACACTTTTGGTGGATGATCTGAACTTAGGAGTCGTACAAGGCTTTACTTTGGTTTCAAATTAACAAAAAGGACTCATTCAAGCCATAAAGAATGTAGTACCATATGCCGAGCACATAATGTGTGCTAAACACGTTTATGATAATTGGAAGAAAAAACACAAGGTCTCCGAGCATAAATTACTATTTTGGAAGGCAGCGAATGCAAACAATCAAGTTGTCTTTTTATAGATGTCTTAAAGATTTATATCCAACTACGCATGAAGATTTGATGCGTTATTCGAGTTGTTACTGGTCTAGGTAAATTTCTGCTCTTTAATTGTTATATTTTTGTATAAAATCTTTACTATGTAGCTTTAATTTTTCATTATTCGTGTAGATATTCTTTCACAGAATTCGCAAAGTGTGCTACCACAGAAAACAATATGGGAGAGGCCTTCAACTCTTCAATTACATATGCACGTGAAAAGCCTATTGTGGAAATGTTGGAAACCATCGGGAGACAAGTTATCACAAGTAACTTGACTAAGATGGAAGCGAGCCAAAGTTGGCTTGAGAGAATAACACCAAAAGCCAAAGGTTTGGTCGACAAGCAAAAACAAAGAGATAAAAAGTGCATATGTTGTGGTTTTGGAGGAGGGCGTTATGAATCTAGTCATAAAAAAACAGTTTCCGATTTAACATTAGAGGAGATATATCATGAAGTTATCGGCAATATGAGATTAGTGGAATTCCATGTTGCCACATCATTTCTGCATTAGGATGATACTAAGGGAAATAAAATCCCGAGGATTTGGTTTCAAATTGGTTTACCACTGACCATTGAAAACGATGTTATCAGAGCTTGGTACAACCGATTAATGGTATGAATTTGTGGCCATGCACAAAGATAAGAATAGAAGCACCTATAAATATAAGAATGCCTAGGAGACCTAAAAAGATCAAAAGAAATTGTGATCCATATGAAAACGCAGAAGGCTCCTTAGCACATCATGGGAGAGTCATGGTAAGATATCTATGATCTAGCAACTCTAACTTAAAGTTTGTATTTAACATATCATAATTTTCATTTTACAGAGATGTAGTCGTTGTCAACAACCTGGACATAACAAAAGGAGTTTTCAAATTACTGATGCTAGTTTACTTCAACAACATGAAAAGAGGCCGGTAGACCGTCCAAGAATAAATCATGTATTTTATCTTTTATTCTCAGAGATGTATTACAATGTGAGCATATAAATCAATACTTATTAAGTTTATCTTTGTTAGTTTGAAGAGACCAATGCAAGTGGACATTCACACAGAAATGAACATCAATAAACAACTTTACTAAGTCAGCCACTTTCATCTTATGAGAGTGAGAATGAATCGATAGTTCAAAATATAGTATTGGTAATATGAACAATGTTCCTATTTTTTGTAGATCAAATGATCTATGGTTTTGTTTATTTGTATTAGAAGAAAAAATAACATTTGTGTGAAACAAATGCAGGAACGATATGGTTTTGCCCATAGTGAGGCTGATAGAGATGATTTGGGTCGACACATGATTGGCATGAGCAACAATACTATTCTCCCATCAAATTTTCTCAAAGAGTGTTAACACAACAAATTGAAAGTCACACGGGGAAGGGAAAAATAGAGTTTGCAGCTTAGTTACATTTTTCTATGATATTAGACATTGTTTTGCAACTTAATTTTTTGTTTTTTTTTATAATTTGTTTGAACATATTTATCTTTAAGTTTCTAATATTCATTAATAACCTACAAAACAATTGCGATATCTTTGTATCAGCTACATGCAAGAAGAAATAGATCTTGAAGTCTCCAAATTCCAAGCGTTTTGGACAAAGTAACATAGAGTCTTCTTCAAACACTCTAAATGCATGATCCGTAAGCGAAATTTCGTTTAAAAACCCCAAATGCTTCCAACTTTCATCACTAAACACTCAGGAATATACTGGGATCTAAAAAATTATAAGATTGAAACTTAAAAAAGAAAAAGAGGAGCAATTTAATTTCATAGAAAGAAAAAATATTTTACAAATTATAACTTTTACCCCCAAATTGAATCTACCCAAGTGCTTGGGATCTTTATTAAAAACTAGGGGTGGCCAATCCGGGTTTCGATCCGGGTTTGGATTCCTCGGGTTAACGAAAATTGAACCCGAATGTTTTTCGGTCTGAGGTTCTTCGGGTTTCGATTCGGGTTCGGATTATTCGGGTTCCGAAGCAATGAACTCGAAATAACCCAAATTAAATTCGGGTATCCATGGGTTATTCGGGTTATTCGGGTTATTTGGGTTATTTGGGTTCGGGTTATTCGGGTTATTTGGGTTATTCAGATTATTTAGGTTATTTGGGTTCAGTTTATTCGGGTTATTTGGGTTATTTGGGTTCGGGTTATTCGGGTTATTTGGGTTCGGGTTATTTGGGTTTTGTAAGGGTTTTTCGGGTTCTCTAAAAAGACAATTTAACATACAAAAAAATTAAAAAAAAATACATATCTAAGTTAGATAATATAACTCATAAAAATTAACTTCGCAAATACCAAAATAAAATGAATTCTAAAAGCCTAAAATATTAGTCGTGTGGTTCTTAGAAAATAATCTAAAATATTAGTCCTAAAATTTAATTCGGGTTCCTCAGGTTCCTCGGGTTTAACCCGAACCCGGATCGAACCGACCCGAACCCGAACGGATTCTAAAATTTGAACCCATATGGGTTTTTAGGGTAATCCGTTTTGTAAACGATCTGGATTTTTCGGATCGATACGGGTCGGTCCGATCTGGGTAACCCGGATTGGCCACCCCTATTAGAAACCTCCACTGGGATTCTTAGTGTATACATCTCTCTCTTGCGTCTCTGGCATCTTCGAATTGAAAAAATATTGTAATTTCTATTTCTGGACTTCTTTCGTTCTCTTCTCTTCTAAATTATGTTTTTTTAAACCAAATTTTCAGATTTTTTATTTATACAAATATGTGGCCATAAAAAATGATGACGTGATCATTTCTTTTTGCCAAATGTGCACTAACAAACGTTCGTTTATCTCCGTTTGTGAGATGTTTTTTTGCTTAAAAAGCATAGTTTAGGGATTTTAATATAGAATTAAAAGTAGAAGGTTTTATTTTATTAAAAGCTATTTTTCAAGGTTTTTTTGGCTTATCCCTTCTTGAATTGATAATTGAATCAAATTCAATAAACATTTTTTTGTGAATCCTTAATCTGTGATTTAATATTCTATTATTCGGCTCTGATACCAAATGTAAATCAAATATAAATTTCTTCAATTTTACGATTCTATAAATACGGAAATAAATCGTTAATATAATAATTAAACCAACCCAAACAATATATATAAATTACATATTTGAATTTTCCATGTTTTGTCGGTAGATCTTGAATTTTCTTTTCCAATGCCAAATCCACCAACACTCCCTTTAATATTCTCTTTGATGATTTATGAGAATTAATTTTTTTGTTTTTATTTTGAGAATGTTTTGTTGATTTGTTATACTCTTCTTTCGTAAAAAACAAAGTGTGTATTTTAAAAAAAAATCACAAAGACATGTTTAAAGACATGCCTTTTGGACATGTCCTTTAACTTTTAACAATTATAAATCAATATCAAATTTGTAATTATTCACAAAATTGTCTTATGATTTCAAATTATGCGGATTGAAACGGAGATAGTTTCACCCGATAATTGTCTCCTCAATACAACACTAATCATCATCATGTGTACCTCAATAACAATTATCACATACTTATATTTATATGAATCAACGTTATAATAAAATTTCTAACACTAATGTTTTCCAAAAATCATATAATAGTGACATAAAATAAAAATATTTTATAACCAATCGAAAAACTTTACAACTCAAATAGATGCATTTGTATATTCTCCTTTGTTGTAATTATTGACGTGATAATACTAGACTCAAAACCTTACAAGTTATCACCTACATCATTTAACAAATTAATTAATAAACGATGTAAAAATAAATAATAAATTAATATTTGTATTTTTAGAGCCCTTGGACCGATCCTAAACCTGATGAGCTTATTGAAAGCACGCGGGCCTATCCAAAACCTTATGGACTTATTGAAAGCTTGAGACCGAAAGTTGAATACAAACGAACCTACAAATCTAAGGCCCGAGCCACTATTTTTTGGCAGGCTACTGGTGATTAGTTGGATTGACTTATTTTTTTAGGCACTTAACATATGATTTGAACCATTGGATTTTTATATATTTTATTTTGGTTGTTGGATTTAAATATGACTACTTTGTTTGTCTTACGATCATATTGATCATTCCAATTGAATCTTCTAAAATTAGTTTTAAAGTCGTCTAACTTCATTCAACTCTTGATATTTTGTTTAAAACAATTATAGACTTTTAAAATAATTTAGAATTAACTAAAAAAATTGAAAATTTAAAAAGTTAAGAAATAATTTAATAATAATAATAATTTCAAATTTCTAAATAGTTTTAAAAATGAAAAAATAATTAACTATAATAAAAAAGTTTAAAAAAGAAAAATAAAATAAAATAACTTTTAAACATAGAAGTTTTAAAATAATTAATA
Organism: Gynandropsis gynandra; assembly: GCA_036759665.1. Classification (NCBI taxonomy): domain Eukaryota; kingdom Viridiplantae; phylum Streptophyta; class Magnoliopsida; order Brassicales; family Cleomaceae; genus Gynandropsis; species Gynandropsis gynandra. The sequence goes on from CM071861.1 coordinate 12,123,770, forward strand.
TATATAAACAAATAAACACACAAAAATCCACACATATACTCATAAACGCACTCATAAATATATTTACTTCTATATATATAAACATATATAGATACTTACATATATATATTATAAACGTGGTGAATTTTGAACTGTACGATTTTCATTAAAGCATACATAACGAGAATGCATCACACCAACAACACAAAGATCGGTCACCAGAGCTAAAGCTAAAAGGATACGAAACGTGTTTGCTCGATTAATAGTGGATGAACTTGCTAAGGCACCACAAGAATATCAAAAGATATCACTCAAAGTTTATGTGACATTATTACCCAAGATGTTATCAATAACATTATCTTTTTCTTTGTTAATCCTAGAGATTTAGTTACCAACTCTTGAAGAGATTCTGAATTATTTTTGACTTTTAATACTGGATCACAAGTGTTGTGGTGTCATTCGCGGTGCTTGAGGTTCTCTAATCGGATTATAGTCTAGGTTTAGGACATCTTTTCTTCGGAAAGATAAATTCTAGATTCAAATATCGGGTTCCTAGTGGGTTTCATTCTAAATCCCTCCTTCTTATAATATAACATCTATCTAGGATCATATCAAGTTGTATCAGATTCCCCTTTTTGTGTTAACATATCCAATTTGTTTTAATCTGTTATTCTAGTTATTTTTTGTTTTTCTTTAGCTTCATTAAGTTTAATTTTTTTTCTAGCTTTACAAAAAAAAAAAAAGGAAACCACCCAATAAAGGAAAACGACAAAAAGAAAAAAAATACAAAAAAAAAACACAAAAAAAAACACCAAAAGGAAAATTACAAAAAATGGAAACAAAGAAAAGGACAAAGTCCAAAAAAAGGAAAGAGTAGAAAATAATACTAGGATAAAAATATGAAGAGTTTTTAGTAGATATATCAGTGTCATAAATTAGAAAAAGTTTTCTTAAGCGTTGACATTACACACTTGTAGCGTCAAGATTTAGTTTGAGTATCTGGAACTAGCTTCAAGTCGTTCTTGAGTTGTGAACTAAACTGAAGAGGAGGAGCTGAGGAAGGAGACAGACGAGTGAGAGAGAGAAATTGAGCGAAATTTTTTTTTGAGAGGTTGTGAGGTTTGTTCATATTTCTTTCCTTTCATCATTTTTGTCATTTTCCGAATGTCTAGTTGGAGAAGTCAACGCGTCAAGCTACCCTACAGTGCGGAAGCCTCGCAGATGAATCTACCATGGTAATTGATGATGCACGAATTTTGATATATGATGTAAGAATTCACCACTGTCAACCCACAACATGGTTGGGCAAAGGCAGTAGCACGTGGTGAACCACGACATAGGAGGCCAAACGTAACTCAAAATCTATACCCTCTAAACATGGATGAAGACGAGTATGCTGAGGTGCTTGATGAGGGTTATTGATGCCTCGGAAGGAACAATCAACGTGCATGAGATCCATTTGATGATGGCATCCCTACATTCATTGGGATTAGTGATCTCGAAGCTTATATAGAATAGGAAAGGAAGATGGAGATGGTTTTGGAATTCCATCGTTATTCTAAACTCTAGAAGGAAACATTGGCAACAATCAAGTTTAGTGACTACGCACTGGTGTGGTGGGATCAACTCGCATACTCTTGAAGGCATCTGGAAGAGTGTGCAGTCGACACTTGGGACGAGAGGTGTACCACGACGTTGCTTCGTACCATCTAACCACCATCGAGAGGTTCATCAACATCTTAGACAATTTGTGTATGATAGTAAGAGCGTCAAAGATTACTACAAGGATATGGACTTTCTCATAATTCGGACAAACATCGCGGAAGATTGGGAGGCAACAATGGATCAATTCCTGAGCGGCCTCAATCCCAACATACAGGATTGCGTGGGCACCCATCCTTATGTGAACATAGAAAATATGTTGCATGTGGCAGTAAAGATCAAGAAACAACTAAGGAGGAAGGGCAAAACACTCCAATGATACAGTAATTCCTCTAACCATCGATATGAATCTACCCGGTTTGACAAACCGAAAACAGGATACATGACGAAGTAGAACATGGAGACTTCAAGACCCAAACCAGCCACTCCTACCGAGACACCCTAACGAAATCGTGATACTCATTTTTTCAAGTGTCAAGGTCGGATACATTTTTCCTGGGACTGCCCGAATAAAAAGGTCATGATCATACGGGCTGATGAAGGATACGAGACACATCAAATCCATGACATATACTTCATTCGAATCAAGAATTCAAGGAGTACATAGTTGTATATGGCGAGTTACTAGTAGCTCGTCCAACATTAAATCTACATGTCAAAGAGGAAGCTATCGTGCAAAGGGAAAACATCTTTTACACAGTGGGCTAGTGTAGAACAATGTATGTAGTATCATAGTTGATGGAGGTAGTTGCACGAATGTGACTACCACATTGCTTGTGGATAAATTAGGATTGAATACCGCGAAACATCCTAAACTCTACAAGTTGTAATGGTTGAACGAGTGCGGTGAAAACAAATTTCATTGTTAGGTGAAGGTAAAATTTAGCATTGGAAAGTATGAGAATCAAGTGTTATGTTATACCTCTCAATGCAAGCGGGTCACCTCCTATTGAGGTGACCATGTCAGTTCGACATTCAACCGCAACACGATGATTTTTACAACAATATTTCAAAGGACGACACATTCCCCTAGCTTCACTCACATCCAAAGAGGTATTTGAGATTAAAGTAAGTTACTGAAGAGAGAGAATAGATAAATTCAAGTGAGTGACCAAGAGGTAGTTTAAAAAAACGGTGAGATCTCGAGAGAAACCAATAAACAAGCCTTTGAGAGACAATCCAGGAGCACAACCTTTCTTTCATTGAGAGTGAAAAAATTCAAAAGGGATAGGCAATCAAACCAACCTATGTTTATACTCTTGTTCAAAGAGTCGTATTTCACTAACGAGTTCACCCCCTATTTGCCTAGTATTGTCAAAGAGTTATTGTAAGGCTTTGAGGATGTGTTTCCCGATGAAACACCTAACGAATTACCTCCAATTCATAGGATTAAGCACCAAATCAACTTCGTACCGGGCACAAGCATTCCCAATTGGCTAGCTTACCGTACCAATCCCGAGGAGACGAAGCAGCTTGTGAAACATTTCATGAGCATATGGAGAAGGGATATGTGCGAGAGAGTATGTCTCTGTGCGTTGTACCAGTGATACTTGTGCCTAAGAAGGACAACACATGACGAATGTATGATGACTGTCGCACAATCAACAACATTACAATAAATTATCGTCATACCTCGATTAGATGACATATTAAATGAATTGCATGGATCTTCCATTATTTATAAGACATTTGAAGAGAAGATACCATCAAATATGCATGATGGAGGGTGATGAATGGAATACCACATTCAAGATCAAACTAGGATTTTATGAATGATTAGTCATGCCTTTCCGGTCACTAATGGATTTCTTTGGAGTGGCCAAGACCTTGTCTATATTGCAGAAACATTTCTATTGGCTCTATCTGTGATGAGATGTTGAATGCATCTGTGGAAGGTGTGACACATGTAAAAAGGCTAAATCCCGTCTGTAGGTCTAAATCAGGACACGATTATGGTTTTGTCATCGTTGATTGATTCTCTAAGATTACTCATTTTATTACATGTCATAAGACTAATCATGTGTCACATGTTGCTGCATTGTTATTTAGAGACATCGTACGATTGTATGACATTCCTAGGACAATCGTGTCTGATAGAGATGTTAAGTTCTTTAGTTACTTTTGGACAACGCTTTGGTCTAAGTTAGGCACTACACTTTTATTCTCCACTACCTGTCATCCTCAAACCGATAGATAAAGGGAAATGGTTAATCGAACATTATCGACTTTACTACGAGCATTGCTCAAGAGTAATCTCAAAAACTTGGGAGAATGCCTACCACATGTTGAATTTGATTATAATAAAACGATTTATAGTGCTACTCAGTTTTCGCCTTTAAGGTCATGTATGGATTTAATCCGCTTACACCGTTAGACATGACCCTTTTACCATTGTCAGAGTTTACTAACCTTGATGGTAAGAAAAAAACGGAGTTTGTGAAATAATTACATGAGAAGGCACGAGCTAACATCGAAAAAAAGACCAAGCGATAATCCAAACATTCAACAAGGACAGACGAATGTGGTTTTTCAACGCGAAGATCTGGTGTGGATGCAAGGAGAGTTTCCTTAACAACGAAAGTCCAAGCTTATACCCTGCAATGATGGATCGTTCAAAGTGCTCGAACACATCAATGACAATGCATACAAAGTCGAGTTGCACGCTGAGTACAATGTTAGTTTGATTTTCAATGTTGCTGACTTGGCCCGTTTCGATGCAGATGATGATCCTAATTTGAGGTCAAATCCTTTTGAAGAAGGAGGGGATTTCGAGGATGAGGCTCCACTTGATACATAAAAAACACAAGGACCGGACACCAAAGCTAAAGCTCAAAGGATGCAGAACGTGTTTGTTCGATTAGTGGCAGACTAACTTGTTAAGGCACCACTAGAGCATAAAAAATCATTTAGGGAAGCTTATGTGATGTGCCTACAAGCGAACGAGGTAGAAGGAAACAAGAAGATATGAGAGCTAGAGGCATTCGGCCCGAGCAGCATGCTGCTCGACCCGAGTGAACACATAGGACAAGAGACAACCTAAACGCTCAACCCGAGTAGCAGAGCACTCGATCCGAGCGAACTCATTAGACCAAAGGATCATGTAGAAGGACTAACCGCTCAACCCGAGCACTAAAGGACTCGACCGATCATTGGAGAGCTCGATCGAGCATTACTTTTGCTCAGCTGGATGTACTTTAGTTTTGCAAATTTAGGGTTAAGACTTAAACAACGTTCGACCGAGCATTATAGTCGGGTTTAGTTAAGTTGTCTTATTTCAGTTTATTTTATTATTGTTTGGTCCTTGTAAATCTGTTTATAATGCTTTGTATGACATTATTACCCAAGTTTTAATCATAAAGTTATCTTTTTCCTTTCTAATCTTAGAAATTTAGCTACCAAATCTCATAGAGATTTCAAGTTATTTTCAACTAATCATCACTAGATCACAAGTGCATCATTCGTGATGTTTGAGGTTCCCTAATCGGGTTATAGTCTAGATTTAAGACGTCCTTTTTGCCGGAAAGACTAGTTTTAGTTTCAACTATCGGTTACATCCTCGTAACAATAGAACTTCAATATAATATAATATCAATACAGATTTCCTTTTAGTGGCTTGATGCTTTTGAATTATTTCTACCACTTGTAAACAATTTTGGGGCGTTGAATGTGATGTTTTTGTCATATAAACTGGATTGAAGATTGAGTAATCTACAATAGTCCATTTTTTCTTTTTAATCTCGACCGTTTGATTGAAGTCATCCAAAAATTATTTTACAACCATTCGGTTTTTTATTATGTTATATTATTTCATTAAATATTTTATAAAATCGATTTTAATAGACAGTATATTATTTCTCGAATATAAAATTTCTCGCACTCTAACAGCGATTATTTTACCACTCTAACAGAAGATTCTTGAGTTGGCGCGTAGGTCGTACCATTCATTCAATTCATTGAAACAGTACTTAGGAACAATTCAGTTCAGTACATAGAACCCTTCTTCCGTACACACATAGGGACAAAATTTTCAATTTAATCAAAAGAACAAAGAAAAAAAATGCAGAAACTGAAGACTTGCACTTAAAGAAGACATCTGTTTAGATAATTTGCGCATATAGGATAAACTCCAGATGATAAATAGAACATGCCCATCATCCACAATGATCGTTTCTAGTAAGTGAAATCTTTAAGTTACGACAATGGCGATACCCCAGGTACAAGAAATAGTATCACAATAAGGCAATTTTCCCAAACCAGGATGACATACAAAGTTCTTTTTTCCGTCACGAAAGAAGAAGGTTCCAGACGTTACTAGAAGTAGGTACCTTCGGGAGGTTGAACGAGCTTTCGGTTATGTGGACTCGCCATTTCCTTCTTCAGCTGAGTTAGTATATCCTCCATTGTATACTCCCTTTGCCAGTTTGCGAGAAGCCCGAATTTTTTTGGCTCCACCTATGTTATATAGTCAATCGGATTATGAAACGAGTCGTAGAGCGCAAAAAGGAAGGATTAACAGAGAGGATTGGTGAATCATGCATACCACTCCAGATTCATGGCTGACACAGCTCATGTTGATGCGTGAATGAAACCGCACACTTGGGGGTTTCTCTGGGTAGTCTTTGTCACAGAAGAGCTTCAACTGATAGATCCTACCCTCATGCACGGTCTGCACGGTGGAAGAGATCAAGACCAGCAATATCAATGTTACTACTTACTATGTTGTCACAAGAAGGAAGCAAAAACTAACTAATTAGTTGAGTTTTGACAATATAAGACTTCTAGTTCAGTGAATATCATAATGTTCGATAATTGTCACTGACATGGTAGACAAAGGTAACAGAATGAATACATTGTGAGGACCGATGATAGTGCCAGTCCAAGAGCGCATGTAGATGTCATCTCCATCGTCCATACCATAGCTCACAGTTCCATCTCCAATGCCCTTCTCCCCACGTTCTAGCTCCTCAAGCAACCGGAAGTTCCTCGGGACTACAATGTCACAAGCACATGTAACATCCATTTCACAACAAAAACAGATTCAACGCCATCATTATAGCATCAAAACAACAAAAACAAGGATCTAGAACCTCAACCATCCAATATTTGCTCCGAATTCCATATGTACAGACAAGTTCACGTTGTAATCTTTCGAGTTCCAACTCGGTGATCCTGAGAAAATGAGACTTCACCATGTACTAAATGTCCAAAATAAACCCGACCCGGACACCAAATCGTAAGACTAGAAACGAAAAAGAATGATACAGACCCCAAATTCCAAACTTCGGGAGTCAGTACTCTGATAATCAGACGATTCACATTTCAACCATCTCAAGAGTCGGGGCTATCAAGGAATTGTACTTACAAGTCTTAGAGAACAAATTTCGACGAATCAAACGGAGAATATAGTCAGACAGACATAATCAAACGACGGATATGGAGATATCGAGCATGACAATCAGAGAACACTCCACGAAAAGGGATACTCGGGAGAAACCCTGGAGACCCATCAATCAAGCGAATAAACCAGTACGAGTTTCAAATTCATAGAGAACAAAACCCGTAGAGGATCGGAAAATTCAATAAGAACAGACCCGGAAGAATAGAATTTTTTACCGACAACACCCGATCCTCCTGAGCCGAGAGTCATGTTTGAACAATTGGGCTTTTCGATTCGATTGATTGTGAGATCCGATCGGACTAAGGAAGACGAAAGAAATCCAGAAGTCGAGGAGAATCTGGTGAGAAGACGAAGGCAAATGTGGGAATAAAGACGAGCAAATTATGGCAATTTGTGGTTTTTCTTGGAAAAAATCAGAGTGCGCTTAGACTTTCTATTCTAGTCCTCCATATTTTTATTTTATTTCACAAAGATCCATATAGTCTTCTTGACAATTAAATTACCATTTATTTTCTTTAATTTTAATTGTGTCAAGAACGTCGCGTGCTCCAATCGACGTTAATTCGTTTACAATCCGAACTATTGATGTCGTATTATTTCTTCTAATTTTATTGTTTTTTGTATTAAATTGATTTAATATATAATTTTTAGATGGATGATCGTGTTCGCGAATTTACGGAAACAATTGGAGTATCTTATTTGTTTGAAATTTTAAACTAATTCGAAAAATGATATTTTTATCTAAAAATTTTTCTATAACTATTCTGTAATTTATGATGGATTTGAGACGATTTTTTCATCTTTAATTTGTGATGGAATAAGATGTAATTTTGTGTTTGGTTATAAAAGAAATATTTTGTTTTATTTTAGTGATAGAATGCTTTCATCTTCTTAGAAAAACGACTTTTATTCATGTTTAACGTTCTCTTATGTATTTATATATTGTGTCTTGGTGACATGGATCCTTTCGTCGTCACACTCCTCCTAACAATTTGGCTAAGACACCGTTGTTAATGCTAATCATTGAATTTGCATTAAAAATGTCAATCCAATACCTATGCAATGGTGCACCCCCAACAAGAACGCGAGATCAACATGCTTAAGAACGGTATTGTCTAATGTAAAACCACATTAGACATGGTGACACCGTTTTTACGCAAAATTACATTGTCGATTTCTACCATACATCAACGTTGATTTATCCTAAACATTTACAACGTCGTTTGTAATGCGAATTGAGTTGGACAGTTCAACGTCAAACACACACGATTGGTAAGTCATTTAAAAAATTTAAATATAAAATACAAAATATTAATAAAAACAAAATATCTTAGAAAAATAAAAAATATTAATGTATTACTTATTCATGAAATTTTTTATTATCTTTTCTATCGATTTGCGATGTTGAAGAAAACAATGATCCAAATGTGAGTGATAATGCGGTTGTGGATCTAGGGGTAGATACAAATGTTTGATGTAGATGTTTGTGGGATACCAATATGAATATAAATAATATGATTAAATATTTAAATTATTTGTATTTGAAATATACTAAATAATCATTTTTTCATATATAAATAATTATATAGAAATATAAAATAGAAAGAACTTATTGTAATAAATAATAAATATAATAACTAAAACTTTGAAAAATGAAAAAACCTTTCAAACTGAAAACAAATCAATGTTTCTATGGGCCTCCGCATTTCTCTCTTTATTGTTTTTCTTTCTCATTCCCTTCCACTTAGCCACGTCGACAACTATCCTGTTGCCCCAAATCTTAGCTTATGTCTTTGCCAATTTGGACAAAAATGTTATAGAAAGAAATAGATATGGGAGTGTAGAGAGAGCAAAAGAGAGAGAGGAGAGACCGATGGATGTATAATAAAGAATAGTTGTCAAAACCCTCACGTTCTATTACCATCCGATTGCTCCATGCCAAACCTGCGTCGAAGACAACAACTCGTATGATACAAGCAAAAGAACCAATAGAATATGTTAGGATTTTGAAGAATAATTAGAGTAATTGTAGAAGAAAACTCGATCTATAACGATTTATCTATATTTCGTCAGAAATATCGTTACGATTTTTTTTAAATGAACAATCAAATTCAACGAAAGATATATATTTTTAGATTCGGATAATTTCAACCTGAAACCGAAAAAAAAACCATTTTCGCATTGAACCTTGACCTCCCGCGTTTCAACCTAATTTTGTCAAATTTGCATTTAGTCATAGATTTTCATATTTATACTCAAAATTTGCAAATATTCAATTTTTTTTTATGTATTCAATAATACGGATATAAAGAACAATCAAAGCAAATATTTTTTCGGTTTCGGATGCTTATTATCATTTGATTGTATCAACCTTAACTTTGTTATAAATAAAATTTACATTTTAATCGAAAAAAAAAATATTACAAAAAATTACATCATAAATATTTTGTAGTTTTTTTTTTGTTTCGCAAAGGCCGTGTACGTGTATATACATATCTTTCGGAAATGGGCTTAAATGATTTCATGAAGCCCAAAATAGAATTCTTGGACAGGCCCAATTTTCATTTTGTTAGGAATTTCTAAATAATATACGAATTTGTAGGTTTTAAAATTAATTAAAATGGATTAACTAAACATTTTTAAATATAAAATCTGATAAAATATGTTATTAATATACAAAATAAAATAAATTATACTGATAAAATGCAAAGCGGTAATTTTTTGGCCTAGATAATCACTACACTTAACGATGCTATATATTATTCTAATTGAATATGATAATGATAATTTTAACATAATTTAGATAAGAGTTAAAGTTGTTGTGATGATATGAACAAGACAAACACGAACTTCTATATTAATAACTATTCGTGTATTTAACAGATATTCGTTTATATAAAAACCAAAATTATTATCAATTAGTATTACCTTTTGATTTATTTTTTTAATATATTTATTAAAAAATATAAAGATTTTTCGTCTTCACATATCTCGTGATTACATTTCTCGTTATTTTAATTTTTTAGTAATCACGATTCGCATTCTTCTACTTTGATTTTTTTAAGTCTCCTCGTTCTACCGTAATTTTCATTTATACAAACGCTTGTATCATTCTATTTTCTATACATGAATGAGAAACCTTTTTTTTACTAAATGTCTCGTCGTATCATGGTAAGGCTTGGTACGGGTCGGGTACCCGGATTTCTACACAAACCCGAACCCGGACGGGTAGACATATTTCTACCCAAACCCGAACCCGAGGGGTTCGGGTACCCGGGCTTCGGGTACTCGCCAAATACACTGGGTACTCGCGGGTACCCGAACCCGTGCCCATTAAACTCCAACAGACCAAAATTCCCCCAAATTTTCATCAAATCAACCAATTTTTTGTCGTCTAGGTTTTCGACCTAAATCCGATTCCGAACTAAGTGAAACAAACAACAAAGAGTCTCTCTTGGGACCTGTTGTGCTCGGTGTTCTCTTGTGAGACCTGTTGTGCTTGGTGTTCACTCTCTGAAATAAAAAAACAAAGAACCCTAAAAACTCAAACATAAAAGGAAATCTGAAATTGGGTAGATAGAAAAATCGAAATTGACAAGCTTTTTCTTCGAACAAAATTAAATTTGGAATTGAGAAAACCAAACAGACGGGAAGGAAGAAAATAGAAGAGAGGGTCGGCCTAGGTTAGGTTAGAGTGACTATGATAGGGAGACGAGAGGAGGTCGGCGACGTCAAGAAGGAAGAAGAGATGAGAGGAGGTCGGCGACGTCGGGAAGGAAGAAGAGACGAGAGGGAGACCGTTGGGTGAGAAGCCTTTCTCCATGTTCACCGGCGAGTGATGTCTCAGGACAAAGACAAGAGAGATTTGTGGTGGGGTTATGTACGGAGAGAGTGTTCTTTTTGGAAAGGAGAAGGAAGCAGAGATGAGAAGAAGAGGAGGAAGAAAAGAGAAGAGAAGTAAATGGATCTAGGGTTATGATGGCATTTCTGTAAATAATAGTAAGTATATGTCTAATTATATGTATACATACTCGGGTACTAGCGGGACGAGTTTCGGATCGGGACGGGTTCTCCGGGTAATTTGCTCACCAGTATATCATGGTATCAGAGCCTTGATCCAAAACTTTCAAGGTTTGAGGTTCTTGAACTTCCACGAATTATGATGATCACTAGTGATGAAGGTGGTGATGATGATGATGAAGACGGCGATGACCTTGGATAATAGTGGTGGTGATGGTGTTTTTCATTTCTAGACTGATTTCTAGACCTATTTCTAGACCAAATTCGACCAAAATATTCCTCCGTTTCATTGCCAAACTCGACCATCAACTCAGATTCGAACCCCGACTCGACCTTTCCGACCCTAGCTATGGCAAACACATCGATATCGACCCAAATGCCTTTTGGCATTCAACCCTCGAGGCCCCTTGGCGTATTGATCTCTACGACTTTTGGCATTCCGACCAAGACACCCCTTGGTGTTCCAATACTCGGTACCCTTTGGCGTTCCGACTCAGATGTCCCTTGGCATTCCGACCCCGATATCTCTTGGGGTTCCAACCTCGACGTCCTTTGGCGTTCCGACCTCGATGCCCCTTGGCATTCCGACCCACACGTCTCTTGGCATTCTGACCTCGACGCCCCTTGACGTTTCGACTCCCGACACCCCTTGACGTACCGATCTCGATGCCCTTTGAAGATTCGATCTAGACGCCTTGGCATTTTGACCTAGATACCCTTTGGCATTCCGACCCTGGCGTCCCTTGGCATTTTGACCTTGTCACTCCTTAGTGTTCCGATACCTGATCCCCCTTGGCATTCCGACCCAGATACCCCTTGGCGTTTCGACCTCGATGCCCCTTGGTATTCCGACCTGGACGCCATTTGGCATTCCGACCTTGATGCCCCTTAGCGTTTCGACCCACATGGATTTTGGCGTTTCGACCCCTGATACCCCTTGGTGCACCGACTTCAATTCCTCTTAGCGTTTCGACCCAGATGCCCTTGGCATTCTGATACCTGACACCCTTGGCATTTTGACCTTAACGCCCTTGGCATTCTGATACCCGATGCCCCTTGGCGTTCTGACCTCGACGCCTCTTGGCCTACCGACCTCGACGCCCCTTGGCGTATCGACCTCGATGCCCCTTGGCGTTCTGACCACACACCCTTTGGCATTCGGAGACCCGACACCCCTTGGCGTACCGATACCCGAAGCCCCTTGGTGTTCCGATCCAGAGGCCCTTCGGCGTTCTGACCAAGATGCTCTTACGCGTACCGACCTCAACGGTTCTATTTGACCGTCTGACTACCGAACCAAGTGCGACAAGCCATCGAAATTTCGATCGACCGACTGTCAACACCTTCCGAGAAAGTGTGTGATTTTTTTCTTTCTTTTATCTTTTGACGACAAGAGTACGAGACTAAAAATTGTGAATATTCACCAAAACATCAAGACGACATGGATTTGACGGTTTTTGGCAAGTTGGACATTATCGATCTACATGTTTTAACTTGAAAGAGGGTATTGGGAAATACAAAGACTCCTCGTCTCCACACAACTCGTGATTACATTTTCGTCATTCTAGTTTTCTCGTAATCACGTTTCGTATTCTTCTAGTTGACTCTTTTTTATTCTTCTCGTTCTACCTCAATTCTCATTTATATAAATGCTTGTATCATTGTATTTTCTACACATGAATGGGGAATTTTTTTAATAAATGATTTGTCGTAATAAAAAACAAATTAAAAATTGGAAAATTGGAAGGGGAAAATGAAAATAATGAGAATTAATAACTTTTCTGGAAAAATGACCCACCGTGGTAATATTGAAATCTCATTTCCACGAAAAAAGTCTGTGAAATACATGTGGACAAAACGCAGTTAAATTATTATGCGGAGTCTATTAGAAATTTTATTCTAATGTTGATTCATATAAATATAAGTATTTGATAATTGTTATTGAGGTACACACGGTGATGATTAGTGTTGTATTGAGGAGACAATTGTCGGGTGAAAATCCCTCCGTGCCAATCCCCATAATTTGAAATCAAATGACAAGTTTGAGAATAATTACAAGTTTGATATTGATTTGTAATTATTATAAGTTAAAGGACATGTCCAAAAGACATATCTTTAAACTCATATCTTCTTTATTTATTTAAATTAAGTATTTGTTTTTGTTACGGTGGAGTAATCACAAGACAAAAATATTGACTAAAAACAAAGAAACAAAAAACACATAATTTTGTTATATCATCAAAGAGAACATTGAGGAGGAATTGGTAGATTTGGCATTGGAGAATAGAAAAGATCTACCGACAAAATATGGATTTGTCAAGTAAGTAATCAATAATTCTTCATGTTTATAAATATTTGTTTGGTTGATTTAATCCTATTAGATTATCGCTAACCGTTTCCGCATATAAGATTATCAAATTTCTTACAATTGGTATCAGAGCCTACTAATAGGAATTAAATCAGTAGATTGAAGTTTATTGATTAAATCTAATTTAGAAAAAATGCAGAATTAAATTTTTTGTGATTTTGTGTGATTTTATTAACACTTTTTCGGTAAATATTTGTTTGTGTTTGATGAAATCTACTGATGAGTTTTATGGGTTGAAAAAAAAAACAAAAAAAGGTTGTTTCACTATTACTTACGGGAGGGGATTAATTTGCTCGTCCTCCGTAACTTTTTCAAGCCTTTCAACGGAGCATTGAAATGATGGTTCTTGCTCAAACCATCGACCAAAAAACCGCCGATTTGCTGTTCGTTTGCGGCAAATCAATTTTACGTTTTCTCGGTCGATTTCTTGGTGGGTTTTTTTGAACCGATTCGTCGTACTGTTTTAATATCATTGCCGTGTGGTTTTCTTGGTGGGTCGTTCCTCCGAATTTGGCATCTCGGGGTGTATCGACGGAAACATGAAAATGAAATTCAGGTTGTTTTCGGATTTTGGTATATCGAATCAAATCGGCGAAGTGATTCGGAAATCAGTCGCCCGACGGTTGGTTTCTCAGAATTTAAGTGGATTCGAATCAAATCGACGGGAAAAACAGTGTTTGGACACTGTTTAATTTTCTGGTGGAAGGTTGAGGGTGATACATACAGTGTGTATGTATCTCTATAAAAAAATAATAAAAATAAAAAGAATGGTAAGAGAGCGGATTCGAGCCACTGACAGCATGGAATGTGTGGTAAACCACTAGACCATGTCACAAATTCAATATAATCTTATGACGTTTAAAATATATCAGAAATATGGATATAAAATAATAGCAAAAATATTGGTTCTGAGTAGACTCAAACCCGGATTATTTGTGTTGTTGGTCTAGGCACATCCACTGGAGCAAGTTTATATTTCATTATATAGATGAAATGATCCTAAATATATTGACATACGAAATTCTAAGTATGTCTTTCTTAAAAGTCACGTAATTTAATTCATTAATATTTAGTGAGTGCGTTAGTCACTAAAATGGTCCACTCGAGTTCATTAATGATTTAAATTATTTATATAAATGTTTAACTTCATAATGACTTTCAAGAATGATGATAAACATTTATAATTATTAACATGTAGTTATACGGTTACACAAACAAAGGTAGATCTTACTCATGTTTAATAACAATTGAAGTAGATTATGAACTTTGTTTAATTAACATATGATGTACATCCAAAGATGGCTTATTAAGGTAACATTTTGATTAATCTTATATAAGTTGCTTGATGCATGTTGATTGTGTTTTGATTTTTTCCAAAGGTGAATTTAAATACAATATTTTAGTATAAGTTAATAGTCTGAATAATTTACTGAATTCAAAGCAAATTAAATGTGAGATGTGATTATTTTGCAGTGGTCTCCACTATGTTAAGTATGAATGCCAATGGTATGAAGTTTAATGGACATAATTATGACGACTGAATCGAATATGTGAAGCTAAATACTGGCCTTTTGGGACTCGATTCAGCCCTCATTATGGATGAGCCTACTAAACCAAGTGATACAAGTTCGGAGGCAGACAAAAAACTGTGGGAGAATTGGGACATGTCGAATAGGCTTATGATGAGCTTTCTCAATCTTAGCATATCGTCTAATGTTAAGTCTTCCCAACCTAAAACTGAAAATGTGAAGGAATTCTTTGCTGAGATTAAGAAGTGTGCTATGACATACATTGTGGATAAATCTGTTGTTGCTGCTCTCATTAATGACTTATCGACGAAAGAGTACAACATATCTCAGTCTATGGATGACCATATCACTCATATGGTGAATACCTACAACCGGCTTCAAAGTTTGGATATTGATCTTAGTGAGCGTATGTTAGTTGAGTTCATGCTGAAATCGTGCAAAGGTGATGATTTCAAGCAATTTCGGAGAACTTACAACCAACTCAAGGAAAAATGGTCTCTTTCAGATACCAAGGCCATGCTCATGCAAGAGGAGGCAAGGCAAAAGGAAGACCTTAAGGTCAAATATCCCCAAGCCAATTGTGCTTATCGTGGCCATCCAAATGCTAGTTCAAGTGGTGACAAAGCTCCAAGTAAAAAAAAGAAAGAAAAAAAGGAAAGCGACCATATAAGGTGTAGCCTGGTGAAGGGCGAGGAAATCTGAAATGTTTCTTTTGTAACAAACCTAGGCACAAGAAGGCTGATTGCCTGAAAAGGAAGGCATGGTTTGAAAAGAGAGGTATACATATTGTTTATGTATGCTTTGAATCAAATCTGATTGAAGTTCCTTCTAATACTTAGTGGCTTGATACTGGTACAACCACTCATGTGTCAAATATTATACAGGGTTACCTAGATCTCCAACGAATGCCGAAAAGTGAAAACTTTCTATTAATGGGAAACATGATGAAAGCTAGAGTTGAAGATGTCGTGACATATAGAATCATGTTGGATACGGGCTATTGCCTTGATCTAGAGAAGTGTCTATATGTTCCTGATTGTTCTAGGAAATCTTGTTTTCGCTTCGAGGTTGGATGTTTTAGGATTTAATTTTAAGATTGGACATGGTAGTTTTTCATTGTATCGTGGCACAAACCTTTGTGATACTGGTTTATTGTCTGATATTTTGTATTGTTTCAATCTAAACTCTACTTTTGTTAATTTCCTGTATAATGTTGAATGTGATATTGGTGTGAAGAGGAATGCACTTAACGAGCCCTCTGCTGACTTGTGACATAAAAGACTCAGTCATATATCCAATGAGAGGATTATGAGACTAATTCAAAATGGAATTTTATCTCAATTGAATTTTACCGATTGGAATGGTACTTGTATGGATTGTATTAAGAGTAAGCAAATCAAACATGTGTCTAAACATACTGCCACAAGGAGTAACGGATTACTATACATATATTTTTCGTCTTTTTTATGTACCATCTTGGGGCGGTGAAAAGTATTTCATCACATTCATTGATGATTATTCTAGGTACTATTACCTTTATTTGCTGCATGAAAAGTCGCAATCTGTTGATGTCCTTGAGACATTCATTACGGAGGTTGAGGGACAAATAAATATAAAGATTAAGTAATACGTTTCGATAGAGGTGGTGAGTATTATGGAAAGACATCAGAAGTTGGACAAATTCCAGGTCTATTTAAGAAACTTCTTGAGTCCAAGGGCATCTGTGTGCAGTATATAATGTCCGGCTCGCCACAACAA
This sequence comes from Gynandropsis gynandra, assembly GCA_036759665.1. Taxonomy (NCBI): domain Eukaryota; kingdom Viridiplantae; phylum Streptophyta; class Magnoliopsida; order Brassicales; family Cleomaceae; genus Gynandropsis; species Gynandropsis gynandra. The sequence continues at coordinate 12,140,484 of CM071861.1, forward strand.
AATGGTGTTGTAGAAAGGCGTAATCGTACATTGATGGAAATTGTTAGGAGTATGATGAGTAATAGTTCTGTACCTATTTCATTATGGATGTATGCATTGAGGACATCTGCATACATATTGAATAGGTTACCTAGTAAAGCAGTTCCTAAGCCACCTTACGAACTGTGGACATCTAGGAAACCTAGTTTAAGACATCTTCACATATGGGGGTGTCAAGCTGATGTGAGGATATATAATTCACATGAAAAGAAATTGGATTCTAGAACCATTAGTGGTTATTTTATTGGATATCTAGAGAGGTCAAAAGGTTATAAATTCTATTGTCTAAACCATAGTACGAGAATTGTAGAGTCTGGAAATGCTCGCTTCATTGAAAATGGCAAAGTCAGTAGGAGTATGGGAGTATGTGATATCGAGATAAGATAGTCATTGATGGACCAAAATCCATCAAGTGATTCATCTTATGTTGATGTTCCTATTATTGTAGTACAATCACAGTGCGTGAATATGGAACAACAACAAATGGATACTCCGCACCTAGTTACTGATGCCATTGTTCAAGAAGAGCAAGAAAATGTTCAAGCAAATGAACAAGTGCAACCTCAAGAAGGAATAGATTTGAGGAGGTCTACTAGAGATAGAAGACCAGCTATTTCAAATGATTATATATACTTGAACATGAAAATGGCTTGAGCATGAATGATGATCCTATGTGATCGAAATAGAAATATTTCGAGACAGATCACAAGGAATTTTGGGATTGTTCAAAATGCTTACATCAACAAAGTTTTAGAAAGATTTAAAATGGAATCATGTTCACCAAGTCTGGTTCCCATACAAAAAAGGGATCGCTTCAGTCTATCCCAATATCCTAACAATGACTTAGAACGTAAAGAAATGGATGACATTCCTTACACCCCTTTAGTCGGAAGTTTGATGTATGCTCAGACTTGTACTAGACCAGATATCAGTTTTTCGGTTGGTATGTTGGGTCATTACCAATCAAATCCCGGACAATTTCACTGGAGAGCTGCAAAGTTTTAAGATATCTACAAGGCACCAAGGATCATAGCTCGCATATAGAAGAACTAGCAATCTTGAGATTGTTGGTTATTCAGACTCAGACTATGTCGGATGCTTGGATACTCGAAAAGCGACATTTGGATATTTGTTCCTTCTAGCTAGGGGAGCTATTTCATGGAAGAGTGATAAGCAGTCTGTCATTGCTATTTCCACTATGGAGGCCGAATTTGTAGCGTGCTTTGAAGCTATAATTCAATCGTTGTGGTTGCGTAATTTTGTTCATGGTTTAGGCATCGTTGGTACCATTGCTAAACCGATGAACATATATGCGACAACCGTATTCTTCTCGAAGAACGATAGATACTCTAAGGGTGCCAAGCATATGGATTTAAAATATCTATCGGTTAAGAAGAATTGCAAAATCAAAGAGTTCAAATTGTGCATATTGGCACCAATGATATGATCGCCGATCCGTTGACTAAAGGACTAGCTCCAAAGATTTCTTTTGGCCATGTTAGTGAAATGGGAGTAGTCGCGAAGTCCTTGTATTGCTGATGATTATTTATGTATGAATATAAGTCTTGCACATTGAAGTTTATTTGAACTCTAGATATCAATGCAAGTTTTTATTTTGCTTATCTATGAATCATATTTTAGTTATGCATATTTGTTATGATTATAGATACTTAGTCTTTGTCCAAAGACATTGTGGGATAAAATAATTTTAGATGTCTATCTTATCAAATTATAGTTGTTTGAATTATATTGATTTGTGATACATGGAAGGAATCGGGACGTTTGCCAGGCCCGTGACCGCCATGATTCGGTCAATTTAATTCTTATAAAGTTGTGACTCGTATATATGATCATTCAGCTCAACGATTTATATATACTTGTCATATATGAATCAAGTGGGAGAATGTTAGAAATTTTATTTTAACGTTGATTCATATAAATATAAGTATTTGATAACTGTTATTGAGGTACACATGGTGATGATTAGTGTTGTACTGAGGAAACAATTATCGGGTGAAATTCCCTCCGTGCCAATCCGCATAATTTGAAATTAAAAGACAATTTTGAGAATATCTACAAGTTTGATATTGATTTGTAATTATTATAAGTTAAAGGACATGTCCAAAAGACATGTCTTTAAACTGATGTCTTTTTTATTTATTTAAAGTAAGTATTTGTTTTTGTTATGATGGATTAATCACAAGACAAAAATATTGACAAAAACAAAGAAACAAAAAAAAAATATAATTCTCTTATATCATCAAAGAGAACATTGAGGAGGAATTGGCGGATTTGACATTGGAGAAAATAAAAAATTTACCGACAAAATATGAGTTCGTCAAGTAATTAATGAATAATTCTTCATGTTTATAAATATTTGTTTGGTTGATTTAATCTCCTATTAAATTATCGTTAATAATTTCTGTTAAGACTATCGAATTTCTTACATAGTCACAATATATAACTAATAATCTAAGAAAAGGAATTGAATAATTAAAATATTGTAATTCTGATAAGACTACATATATTTTAGTAGTAAAAATAGTTTACTCCAAAATTTTAAAATAATGAGCGAAAAACGTGTTGCTAGTATTATAAAATTATTATAGCATTACCATTAATTTGAATAAAAATATGCTTCAAAAACTAAATAAAATTTAAGATCAATTATTAAATTATTATCAGAACATAATATTGAATGAAATGTTTCAAAATAATCTATCCAAATTAGATATATATATATATATATCATATCTAACGTAATTACCTTAAAAGAAGTATATAATAATTTGAATGAGAATGTCTAAGTACTTTCATATTGGTCAAAGGTAATAAAGTACACACGCATACAAGACAGACATACATACATATACATATATATATATATATAGCTATGTATTATCGTCGAAAAAAAATATTGCTAGTGTATGTATAAACAAAAATTAAATATTGCAAGTATATGTATAAAACAAAAATACTCAATTTTGGATACTTCCATGCTAAATTTTGTTGTCAATCTATCATGATTTAATTTAATTAATAAATTTATAATAAAAATTATTTTGTTCTTCATCTCAAATCTTATATTTAAATTTGAAAAAATATCCACGATAATTAAAATTTCAAGCATAACATACATAGAATTTATCAGAAAATATAAAGACAAATATAGGTGGCCAAGCGGCGAACGTTCAAATAGTCAACTCCCAGAAAGAAAAAAAACTCATAAAAGGCAAAATTGTTTTGAAGAAAAAATACCAATAATTGAACATTAAATTAGTCAACTTGTGATATTAATGTTCGTATGAAGCACTTATAAGTACGCTCCAAATTTTAATTAGCTTAAGATATATATCCATTGACTTGCCATCATACCATGTTATAACCTCTAACGTTTACAATATGCATATATAAACAACGGATTCCTGTAACAAAATATTTATATTTGTTTTTTTATGTATTTTGTAGCATTTTATATCTAAATTTATATATATTTTCGTATTTTGTATTTATATTTTATAAAATATAAAAAATGATATACTGTTTTTGTTAACTAGTTGACTAGTATGACATAGTTCCATAGTTTTAAAATATGAGCTTATATATATATCTCCGAATTTTTTTAACTTAGTTCCATAGTTTTAGAAAATTTGAGCTTATATATACATATATATATGTATCTCCGAATTTTTTAGCGTTTTAATACATAAATCGTTAAGCCGCATTTCAATAATTTTTATATATTCCTATTTTTATATGTTATAGAATCTTAAAAGTGATGTAATATTAATTTTAATGGTTAATTCTAGTTAATTAGAATGATGTAGTTTTAATAATTTTAGATAATCCTTATAAGATTTAGAGAATATCAAAGTACCTTTATTAACAAACACTTTTTCATACATTTTATATAGATTGTATCTAACCAACTATACAATATAAATTTCAAGATAATCTCCAAGGTATTTTAACTAATATTCAAATTGAAATATATATTATTAGTCAATTGTGTCTCCTATTACATCTTTTAAATTGGCGCGTACAAATTTTGTATGTCAAATTTGAAAATAAAAACATCATATTCTTTTTTTTTCAAGTGAAGTTGTTAGAATATCGAAAAATTAGTTACGAGTAGAGACATGACGTGTGACAAACATTCCAGCGAGAATCTCATTACGAGCGAATCACAACGATATGGATAGTGATTGACTATCACAATACAGCTGAATAAAACGAGAGTGCGAGACCCCTAGACTATCAAGCAATGACTTTAACCATCTGATTCTCAGACAGTCATTACCATTATCTGATATCCAACTTCAGCCGATAAACGAGGTATCGTTTTCTGCTTCTTGGTCTTCAAAGAAATAAGTGAACCGATGGCTGAACGACGAGTGTGAGGATAACTGCCCAATTTAAATCACACAAAGCCACTTGAGATAAATCAACGATGGCCTTTTAGAAGAACATCTTGATTCAGAGTAATCTTCAAATAATGAACCAACCGTAAAACAACATCCCAATGGTCAACCATAGGATTTTGAAGAAATTGTAATACTTCAAGACAAGTCTGGATGGGTGACACAAAGGAAAACAAATCGACCAACAAGATATCGAAAACGTTCGGGATCACAAAGAAATGGTGTTGTCGACGATTATGTTCTATTGGAAAGAAAGATTTTTTGGATCCCAACAATTCTGTTTCAGAAATAATATCAAGTGCATATTTTATCTCACAAAGATATATGCTAGAAGCGGTGTGTGCAACTTCAATACTAAGAAAATATTTCAAAGTATCCAGATTCTTCATGTGAAAACACGAACTCAAATAAGTTTTGAAAAATCGAATGTGTGGTGGCGAGTAACTAGAGACTATCAAATCATCTAAATAAACCAAAATGCTTAGGCGAACGTCACTTTTATGAAAAATAAACAACGAGTAATCCATCAATAACTAGAAAAAACCATAACAAAATAAAACCTTAAACATTTTGACAAGCCAATACCTCACAGTATCTTTAATACCAAACAAAGATTTATGAAGGGCGACAAACTCATAAATCTTTTTCATTTGAAAACCAGAAGAAAATTTCGTATCAACCTCATCATATAAAAGCAAACACAGATGATCTTACAAAATATTGAATTTTAAAAAATAAAATTTGAAAAAAAAAACAAAAAGTTGAAAAGTGGGGAGAATAAGTTAACCGGTATTTAGTAATTGATAGTCCTTTCCGGTTTCCTCAACGATCTTTGTAATTACTTTTATAATTATAAGGACATCACTGATGTTGAAAAAAGCTTAGAACTTTTTTTCCATATCATGTTATTCAGATGATATTACAAAATATTGAATTAAAAAATAATAATTTCTTGAAAAATGGACTTTTCTTTCTTTAAATTTTGCATCATCATAGAGAAACATCCCAATCACAAAATCAAATTTAAAATTCATAAGATATGACTAAGCATGATTTCTCTCTCTCTCTGCCTGTTTTCTATGTTTCTTCGTCTTCATCTTCTTGTTGTCTGTTTGTATTTTTACTTTTTCTTCTTCTTAAGTAGATCAAGAAAAACGTAGCTTCTGCATCTTGGGCATCGCAAATCATCCTCTAAAACCATCACATACATCAGACACCTCGAGCATCCGGCGACCACCATCGTCGCCGGAGATTTATCCGTCGACTGCGTCGACGACGACACCTCCTCGTTCACCTCCGTCGATAGGCACGAGCTCGCCGATGACGAGTCCTCCGATGACTCACTAGGCGACCCACCAACCCTAACAACCTCCGGAGCCGCTTCAATAGCCGCCGGAGCTCTCCTCGGCGGCGATAGGTTCAACCTCAGGTCAAGCTTTGCTCTGTTTCTCATTCTCTTCAAATTTTGTATTCTCTAAGAGGGTTTTCTGTTTTTTTTTTCGGGGTTTACTTCTGATGATGGGCTTTGTGCAAATAGAGGCAGGTATATATAAGGACAAAAACATAAGGAACAAATATTGGGGGAAACAAAGTTTTTTTTTGCAATAAATTTCTGTTGAGAAATTAATTAAATTGTGGTGGCTGTAGAGAGAGAGAACACTTTTAAAATATTAATTAATTTGTTTGTAATTAATTTAGTAAGAAAAAAAATATTTTGCACGAGAGAAAAAATGGTAATATGGAGTAAATGTTGCATTAACCCTTGCGAAGAAACTCATTCATTGCTTATAAACAAATTCTGAATACAAAAAGAGATTAATATAAATATTATACGGTTCAAATTCAATAATTAATTACGCATTTACAAGAAAAAACTTCAACAATTTAATGCATATCTTTTGTTTCAAAATTTATTATATTAATAAATCAAGAACACCTCTAAATGATATTTAAACATTATTAGAGGGAATACATCCTTTAAAATGTAATTATTTGGATTGGAAAAACAAAACTCGGAATTATTAAAAAATATATAAAAGTGACAGCCATGAGTCCAATTTGTTAATTTCTAGCATTAATGTAGAAATATAATATTAGGGATTTTGATACAACATATATGGAACGAGAGTTGACCATGCATGCGGACAAAATGGGTGTATTTGTATGTATTATATCGTCATTACATTTTTTCCTTGAAAACTACGTTAAAAAAGTAAAAATAACAAAATTGCAAAAACTAACACAGGGTAGAATTTAATACAAGAGGCCAAAAATTTAATACAAAGCTAAGAAAAAAGGCAATATAATACGTAGCTGTTGAAAAAAAAAACTTATTCTTTCATATTAAATATTTGATTAAAGAATTTAGAATACATTTAATGTCTCAAAAAAATGGAATATTTTAAAACTTTAATATGGCTATGGGTTGAATTGAATTGGAAGTTCACCGTGGGAGAAACAAACGATTGCTCTTTATTTCTTTGAATTTGTTTCACAAGGTTACGAAATTGACAAAAAAAGTAGGAAAAATCATTTATTTATAAAAAACCCTTAAAATTGAAGTATAATAAAAGCTTTATTCATTAAATAATTAGATAAGAAATACTACCATTGACCTTTCAATAATCTACTAACTCAGCGTGAGTTATTTCCCATGTGAAGTTCTTTAATGAATTTGAATAATAGGTTTAATTGATTATTTGTTTTTTTTTGTTATCGTTAATCATAATGGTTATGAATCTCAACTCCAATAATATATATATATTATATATATATATATATATTCTAGGAGAATAACTTATTTATAGATTGCTTTTCGATTTGTCTTCTCTCATTTATTTTTGTGTATATAATGAAAAAAAACAACATAAGCAGTTTTACGTGGTCTCAATCTCTTGTTGCAAAGAAGGATAATCATGTCAGGATCAGGGCATAGAATTCTCCGTAATGTGGTTACATCTATGGCTAATGAATACGTGAAATTGAAACTCGTCTTCTTTGTCCAACTCCTGTGCTTTATACAAGAGATGGCTACCAACCTCAACGACTTTGTATTTTCAAAGCCCGAAAGTATCTTTAGGTAAACGTATCGTTTCACTTATATTTTGTTTAACCAAATAACATGCTCAATTCATCAAAGCTCGGGACACCTTCAACACGTTTAAAGCATCTTCAAACTGGCTAAGATGTAAACATTTTGTAAAAATATTAGCATGAGCATCATTGGTTGATATATTCCTTTCACAAATTGTTCCTCGTTCGTGCCACAACTCTCTAATAAAGTTTAGTTTGACGTCTATATGCTTTATTCTTTCATAAAACATGCTGTTTATAGTTAGAAAAATCGCATTTTGAGGATCATAGTGAATGTCCACTGAATCTTGGTAGGTTAAAATCGAGTTCTTCAAGCAAACCTTTCAATCACAAACCTTCTTATGTCAATGAAATATATTCAAATTCAGTTGTCGACAACGCAATCACATGTCATATACCTGATTTTCAGTTGCCAATAATTCCTCAAAGCGTAACACATATCCTTATATTGCCCTTCTTGTATCCAAATTAGAGGCAAAATTAGATCACACAACCTCTAATTGAAATTACTATCCTTTGAATAAACCAATTTCTCATTGAAACCCACTTGACTACCATCCAGTGTTCATGAAATGGATTACTCATTGATCACTACGTTTCGTACACAATTTATGAGCCATATTATGACCGATTTTGATGACCGTTGTGACGTTTAAGTATGAGTATGTATTTTTTTACTTGTTTCTTTTTTTGTTGTGTTTGTAGGATTTAATAAATGAGAATTGGGATAACACGAGATGAGAAACGACGAAGAAGCAAATGACAAACAAGACCATTTCATCCAATTTCATCCACAATTTCTCCATTGCCCAACATAAGACCCTCTCATAACTATCTCCATAATGTCTAAAATGACCCAAACCATACATGAGCATCAAAGTATGGGTAGTGGAGCACCAAAGTTGGGCACCAAGCATGGGAACCATGAATGGACATCAAAGTATGAGCACCAAACATGAGAACTAAGAATAGACATCAAAGTATGGGCACCAAGCAAGGGAACTAAGAATGAACATCAAAGTATAGGCACGAAGCATGAGAACCAAGTATGGACATCCCAGTATGGGCACAAAGTATGGGTAGTGGAGCACTAAGTCATCTTAATAATGTATTTTATTTCTTTCAAGGTGTGGAGACTTTCCTATATAAGGAGCTTCAAACCTCATTTGTACGACACACAAGTTTTGAGTGAAATACATTTGAGAGTTTCGAAATTAATAGTTCTTAGCCATTAGAGAGAGCTGCAACGCTCGGATAAACGAATACTCAAAGACGGGTCCTGAATTTCGATCCCCCGGTTATTCGCTCTCCTTTCTTTGTTTTCTCTCATGTTTTCAATCTTTTACATGATATTTGTTATAGACTTCATGTATGAGTAGTTGCATTGTTCTAAAAGATGAGATTAACCCTAGGAGATCCTTGAATCCACGTAAATCCTATTAACAAGAAGTGCAAGGCTCCGTTTGTTATTGTAATTCTTTATCTGTGTTTTTCATGCGATATGTTTACCTTGATCAAGTAGATATATGTGTTAGGGTTTTGAGAGATGGACTGAGAGGTGAATCTCAATCCCAGATAAATAGGTTTAGAACAATTGGAATTTGGTCACGAAAGTAGAGCATTTCCGATTGAGGGTTAAAACGAATGAATCATAGAGCTTAAGGTATAAATTGGTAAATCAACTATGGAAGTAGGGGGTTTGCTTGGTTATGCACGTCTTCTTCATCTTGGAAGAGGGTTTTAGACATATTAGGATCGTTCGCCTTTAAAGTGTTGCAGAGTATGCATGATTGTTAATAGTTGAAGTGTGATTCTTGGATTACATAGTGGTGAAACCGGTTTCCTAGAGCGTTTGTCTAACTGCTTGAACTCTCATTTTTATTAGCTTAATTTCTCATATCTCTCAGACTATTATTATTATTTGCTTAATCGTCCTAGACTACTTAGGTTTGATTTGTATTGCGTAGTCCCTGTGGATCGATACCTATATTATACTACACACGTGCCGTGCATTTGCGGAGTTGGTTTAGGTTCTTCACTTGAACGCATCACTCATAAAGCTTGATATCAGTCCAACACTATATACAAGATCATGCAAGATCCAATCATTGCATACATCACACTACCAAAAACACTGGTATATGACACACCATCCATACCTTTTGGTTTTTGTATGTAGATGACATGCTATTGGCCAACAAAGAGAAACAAAAAATCAATCGAGTAAGATATTGAGTCAAGAATTTGATATGAAGAATCAAGACAAGCAAAGAGGATGTCTGGACTGCTTTTGATTCTTTCATGCTAAAAACATTCAATACCTTCTTCAAATAACCCTTTTGAGATGAAGTAAGAAATCATTCTTCTCCATTTCTTTTAGTGTCCATGCCCAATATCTATCCCTTATTGTTTATTCCAAATCCTTCATATCAATTTATTGACTCAATAACTTCTTTACTCCGCTTGATTCTTTTTTCTATTTGCATTCTAAAGCATGTCGTCTACATACATTAGTAAGTAGATATTCCATCCCCCTTGCATCCTCTGAGTGTAGACACATTTGTAATGTTTGCTTCTTTTAAACCCCTGTTGTATCATGAACTTGTCAGAATGTTTGTTCCATTACCTTGGACTTTGTTTTTGTCCATATAGTGATCGTTCGAAAAGACGTACTTTACTCTCATTCCCTTTCTCCACAAAACCTTCTTGTTGAGCATAATAATATATTCTTCCATATTTCCATGTAAAAGGATACTTTTACATCTTGATGTTCTAATTCTAGGTTCTATGTTGCTACTATTGATAACAACATCCTAATGGAGACATACATTACTATAAGGGAGAAAATTTATTGACAATCAATTCTCTCCACATGTGTAACCCTTTGCCACTAATCTGACCTTGTATCTTGCATCTTATATGCCAGGAATTCTATGTTTTTTTAAAATCCACTTGTAGCCCACTGATTTCTTGTTGTATATGTTATCAACCGAAATCCAGGTTTCATTCTTCATCAAAGAATCTATTTCCTAATGTATTGCACCTTTTCATTTTCCTTTTAATGGATTGTGCATTGCTTCCTAAAATGACTTGGGTTCATCAAGCTCCACCTCATTTGCCATTGTTAGAGCAAAAACAACAATATCTTCTGATCTAAAGCTTTCTAGAATTTTAATTTTCCTTTTAAATCTATCTCTAATAACCTAGTAATATTTTACATTATCATACTCATCTGTTGATTCAGACTCTTCTCCTTCGATTTGTCTATGTGACACAAATTCTACAAACTCAAATGTATTCTTGTGATTTTTCTCTTCCAGAATCCATTTTCCACTCAATAGCTTTTGCTTGTCTATCTAGAATGAGTTTCATTGTGTAGAATTACTCAGTTTAGCTATGCATATTGTTTCCTTGTGAGTGTTAAGCTCAGGTTCCATATGCTTTCCATATATAATATTCTTATACACTTTCTCCTCCTATAATATTGCATCTATGCTTACTACACATATTCTATATTCTAATAGCCATATTTAGTACCCCTTTGTCCTTGAGAATACAAAAAAAAAAATTCCCTTTCCTCGCTCTTGTTTTTTCTTCCCTTGTTCAATATATACATATGCTATGCACTCGAATTTTCTAAGATATTCATACACTTGTTTCTTATCGAGTCGCATATTCAAACGAAAGAACGACGTGCAACGGATGATCATACAAACTATCTGTATCAATATAATCCATAGTTTGGCACGATTCTTGAGCTGTTTACACCGATTGGACGTACAAGCGGTAAATCCGAGGAATATTGGTTAACACCAGATGAGTATAATCACGTCCACACATATATATTACTAATTTGTCAAGAGTTATTACCGTTCGAAAGGTACAAAAAAATATTATTCAATCTTTTAAAATATATGTATATACATACGTATTAACGTATTTCAATATTATACAACATATTTGATGAAGAAGTACTTGGTACATATCCTCATCTAAACTCAAACAAACTTACAAACATGAAAGTTCAACATTATGACTTGTGATTGAGAGATTACGTAAGTACTCGTGTACACATCTATTAAAATTAATTATATTTATTATAAAATATTCATTCGTTGTATGTTATACAAGTGAAATGTTCTGATGAAATACTTCCAACGTGGTTAAAAGATTTGGCTAATGGGTCTGCACGAAATATTATGTGTTGGCAAATTTTGTTTACTCGCGGCTACCCGTTCCACACGTACGAATACAAAAAATATAGAAGCATATACAACTATGGCGTTTGCGTTAATAGTAAAATAGAGGGTGATAACTTCTATGGTATTTTGCACCAAATCCTACAAGTGGATTATCTCGATCTCGTTGGGTTGAAGGTAATGCTTTTTAAATGTCAGTGGTTTGACCCAACTGTAGGACGTGGAATACAGAAAAACTGATGGAGAGGATTTGACATCAATCCGGCACGAAAATATGGTAAATATGATCCATTCATCACAATAGATCAAGCAGATCAAGTATGTTATGTGCAATATCCAACAACATTGAAACATCGAGAGAGGAGTGGTGGGCCGTAGTAAAGATCAAGCCACGAGAAATTATAAGTTCAGATGAAAAAGAAGATCCGTTGCAACCCGATCATCCGCAATTGATTTGTTTAATTGATATAGACAATCACGAGGAGATTCTCGCAAGAACTGACTTAGACGGAGAATTCATACGCGATTATGAAGATGTTGAACCGAAAGATGCTGAAGATGAAGATGACGATGAATTCAATGAACAATCGAAGGAAGACTCACCAATTGATCATTCTACTGAAGAAGAAATGTAAATACAATAATGTGTAATGTAAATGATGTGTAATGTTTTTAGAACTTCATATGATCGAAATATAAATACAATCGAAGAATATATAAATGATGTGCATTGTTGTTAGAACTTCATATGATCTATTACCACGGGTATCCAAACATAAGGGAACTCGTGGGGCAATTTAGGCAACAATTGGACTGACTTAGGAGGCTTAAAAGGAGGCAAAAAGACGTCATTACAGCAAGCTTACAGAGGAGAACAATTCAGCGAAGTTAGAGCAGATTCTTGCGAGGAGATAAGCGAGGAGCATTGGAGATCAAGCACCGCCACTTCGGTTTTGTTTGGTTTTTATGTTCCTTAGACTTTCTACTATGTTTATGTTTCTTTACAGACGCATGAGCGAGTAGTTTGTTTGTTCTAGGAGAAGGGATTAGCCCTTGGCTATCCCGAGACCGCTTTTGATCTATTTTGAATGCATCTTCCCGTTTTAGTTTATCTATTCTTTATCTGAGTACTTCAATTTACTTGTGTTTGCGCTGGCCACGTAGATGCATGTGTTAGGGGTTAGGAGAAGGACCGAAAGGAGAATTCTAGTCCTAGAAAGTCAGGTTTAGAACAACCGAGGTTAGGCCACGAAAGTAGGGTAGCAACGGTTGAGGGTGAACGGGCGAATCACAGAGTTTATGGGTTTAGTTCATGTTGTCAGCCACGAAAGTAGGGGGCAGTTTGTCTAGATCACGTGTCTATGCCTTGAGAGAGGTTAGATATCATGTTAGGATCGTCCGCCTTAGATAGCTTTAATTGGGATTGCATGATAGATAGGTTGATCGTGTGTTTCGGTAGTCTTGTGGTGAAACCGGATTCCTAGGACGTTTGTCTCATCGTTAGAACCCAAGTAGTTTAGTTAATTTCAGTATTTCATTCCTTATTCACATTCTTTCGTTAGCAAGTTTGATTCATAGTTCGGGTTTAGGTAGCGTTGCATAGTCTCTGTGGGATCGACACCTAAAATACTACACACGTGCCGTGCACTTGCGGGTAGATTAGGTTATATTTAACTCTGACCAGCATCAGGCGGAAAAAGGATACGTCACGCATCTATATGGCTTGGATGCTTGACATGCAGGCTCGCATGCGCTTGATGATAAACAACGCCAAGCGCAGCTACTACCCCAAGAATCGCAAACCGACATGGGCAAAGGACGAGGTATTCAATAAACTTATTCAACATTGAGATTTTGAAGACTTTAAGGCCAAGATCGAGAATGCCAAAAAATGTCGGTACAGCGTGAAGGTTCCTGGTGATAGTCCGCATCGCCATACTTCGGGATCAAAATCATTATCGAAGAGAAAACAAAAATTGGTAATTTTTTTTATTATTTAAAATTTTGGTTTTACAATCTTTATATAATAATATTTATTTCATATTAATAAATGCAACGAATAGGAAGAGAACCAAATCTTCTTGAGCTGGTACTGGAAACCCACGCCAAGAAGAAGCCGGTCGTCGGGGAAGAGAGCGATGAACCCAAACTCGTCGACCCTCGAGCGGAAAGAACCGTGAAAGCTGTGACATATAAGATCACACAACAATCACAAGATTTCGATTTAACTCCCGGGAGGCCTAGTCCTTTACAAAAGGACAATTTTTTTTTGGAGGTAAACATTTATTATTTGATCTTTCGATTAATAATAAAATATTTTGTAAAAATTATAACTCTAATTTTGTTTGTTTTGTAGTCGGTTAGACCGTATAAGGGACGTCTACACGGTCTCGGGGCACTTCTCCGAGGACGCCACGACGGTACCTCCTGCGGTCCAAGAGAGCTACATGCAGCAGCGGCGTATCGAGGATCTCGAAGCACAACTTTGAGACACTCGAACACAAATTCAGGAAACGCGATCATAAATGCAGCACATTTGCTTTGGCAGCATCTGAGACAAGTAGCATATAAGGCAAAAAGTTGATGCCAAGCTTGAGGGGCCTGCTTAAGGCTGTATAACGACTACCATAGGTGACATACGTGGTCTGGTCGAGTTGTGTCTAGAAATCCCGGTGGTTGATGCATATACATCGTCTCCTGAAGGTTTCCATATAAGAATGCATTCTTGAAGTCCAATTGATGGATCAAAAACTTGCGGGAAAGTTACCACGATCGTTGTAATTTGTCATTAGCCACGAGATGAGATTTGTATCGAGTCAAGTAACCTGCGCATTAAGTTTATTGTGGAACAACAACATAGCACGGATCACATTAATTCGGGGGGTCGAGGAACCATGTCCCAAGTTCAATTTTTAATAAGAGCATCATATTCTGATTGCATAGCCCCTTGCCAGTGTGGATCCTTAAGAGCTTGAACATGACTAGAAGGCAAGGGTGAGATGGTCGTAGTGTGAAGATTAAGAATTTGACGTGGCTTTTGGATTCTGGTTTGGCTACGAGTAACCAAGGGATGACAGATCAAGAGGAGGTGAGTTTAGTGGAGAAAGATTTGCTTCATGGGAATGGACTGAAAGTAGGGAATGGCTCGGTGTCGGTCTCAAGGAAGTCGTATGTGGAGGATGATGAAGGTGGGATAGGCCCAGAGGTAAAGGGAAAGGAAGACTCGTCAAAGGTAACATGACGAGAGATGATGATCTTACAAGAAGATAAGTTGTAACACCGATATCTCTTATGGTTTGAAGGATAACCTAAGAACACACACGCGGTAGAACATGGTTGAAGTTTATGGGAGGTGGACGCTAGCAAATTTTGATAACATAGACATTTAAAAATGCGGATGTGTGTATAGGTGACTGGTGTGCGATAAAGCTTAGCGAATGGGATTTCATTTTCGATGGCTGAGGACGAGAGAAGGTTAAGAAGGTGAGTTGTCATATGGAGAGCTTCGACCCAAAATGAAGGGGGGAGAGAATCTTGAAAAAGGAGCGTGCAGACAATGTTGTTAATGATACGTAACACACATTCAACCTTGCCATTTTGCTCGGAGGTTCGAGGACAAGAGAACCGAATGAAGATTCCGTGTGTTTGAAGAAAGGAACGAAAAATGATTGTCATATTCTCCACCATGATTACTGTGAAAAGATTTAATTGTGGTTTGAAATTGATTTTGGATGAGTGCATAGAAGTGTAAGAATTTGGAGAGCACATCAAATTTTCATCGAAACGGATAGATCCTGATAACAAATAATTTATCCTAGTTTTTCATATCATTTCTATATTTAGTTTTGTTATTTATTTAGACTTAACCGAGTTATTTAGCACAATTTAGTTTTCTTCTATCGTCTTCCCGTGTTTCGCAGGAAATTAAATATTGGGATACAAACACGAGCAAATGAAGCAAAACTAAGCAAAACCACTCTCCTATCAAGTTTATACGGTCAACATCCAAGACTCATTCAGTTCACAGCAATGGAAACACACGGTTGGACAAAAGAAATGGAAGTAGCGGCTGCTGCCTAAAAGAAATTGAAACCAGCCGTTGGAGATGGAAAATGGAAATGGCTACTGGACAGAAAATGGAAACACATAGACAAGAGAAAGAATACAACCAACCAAAGAGGAAAAGGAGGAGAAAAGGAAAGGAAAGGTCATAGCTGAAGAAAATGGGAAACCAAGAAAAGGAACCAGCCGAGAAAGGAAGAAGGAAGAAATGGAAGCCGGGTGTTGAGGATGGCAACATGACTGAAGCAATAAAAGGAAATTCGGCTAGAGCAAGGAAAAGAAAACCAAAGGCTGCACTGTTGAAGAGTAAAAAGGAAACAGCCGCTGCACAAGAAGAATATGGAAACCGAGAAAAAGGAAATGAGTAGAGAAGAGGACATCAACACGAAAAGGAAAGGAGGAGAGCTTAGATTCGGACAAGAGAAGATTGGACAGACACACGGAGGCTAGAGGAGGACGATTTGGAGATGAAGAAGAGAAGGAAAATCATGTTTTTGTTTTGTTTTATGTTTAGCGAGTAGTTCCGTAGCTACGGGTTAGAGTTTTGGTGACATGTAATGAAGGCTTATGCTTAATGCCTGCTTATATATTTGATAGTTTTCTGATTGATTGGTTTTTCTTAATGCTTTTGTTCTTGTATGCCTCTTGACTGAATGATTATAAAACTCTGATTGCATCAAAAGGTGGATTAGATCTTGGAATGTAGCAATGATTTAGGGTCTTAATCGATTTAGAACCTTGACCGGTTGGTCGATTTAAATTAGAAATTGGGATAGCGGTCTTAATGCGTTTAGTATGTGAGATTATGCAGTTGGAAGATTGGTAGTACGCATGCTAGATAGTGGGTTTAGGCATCAGAAGAGTCATTCCCTAGGGTAGAGCTTGAATTCCCTAAACTCGTGATAATATCTATAACCATGATCTTCAATTGCACTTTCGTTGCATTGCTCTATTGGATTTGTTTGGATTTTAATGATTTATGTATGATTTGTTCATTCAATTGGTTTGATGGGTTGTTCTTAATGCTTTCTGATCATATCGTTTTCATACACGTTTCTCTATGATTTTAGAGATGTTTATGATGATAGTTCCGATGTTTACGTGTGACTTTGTATCCGTTTTACTTTTTGTAGTGTTTACATGTTTTTACAGATTTTAATACGTATTTGGTTCGTTTCAGAAGTAAAGAACATACACATGACAAAGTACGAGTATCGAGGATCATAACGAAGCAAACATGACGAGAAACAGACGAGAAATGGGAGAGATGTGAACTTGGCCAGGCATAGCCATGCACGACTGGACATGATGAACCGCACGACCGGGCTTCAATTTGGTAGATTTTCCCCGAGAGTGATGCACGACCCGGGCACTCAAAATGCATGGTCAGACACCCCTCATGGAATGATGCACGGTTAGGCTCAATTCGATGCACGGTCGGGCTACAATTCACCAAACACCCCCGAGAGTTTCGCCGACCCATCCACCCATGTTCATGGCCGAGCGCTTCCCCTTGAAGAGAGCACGGTTGGCTCACCACCATGTACGGCCGGGCACCCCATCAAGCACGATCCATCACATGCATTGAAAACATGCCCGACTGAGCTGCATGCTATGCACGGTCGGGCACCCAACCCTAACACGAGGAAATTAACACAGAAGCGCCACTTGAAGGAAAAGGAAATCGGCTGCAACAAGTGGTAAGAAACATGCACGACCGGGCACTTTGTCTAGCTTGGTTCAGGCATGACTTAGGAAACTTTTCTCTTTCCGATTTGAGTGGATTTTTTCACAGGGGTAGTTCCGACTTTTGGGTTACAGACGTTCAAGGGTGGAGAGTACTCTTGGTAGAGAAACATACAACGAGACTGGAAGATCGAATCGGGACTATGTTACATTTGATTTCAATGCTCTTTAAACTATCTATTTCATTTATGATGTTGATTTGTTCCGAACTCTTATTTGAGTAGTAGTTTTGTTCTAGGAGAAGGGATTAGCCCATGGCTATCCCGAAACCTCTTTTGATTTATCTATGATTGCAATTCCCATTTTGTTTTATTTATTCTTTGTCTGAGTGTTTGAACGTCTAGTGTTTACGAAGGCCAAGTAGATGCATGTGTTAGGGACTTAGGGGAATGACCGAAAGGATAATTCTAATCACAGATGATTAGGCTTAGAACAACCGAGACTAGGTCAAGAAAGTAGAGTAGTAATGATTAAGGGATGATCAGATGAATTATAGAACTTATGGGTTTAGTTTAAGGTATCATCCACGAAAGTAGGGGATAACTTGACTAGATCACGTTCCGGACTTAGAGCCATAATTTTTCTGTTTTATTTATGTTTTCTTTTATTTTTGTTCTTTCTACCTAATTCGTTTTACTTGTCCTTTGTTAGTGTATGACCAGATCTCAAAGTACTTTGAGCCTACTTCCGATCGACCCCCAGATCGAGAGAACTTACAGACAACTGAAAAAGGGCAAGAGAGAAGAAAAAGCAGAGCCAACCAATCAAAGAGAGATGGATAACCAAGACGATATGTTGAACGGTCATGGAAAACCTCAATTACCTATTGGTAATATCGGACGATTACAACAACAACAACTAGCACCTCGACCGTGAGAACCACAAGCTCCTCTACCACGTCGGCTTAGAGATTCATGGTACCGAACATGAACAACGTTCAAACTGCCATAACGATGCCTGCTTTTGCTAGAGAGCAATTGGCATCAAGCCAGTGATGATCAACATGCTTTATCAGAAGCAATTTTTTATGGGTGGAAATCACAAAGATCCCCATCGGCACCTCAGAGATTTCCTATAGCTTTCTGGAACGTTTAAGATACATGGAGTCTCGGAGGATATGATTTGCTGTGTCTCTTCCTTTTCTCAATTGGGGGACGTGCAAAAACATGCTTGAAATCTCTTCCCACTTGTTAAATCACTATTTGGGACCAGCTCTGCACATTATTCCTATCACGATTTTTCCTTCCCAACAAGACGATTCAGATGAGGGGAGAAATCACCACATTCAGATGCAAAGAGAGGGAAACGTTATTTGAAGCGTGGGGAAGATTTATAGACCTTTTGCAGATGCACCCACACCATGGTTTAGAGCAATGCTACATTATCCAAACCTTCTTTAACGAGATCGCAGATGAGCACAGAACGGCGTTGGATAATTCTGCTAGAGGATCGTGTATGGATCTAAGTGTAGAAGAGGAATATGAGCTGATGAATAATCTTGCCATGAACCACACTATGTGGTACGCACCGAGGAATATGCCGAACAAGACAAGAGGTATATACTAGGTAAACTAGAGCTGATCGATGGGCAATGCAGTGAATGCCATGTACTGTGTAAACTGCGGAGATACAGAGCATGTAGCTTATCAATGCACGGTGCAATAAGATATGGAACAAATGAATTATGCCCATCATCAACAAAACATGCAATTCGAGAACACCTACAACCCAAACTAGAGGAACCATCCGAATTTCTCGTACTGAATGACTCAAGTGGTTAAGTATTCGGGATTTCAACAAACCCACAACAACCGTACCAGCAAGGTATCCAACAATTCCAGCAAGTTCATCAAGCTCCTCAAACTCCTTAGACTCCTTCATCAAGCCTTGAGGCGATGATGCTAGAATTCATCAAGAAACAAAGGCAACAACAATCGATTCAAGCCAAATTCAATGCGGATATGGGGGCAGCGGTTAATGAGCTCAAACCTCGGATGGAATCCTTGAGCAAGCATTTGAAGATCCCCGAGAGAGTACGTGAACGCTATTACCTTGTGCACTAGGGATGTGGTTGAGAACACGCCTTCAAAAGAGCAAGAGAAATTTTTCCTAGAAAATCTATGGATAAAGGTAAAGGAATCATCGCGATCATGGAAGGGGCTGAACAAGATTTAGAAAAACCGTATGTTGCTCCACCGGCGTACAAACCTCCTATACCGTTTCCTCAACGGTTGGTAAGCAAAAAGAATGAAGATATAGTAGGCAGATTTCTAGAGAATCTCAAGAAGCTCCAAATCAACATCCCGTTCATGGAAGCCCTCCAACAAATGCCTAATCACGCCAAATTCCTCATAGAGATTCTTTCCAACAAGAGGCGTGTCAAAGAGAGTGAGACCAAAGCACTGACCGAGGAATGCATCACCATTCTCCAAAAAGCTACTCCCGAAGTTGAAGGACCCGTGAAGCTTCTGCATCCCATGCACTATAGAGGACATCGATATTGACAAGGCCTTGAGCGATTTAAGAGCTAGCGTGAGCCTCATGCCACATTCAGTCTATAAGCGGATGAACTTTGGAGAACTAAAGCCTATTAAGATAACTCTAGCTCTCGTAGATCTTTCGGTAAGATATCCGGTGGGTATTGATGAAAATATCCCCACCGAGGTAGGTAGTCTTTGCATTCCCGCTGATT
Source organism: Gynandropsis gynandra (assembly GCA_036759665.1). Taxonomy (NCBI): domain Eukaryota; kingdom Viridiplantae; phylum Streptophyta; class Magnoliopsida; order Brassicales; family Cleomaceae; genus Gynandropsis; species Gynandropsis gynandra. The sequence goes on from CM071861.1 coordinate 12,160,736, forward strand.
TTGTTGTACTTGACATAGGCGAAGATGTTAGCGTGCCTATTATTTTGGGTAGGCCTTTCTTATCTACTGCTGGTACCATGATAGACGTACAACAAGGGAAGCTCTCCTTACGTGTCGGAGATGAGAAGATAGAGTTCAACTTGTCTAGCTCTATGAATGGACCCTTCTTCAAGGAGTCTTGTTTTAGAGTTGACTTGTTGGAAGACTCGGGGAATTACATTATCGATCAGGTAAGTATCTCTGACCCTCTCGAGGGATGCTTGAAGAAGGTTTGTAGGGACGCAAGAGTCACGGACGAAGAACCCGAGTTCTACACAAAATTCATGAGTGCCATTGAGGCACTACAGGACGCCCCACACGACGAGACTCCGCGTGAAACACATACTGATTTTGCAGTGGAGAAAGTGTCTAGGCTCGAGCTCAAACTTTCCCTTCTTCTCTTCGATATGAGTACATTGAATGCAATAAAATATACCCTGTTATTTTGAATGCTAACTTGAGTGCAGATAAGATGGGAAATCCACCTACCCGCCTAAAGAAGCGCAACAGGGTAAGCCCTTCATTATGTATGCACATAATGTTTCAAGAGGACATCTACAAACCCTCCATCAAAGCTCAAAGGAAGTTGAACCCGAATTTGAAAGAGGTAATGGAAAAAGAGACCCTAAAACTTTTAGATACAAATATCATTTATCATACCTCGGGCAACAAATCGATGAGCCCTGTGTATGTCGTGCCAATGAAAGGAGAAATGTAGTAGTGCGCAATGCAAACGACGACCGCGCTAAGGGATGACATAACAAGAAAATTCTCCTTCATGATTTTTAGCCGGGTGACTTGGTTCTACTTTTTAACTCTCATCTTAAGCTTTTTCCGGACAAACTACTTTGTGACATGAATCAAACCCAGATTGGAGAAGAATATGGTCACGTTGGTCTGGGAGAATATTAGGGATACCGTCGTAGGGCTAAAACACTTCAAAAATACCCTCGTGAAAATAATTATTAAATAGGATAAAAAATGACGAAAAGACAAAATTTCCTTTCATTTTCGAACGTAAAAAACAAACGTTCTGCAGTTTTTCGACGTGAAAAACTGTGAAACCGTGTCAAAATCAAGAAAGATGAACAATCTTTCGACGTGAAAACCTGTTTCAAAGTTTAGAACAAAAAAGAAGAAGAGATTTCGAAATTGAGAGGGACCGATTTGAAGTTGGCAAGAAGGAAATGGCTAGAATCAGCAGCAACAACAACAACAGTGAAGAAGAGCACGAGTCAATCTTCAATGGCATCAATAAGTGTAAGTAGATCGATTTCTAGGGTTTTGTAGGTTGTTGATTCGCAAAATTGTTTATTGTTTTGAAATGGGTGTGAGTGTTAGTGAGTCGGTTGATTCGAAAGTGTCGCATGAGTTGCATGACCATCTTCGATTCAATGAGTCGGTTGAGTCTTACTGAGTCGGTTGGGTCGCAATGGTCGCTTGAGCATCACAGGGGTCCAAGGGTCATTTGAGTCGAATGGGTCGCTTGTGTCATTGAGTCGAAAGGGTCATTTGAGTCGCATGGGTCGCTTGTATCATTGAGTCGCATGGGTGGCTTGATATTATGCCACGTGGGTCGCTTGAGTCGCATGGGTCGCTTGAGTCTTAGTGAGTCGATTGAGTGTCGCAAAGGGTCCAAGGGTCGTTTGAGTCACATGGGACGTAAGGGTCAATTGAGTCGCATGGGTCTCTTGAGTCTCAGTGAGTCGGTTGAGTGTCGTAGAGGGTCCAAGGGTTGTTTGAGTCGCATGGGTGAATTGAGTTGCATGGGTCGCTTGAGTCTCAGCGAGTTGGTTGAGTGTCGCAGAGGGTCCAAGAGTCGTTTGAGTCGCATGGGTCGCAAGTGTTGGTTGAGTCGCATGAGTCGTTTGAGTCGGTAGATGTCTAATGTATTCTTAATTGGTCATTTTGCAGGTGGCGCCAAAGCCGAAGTTTGTGTATGAATTCAAGCACATGGACATAATGCCAAAGATCACCACCAAGTGTTATCCTCACGAAACAATAATGAAGTTGAGAGGAATCTTAGATGAATAAGAGTTGCATTACTTCGAGAAGGAGTCACAATTTAGGCATTTATTCCATTTCCAATGTGACTCCACATTGATGAAGGTTCAAATGTCTATCCTACTAAATCACTCCGTGATTGTATGGGACAAGAAGGAGTTATGGTTCGGCTTAAACAGTGTTCCCATTTGGTCCTCTATAGTGGAGCACACACTAATTTCCGAATTGAAATGCAGACCATATCCCAAAGGATGGGAGTCAAAAGGGGTGATACATTCAGGCTGAAGAATTTCGGCTGTGGAGAGGTGACCTTCGCACAAGTCAGTGAAAAGCTTTTGAAGGCAAAGAATCCTGACGACCAGACAAGGTTGGCAACTTTGATATTGTTGGCCCAAGTTATGGCTCAGAAGCCTTCAGCAGACGACTTTATCGGCCATGATCTCATTCACATGGTTGATGACTTGGATTTTGTGAAGGTTTTCCATTGGGGCATTACAATCTCTAGAAGATTGTGGAGACTTGCCGCAAGCACGTTAGCAGGGAATCACCGAAACCAAAAGTGTATTGTGGCGGTTTCATGATCCCACTAATGGTAAGTTGTATATATTATTCGAATAACTTGAATGTTTTCGTATTTTTTGCATTCTTATCATTTTGTTTTAATGTTTCAGTTACTTCAATTCGAAACCAACCTTAGTTTGGATGGAAAGGGATGGTATGTTGATGTTATGGATGCAGATCCATGATGCCCAAGAATGTGCAAGAAGATGGTTAAATCTAGTATTAACCTGAACTATGTAGATGTGATAAGGCTCATCAGAGATTCTAAGGTAACAATTACACAAGGGACACAAGGGTAACAATTACACAAAGTGTAATAATGGTTATATTTTGTCAAGATATTCGAAATATTCTTCTTGCTGAACACGAAGAGGAAGCTTTACTTTTTTATTTGGAGGATTACGAGGGATGCCCCGATTCCGATGTTCAGATATGGATGAAACATCTTCGTAGAAATCTGAAGGGTATTGTTGGGAGGACATCCGTAAGCAAGAACTGCTGACGCGAAAAACAACTCTTGGTGATCAAAAGAAGGGGAAAGGAAAGGGGACTAAGAGGAAGAAGAGCGTGAGTAAAAAAATAATAGATGTTGAAGATGACGAAGACGAAGGAAGGGTAGGTGTTGTTGAAGCTGTAGCTGAAGCTAAAAGAGAAGGTGAGGATGAAGCTGAAGGTGAAGTTAATGATGAAGCTGCAGTTGAAGGAGAAGAAGTTGCAGTCCCTCTGACACTGGAGCATAAATTAATAGAGGAAATACAGAAGTCGGAGAAAAGAATTAGCAACACCGTAAGAGACCTTCTTAGGGATGTCGTGTTTCATTTGCCTAATCCAAAATTAAAGGCGGCAGATCCCAAATGTGCTGAAAATGGCAAAATCAAAATCTTTAGAGCAAGATGCGAGCACCGTAAACCAATCTTCCGGCACTGTTAGAGATGATGATTTCGAATTCCTTCGACGTCCATATCCAGTGTCAAGACAAGAGCCAAGCGAAGAGCCGGTTGAGTCAGAGGCTAAAAATAACTCTGGAGATGGCTCAGAAGAGGATTTGGCAACCATTTCGAGATTAGTTGAAAATCTCATTTCCGGAGAGGATACTACAGTCGTTGAGGTAGATGAAGTTCCACCAAGTAAGTAATATTTAGTGAAAAATTTCATTTGAGTCAATTTCCATCGAGAGTCGACATGGGTCGCAACAGACACATAAATCGCACGGTCGTATAAGTTGCAGGGTCGAATAAGTCGCTAGAGTTGTATGGGTCGCATGGGTCCCATGGGTCGCATCAAGTAACGAACAATGAGTCTAATGAATGAAGTAATTTTATACAGATGCTCCGGTGGATACTGTCGATGAAGTCGCCAACGAAGAGGACCACGCTAAGGACGTTCCTACGGAGTATACTCAAGTGGGTCCTTTGGACATTCCCGCTGAGGAGGTTCCTGCCGTAGACACTCCAGCGGATCCTATCCAATACGTCCCCGATGAAAAGGTTCCTGTCGAGGATACTATAGTGGGTCCTGTCGAAGAGGTCGCCACTAAGGAGGTTCCTTTCGAGGATCCTACAGCGGATCCTGTCGAAGAGGTCCACTTTAAGGGAAAGGAGGTTCCTTCCGAGGATACTCCAGCGGATCCTGTCGAAGAGGTCGCCGCTAAGGAGGTTCCTTCCGAGGATACTTCGTTCATTGACGCTAAAGGTGAAAAGTTGACTGCTCTATATATGTTCTTGACGACACCTAGACTTGAGAGTTGGTGCAAATCTGATCTAAATATTCTCTCGGGGCAAAAGTTTTGGGAGACCATATTAAAGCCCAATGTATGACTTGAAGATGATATAAGTTTTTTTAAACCCGAAGTCTCAGATGTCATTTTGTGTCATATGTATTGATGTGTGTGAATTTATTTATTTATTTCTGTTTTGCACCAATTGGATGAGGCATTGTTAATTCTGTATTGTCGCATAAATACATTCCCCGTGATATATAAGAAACTTTACGTTTGTCCTGTTGCTTTCATGCTGACGCTCACGCTGTGGATGTACGAGGATATGAAAACTTTTTCGATATATCTTAGTGATTGTTTGCATAGCAAGTTTCCATTCAGAAGTACAAAACCAATGAGTTCTTACGAAGGCTTGTCACGATTCTAAACATTCCATCGCTTACAAGTCGATATGTAGGATGTCATTGGGTAGCCATCAATGCGAATTTCGCGACCCGATGCATCACGATTTACGACTGCCAGAGTAGATTTACGGAAACGTATATCGCTCCGATGATTGAGAAGTTAAGAAAAGCTGTCCCTAAGATGCTCTTTTTGGAGGGTTCGATTCTTTGGCTTTTGGAGAAGATGAGTGGAAGTATTATGAAGGTATATCACAGAAGAAAAGCGACAGCGACTGTGGTGTTTACTCTTTCAAATTCGTAGAAGCCTCAGTATTGATAAGATGTCAAGGTTTTCAATACATATGTGACGACAAAGTTCCTTCCATGCGTGAGAAGATGACGGCTGATATATTTAGTAATGGAAAATATATCCCTCCACCCCTAGACTAACTTGATATTTTGGTACATTGTTTTTTGGGTTGGTACATTGTTATTTTTTAAATATTTGGTACATTGTTATTTTTTAAAAATTTCTTCATAAGGGTCGTAGGGGTAAAAGCGTTGAACGGGTAAAGTGGGTCGCACGGTAAAGGGTTGAACGAGTAAAATGGTCAAACGGGTAAAAGGGTCGCATGGTCAAGGGTCGAACGTGTAAATGGGTCACAGAGGTACTAGGGTCGTAGACCCTCGGACCCTTGCGACCCATTTACCCGTTCGACCCTTGACCCTTCTACCCTTGTCCCTCTACGACCCGTGTACCTCTACGTCCCTTGTCTCTCTGCGACCATTGGATCCCCGTGACCCTTTACGCTTTATTATTAACAAATAAAAATTATTTACAAATAATATGAATAACATTTAAAAAATAACAACATACAAAGTTGAATTCTCCATTCTAAAAAAATAAAATTTTTTTACAAATAATATGAAAAACTTTTAAAAAAGAACAATGTACCAAATTACATCTTCCATAATCAAAGAATAAATTTTTTTATAAAGTTATTTACAAACGACCCTTGTCCCCCTTCGACCCTTGGACCTCTAGGACCTTTGTCCCTCTGTGACCCTTGTCCCCTTCCGACACTTGGACCCGTGTGATCCTTGGACCTCTGCGACCACTTGGATCTCTGCGACCCTTGGATCCCGACGACCGTTGTCTCCCTTCGACCCTCCTACCTCTGCGACCACTTGAACCACTACAACCCTTGTCTCCCTTCGATCCTTGGACCTCTACGACCACTTGGACCCCTGCAACCCTTGTTACCCTTCGACCCTTGTACCTCTGTGACCACTTGGAACCCTACGACCACTTGGACCTTTGCGACCCTTGTCTCCCTTTGACCCTTGTACCTCTGCGACCCTTGTTACAATAATAGTAAATAAAAAAACAACGATACTGACAATAATGCTTTCTATTGAATAATAGTAAAAAACAAACCAAATACAAACATGAAGTTCAAGTTCAAGAAATGTTGTTATTCAAATGATGTTAAAAGCAATCAAAATAAAACGGAATTCAAACTATGTTATTGGAAAAAACGAAGACAAGGTATATCTGCTACGGAGACCAGTTCGACTCTGAGGGAACAACCCACGTTCAGTCCATGATCGTGACAAAACTTTCTCCAACCCCTGCTGATGCTAGCACCACCACGTGTCATTGGCCTTAGATATGCCTCCCACGCCAGTCCGTAATTTATTATCAGATGTACCCTACATCGTCTACCGCAAAGACCTCTCGACCTCGCAAACCCTATAGGCAGTGTCTACGATAACCAAATACATTTTCAAAGACGTCAAAATAATGTATCTACGGCCAGATTTGATGAATCGAATAAATCGGTTTGAGGTCACTTACTAATGAATCTACGCTCAGATTTGAACGCGTGATAGGTACCATGAAAATCCTCTGCGCTGAAGAATATGACCCTGCTTTTACAGATGATGATGACATATGTTGCATATGTAGATTACACATATCATTTCCGAAACCGGTGACGTGAAAAACCATGTCACCTTCGTGACGGAAAACTACGAAATCTCGAATACAAAAATCATGGTGCTTGGAGAAATCTTTCCATCCATCAGTAAATCTTGAGTCATTCAGCTTGACTTCCCATGTTTTGTTAGACACATCAGATTTAAGCATTGCCGTGTTGTTGTCCCTCGTTTTCCCGTAAATATGCTCATCGAAGAATTTCGTCGGAATGTCCTGTAACAATAATCGAAGAAAAAGTAAAAAAATTGTACATTCTCTACAATAACATACCGAAAGAGAGAGATGAAAGAGACTACAAGGTAATTCTCCAGAAAGCTCAGAAGAATGATTTGGATGAAGTGAGGGCAATGTGGCATTTTTCGGCAAAAAATGGACGAAAGATGATGAGATTAGAGAGAGAGAGTGTGTCGTTATTCGAAAAAGGATGGGTGGAAGTTGATGAGAGTCAGAGAGAGTGTGTCGTTATTTGAAAAATGAAGCATCTAGAATTCGAAAACACATGACTCTGAAATCAAATCGAAGTCAAATGGAATTCCAAAAGACATGACTGCAGGGGTTCAAGGGTCGCATAGGTACAAGGGTCGCAGAGAGAGACAAGGGTCGCAGAGGGGTACAAGGGTAATAGAGGGTACAAGGGTCGCATGGTCGCATATATTGATCAATAAATGCGAACTCGACGCATTTACGGGTTTATAATGATAAAATGTAAAAAACCGATCAAAACAATACATTTACAACGTCAAACTAATTAATTCCAATTGAGGGTCGCATGGGTCGTGTGGTCGCATATATTGATCAATAGATTTGAACTCGACGAATTTACGAGTTTATAATGATAAAATGATAAACACCAATCAAAATAATACATTTACAACGTAAACTAATTAATGCTAATTAAGGGTCGCATGGGTCGCAAGGGTCGATCAAAGATTCTAAATCAAAAGAATACATTTACAACATCAATCAAAGACTCTACACGCATTCTAATTCCACTTGAGAGATATGTCGTTAGCCGAGAGTTTTCTCCTGCCATGTACTCCGTCTTCCAATCTTCTGCTTTTTTGTTGTTTGGTATTGTAGTTCAGAGTTATCTCTTGCCATGTACCTCGTTTTCCAGTCACATTTCAAGAGTAACCCAACACCGTTACCTAGGTAACTCTCGCAACTCGTTAGTGACTGCATAGAGAGCTAGTCCGCCGATTACCAAGACCTTGAGTAACACATTGACAGCACGATGCCCTGCATCGACCAGCTCACATGCGTCACGCAAGTCACAAAGGTAAAAAGTATTTTTCATAGAAATTGGGGTTAGATACGCATACTAAGAGAAGAGACGTAGACGTTAACTTATAGACATGGGCCGGAAGGGTCACATAGGTCAGATGGGTAGATAGGGTCACATGGGTCGGAAGACCGGAGTCTGACAGCAAAACAACAAGTGGCATGAGTCGCATGGGTCACATGAGGTCGCATGAGGTCCCATGAGTCGCATGGGTCGCATGGGTAGCATGAGCCATATGAGTCGCACATGGGTCATATGTGGTTGCATGAGGTCGCATGGATCTGCTAAGTCGCACAAGGGGTCATATTGGGTCGCATGAGTCGGATGGGGTCCGTAAACTTGATTCTAATTTAATCCCATTGAGGGTCGCACAAGGGGTCATATTGGGTTGCATGAGTCGGATGGTTTCCCGTTTAAACTTGATTCTAATTTAATCCGATTGAAGGTCGCACAAGGGTCATATTGGGTCGCATGAGTTGGATTGTTTCCCGTTTAAACTTGATTGTACTGAGGGTCGATGATTTTATGGATTTCACGTAATTACGAACAATAGATGCAAAATAAGACATTTTCAACGTTTAAGTATTGATTACATAGGGTCACAAAGGTTACAAAGGTTAAAAAAAGTTACATAAGGTTACATAAGGTCAGAAAGGTTACAAAAAAAATTGAAAAACCATTCAAGAAAAAAAGGAAAGAAAAAGGTTACATAAGGTCTCAAAGGTCACAAAGTAAAGAGAGTCGTGTGTGATCTTAGGTACCGTAGATACAACACGATGTCTGAGTCCGCCGATTACCAAGACCTTAGTAATGTAGATACCGCACAATGTCCTCCATCCACGTTGTAAGTAATCATGTGTATCTGCATAGAGACCGAGTCCAACGATTACCAAGACCTTAAATAGCAGATAGACAATACGATGCCATGCGTCCACCATAGGACCTTCGTGACGAAGATCAGAAAGGTGACAAAGGTAACAAAGATTTTTAAGAGAATTTAGGGTTAGAGACTTAGATGAAGAGAGGAGAGAGATATGATTCTCCCGATTCATTCTCATCTCAAATGGGCGTTATGGTGAGACTTAGAGAATTTGATGAACCTTTTAATATAGGGGTAACAGAGACGTGTCGCAATGGTCTTGAGTGTGGCATTGGTAAAATAAAAAGCATAGCTAGCACTGGATAAGCCAGTAGTCTGACATCATTAGCCATTGGCACAATAATCTATGAAAAATACTTTCACTATTAATATAGCTTGTATTTAAAAAGCCAGTAGTCTGACATCGAAAAGACTAGTCACAAGGGTCGCAATGGCCACATGGGTCGAAAGGATCGCAATGGTCGTAATGGCTGCAAGGGTCGTAATGGTCGCAATGGCTGCAAGGGTCGCATGGGTCAAAAGGTTGAAACGGTCGCAAGGGTCGCAATGGTTGCAATGATCGCAATGTCCGCAAGGGTTGCATGGGTCGAATTATAATCAAGAATTTATTGAATTATAATGATGAAAGAAAGTAACAAAAGGTTAAATCAAATTATTAAAATAATATGATATTACACACTAAAGAACCTTTCTTTTTTTTTTGAGTCGGCGTTGTCTCGGTTGTCACCTTCCAAACACTGTCAGTGATGCTGGCATTTGTAGATGGGGTTTGTCTCGACGAAGATGGGATTTGTCTCGACGAAGATTGGGTTTATCTCAAAGAAGATGGGGTATTTCTGTGAGCCTCACTGGGTCCAGGATAATGATTCTCTTTAGGCCTCTCGCTTTGCCTTTTCTCAGCTAGCATAGGAGGTAGAACCGTAACTTCTGTATATTGAGGAGGAATGTCCCAATCACTGCAATCAAGAACCGGATACACGGTTTCTCGGTAAACCAAACGTCATGTCTCCCAAAGATAGTATGTTGAACATAGATCTGGTATCTTGTAACCTTTACCAATCTCATGTCTTGCCGCAATTGCGTGACTGCATGGATACTTATCCACATCAAACATTTTGCAGCCCCACATTCTTTTTTGAAGACTCACTACAAATCTTCTACCATCTCATTTCTCACCTCATACTCATCACTCAAACTGTTCAATTCAATAACATTATACTTGGATGTCTGTCCAAACCGTTCATGTAGTGTTTTCTCAAGGTAAGGTGTTAAATTTTGAGAATCATGACCGGTAGCTGCTTCTAACCTATATCTATTGAACCATTCCACTGTCTTTCCCAAAGAAATATCTAAAAGCCCTAGGACTTCTTCAACGTTGAATTTATTGACTCGGTGCCATTAGTGGTTAATAAGTTGTACCTTTCCCCCTTAAAAACGACAACACATATCGACTCGAACTACCAGGTGAGTACAACGTATCTACTACTTTTAATGTTTAATACTTTGCAACATTAGGATACCTGCGCAAAGGTCACAAAGGTAAAAAATGGCTACAAAGGTCACAACAGTCACAACGGTGGCAGAGGTACAAGGGTCGCAGGGGTACAACGGTCGCAAAGATAAGGGGGTCGAAGAGGGGTACAAGGGTTGCAGGGGTATGGGAGTCGCAAAGGGGTACAAGGGTCGCAGAGGTACAAGGGTGCAGCGGTACAAGGGTCGTAGAGGTACAAGGGTCGCATACAGGTACAAGGCTCGTAGAGGTACAAGGGTCGCAGAAGGGTACAGGGCTTGCTAAGGTGTAAGGATCGTAGAGGGGTACAATGGTGGCAGTGGTGCAAGGGTCACAAAGGGGTACAAGGGTCATAGAGCTCACAACGGTAAAAAAAAGTCACAAAAGTCATTTTTGTACCTGGCCTTCAAACCATTCAATAGCACTTCAAATTTGGTCTCTGTGTATGCTGCTGCACATTTGAAGAACATTTCAGCCACAGTATCACCCTTTGAAGTCTTTCTACCATGCCCTTTCTTGACGTAGCTCTTTATATTTTGCAATATATGACGCACACAAAAACCATGATCAACCTTTTTATAACTTGTTTGACTGCTTTGATCAAGCTTTTATGGCGATTAGATATCACAACGTCATCACGTTCATCTGGTATCACCTCTTTCAACCTTGACATAATCCACGTCCATGATTCGTCCTTCTCTCTGTCGACTATTCCCAATGCAATAGGATATTGGTGATGTTCACCATCTTGTGCGGTCGCCACAATCAATGCTCCCTTGTACACTCCTGTCAGAAAATTTTCATCCACAGCAACCACTTTACACATGTAATTCCATCCTCTTATAGCCGTTTCGACAGCAAACAAAAGGTATTTGAAGCTTTTCCGATCACTGTCGAGCTGAAGATTTGCGACAGATTCGAGATTCTTTCTGTAAACATGTGCAACCACCTTGGAATCCTCCTATAATGTTCAAAGTCATCACCACGAATCTTGTTTTGAGCACCGCATTTGCCTCTTAATGCCATCAAATACGATACATTGGCACCGTACTTTGCTTTTACATTAGCCATCAAATCTTTTGCTGGAGGTGTTTCATAATTCTCGGCATATTTCTCATTCAAAATAAATTGCGCTTTACCCTATGTAGCTTTGGTCCATTTAGATATAGGTGAACAATTATGAACGGGATGGTGTGTTCTCACACTAAACCTTTTGGAATTCGGAATTGCTGCCACACATAATTTCCATTTACAACCACTTCCGGCAAACTTGCATCATACTTCCCAAGACTTCGAATCAGATTTCAATGTTGTATATCTAAAGGAATCTTCAATTGAACCCTTCCTTACAAATGCATGTACATCCTTCTTGATATCAAACTCTTGCCCAATTTGAAGATGCATTCGAACTCGAAGATATTATTTTTGTTGTCTGCCTTCTTGTGAACTACCCTTTCCAAGTTGTTCTCACCATCACCAAACTTATGTTTTGTTGGCATATCAGAAGCAACTTTAGTACTGCCACAAACAACTTCATCAACTACCACATTCATGACACACCCACCATCTTCTCTTTACCCGCTTGGATGTTCGCTATCAGAATTATCCAAATCATATTTATTGTTTCTGTCGGATTACTCCCAACTCTACTTTTGTTATTTGGACCTACAATAACACAGTCATCATAATCTACAACACCTCCATCCTTACCTTCTTTAGAAAGGCTTCCAAAAGCAGGAATTAGAGGCTCAATTTCCATCTCAATTTCGATTTTACACTTCACATGCAACAATGGTCGAATTCCTTTTATGCGATCGAACAAATAACAAATAAGATGCTTGTCATTCATTATATATGCCGGCTTCCTATTTTCAAAAATATTTGAAAAATAGCTTAACTTCAACTTCTTTGTATTATTTCCCACCATCATCTCTGCGCATAACTCATCAATTAGTTGCTGGTATGTCAGACTAACCGGAGGAGAATAGAAAAATACTCTCTCGTTTTCTTGAACTCTACCAACTCATATTCTCCATTTGGGTTTTCCCATTTACCATCATAAAAAATGAATCAGTGTGATTTTTTCATCCACTGAATCCATTGCACATGTAACAAAAACATAAAAAGAGGGTAAGTTTTGTGACCCACTGCGACCGTATGACTCGATGAGACTATGTGACCCAGTGCGACCGTGCGACCCTTGTACCCCCTATGACCCTTTTACCCCTCTATGACCCTTGTACCACTGCGACCCTTTGACCCCTCTGCGAACCTTGTACCACTGCTACCGTTTGATCCCTCTGCGACCCTTGTACCCCTGTGACCCTTTGACCCTTCTGCGACCCTTGTACCCCATTGCGACCCTTTAACCTCTGTGACCCTTATGCCTCTGCGACCTTGTACCTCTGCGACCCTTGCCTTTGCAACCCTTTGACCCCTGCGACCCCTTTACCTCTGCGACCCTTGTACCCCTGTGACCCTTGGACCCCTGTGACCCTTTGACCTTTGATCCTTTTAACCCCTTGATGAGACTCTATGACCTAGTGCGACCGTGCGACTCTGTGACCTAATAATGCAACAGCGCGACCGTGCAACTTTGTGACCTAGTCACTTATTGCGATCATTTGAAATTTCAATAAATATGACTCGTTTAGACTTGTTTTCAATAAACGAGTCTTATATTGACCCAGTGCAACCGTGCGAATACATCAATAATAAAAGAATCATTTTCATAACTCATAAAAGAAACAAGAAAAACACAAGAGAAACACGAAAAACTCACTATACATACCAAGTTTTTCTGCGGAACATGCTTAATTGCAAGCTTCTTTGTTGATAACAAACCAATTCAACCTATTTGGTAGCAAATCTGATGCTGATTTTAGGCTATTCTCGCTGAATCTGTTGTGGTGTGGGAGAACAGTAATTTGCGCACCATAGGAGAGAGAGAAATCGAGGTGCTCTGGAGGAGAGAGAAAAATTGTCGACTGATTAAAGGAGAATGGTAATATGGGGTTATCAATATTTTAAAGGTATATTTGAATTTGAAATTTTTTCAGAGAAGGGTATTTTTGATGTGTTTTAGCCCTACAGGGGTATTTTTGAAGTTCCCCCCGTTGGTCTGGTCCTTTTCAAGTGCGAGAGGTATTCTCACATGAAGCAGTGAAACTTTGGAGTGAGACGAGTGGAATGCTCAAAGCTAATGGGCATAGCTTAAAGCTCTACCAAGCTGCTCAACCGATCGAAAGCGGAAACTTCATTTCCCTATTCGATCCACCTGTCGCGAACGCATGAGGCATGGAGACGTCAAGCTTAAAGATGTTAAATATACGCTTTCTGGGAGGCAATCAACACTCTGTTTTCTCTTTTTTGTAGTTTTTTAGTTTAGGACTTGGTTTATCTAAAACACAAAAAGACCTATAAACGTGACTTCACTTCTCTTACCTCCATTGGAGATTCAAGTCGAGGATGCCGTTCAATTCAAGTCTGGGGGAGAAAATCACGTTTTTCAGGTAACTTCGTTTCATTTTCTTTTGCTTCTCTTTGATTTCGTAGTTCTTAGTTTAGTTTTAGATTGTTTTTTGTTTTCATGAGTCAGAGTCATCCCAAGAATTTATCCGGTGCCACGTTCTGAGATGAACCCTAAACCTAGGATGCTTAAGAAGCTGACCTTTTCTATGATATCTTGCATGTTTGAGCTTGAGTTATTCCTAAGCGTTAGAGCTTATTAGTCGGTTGAAAAGCGAATAGGTTGTAATTTTTTGGGAATTCTGGTTTGCTTGGGAGAGGTTGAGACGAGACTACTAGGCTAGTTTCTTGTTTATTCTCTCTATCCAAATGATTATACTTCGTATAGACGATGTTTTACTTTTTTTACGAGGATAATTAGATCATATGAAAATGAGCTTGTTTTGCAGAATAAGAGCGCACACTAATACTCCGCTATCGATAGGAATAATTCCTAAAAGCATGATCTAAAATCGATTAATGTGGCTAGACTCAAGTAATAAATTACCTAGACTAACGCTTCCGCAAGGATACAGATCGTGTAGCAACTAGGGTCGAACACAAGGAATTGATGCAACTCTAAAGCTATTGGACTAATGAATAAGACGTGTAAAATCAATAGTAGAAGGAATGCAAATGCAAACTAACTAAACTAAAGATGGGAATGACTCAGCGACAAATCACCATAGGTATCAAGAGTTGCACAACGATGTAAC
>CM071861.1:12208503-12233696 GCA_036759665.1 Gynandropsis gynandra
AAGGTTTCTTGACACTGGATTTGGACGTCGAAGGAATTCAAAAGCAAAATCACCAACAGTGTCGGAAGATTGGGTTTCGGTGATCGCAACTTTCTCGGTAGCCTTTGATTTTGGATTAGGCATATGAATCCTGGCATCCCTTAGAAGGTCTCTTACGGCATTGATGATTCTCTTCTCCGACTTCCTTATTTCCCCTACTAATTTCTGTTCCAGTGTCAGATGGACTGCAACATCAGCATCACCATCAGCATCACTCACGCTCTCCTTCCTCTTAGTCCCTTTTTCCTTCTCTTTTTTTTGATCACCAAGAGCTGCTTTTCGTGTAAGCAGTTCTTGCTAACGGATATCCTCCCAACAAATACCCTTCAGATTTCTACGAAGATGTTTCATCCATATCTGAACATTGAGATCGTCACATCCCTCGTAGTCCTCCAGATCAGAAAGTAAAGCTTCCTCTTCGTGTTCAGCACGAAGAATACTAAGAATATCCTGAAAAACAAAACATAACCATTATTACCCTCTGTGACCCTTGTTTCCCTTTTGAACCTTGTGTAATTGTTACCTTAGAATCTCCAATCTGCCTTATCACATCTACATACGTCGGGTTAAAATTGGATTTAACCATCTTCTTGCTCATTCTTGGGCATGATCGATGCACATTCACAACCTCAACATACCATCCCTTTCCTCCCAAACTAATGATGGTTTCAAATGAAAGTAACTGAAACATTAAAACAAAATGATAAGAATGCAAAAAGTACGAAAACATTCAAGTTATTCGAATAATATATACAAATTACCATTAGTGGGATCATGAAACCGCCACAATACCATTTTGGTTTCGGTGATTCCCCGCTAACGTGCTTGCGGCAAGTATCCACAATCATCTCGAATGTGTACCGACCCTATGGAAAGCCTTCACAAAATTCCAAGTCATCAACCGAGTCGATGAGATCATGGCTGATAGAGTTTTCTGCTGAAGGCTTGTGAGCCATAACTTGCGCCAACAACATTAAAGTTGCGAACCTCTTCCGGTCGTCGGAATTCTTCGCCTTCATAAGCTTTTCACTGACTTGTTCGGGGGTCACCTTTCCACGGCCGAAATTCTTCAGCCTGAATGTGACACCCATCATGGACTCCCATCCTATGGGATATGGTCCGCATTTCAATCCGGAAATTAGTGCGTGCTCCACTATAGAGTACCGGATGGGAATGCCGTTTATGACGAACCACAACTCTGTATTGTCCCGTATAATCACGGAGTGATTTAGTAGTACAGACATTTGAACCTTTGTCAATGTGGAGTCACATTGTAAGTGGAATAAATGGCTAAATTATGACACCTTCTCGAAGTAATGCAACTCGTGTTCATGTAAGATTCCTCTCAGCGTCCTTATTGTCTCGTGAGGATAACACTTGACGGTGATCTTTGGCTTTCTGTCCATGTGCTTGAATTCATACACAAATTTCAGCTTTGGCGCCACCTGCAAAATGACCAATTACGAATACATTATACTTCTACCGACCTAAACGACNNNNCCGTGCGACCCATGCGACTCAAACGACCCTCAGACACTCTGCGACACTCAACCGACTCACTAAGACTCAACTAACCCACGCCCCTCAAACGACCATTGCGACCCATCCCACTCACTGAGACAACCGACTCACTGAATCGAATATGGTCATGCAACTCCTGCGACCCTTGCTACTCAACCGGCTCACTGAGTCGAAGATGTTCATGCAGCTCCTGTGACCCTTGCGACCTAACCGACTCATTGACACTGACACTCACCCATTTCAAATCAATAAACTGATTCGAAGATGGTCATGCAATTACTGTGACCCTTGCTACTCAACCGACTCGCGGAGTCGAAGATGTTCATGCAACTCCTACGACCCTTGCGACCTAACCGACTCACTGACACTGACACTCACCCATTTCAAAGCAATAAACTATTTTGTGACTCGAAAGCTTGCAAAACCCTAGAAATCGAACTACTTACACTTATTGACGCCATTGAAGATTGACTCGTGCTCTCTTCGCCAGTGCTGCTGCTTATTCTAGCCATTTTCCTTCTCGCCAACTTCAAATCGATCCCTCTCAAGTTCAACATCACTTATTTCTTTCTTGCTATAAACTTTTAAACATGTTTCACGGTGAAAAACTGTTCGGCTTTCTCGTTTTTAGTAGTTTTTCACGTCGAAAAACTGCCGAACGTGGGTTTTTCCATGTTCGAACATTAATGGCAAGTTTGTCTTTTTTTCAGTTTTTTTTTCGGATTTAATAATTATTTTAGGGAAGGGTATTTTTGAAGTGGTTTAGCCCTATAAGGGTATTTCTGATATTTCGCCAATCTAATCTTAGAATTTCCAAATAGTCTCTGACCAGCACAAATGTAATGAGAAAAGAAAAAAAACATTACATTGTTTAAAAATATTTAATTAAAGGAAAAAAAAATTTAAAACTTTGAATTTTAAGATACAATCTATCAACTTTGGTTAGTAAAAAGAATAAATAAACTATATGAAAAAGATAGAGACTAGATGGACAAAGTGTTTGGTGGAGCTCTCCCAATTCTAAAGGACTTTCTACTTAATTCTTACGGTTTTCAAGTATATCTGAATATACATTGAGACTCCTCCTAAGATTCTACCCGTCTTGAACTTACATTTCAAGCCCCAAATGCTACACACCATGTATATGACCACCTAAAATTAATCTTGCAATAGTCTTAGCTTACAAAACGACTCTTCGAATCACTTACCCACAAACCCCTAAACAAATGGTTTAAAACTAGTGTAAAAAACAGTCGCACAAGTTATTTGAAGCAATTTTATTTCACGGTTTAAGCTCACACTTCTCTCTTTAATATTTTTTCTCAATCTTTGTTGACAGAGAAGATAATTTTCATCCATGGCATCAGTCCTCTTTATGTAGACTTCTTGATGTGTTTGTTGAGAGATATTCTCTATATTTGTAGCTCCCTTGATATTCTCCATGATATGCTCCAATTTGTTAATTTTTTACTTGTTCAACTTTGACCTATTCAACATAAAAGCCAATAAAAAAGCAAGATCAAAATATCACATTAATCTCCTCATTTTTTATCTTACACTTATGGAAAAACATCACCGCATCATTCATATCTATGAAGGATTAAAATCATCAAGTAATAACTATCCACAATTACTTTTCTGTTAAATTCAATTCTCCACTTCTTCAGGTTTGCCTACATCAGTAACAATTATGCCTATTCTAGTACCTTCTCCGCTTGTTTGTGTGAGAATAAAAGAAAATTTATTAGACTCAAAGAAACGTTGAAGAAAATTCAAAATTAGAAGGGAAAGATTGAGAAAACAAACTGCTTATAGTTCTTATTAGCAACTTGACTTTAAAATTGGTTTCGTAAAAATAATTTCAAATTTCACATACAAACATTCAAACAAACATATGATAAGCAGTGCATACAGATGTGAACTTACTTCTCCTTTTTAAACCCAATACGATTTAATTTGCTTTATTTAATGTTCAAAACAATTACTACCTGAAATGTGACACTTCACACCAATTTAGCTGACATTTACCGCAAACCACTTTTGGAAACGAATCCATTTTCATCATTTTTTCTTTTCTTTTTAAACTTTGAAAAGCAAGTAAATTTCATACCAAATTGAGGATATTCCATACACCATAGTTTGACAGTATTTGATTCATCCAAATGAGTTGTGTGCTACAACTTTGTAATGCAATATACTCTGTTTCTGCTGTGGATAAAGATGTAGGGTTTTGTTTCTTATTGTGCCACAAAACAAGATTATTTCCAAGAGAGAAACATCCTCCTTAAGCGCATTTCTGACCATCAGTACTTCCACCCCAATCTGCATCACAATAACCAACTAACCCATGATAAGTATCTGTAGTGTAGTAAATATCAAACTCAATAGTTCAATTCACATAATTGATTATTTATTTTACGCCTTGAAGGTGAGATCATTTTGGTTTGACTTGATATCTTGCACAAATTCTAACACATGTTACTAGATCATGCCTACTTCCTGTTAAGCAAAGTAGACTTTCTATCATATTTCAATACACATTTTGTTATACATCCTCTCATTCAGAGTCTTTTGTCAGTTCGGTAGTAGTAGAAATAAGCGTGTGAGCAGTTTTGCCATTTTCCATTTCAAATTTCCTCACTAAATCACGAGCATAGTGGCTTTGCGATATGAAAATTTCTTCATCCAACTGTTTCACCTACAAACCAAGAAAGAGCTTCAGTTTTTTAACATGCTCATTTCAAATTCATTTTGTCATTGTTTACACAAACCAATCAACTTTCTTTTGAGATGTTGATTTGAAGGCAATATCATCAACATAGATTTGGACAACAATAAGTGATTATAAGATTTATGAATAAATAAAAACTGATCAACTCCCCCTCATTTTTATCCTTCGTTGATGAGAAACGTGGCTTGCCTGTCATACCACGCCCTTGGCACTTGTTTCAATCCATATAATGCCTTCTTAAGGTGATATACATGATTCGAATGTTTGAGATCCTCAAAACCATGAGGTTTTTCAATGTATAGACCCTCTTGAATGATTCCATTCTCTTCACATCAATTTGATATAACCTAAAACCAAGAACACAAGAAGTTCCAAGTACCAACCATATAGATTCTAGCCTTGCAACTGGTGCGAAAGTTTCATTAAAGTATATCCTTTCAACCTGTGTGTATTCCTATGCTACAAGTCGTGCTTTGTTTCTTTTAATATGACCATCTTCATTAATTTTTCTTTTTAAAGATCCATTTGGTTTTGATTACATTGGTTTTAGTAGTCTTTAAAATTTTTTGGTTCATGTTGAGATGTAAAGTGATGTGCAAAAATTCAAGCAATAATATTTCCTTGACCACTCTACCGCAAGTATACGGTTCGTGTAGTACCATGGTCGAACTCTAGGGACTAATGCAGCATATTCTAAGAATATAACTAAAGACGGTATGAAATAGATGGTGACGTGATGTAAATCTCTAAAACACTAAATTAAATGAAGACATCGATGGAAAGATGCGCAAGGCTTGACAATTAATAACACTACGGGTTTCGGGATACTGGGAATCGCAAGGATGTAACAACGAAGAATCATAAACCTATCGAACTATCTTGCTAAGGGGGAATTCATGCTCTAAAGTGAGGAGTGATTCTGCAGAGCCTAAACCTCCTAACCATAATTACGTGCAATTCTACCTTCCAGCACCGATTAACTCGTGACTACGGTAGTGTTAAGCGCACAATCCTAATTCCTAAGCCGATTAACCGACCGGTCAGATTCTCATTATTCAAACTTAACCTACAATCAACCGTTCCAGATTCATATTTTAACCTTCCAGCAAAACACGAATTCCTAAGTTACTGAGCGGGCAGCACTAGTATGAGCGTTTACGATGTTGATTGTAAAACCGAATATCAAGAAAAGTACGATAGATCTAAGCATTAACGTATAATTCGTACATCCATTACAAAACCGATATCCCTAGTCCATAGTTGGGAATCTACTCACTCATGGATCTTACTATCAATGAAGATAACACAGCCCTAAATATGATAAAACCTAGGAAATACGATGTCTCGATCTTCCCTATCGTGTTACCGAAGTCCGGATTGATGCTTCTCCCCTTCTCCAGCTTCTCCCGAGCCTTTCCTGATGAATTACAAGCCTTTCCTTGCCCTAGCCGTCGCCTTCTCGGTTCTGGAACTGATTCTTTCTCTCTTTTTCTCGTTCAAACTCTAAAAACAGGTTGTTGCGAGAAAGGCGGCCCGCTCGGGTACACGTTTCACCCGGTCGGGCAGAAGGCAACCCGATCGTGTAGATTGTCCAGCTCGAGCGGGCATTGTGACCCGATCGCGTGGTCTACGAGCCCGAGTCGTGTAAAGTCTCGGGGATTTTCATGTCTAATTTCAGCCCGAGCGGGTTCCTTGTTGCAGCCCGAGCGGACATGGTCACCCGACCATGTTCACCATGTGCCCGGGTCGTGTAGAGTGTTGTAATTATCCCCGTAACTTTTACCCGAGTGGGTAGCTTCCTTGCCCGAGCGAGCACTCTTCATTCCATGCTTTTGCTCTTTCCACTCGATGCTCGGGTGTTCCATTAAGTTTCATGACTTGAATTTGGCTCCGAGTGATTTGTATCTTCCAATATGTACGGTTTAATCCAGGAATTTGCATTTTAACGCTCGTTTAGGCCTTGTCGCCTTAAAACCTGAAAACAAAAAAAAAGGGCATATATAAAGAACAATCGTATCGGAATTGTAACTCGTGCTATGAAATCTATGCGAAAATGATGTAAATATCTAGCCTAAAACTGATACACTCTACGTGTTATCAAACTCCCAGACCTGAACCTTTGTTTGTCCTCAAACAAAACTAAAGCTAAGTATAAGAAGAGTCTAACAATGATGGATACAAGCACGAAAGGTTCGAAGGGTTAGTCATTATGCAAAACAACGCGTCACATGAACGTAAGCCTAAGCATACCGAGTTTAGACTTATATCAACCGAAAGATCCGAGCCATGCAATCCTACCAATAATCTAAGTCTATTTCACAACCCTAGACAACGTCCATGCGGTCTCCATACCTATTCCCCTAAGCTTAAGATATCATTAAACTCGTTTTCTCTCTCTTATATTTTTTTCGATATTTAGATCCACGCATGGTTCCTAGGACGTCAGATGTGGTTAATCTCAATTAATAATTTACCTAGACTAACGCTTCCGCAACAATACGGATCATATAGTACCAGGGTCAAACACGAGGAATCGATGCAACTCTAAAGTTAGTAAACTAATGAATAAGACGTGTGAAATCAATAAGTGATGGGAATGCGAATGAAACTAAACTAAACTAATTAATGGTATAAACTCAATGACTAAATACCACAGGTTTCGAGAGATGCACGATGATGCAACTAAGTTCTAACAAGATCATGGTTATAGATATCGTTACGTATTCGGGAAATTCAAGCTCTTTTCTAGGGAATGACTCTCCCGATGCCTAAACCCACTATCTAGCATGCGTATACCAATCTCCCAATTGTGTATCTCACCTACTAGATGCATTAAGATCGCTATCCTAATTCCTAAGTTCAATCAACCGACCGGCCAAGGTTCTAAATCAATTGAGACTTTATATCATGGCTACGTTCCAAAATCCAATTCATCTCCCAATGCAATTAGATTTTTATAATCATTCATTCAAGCTACCAACAAGAATAAAAGCATTACAAACAGCCAATCAATCCGAAAATAACGAATATTATAACCAAGCATTAAGAACAAAACATCATTACATATCGGCAAAGCTCTCTAACCCATGGCTATGGACCTACTCGGACATGAACTTAGAAAACGAAACACAAAAGATAACTATATTCAACATGGATAAAGAATGAGATCCCTCCCTCTTCTATTACCGACGTTTTCAACAGCTCCTCCACGCTCCGGCTTCGTCGTCCCGTCCTTGCCCTTGTACGCGTTCTGCTCTCTCTCTACTCTCTCTTCGTGTGCTCTGTTTTCTCTCTAATTTTCTGTACGTCTCTTGCTGCTGAAGCTCTCCCCTTTTAGCCATCTTTCTCCTATTGCCTTTTCTCTAATCTTTCCTCTTTGGCCGTCCTCTTTTCTTCCTCTCTAGAGGGTGGAATTTCCTTTTTCTTATAGCCACTGCAGTTTTCCTTTTCCGAGTTTTTCCATTTCTTGTTTTTCCATTTATGTGTAATTGTCAACGTTTCCCCTTTATTTTCCAGTCATGTCTCCTCTTCCTCTCCTCTAACCATATTTTCATTTGGTTTAAGTAGCCAACACGTTCCTTTTCTTTTTTTGCTAAATTTCCTTTTTCGCTAGTTTCCATTTTCTCGGTAGGTGGCAATCTTTCCATTTTTGTGTAGGAGGTTGGAAGTTTACATTTTGTTCCAGCAACTTGCTTCCATTTTATATAAAACATGTTTCCTTTTCATGTTCCAACTGTGCTCTTCTTAATTTTGTTCTAGGAACCGAAATTTTCCATTTTTGCTCCAACCACCGAAAGTTTCCATTTTTATAAGCGGCCATTGTTTCCATTTTTTTTGTAAGCGACCATTGCTTCCTTTTTTTCTTCACTTGCTTTTGATTCTTTGGATGCTGACCGTGTATAGCTGATAGGAGTGTGGTATTGCTTAGTTTTGCTTCATTTACTCGTGTTTGTATCCCGATATTTCATTTCCTGCAATAACACGAGAGAACACTAAAAGAGAACTAAATAATGCTTTAATGCTTGGTAAAGTTCAAATGAATGATGAAACTAAATATAAAACGAGACTAAAATACAATAACAAAATAGACGTTATCAACGTCGAAGTCGAAGAGGGATGGGTTTCTACTTAGACCTAGGCTGCCTATGGCACACTCATAAGGTCGTGTATCCTTAGCGGAGTGAAGAGGTGCGTTATTGAAGAACAATTTTTTTTTCGATAGATTACGCGTCTCTCTAACCCTTAGGACATAGAATAGCGCCTCAACCCACCACTTAGACCCGAACCATCGATCCCGATGTACTCAAGATAATATAAATCTGAAATAGTTAGAAACTTTTCCAAGATGACAACAGGGTATAAGCGTGTGGCATCTAATGACTCATGGACGGTAAAGATATATCAAACAAGCAAGGGATAAACGGTATACATGGAGATATGGATACTTGGTACGGAAACCTAGGGGGTGAATGCAACTATAGATCATGGTTTCACGTACAACTACTCGACTAATCAGTATCCAAAAGACTTCTAAGCAAACCTAGACTATTGTTCACGATTCGACAAGGTCGCAAAATAATGACTAAACTAAAAAATTTGTACTATGTATCCATCTAATTATTCCTAATCCTAACCCTAATCGCAAATATATCACTCATAAAAAAAATCGTATCACTCAAAAGAGTACCCCCCAGACCTGAACGGAACACAGTCCCGGTGTTCGAGATTTATGAGAGGTACCCGCATGCCAAAAACTCGAGAAAATATAAGAAATAAGAACAAGTACACTTGGTGTATTTTGATTTCTCGAATTGTGATTCATCCGAATATTATAATCTCTTGCTCTATTGCGGGTGTTATCGTGAAGAACCTGTGATAAGAATCATGCACGCAAAAGTAGAGAAGAAAGTACTACATCAATAAGTCCGATAGAGCGTACATAAGCGCAAAAAACGAAAAAAAGAAATAAAATAAGAAAATAGGTCCATAAAACAAGAAATAGAAAAAGAAAGAAAAGGAAAAATGAAAGTGGTGGCCTAATCCTCTTCCTCTCCACCGCGGGTGGTCGGAGGGTCTGCTAGCTCCGCTGATGTCCCTTCCCCAAGTGGGAAGTACAATGACTGCAGCTCGTACGAGATGTGTGGGCGGTATGGAATAGCGCTAGTGTGGTAGTCCTGCGGGATCGGCACATACGGCTCCGAATAATGTTGCATGCTCAGCTGCTGGAATCTGCGAACGGACTCCGTGAGATAGTACGTGTGCTGAATGGACTGCTCCAGGAAATGCTGTTGCTCCGCATATCTTGCAGCCTCGATGTCGTACCTCGCCGCCTCAAGATCGTACCTCTGCTCTGCCATAAAGGACTGATATCTGCTCTCCTCCGCCACAAACCTTAGAACGTCGGAGACACCTTCCATAGAAGGGAAGTCAGAGAGGTGATGACGGTAGTCTGGATGGGTACGAGAATTAGTGGCGCATCGACTGCGCTGTCTAGACATCGAAGGTCCTGGTGCAGCGGCTGGAGCTGGATCTACCTCACCTAGTCCCGGGCCAATGTGTCCGATGGCGGATCGATCCTGAAACGTATGCCCTTCTCGTCTAATCCCGGCATCTGAATCTCATGTAGATCGACCTCCAAGGTTCGACCATGTTCATCCTTGTAGCTCTATGACTCTGTGCCGATCGATCGATATTGCCCGTCGGTTGCGCAAGTTCTGAAGGTTCAGCTCGGGCTCCTCATCAATCTTATCCTCTATCAGGATGCCAAGGTTGATCCCGACTCTACGTGCTATCATCGTGACAATCCCACCAGAAATAATCTTCGTGTCTGTGCTGCATTTCTCGGTGGCAATGTTGTGGAAGTGCCGTATAACTAGCGATGCCAAGTCGACATCGAGTATGTCCCACTCGTTCCTCATCGAAGCCTGTGTGTACCGCACACCTAAGGTATGCCAACTCTGTATGGTTCACTCCGCCTTGTGCTCCTTTTCCTAGGATAGAGGAGACTAGGAAATAGTGGAAATACCTTAGGGCGAGATGGCGTATGTGGCTGGCTTTGGACTTCGTTGAGTAGTCACCATACGCTATCTAGGTCCAAAACTGTGCTTGACGGCTCCTGTTGTCCTCAAGCATTTTGGTGAAGAGGCGGTGCGGGGCATCAAGTACGATTGCAAACTGTCGTGCGCTGAGCCGGTAGTTCTGTCCTAGCAGACGGAACTCCATAAATACACTCTCTAGATCTCCTGACTTGGGGAAGATTACCGTGTATGACGAAAAAAATTCCGCTGTAAGGTTTCGGTACGTATACTCCTGTGCGTCCCACAATGCTGTCCATCCCACCGTGTTGAAGATGGCGTCGATGTGCTCCTCGATGTGGAGGGCACTCATGGCTTCCGAGGATATGAAGCGGGATGGGAATATGTGCGGCTGTAGCTCGGTAAATCTCGACTTCTGACCGGACAAAAAGGTTGTTGTCTTGTAGTTGTATTGTTGATGAGACGTTGTGATTGGTGTGTACGGTGTTAATTGCGTGATGGCATCCGACTTTGCTGGTCATCCGTGTTCCGGGTCGTAAGCATCAGATCGGCGTTTCTTTGAACTTTGGAATAGTTTCAGCGCCATCTGCAAAACAATTGAAGAAGAAAAATAAGCGTTAAGTCACCGTTTGCAAAGTGCCCGCGCGGGTAGGGGATGTAGCCCGCTCGGGCTTCAATTCAGCCAAAATAACCCGTAGGCGTCACCCGACTCGGGTATTACCACTGCCGGATCGGGCTGAGTCACGAAATCGCGATCTGCAGTTCAATTTCGTCATTCATTTCGCAATTTCACCCTAAATTCTTCTCTAACCAGGCCTAATTCTAGTCCAAATCATTCCCAAACACAAAATATTTCATGAAAATACCTGGAATTCGAGAGAAATTTGAGAGGTTTCGGGTTATTTGCGATAGAGGAAGGGGAAAGTTTTATTTCAAGTAACCGCGGTCGAGTTTCATAGTGACGGACCGGCGGCGATGGGAGAACGGCGGCGACATGTAGGCAAACTCCGGCTGTGTGAAGGCTTACAGGATGGGAGCACGTTCGGGTTGAGTTTTGGTTGTAAGAACGGCCGCTCGGGTTACTCGAAATAAAAGACTTACCTCTGCAGATAATACACGGTGCTCGCTCGGGTCCCCTGATGTCACCCGATCGGGTGTCTTTGGATTTGACCTAGCCCGCTCGAGTGGTAGGTGTCTGCCCGACCAGGCATTGCTACAAAACTGAAAAAAATACGAGGAAAATCATGCAGCAAAAATCAATAAGGCCACTAAATTGCTAAGTCCTAAAAAATTGTCCATATCTTAAAAAGAGTTCGAAAATAAAAATAAAATAAACAAATAAAATGAAAACGAAGAAAAAGGATACGGTGCTCGGGTTGCCTCCCGAGAAGCGCTTGTTTACGGTCTTTAGCTTGACCCTAACGTCTTCATACGTGTGTGATGTTGGAAAGAGGAGGTACGCCTCTTCCGTCTTCTAATTGATCATCATAACGTGGCTTGAAACCTGGAGTGTTTTTCATTTTCAATTCTCCATTCTTCTCGTTCAATCCTACGACTCCATGGTATCTCCGTCGGATTCCATTTTGGTTGAGCGTCTCCTCGGTGTTCCAGGCAGGATAAGTGTGCATGTGGGTCATCGAGGGTGTGGGAGATGAGATGCAGGGCTGAGGAACCGCAGCCTGTGTTGAAGTCTCGGTTAAACCGTGTGGATTTTGGTCCAAATCAAGTGCCCGATCGGGCTCTTTCTTTGCCCCGCTCGGGTTGTCTAAATGTCACTTACACCCGTGAGTGGTGCCCGAGTCGGGCTGTGAGGTCGCTCGAGCGGGTTCTTATCCAATTGATATGCCCGATCGAGCTCATATACCCACCTGCTCGGGTTGCCAATTTCACCATTTACCCCCGTGAGTGCTGCTCGAGTCGGGTTATGTAGCTTCCCGGGCGGGTCTCCTAAATCTGGTGCTACCCGCGAGGGTAAAGGTGGGTGCACGCACGGGTTGAGTCTCATCTGAGGGATATGTAGGTCCTCCCTGTGTTGTGTGAATGCGTCGACATCGTGGGGTGACTGAAATTGGCTCCCGGTGCACTCAGATAGTGGTATCTCCACGAGATGGATGTCGCGATGTTCACGTTGAATTTTCTCCGTTGGTATATCCATCGTGGTAACATGCATTACGGGTTCAGTCGTATAGGGCTTCTTGAGTGCATCGTCGAGCTTGAACTTGATAGACTCGTCTCCAAATTTCATTACCAGCCTGCCTTCAGCGAGTAAATGACCATTTTCGCTGTGTTGAGGAATGGCCTTCCCAAAATGATGGGGATCTTCGGATTGATCTCAATATCCACAACAACAAAGTCCGCAGGAAACCAAAATTCTCCCACTTGTACAGCTACATTCGTACATATACCCACGAGACTCCGTACGGATTGATCAGCTCAAGTGATTTGCATGCGCGTGGGCAGAAGATCTCCTACTCCATTAAGCTTCTCAACAAGAGACAATGGTAGCAAGCTTACACTCGCTCTGATATCGATTTGTGCATGCTTAATCTCATAATCGTAGATCTTACAAGGGATGACAAATGTACCTGGATCGGGCATCTTCTCGGCCATGGTAGGGGGCTGTATGAGTGAGTTCGTGACCATCACCATCTCGTTGTCTACGGTTTTCTTCCTCATTATAATGTCTTTGAGGAATTTGGCATAGGATGGGATCTTCATGAGCGCGTCGTAGAACGGGATGGTGACTTGTAGCTTCCTCAAGAGTTCCACGAATTGGGCAAATTGAGCATCATCGCTCTGCTTCCTTTGGCGTTGCGGAAAAGGTAAGGGTGGTACCCTCAGGGGAGGTGCTACGTAGGGCAACTCCCTCTCTTCTTCCTCGGTCTTCTTCTCTTCCACAGCTGGAGTGATGGGTTGTTCGATTTTATTACTCAAAGGCTCTCCTCTTTCAGCTATGGAAGGCATGGGTTGCTCCATCGTGTTTCCGTTCCTTAGGAAAATGGCATTTACTTGCTCTCAGGGGTTTGTCTCGGGTTTCCGGGGGAGCTGTCCGGGTTGTCGGCTAGGCCCTTGGGCTAGCTGCGCCACTTGCATTTCCAGGAGCCTCAAGTGTGTCTGGAAACCGTCCATTCTCTTCCTCATGTCCTCTTGCTCAGCCCTGATTCCTCCAAGCGCACTTTTCTGTTCTTGATACATCAATGGGAGCATAGAAAGAATTTCAGAGTCACCTGAAGATTGTGCGCGAGGCTGATAGCCGTAGTCTTGGCCACTCCCTCTCGGCTGGAAACCTTGGTTTTGGTTTCTTGCCATCATCCGCGGTTGAAAATCCTGCGGGTTTGCAACATTGCTCGTGTTTCCATAAGAGAGTTTAGGATGGCTCTTGATGTAATTTTACTGGTAGGCCCGATTGCTGATGTAATTCACTTCCTCGATCCCTTAACCTACGGATGCATCATGTCAGTCGACATGAAGGCCTGCTATCATCCTGTATATCTCGCCAACTTGCTGCTTCAAATCCGTTAAGTGCGGGTTAGCTACACCTAACTCATTTACTGCCACTTTGGATGGGTAATCACGATTGTAGTCCCCGACCTTCTTGTCTCCTTCCCTCGCCATGCTATCGATCAAGTTCTTGAGTTGATTGAAAGTGAGGTTGCTGAGGGAACCACCACCTGCTACCACGATCATGAAGCGTGTGGTTTCTTGGAGACCTTGTATAAAGCTTGTGATAAGATACTTCTTATCCATTCCATGAAGTGGGCATATTCGCCGATAGATCTTAAAGCGCTCCCATGCATCGTGTAGAGTCTCGCCTCTTTCTTGTAAGAAAGAGTTTATGCGATTCTTGGCGAGTAGCGTCCTGTGATCTGGAAAGAATTGTTGCATGAACCGCTGCTCCAGATCATTCCACGAGGTAATTGACGCAGCAGGAAAGTTGAACAACCAACGTTGCACTGCATCCTTGAGCGAGAATGGGAATGCCATCAAGTATAGATCCTCCCGCGTAACTCCCGTGCCAACTTTGGTAGTTCGGATCTTCATTCTCCATTCCTCTAAAGGCTGAGTTTTTAAGCATTTTGGATTAAAGCGGGTTGTAGCTCAACCTGATTCTCAATGGTGCGTGCCATGCACAAAAGCAACTGAGTATGCTTTGGAGCGGTGTAGGCTCCGCAAGTTTCATCGGCAGCAGCCATGTTGGGGTTATTTGCGTGATCTTCTCCGCTGCTTGCGGTGTCGGTTTCTTCCTCTTCGGAGGCGCATGTCTCTTGACTGCGCTCTTTATCTAATTCGGACTCAGAATCCGCTAGTCGAATCCTCCTCTTCTTGCGCAGGTTTCGTAGTGTTCGCTCGACCTCAAGATCATATATGAGTAGCTTTTGTGTGGAGCTTCTCATACAATGCTTCCTGCACAACAAGAGACGAACTACCAAAGTGCAAATCTGAAGTAGATAAAGTAGACTCGATAAAAGAAAAAGAAAAGAAAACACGGAAAAATGACTAAGACTCCAAAAGGACTAGATCTTAATCTAGCTAATTCATAGTCTAGGCCGTAATTAGTCCCCGGCAACGGCACCGAAAACTTGATGTGCGGAAATTCAAGCAATAATATTTCCTAGACCACTCTACCGTAAGTATACGGTTCGTGTAGTACCAGGGTCGAACTCTAGGGACTAATGCAGCCTATTCTAAGAATATAACTCAACTAAGAAGGTGTGAAATAGATGGTGACATGATGTAAATCTCTAAAACACTAAAGTAAATGAAGACAGCGATGGAAAGATGCGGAAGGCTTGACGATTAAGAACACTACGGGTTTCGGGATACCGGGAATCACAAGGATGTAACAACGAAGAATCATAAACCTATCAAACTATCTTGATAACGGGGAATTCATGCTCTAAAGTGAGGAGTGATTCTGCCGAGCCTAAACCTCCTAACCATAATTACGTGCAATCCTACCTTCCAGTAGCGATTAACTCGTGACTACGGTAGCGTTAAGCGTGGAATCCTAATTCCTAAGCCGATTAACCAACCGGTCAGATTCTCATTAATCAAAATTAACCTACAATCAACAGTTCCGGCTTCATATTTTAACCTTCCAGCAAAACACGAATTCCTAAGTTACTAAGCGGGCAGCACTAGTATGAGCGTTTACGATGTTGATTGTAAAACCGAATATGAAGAAAAGTACGATAGATCTAAGCATTAACGTATAATTCGTACATCCATTACAAAACCGATATCCCTAGTCCATAGTTGGGAATCTACTCACTCATAGATCTTACTGTCAATGAAGATAACACAACCCTAAACATGATAAAACCTAGGAAATACGATGCCTCGATCTTCCCTATCGTGTTACCAAAGTCTGGATTGATGCTTCTCCCCTTCTACAGCTTCTCCCGAGCCTTTCCTGATGAATTACAAGCCTTTCCTTGCCCTAGCCGTTGCCTTCTCCTGTCTGGAACTGATTGTTTCTCTCTTTTGCTCGTTCAAACTCTAAAAATAGGTTGTTGCGAGAAAGGCGGCCCGCTCGGGTACACGTTTCACCCGGTCGGGCAGAAGGCAGCCCGATCGTGTAGATTGTCCAGCCCGAGTGGGCATTGTGACCTGATCGCGTGGTCTACGAGCCTGAGTCGTGTAAAGTCTCGCGGATTTTCATGTCTAATTTCAGCCCGGGCGGGTTCCTTGTTGCAGCCCGAGCGGGCATGGTCACCCGACCATGTTCACCTTGTGCCTGGGTCGTGTAGAGTGTTTTAATTATCTCCGTAACTTTTACTCGAGCGGGTAGCTTCCTTGCCCGAGCGGGCACTCTTCATTATATGCTTTTGCTCTTTCCGCTCGATGCTCGGGTGTTCCATTAAGTTCCGTGACTTGAATTTGGCTCCGAGTGATTTGTATCTTCCAATAGGTGCGGTTTAATCCAGGATTTTGCATTTTAACGCTCGTTTAGGCCTTGTCGCATTAAAACCTGAAAACCAAGAAAAATGTCGTATATAAAGAACAATCGTATCGTAATTGTAACTCGTGCTATGAAATCTATGCGAAAATGATGTAAATATCTAGCCTAAAACTGATACACTCTACGTGTTATCATAAAGCAAGCAAATCTCACCAAGGCATTGTAAATGATACATGGTTTGTTCCTCATTCTTCTTGTTTTATGAACATTTCCAATGACATCGTAATATGAGCATGGATAATGTCGAGGAACCCGTCGACGAAGAGGACGCATTAAAACTACAAGAAGGTTTCGTGACCTGTGCTAAGGCTAGAGAAGAGGATGCCGGTCGTGCGAACCGTCTTAAGGTGAGAAAGGAGGACGTCGGTTTCGCAACCCATGCTGAGGCGAGAGAAGATGATGTCAGTCCCGTGACCCATGCTAAAGATAGAGAGCAGGATACCTTAACCATACTATTAGGTCCCGTGACCCGTGCTAAAGCTAGGACGCTCAAGGAAGCTATCGTCGGACCACTTACAGTCGTACAGCTTCAAGACGAGTGCTCGAGTCTACAAGGAAGCTCCAACATCTGAGTCGTACTACATGCCGAAGCTCATCTTGCAACGTTCAACAATTAGGGAAAGTTTTTCGTGTGTGCTTTTTTCCCACTGTTGGTTTTGTCCCACGTGGTTTTCCAGCGATGGGTTTTTAACGGGACTGGCATCCTCTTCTTGGTGTATCATATCCGACGAAGACGATCTTCGGTATTATCTTGTTGGTGTGTAATATCCAGCAAACAAGTTCGTTCTTCTTAGTGCGTCATATCGAACGAAGATGATCTTCGGTATATCGAGAGCCTTCCACTTCTCTCATGTAAACCAATCATTCCACACGCCTTGTGTAGAGGAGTCTCCCGGCTCGACTACAGTAGATATTATCCCATCACTACCTTCGTTCTAGAGTGTCGATTAAGCGAGAAACTCATCACATCAACTATGAAATGATTTTTGTGTACTTTAACTGAATTTTTTCTCCTTCTGCTTCACCACCCCTTCTTGAGCTCTATGTAGTAGGATATATTTCTAGGGTTGTCATTTCTCAGGTGGACCTTCAACTTTGATAGGTATGTTTGAGATCTCTATTCGATAGGTATAGTACAATGATAACATCTATTTTGTTATAATATTTTAGTTCATTGTCGCAGTTAGTTTACCAAGCATTAAGTTTCATTTAGTCCTCTTTCAGCGTTTTCTCATATATTTGCAGGAAATGAAGACATCAAACACTAGCACGAGCAAATACGAGCAAATGTCCTACATTACACACACATAGCATGATCGGGCATAGAAGACAACAACCTGCACATCCGAGCACAATGCATCAGCATGATCGGGCGCATGAGGAGAATGGAGTGCCCGACCGATCTCACCCCATCAACATGACCGGGTGCACAAGGAAGTATAGGTGTCCGACCGAGCACTACTCCCAGCTCGACCGGGCCAAGAATAAAAAATAAACTCAAACGTGCAGCACGACCCGAGCATAGGTGAAGCCCGACCGGTCTGTAATCTTGAGGATGTGCCCGACCGAGCTTACTCTTGTGCCCGATCAGACATGATGAACCTGCACACGATGATCAAGAAAAGGAAACTTCCGGTTGATTTAAACACAAATGGAAACTCAGCTGCAATAATGGAAAAGCACAGCCAAAGTGGAAAAAAGAAGAAAGGAAAGAAAAGAAAGAGGAAGGAGAAGAAAGGGGGCAAAGTGAAGGGACTCATTCGGACAGAAATGCAAACACATAGATGCCATAGTAGAGAGAGCAAAGAGAGTAGATAGAATAGAATGTAAACAAGGATAGAGACAGGGCGATGAAGCAGGATCATGGAGGAGCTGTTGAAGACATCAATAATACAATAGGGATGAATCTCCTTCTTTATCCATGTTGAATATAGTTATCCTTCTTGTTTTGTTTTCTAAGTCAATGTCCGAGTAGATCCATAACCATGGGTTAGGGAGTCTTTCCAATATGTAATGAAGTCTTGTTCTTAATGCTTGGTGATTCTTAATGTTTTCGTTCTTGCATGCTACTTGAATGAATTATTACGGTATTTGATCATTTTCGGAATGATTGGTTGTTCTTAATGCTTTTTGTTCTTTCACACTACTTGAATGAATTGATTGTAGAAGTCTAATGAATCTATGCCATATGATTAGACTTTGGAACTTAGCCATGATTTAGGATTTAATCAATTTAGAATCTACGCCAGGTCGGTTGATTGAATCTAGGGATTAGGATTGCGGTCTTAATGCATCTAGTGGGTGAGATTATGCAATCGGAAGATTGGTAGTACACACGCTAGGTAGAGGACAATTCTATGCCAGTCAATTCCTATATTAGAGCTTGCATTTCCTAAACTCTTGATAATATCTAAGACCAATGATCATGTTAGAACTTCATTGTATCATCGTGCATCTCTTGAAACCTGTGGTATTTAGTTAATTGAATTTAATTTGTTGATTAGTTAGTTTAGCTTTATTCACATTCTACACACTTATTGATTTTTATTGTCCTATACATCAGTTTACTAGCCTTAGAGTTGTATCATTTTCTTGTGTTCGACCCTAGTACTATACGATCCGTATTCTTGCGAAAGCGTTAGTCTAGGCAATTATTACTTGAGATTTACCACATCATAGACTCAATAACAATTTTGGTACGAAAATTATAAACTCGAAAAGATACTGAATTTTTACACCCAGAAACATTTTCTCATTGTTCTTAGAATCAAACTTACCCAAATATTCATAATCATTGAGTATGTAGCACTTACACCCAAACACATGAAAATAATTGATGTTTGGTGTCTTTCCTGTCCATATTTAATAAGGTGTTTTCTCAGTACCTATTCGAGTATAAACTATGTTGATGATGTGACAAGCCGTGTTTATGGCTTCTGCCCAGAATCGAGGTGCAACTTCCTTACCGTGTAGCATTGTCCTAGCCATTTCGTGTAAAGTTCGAATTTTTGTTTTCACAAATCCATTTTGTTTTGAGGGTTTTTGGAGTAGAATATTTACGTGAAATACCAAATTTGTCAGACAAGTTTTCAAATGACTCATTCTCAAATTCACCATCATGATCAATCTTCATTCTTTTTATGCTTCCTTTTGTACTCATCAAATTTTAACATAAATAATGGAAGACATTAAAAGTTTCACTTTTTCATCGCAAAAAATCTAACCCATGTATATCTTAAAAAAATCATCAACACATACAAAACATACTTTTTTCCGCTAGTGCTTTCAGTTTGCATAGATCCCATCAAATCCATTTGAAATAATTTAAATATGTGACTGATCTTGATTTGTGTTGTGAAATCTTCTTGTGATTAATTCGAACTTATTTGCCTTGCTGACATGGTTTACAAACAACATATTTGTCTTTGTCATTTTGGGCATACCTGGAATCAATTGTGAATTAGAAAATTTAACAATAGTTCAATAATTAACATGTTTTAATCATTGATTTCAAAGATGAACAGAATCTTATGTAACACGGTAGTACTTCACTTCATCAGACTAAATGTAATATTGTTGGATATGAAGTATGACCATCTGGGCATCTTCACTAGTGACAACTCATTTCTCATGTGAGAAAGAGAAATGCAAACTTGAACACACAATTCACTAATACTTATTAAATTGGCTTTAAGTCCCTATACAAAATGTACAATAGTTAAGTCTGGTTTTCAAATGGATATAATGCAACATTTTCCTTGTTTTCTTCCTTTGCGATTGTAACCGAAACTCACACTTCCAACTTTGGTAATGTCTTTAAAATTGGATAACAAGCTATTATTACTTGTCATGTTTCTCGAACAACCACTCTCAAAGTACCACATAGAATCTTGCTCATCTTGTATCAAAGTGAATGCAACATTACAATTGAGATCATATTTCTTCACCCAAATTTGTTTAATTTCAGGATTTCTTAATGTCGTATATATTTTTTCTTTTTAAACATTATTTGTCGAACTTTAAGTGTTGACAAAAGAAACAAAAACTTACCTTGATTACGTCGTGGTCGATATTGATTCCATCCTCTCCTTGTTGTCATGCAATTTGTGACATCTAGCCGTAGTAATTCCTTTGGATTTGTCTTTGATAATAGTTGATTTGAAGGTGACCTTTTTCCCTTCACCAGTAACATCTTCTCTACTCTCTTTGTTGATAATTAGGTTTCATCTCCACATGTGCTCGAGGTATACGTCGTGGTTTTTGAAGTATTGCTTTCTTTGGTATTTCTTCACTTTTAACAATTTTTCTTTGATTACTCGAGCTTTCTCCTTTATAACCAAGTAAAAAATTGGTTTGAGTCCCTTTTACATAATTTTAGAAGATAGTCCAGCTTCTGCGTTCCGTTTGATAACATTTTCAAGTTCTTCTTTGTTTCTTCAAGTTGACTTGAGATTAGTTTTACTTCATCTTCTTTTTCCTTGAGTTGTTCCATAACAACTTTTAATTGTGAATCAGTGAAATCCTTCTCTTTTAAACTCTTAATGTTGAGTTGACTCATTTTAACATAATTTTCTTATAATTCTCCCTTGGTCAGTGATAACACGTAAAGTGTATCAAATTTAGGTTATGTTTTAGTGTCATTTTTGCATATATTTCATAGTTAGATTTACAATTCCGATACGAATCTTCGTTACATACGCCCGTTTTGTTGGTTTTCAGGTTTTAAGGCGACAAGGCCTAAATGAGTATAAAAAGGCGAATTCCTGAGCAAAACAACACATATTGAAGATAAATTCACTCGGAGCCAAAATCAAGCCTCTGAACTCAACGGAACACCCGAGCAACGAGCGGAAAAGAGCAAAATCAAGAACAGAAGAGTGCCCACTCGGGCACCAAGGTCTACCCGCTCGGGTAAAACGTACGGGGTTTATTTGCACACCTTGCACGACCCGGGCACGAAGGCGACATGATCGGGTAGCCATACCCGATCGGGCGCAATCAAGGTACCCGCTCGGGCGTTAATTCGTCCTAAAAATGGCTGAGAGTTTACACGACTCGGGCCATTCAACCACACGATCGGGTGCTGATGCCCGATCGGGCAGGACGAAGGACACGACCGGGCGAAGCTCTATCCGACCGGGTAAAAGTAGTGCTCGAGCGGGCCGCCTTTCTCGCAACAAACTAGATCTTGCATTCAAACGATCTAATTAGTAGACCATAACGGATCTAGAGCAAGGGGGCGACGTACAAGGCAAGGAAAGGCTTGGAAAACATCAGGAAAGGCTTAAGAGACGCTGGAGAAGGAGAGAAGCCTCAATCCACACATCGGTAACACAATGGGGAAGATCGAGGCATCGAGTTTCCTAGTGTTTATTATGTCTAGGATTGTGTTATTTCCTTTGTCTGTAATCTCCATGAGTGAGTAGATTCACAACTATGGGTTAGGGATATCAGATTGTAACGGATGTACAATTTTATGCGTTAATGCTTAGATCTATTGCATTTATCTTGATATTCGGTTATACAATCAACACCGTAAACGTCTTATACTAGTGCTGCCCGCTCAGTAACATAGGAATTCATACTTTGCTGGAAGGTTAAAGCGTGAATCCGAAACCGTTGAGTTGTAGGTTAAGTTCGATTAATGAGAATCTGACCGGTCGGTTAATCGACTTAGGAATTAGGATTGCGTTCGTAAAGCTGCCATAGTACGGGTTAATCACTGCTGGAAGGTAGGGTTGCACATATTCATGGTTACGAGGTTTAGGCTCGGAAGAATCACTCCTCACCTTAGAGCATGAATTTCCCGTTATCAAGATAATTCGATAGGTTTATGATCTTTAGTTGTTGCATCCATACGATTTCCGGTATCCCGACACCCGTAGTGTTCGTCATATCCAAGTTTTCCCCAACCTACCATCGTTGCCACCACTTAGCTTAGTTCTTTAGATATTTCGCACCACGCCTTCATCTACTTCCCTTCGTCTTAGCTTAGTGATATTCTTAGGATAAGGCTGCTTTAGTCCCTAGATTTCGACCCTGGTACTACACGATCCGTATACTTGCGGTGAAATGGTCTAGGAAATATATTACTTGAGATTTCCGCACATCAAGTTTTAGGCGCCGTTGCCGGGGACTAATAACGGCCTAGACTAGGAATTAGCTAGATTAAGATCTAGTCCTTTCCGGAGTCTTCTTTTGTTTTTCGCATTTTCTTTTCGTTTTTTTATCGAGTCTATTCTATCTACCGCGGATTTACACTTTGGTGTTTTGTTTCTTGTTGTGCAGGAGCCTTGCATGAGAAGCTCTACTCAAAAGCTTCTCATTTACAATCCCGAGGTCAAACGCACTTTAAGGAGCCTGCGCAAGAAGAGAAGGATTGGAATAGCGGATTCCGAGTCCGAGGTAGAAAGAGCGAGCAATCACGAGTCATACGCCTCTGAGGAGGAAGAGACAAATAGTGCAAGCAGCGGAGAGGACAACGCAAGCAACCCCGACATGGTTGCTGCCGATGAGACTTACGGAGCCTACAGCGCTCTGAAGCACACACAATTACTTTCGTGCATGGCCCGCACGATCGATAATCAAGTTGTGCTACAACCGGCCTTCATACAAATGCTCAACAACTCGGCCTTTAGAGGAATGGAGAACGAAGATCCGAACTCCCACCTTACAGACTTCAAGATGCTTTGCAGCACTACCAAGGTTGGAACGGGAGTTACTCGGGAGGATCTCTATTTGATGGCGTTCCCTTTCTCACTTAAAGATGCGGCGCAACGTTGGCTGTTCAACTTGCCGGCTGCATCAATCACGTCGTGGGATGATTTGGAGCAACGGTTCATGCAACAATTCTTCCCAGATCATAGAACGCTTATCGCCAAGAGTCACATTAATTCTTTCCGACAAGAAAGAGGCGATACGTTACACTACGCATGGGAGCGATTTAAGAACTACCAGCGGATATGCCCACACCACGGAATGGATAAGAAGTATCTTATCACGAGTTTTATCCAAGGTCTCCAAGAAACCACTGATGCG
Organism: Gynandropsis gynandra; assembly: GCA_036759665.1. Taxonomy (NCBI): domain Eukaryota; kingdom Viridiplantae; phylum Streptophyta; class Magnoliopsida; order Brassicales; family Cleomaceae; genus Gynandropsis; species Gynandropsis gynandra. Next base: position 12,231,830 of record CM071861.1, read on the forward strand.
TTATCAGAGTTAAATAAAATAACCTAAACTTCCCGCAAGTGCACAGCACGTGTGTAGTATTTTAGGTGTCGATCCCACAGAGACTACGCAACACTACCTAAACTCGAACTACGAATAAAACTTGCTAACGAAAGAATGTGGATGGGGAGTGAAATACTAAAAGTAAATAAACTACTTGGGTTCTAACAATAAGACAAACGTCCTAGGAAACCAGTTTCACCACAAGACTATCGAAACCGACGATCAATCTATCTATCATGCAATCCCAGTTAAAGCTATCTAAGACAGACGATCCTAACATGATATCTACCCTCTCTCAAGGCATAGACACATGATCTAGACAAGTTGACCCCTACTTTTGTGGCTGACACCCTGAACTAAACCCATAAGCTCTTTGATTCGCCCGTTTCACCCTCAACCGTTGTTACCCTACTTTCGTGGCCTAACCTCGGTTGTTCTAAACCTGACTTTCTAGGATTAGAATTCTCCTTTCGGTCCTTCTCCTAATCCCTAACACATGCATCTACGTGGCCATCGCAAACACAAGTAAATTTAAGCACTCAGATAGAGAATAGATAAACTAAAACGGGAAGATGCATTCAAAATAGATCAAAAATGGTTCCGGGATAGCCAAGGGCTAATCCCTTCTCCTAGAACAAACAAACTACTCGCTCATGCGTCTGTAAGAAAACATAAACAAAGTAGAAAGTCTAAGGAACATGAAAACCAAACAAATCGTGCACAAGTTTGGTCATAGGCTTTGCCCGGTCGTGCAAGAGTTGTGCCCGACCGGGTGGAGGCTTTCTATGCTCAATCTCGTCCCGTTTGTCCCGTGATGATCCTCGAAGTTTCTCCTTAGCTCCGTGCATGTCCTTTTAGCTCCAAAATGATCCAAATACGCGTAAAGACCTGTAAGAACATGAAAACACGAAAACAAGTAAAACGGAAAGGAAATCATACGTAAAACATCACATATATATCAAAAACGTCTCCTAAATCGAGCAAGAAATACGTATGAAAACGAGAAACGTCTCCTAAATCGTGCAAGAAATACGTATGAAAACGAGATGATCAAAATCCCCCAGACTTGAATGTTTGCTTGTCCCTAAGCAAACGTCAACGTGGAATACATGGGGTATGAAAATACGAGAATTCCCTTTCTCCTAGAAATACCGCTAAAGCGAACCTAACCGATCAACTAGCACGTCGAGAGCAAATTCGGCCTAATCGAGTTTTCAGTCTTAATCCTAGGTTCACCACGGTTACCCATGAGAAAGTAAATCAAAGGAAACTGGACACGCTATCGTAACTCCCTCCACCAGACAAGACTTCAGACAACGCTAAACCTAGATCAACCGAGGATAATTGTTTCTTTCTTTCCAAGCTTCTTTCTTTCTTTTTCTTTTCTTTTTTTCTTTTTATTTTCTTTTGATGACTTCTTTTTCTTTTGTTTCTCTTTTTTTGTTATTCTTTTCTCCTTTTCTCTTATTTTTTTTCTTTTTCTTTGCATACACACTAGGCTTCTAGGACGTCGGATTTGAAGGGATCCAGCCTCTACTTAGACCCAGACTACCGATGACGGTATACTCATGCATCTCGTGTGAGAGTGCAGCGGAGTAGGCGGCTTTTTGTGCCATGCCCTTAGGACATAGAAAGATGATCGCCAACCCACCACTTAGACCCGAGCCACCGAAGAAGTAACAAGGTCGATGCACTCATATCGATTTTTGATCATGCTTATTAGGCACTATTTCTATCGACAGCGGAGTGTTAGTGTGTGCTTTTAAATCTGCAAAACAGCTCGATTTTATATGATCCAATAATCCTCAATATAACAGAAGTAAAGTGTCGTCTACACGAAGTATAA
>CM071861.1:12264914-12281609 GCA_036759665.1 Gynandropsis gynandra
CCGCCGTTCACGCGTCCGCCGTTCACGCGTCCGCCGTTCACGCGTCCGCCGTTCAAGCGTCCGCCGTTCACGTGTCCGTCGTTGTTTGAAGATGAAGGATAAAATAGGTCTGTTTGAAGATGAAGTGGATCTGAGTTTTGCTTAGATTTGCTATGTAGTTTTGCAGGTTTTTGTTTCTGTAATTTGTTTTTTAGTTTTGTTTAGGTTTTTGTTTCTGTAATTTTGTTCTTTTAGTTTTACTTAGCTTTTTGTTTTTTAGTTTTGTTTAGCTTTTTGTTTCTCAAAAATACGATTGTAGATCTGAGATTGTATCAAAAATATGTTTGTTCTATATGAATTGTAATTTGATGTATATTTTTCCGTTGAAATTTGTTTGTAGAAATAGAAATGGCATCTGCTGATGAACTTGAGAATGAAATGCAAGATCTTTGGACTGCTATTAGTCATGAAGGGTATATGTGTGTGACGGGGCATTATGTTGATGAGGAATGGAAATTGAATAGCAAGATTTTATCGTTTACTACATTGCCTCCTCCACATTCGGGAATGGAAATTGCGAAGAAGATAATTAGTTGCTTGAAGGAATGGAACATTGATAAGAAGATTTTTTCCATCACCGTTGACAATGCTTCATCTAATGATGTCATGGTGGAATTTGTGAGGCATCAATTTAAGCATCAAGGGTTGTTGCTTGCAGATGGAGATCATTTCCACATAAGATGTAGTGCACATATTCTTAATCTTATTGTGCAAAAGGGACTAAAAGTCATAGATGATGCTTTGATGAAGATAAGAGAGAGTGTGAAATATGTCAGAGGATCCGAGGCGAGGACAAAATTGTTTCGGGAATGTGCAGAACAAGTTGGTATTACAAATGGAGCTTTTTTGTCTATGGATGTAAGCACTCGGTGGAATTCGACTCATACAATGCTCGTAAATGCCCTTAAGTATCAATATGCTTTTAAAAGTCTTGCGATGGTTGATGGGAGCTATAAGCATTGTCCTACAGAAGAAGAATGGGCTAGGGGAGAAAAGATTCGAGATTTTTTGCAACCATTTGCTGAAATCACCAACTTGATTTCGGGCTCAAAGTATCCGACTTCCAACTTGTACTTCATGAAAATTTGGAAGATCGAAGTCCTTTTAAGAGAGTATCGGGGGAGCAATGATGAACTACTAAGAAGTATGGCAGAGAGCATGCAAGAGAAGTTTGATAAGTATTGGGATACATATAGTTGCATTCTTTCCATGGGAGTTGTGCTTGATCCAAGAATGAAACTCAAAGTACTAAAGCATTGTTATAACATTCTTGATGAGACGACAAGCGACAAAAAGGTCGATGATGTGAAAAAGGCGATGTTAGCGCTCTTGGAAGAATACAAGAGAAAATTTGGGGAAAAGACTTCTAAAAGTTCAACGCCATGGGAAAAGAGCGGAGTCCAAGATAATGGACAAAGTTCATCATTTTTTGAAGTAAGTTTATAACTTAATAAGTTGTATCTTATTTTTTATGAATATCTCGATTGATTCTTTTTTATTATTGACTTCTTTAGGATGCATACATTTGTGATGGTGATGAGTCTTCGGATGATGGATCGGCATCAGGTTTTGAGAGATACCTGTGTGATCCTAAGATCCGCATGCAAGATCACACCGATATGGATGTGTTGCAGTTCTGGAAGTCTAACACTAAGACATATGGTATTGAGTTAGCGCTTATGGCTTCTGATATCCTAAGTATTCCGATCACCACAGTTGCTTCAGAGTCTTCTTTCAGTGCCGGCTCACGTGTGCTCAACAAATACAGAAGTCGTCTCTTACCGTCAAATGTTCAAGCCTTAATTTGTGCTCGTTCTTGGTTACTTGGTTACGATGAAGAAGGTTAAGTTTATACATTTCAATTCAAATTATCGAGATTATACGATTATGTATGTTGTTCATTTGGTTTCTTTGATTGACCAATGTGTAGATTCTATATTTAGCGGCCCCGATGGATTTCTCGCCACGACCTCATAATGTGAAGCCTTATTATCTCTCTCACATAAACAAGGTAACCTCAAAAGTCAAAACTCATGTATATTATTTACTCATTTAGATTGAAACGTATGTAACAATGAAGAATAAATTGTAGTTTAATGCTAAGGGTATTGATCATGTTTTTTTTTGTTTTGTAGTAATTTCCGAGAGAAATTCAAATGGTGAAATCGGAAGAGCAAGAGCTTCAAGTTAATTTTGTTTTTCATTTATGGACTTATATGGAATATTTTTTAATCTTTGTTGATGTTTGTTTTAAACTAGTTGACTTCTATTGATTTGTTTAGCGTTTTGAACTTTGTTGACGTGAAATTTGGATTCATATGAATTAATTTAGCGTTTTAGACTTGTTTAATTTTTTTTGTTTTTTTTATCTTTTTAAGCCCGAAGCCCGGCCCGAGCCCATCCAAAGCCCGTTGGGCCGGGTTTCGGGCCGTATATTCTAGGCCCGACCATATTCGGGCCGGGCCAGCCCGACCCGAAAAATTAGGGCTTTTTTCGGGCTCGGGCCGGGTTCGGGCCGGGCCGGCCCGTATCGCACCCCTACCTACAACATCATCACCATACAAATCACATATCATTCAGCATCTCGGTATATATGAAATTTGTCATAAATATTTATTAATTTTAGTAAAAATATAATATATGTAATAAAATGCGAAACTTTTAAAGTATGAAAAGGTGGATAAAGAATGGAGTAATTTAAACGAGTAAATCTATAAAGATTGAGACGTTTTTGTGTGCAAATTTTCCCAGTGGAAAAAGCTTACAAGAGAAGAGATTCCTTGTTTAAAAGCCAATTAACAATAAAAAGTCATAAATGGATTTTGTGTCCAAAATATAAAAGCAAGAAACTATGAATTTTTTTATGTTTTGTTATAGAACACGAAAAAGATCTTCAGAACTTAAATGCATGGATACAAGCATTTGTTTTATTTTTTCTATGAGATTTCAACTTGTATATAAACTTTACAAAATGCAAATGGATACATTAAAATTAAGCAAAATACTCGAACAATGAAAGAGATTCTCCTAACACATTATGATCGCTTCTGTTGGACAAATAACAATTTTGAATTACGTAGAGTATGCATTAGAGGCTAGTTATGTATTTTCCTTTCTAAGTCATCTCTATCTATCACGGATGTATATATATTGTTTTTGTATGTATTGTGCAACCACAAGGAATACAAAAAGTCATATTTCGATTCTCTCTTGTCTGTAGCATGGTATCTGAGCTCCCTCTCGTGGACCTCGCTCGTTGCTTGTAACCTACGGTGTGTGTCGTCCGCATTCCGGTCTCAGTCTGACTTTGGTGACCGCGTGCGTCCTGGTCTCTGTCTATCTTCGGTGATCGTTCGCGTCTTGGTCTCCTTCCGTGCTTGGTGACTGTGTTGTTCATGTGTCTGTTGGTGTTCTCGGTGTGTGCCATGCGCCGTCCTTCTAAGTTCGGTCAGTGATCCGCTCCCCTTGTGCCAGCATGTGTACGGTGATTGTCGTGCGTGTTTGTCTCTTCGTCTTCCGTGCATCTGGTACATTTGCTTCCATCCGTCTGCTTCATCTTCGGTCTGCTTTGTGTGCTGCTTCATGTTGTCCACTTCGTCTACTCCCGCTGGTTCGTCGGCTCAGGTTGTGGCTCGTAGGACTATCAATCCCTATGACCTCTCAACGAACGATAATCCAGGTTGTATGTTGTCTCATGTTCTCCTCGGCTATCAGAACTTCGTGGAATGGGCATGTTAACTTCGTATGGCGCCGTGTTCCTGAAAGAAGTTCAGCTTTGTGGATGGTTTCATATCCAAGCTGGCTGACGGTTCCAAAGAGTTGGAAGCTTGGTCTCTCATTGTTTCGTGGATTCGAAACACTATGGAACCAAGGGTCCGAGCCAATGTATCTCACTTCGAGATTGCGAAGGACTTGCGGGACGACATAAGGTCTCAATTCTCGGTCTCCAATGGCCCCCAGATTCTTAAACTCAAGGCCGAGTTGTTTTGGTGCAAGCAAAAGAGTATGTCGATTTTTCAGTATTTCAACACGTTGAAGCGCGTGTGGGAGTCGTTGAGTGGTTGTAACCCATTATCGACGTGTGAATGTACTGGTTGCACTTTTAGGGGTTATGAGCGCACTATAGACAGCTTGTTCGAATCTCCTTGCGTTTAACCCTCTTTGGAGTCTTCAGAAGGTGTAAGTCTTGTCTTGCAGGACGAGGATTCAAGTCCCAATGCTGTAGCGGAAGATGAGAAATCTTCTGATTTAATGGCGCTTGTTGTCCAGTCTAACCCTAATCTGCAGCCACCTAATGAAGATCGTGATCCGATCTCGGTCTACTCTAATTGTATGTTGAAGGGTCATTTGGTGGAAAAGTCCTCCAAACTGCTGATTTTTCTGATTGGTTCAATGAGTTTCATGAACGGAATTCCACTGGAGCTGGTCGCTGTCGCAGAGGTTCAGGTTCTGGTCGTGGTCGTGGCACGTCCATGGTTCGTGCGAATTCTGCTCATTTCCGTTCAGGTCAATCTGCTGCTGGTCCATCTTAAGATTCTCTCAACACGGATGGGTTGAGTGGTTTCTCCTCCGATAAGCTCAAGCAACTCCTTGATGTTCTAACCCACAAGATTGGTGCGAACGAAAACAAAATGGGCAAGAAGACATTTGTCAGGTAGATAATGGATTCCGGCGCTGGGAACCACATCACGGGTCGGCTCGATTATCTCTTTGATGTCTCCTCTATGCAGACATGTTGTGTTGGTTTACGGAATGGGCGTACGACCTTTGCTGTGCAAAAAGGCTCTATTCGCCTTTGCAGGGAATTTGTGCTCCACAATGTCTTCTATGTTCCCGATCTTCAATCCAATCTGATTTTTTTTATCACAACTCCTTAGTGCTACGAATTTTGTTATTCAACTCACTGATCAGTTTTGTGTGATTCAGGACCGTTGTAAAAGGACGGTGATTAGATCGGATGAGCAACGTGTGGAGTTTTACTACTTCAAGGGTGTAATGACTGTGGCTGCTGATCATCTCGTTTTCATACGTATTTCTTGCATGATTTAAGAGATATTTTTGATATATATGTGTTGCTTTACGTATGATTCCGTATCCGTTTTACTTGTTTTCGTGTTTTCATGTTCCTACAGGTTTTTACGCATATTCGGTTCATTTTGGAGCTAAAGGACATGCACGGAGCTAAGGACCAATTTCGAGGATCATCACGGGACAAACGGGACGAGATTTAGCATGAGGAGCCACCACCCAATCGGGTACAACTCACACCCGACCGGGCAAAGGCTACGGAAAAATTTGGTGCGCATTCACGCACGACTCGGGCAAGGAAATACCCGAGTAGATGCCTCACACCCGAGCGGCTGCTCATCATGCCCGATCGGGCACTCCACACGGACCGTGACCTGCGCATTCAACCTAGCCGTACCCGAGCGGGTACATTGAGTGCCCAAGCGGGTCGCGACCTTCGGCAGCAAACTAAAGTTAAGTTAATTTAACTTAAAATACAAGGAAGTTTGTGGGGGATTAAGGCAACAATTAGACCAACTTAAAGGACCAAAAAGGAGGCCAGAGGACGACATTGGAGACACTTTTACATTCAGTTCGTGATCGAGGAGATTCTTGCGAGGAAGCAAGCGAGGAGCATTGGAGATCAAGCCCCGACACTTCGGTTTCATTTGGTTCTCATGTTCCTTAGACTTTCTACTTTGTTTATGTTTGTTTACAGACGCATGAGCGAGTAGTTTGTTTGTTCTAGGAGAAGGGATTAGCCCTTGGCTATCCCGGAACCACTTTTGATTTATCTTGAATGCATCTTCCCGTTTTAGTTTATCTATTCTTTATCTGAGTGCTTGAATTTACTTGTGTTTGCGATGGCCACGTAGATGCATATGTTTGGGGTTAGGAGAAGGATCGAAAGGAGAATTCTAGTCCTAAAAGATCAGGTTTAGAACAACCGAGGTTAGGGCACGAAAGGAGGGTAGCAATGGTTGAGTGTAAAACGGATGAATCATAGTTCATATGGGTTTAGTTCAAGGTGTCAGCCACGAAAGTAGGGGGCAACTTGTCTATATCACGTGTCTATTCCTTGAGAGAGGGTAAATATCATATTAGAATCTTCTGCCTTAGATAGCTTAAACTGGGATTGCATGATAGATAGATTGATTTTTGGTTTCGGTAGTTTTGTGGTGAAACTGGATTCCTAGGACGTTTGTCTTATCGTTAAGAACCAAGTCGTTTATTTACTTTCAGTATTTCATTCTTCAACTATATTTCGTTCGTTAGCAAGTTTGATTCATAGTTTGAGTTTAGATAGTGTTGCGTAGTCTCTGTGGGATCGACACCTAAAATACTACACACGTGCCGTGCACTTGCGGGTAGTTTTGGTTATTTTATTTAACTTTGAGAACGCATCAGTTGTTGTAACTGCTCAGTCTTCTTTAGTGGATGTGTAGCATTCTCAGTTGAGACATCCTTAGTTTTAGTCGTTTTTTACTCTTCCGGGTGTTCAGTGGAAATCTAGTTCTTTGCGTTTGTCTGTTAAGAGTTGTGACACATGTCTTTGGCCAAACAAACTCTTGATGTTTTTTCTTCTAGTGAGAATAAAACCACGCATATTTTCCAGCTCATACATTGTGATGTTTGGGGACCATACCGTGTTGGTTCATATTCTGGTGCTCGCTACTTCTTGGCAGTGGTGGATGATTTTTCGAGAGCTGTTTAGCTCTAGCTTCTGTGCGCCAAATGTGACGTACACTCTTATATTCGTGGTTTTTTCTCTATGGTTGAACGTCAAAATTGTACGAAAGTTCTTACGCTTTGTAGTGACAATGGTACTGAGTTCACCTCCTTGCGAGATTATCTTTTCAGCAAAGGAATTATTCATGAGATCTCGTGTGTCGGTACTCTTCAGCAAAATAACCATACAGAGAGGAAGCACCGTCACATCCTGAACATGGCCTGTGCCCTACTTTTTCAGGTGTCTTTTCTCGTTGATTTCTAGGGCGAGTGCATTCTTACAGCGTGATATCTTATTAATCGAACTTCATCGAACATTCTTTGTGGCAAGACTCCCTATGAAGTTTTTCACGGTATTCCTCCATCTCTCTCAAAATTGCGTGTCTTCAGTAGCCTTTGCTATGCTCACAATCTTCAACGTTATGATGATAAGATTGCCTCACGAAGTCGACATTGCATCTTCGTTGGTTGAGGCTATTTGATCTAGATGGCAAGGTGTTTTTTGTGTCCCGCGATGCTATCTTCTTTGAGGATTGTTCTCCCTACAGGTCTCCTGCGGCCACCTCTTCCTCTCGACTTACGGGTCACTTGTGGCCTTCGGGTCACTCGTAGCCTTCGCTCTCTCCTCTTCTTGTGGCTTCCGACCCGGACTCTCCGATTGTTGTGGATACTATCTCTCTGTCTTCTGGGTCTAGTTCCAGTGTTGATTCTGGTCCTTCTATGCTAATGGTCGCCCTTGGTCCTGGGTCGTCTGCGCCGGGTCAATTGACGAGGGTGGGGGGTTCACCTGTGGAAGACTCTTCGTCTTCTCGTGACGTCTCTGATCCAGGCGCTTATCCAGTTCGTGTTCCAGCCAAACCCCTTGGTCTTGGTCATTGTCAGTGGTTTTCGTCTACAAAATTCGAGATTTTGTCACCAACATTGTCTGTATTTTGCCCCCTACATCTGCTACCTCGATTTCGGCCGCATCGTGAAGTACGAATCACACTATCTCTTATTATCTCTCCCCTAATACATTATCATCTTATCATAAGGTTTTTGTAGTGGCGCTCTTTTCTCATTCCGAGCCTCGCCTGTTCAACGAGGCGGTTAGTAATCGTCGTTGGCACGACACTCGTCGTTATCTCACAGGTTGGTTCATTACCTTAGGCGTTTCTCCTATCTCTTGGAAGACGAAGAATTAGAAAACTCTCTCATCTTCATCTACTGAAGCTGAGTACCGTGCCATGGCTATGACGGTTCGTGAGCTTAAGTGGCTCAAATCTATTTTGGATAGCCTCAGGATCTCTCATCGTTGTCTAGCTCGTTTGTTGTGGATAGTCAGCTGCCTTACACATCGCCGCCAATCCAGTATTCCACGAGCGCATGAAGCATATTGAGGTGAATTGTCATTTCGTTTGAAATGAGATACTTGCTGGTTCTTTGATTACTTCTCACGTCTCCACCATGATCAGTTTGCGGACATCCTTACCAAAGTCGCTTGGTCGGAAGGAGTTTACCAAGTTCATTTCCAAGTTGGACTTACAAAATTTGTACGCTCAAACTTGAGGGGAGGTATTAGAGGCTAATTATGTTTTTCCCTTGCTAGGTCATCTCCATCACGAATGTATATAGATTGTTCTTGTATGTGTTGTGCAGCCATAAAGAATACAAAGAGTCATACTCCGACTCTCTTGTTTGTAGCATTATGTGAGTGTTGGAGTGATGTAAAAAGGAGTTTTGTGAAGGAACTTAAAACATTGAGTTTCAGTAGGGATATATGGTAAATTCATGTTTCAATTGACCAACAAATATAATGGTCAACACAATTATTAGAAGTGGTATATAAGTTTTTTTCTGACGTGACTTTGAGTTGTTACCTTGTGATTCATTTTGTACATTCTTGGAGAGTTTTCAACTTCACTTGATACTATCAAACATAGTGAATTGGATTAAAATCATAAATTTTGGTTCCAGGTGTAGAAGACTCATATTCAATATTTTAAACTCGTTAATTTAACATGTGAAAAATCATATTAATGTTCGCAACTTTCTCTGGTTTTACAGTGTTTTCATTCTGCAAGTTCTCGAGTTAAACAAAGCACCTTACCAAACATTGAAATGATAATTCGACAGTAACTTCTCAAGAATATATAGTACAATCTTTATATGTTGTCAGATCATTTTCTTGGGGAAGGGGATGAACAGTTGACCAAAAATGGTGACACAATTCATGTTGGATGTGGAAAATATGATGAATAAGGTAACTTCTTTTTAATGGAAAGACAATATCTTGATAAATCTTGAGATATTGAAGCTGCAAGATATTCTTGAAGATGAGAAAGAAAGAGCAGATAGAAAATCATAAACAAAATAAAAATCTGGAAAACTAGAGAAAATAGCAACTAATTTGAAGGAAGGGAAAGAAACTTGGCAAGAAACCAGTAGAAAAGTTCGAAATCTAATTCTTTTACGCCTGAATGAAAAAAAAAAGCATGGGTTTATGCATAAGATACTTCCAAACACGATGTATTTGATTGATAAATTGTATGATTCTAGCATGGATGAATAAAAAATTATTAGGAGAATGTGAAAATATGACAATAAAATGTTAAACCCACCCTAAACGAAAACCTGCAATCAAAAACTAGTGCCCCTCCATAATCGCCGCTCGCAAAGTCCCGTTTGACCCCAGCTACAGTAGGACTCGCAAGGTCAACACATGACCTCCCACCTTCCAGCACAACGCTTGAAAGATCTTACTGAACCCCAACCGACATAACAAGTGCTCACATAGTCCGACTGCATTCTAGCACAATCCTAACATTTGTAAGGTCTACTGACCTTAGCCATCCAGCTCTAATGCTCGCAAGATCCCACTAGATCCCAGCTCTCGTAAGACTTGCGAGGTCCACATGACCCCTAACCTCCTAACATAGTGCTCGAAACATCCCATTGGAACCCATCACAGTTTTCCCCTCCCATCATGATCCTAAGGCGCTCTATAACTATCGACTCTGATCCAATATTCCTCATTCGACACTCTACTTGACCTCCCTCATGTCTCTTACCAAAGCTACAGCATCAAACAAGCACCACGATCTTAAATTCGACCCTCGTGGTCTCATTGCACTCAAGAACCCTTCACGGTCTCTTCTGTGCTTGTTGAGGTCCAAAAAACCAAATCGCGATCCAAAAATTCACTACCGAGTAAACGCTTGACTGAACAATTTTCTTGTCACCTAAAATGTTCCGAAAAAATGGTTAGGCTGAGCATGAAACACGAGCAACCCCTAGCTTGGTGGACTAAAATAAATGCTTGGCCGAGCAATTTTTACGAAGAATTCCCACTTACATCGAAACCCTATAGTTTGATTGTGTTCCTTTTTTTTTGCGTCGGGCGGTTTGAATGCTTGTTTGAGCACTATATATAGAGGCACATAATTCACCCTAAAACTTCATTTTTGTTGAGACACGACTCCATCTCCACATGTCTTTCTTCTCCACAAATTTTGACCCTAAATATACATTCATACCACATTGATACTCACTATATGAACATCTCTCATCACACAATATTTTTTATCTTTACATATATTCCCATTCTCCAATTATCATTCCTTAGAGCTTCTATGGTATTCATGCAATACAGTTAGAGGAATAACCCATCTAACATGCCCCTATGAGTTCATCACCATTGATATGTTTTTAAGAATGACGAAGGTTCTCACTCGGGTTGTTTCTAGAGACTAAAAACAACGACGAAGGTTCTAACAATGGAAACGACTCGTTCGATTCGAAATTCTTTCACGTCGTACTTGCTTCACTAGGCAATCCACGACTCTTATCGTATATTTCCATACATCGAATCCTTAATTAGCGATACTAACAACTCTACCAATATGGCCATTAAATAATGATAGGGATTTCCATCTCTAAGATACATGGAACTCCTCATGTATTCTCTTGTAGTATTGTTGGTTATTCCAACCGATAGGTTAGTACACCTATCCGCTCAAATATTTTTAAAGGACCTATAAATCTTGGTAACAAATTAATCGCCCGACTTAATTGTGGACTACTTTATCGAGGGTATATGCATAGATACACGAGGTCTTGGACATTAAATTTAACATCTTTCTTTTTCAACTCAGCGATGCTTTTCTAACGATTTATGCAGCTTCAACTGTGCATTTACATTCTTAAACTTATGTACAACTTCTTCTACAACTTATGCCTAAAAATATTTCGCTCCCCATCTCGATCCACCATATTGGTGTGCAAGATGGTTGACGTATTGTCCTAATTCTTTTTTGGAAGAAAAAACATAGCTTCATATGCCCTCATCTCGATGCAAAAGTTATGACGTAAATTGACCATCTTGATATCACTCGATACGCATTAGGAAACCATGTAGTCTCACAATCTTTTCAATGTAGCCACGTCATATATCTTATTGATTGGTAAAAGTGAGCCAACTTGGTTAATCGATCTGTGATCACCCATATGGTGTCCTTTGTAATTTGGTTCCTTAGAAATCCATTCACAAAATCCATAGTGATTCGATCTCATTTCCACTTAGAAATTGGTAGGCTTTGTACATTTTGACTTGGATTTGTTGTTTGACTCTAATCAATTCGCATGCGAGACCTATTGCGACCCAACGATAATATTCTTTTAATTCTCAATCATTGAGTAAACAACTTAACGTTACAATCCATTTAAGTCTATCTCGAATGAATAAAAATCTTTGTTTGATGGTCTAATCCAAAATTTTATCTTTTAATCTATGTATTCTTCGGTACACAAATTCGATTTTTAATCATCTTTAAATTATTTACCATAGTCTGGTATATCTTATGGCTTAAAGTAAACTGCAAGAAATGTGTGACCTTAGATGAAGTAATAATCAGCTGTTTTCTCAAAATAACTTGAGTATGATACTAGAAACAAAAGAAAAAACACTGCAAAATGTTTTTTTAAAAGGTAGGAGTGAGCAAGAAACTACTCTACTTCAAAGAACATGGGAAATGATTTAGATCAAAGTCTTGAGGTAAAGAGACTAAGAATTTCCACCATCACCCTCATCAGAATGGCGTTGCATATCAAAACTCCAAGTAATAATAACTAATATAGATTTGAAATCCAGATACATAAATATATTTGATCATCTCGTTTTCATACGTATTTCTTACACGATTTAAGGGATGTTTATGATATATATGTGCTGCTTTACGTATGATTCCGTATCCGTTTTACTTGTTTTCATGTTTTCATGTTCTTATAGGTTTTTACGCGTATTTGGTTCATTTCGGAGCTAAAGGACATGCACGGAGCTAAGGACCAACTTCGAGGGTCATCACGGGACAAACGGGACGAGATTTAGCAAGAGGAACCACCACCCAATCGGGCACAAATCACACCCGATTGGGCAAAGGCTACAGCGAAATTTGGTGCGTACACACGCACGACTCGGGCAAGGGAACGCCCGAGCGGATGCCTCACACCCGAGCGGGTGCTCATCATGCCCGATCGGGCACTCCACACGGACCGCGACCTACGCATTCAACCTAGTCGTACCCGAACGGGTACATTGAGTGCCCGAGCGGGTCGCGACTTGAGCAACAAGTTAAGTTAAGTTAACTTAACTTAAAATAAAAGGAAGTTCATGGGGAGATTAAGGCAACATTTAGACCGACTTAAAGGACATAAAAAGAGGCCAGAGGACGACATGTGAGACACCTTTGATTCAGTTCGTGATTGAGGAGATTCTTGCGAGCAGGCAAGCGAGGAGCATTGGAGATCAAGCCCCGACACTTCTGTTTCGTTTGGTTTTCATGTTCCTTAGACTTTCTATTTTGTTTATGTTTTTTTACAGACGCATGAGCGAGTAGTTTGTTTGTTCTAGGAGAAGGGATTAGCCCTTGGCTATCCTGGAACCATCTTTTGATTTATCTTGAATGCATCTTCCCGTTTTCGTTTATCTATTCTTTATCTGAGTGCTTGAATTTACTTGTGTTTGCGATGCCCACGTAGATGCATGTGTTAGGGGTTAGGAGAAGGACCGAAAGGAAAATTCTAGTCCTAGAAGATCAGGTTTAGAACAACCGAGGTTACGCCACGAAAGTAGGGTAGCAACGGTTGAGGGTAAAACGGATGAATCATAGTTCTTATGGGTTTAGTTCAATGTGTCAGCCACGAAAGTAGGGGGCAACTTGTCTAGATCACGTGTCTATGTCTTAAGAGAGGGTAGATATCATATGAGGATTGTCTGCCTTAGATAGCTTAAACTGGGATTGCATGATAGAACGTTTGTCTTATCGTTAAGAGCCAATTCATTTATTTACTTTTAGTATTTCATTCTTCAACCTTATTCATTCTTTAGCAAGTTTTGATTTATAGTTCGAGTTTAGATTGTGTTGCGTAGTCTCTGTGGGATTGACACCTAAAATACTACACACGTGTCGTGCACTTGCGGGTAGTTTAGGTTATTTTATTTAACTTTGAGAACGCATCAATATTACCTCGAGAAATTAAATTATTATACATCGAAAATAAATATTAAGTAAATTATCTTCAGGAAGAACCCATTGTGATGAGAACCTGGTCGTGGCTTATCATGGATCATACAAGGGCTGATCACGAAGATGAAAGCAAATGTGCTGAAAGATGCACAAATTCAAATGACCATTACGGGACAACCCACCGGTGGATGAGTAGAACAATAGGAGCTGATTCCAGACTACAACGTCCATTTACAAGGAGAAAAGCGAGAAGCTAGAGAAAATAAAACCGCTTGGCCCGAGCAATGATTCGCCCAACCCGAGCAAACCCATTAGACAAGAAATGGCTGATGCGCTTGGCCTAAGCAGAAGAACGTTTCACCCGAGCAAACCCACTTGATAGAAGGATCATGCGGGAGGATTGACCACTCATCTAGAGCGACCCCACTGGACGGAAGGATCATGCAGGAGGATTGAGTACTCATCTAGAGCATTAAGAAACACAATAAAATTTGGAGAGCTCGACCGAGCATTATTGTTACTTAGCCGAATGACATAAGTTTTTTCGAATTTAGGGTTAAAACTTAAACAACACTCAACTGAGAAGTTACATTGCTTGAACGAACATTTTATCTGGGGTTTTTAAGTTGACTTATTTTAGTTTAATTCTATTATTCTTTGGTCCCTATAAATTGAGGATCGTTAAAGGTTCTCTAATCAAATTGCAGACTAGGTTTAGAGCTTCCTTTCTTCGAAAAGACAAATTCGAGGTTCAACAATCGGGTTGTTAGTGGGTTTATTCCATATCCATCCTTCAAACAATAGAACTTCGATATAAGATCATACCAAATGGTATGTGAGCCTCGTTCTTCTGTTAACCTATCCAGTTTGTTCTATCTTTTTATTTTTTATTGTAGTTATATTGTTTTAGTTTGATTTAGTTTAGTTTGGGTTAGATATGTTGCATTTGCATACAAAAAAAATAAACTTCGGGAAAGGAAGAAAAAACACAAAAAAAAAAAGAAAACAACAAAAAGAGAAAAGGAGAAAAAGGATAATTTCAAAAGGATAAATAAAAAAAGGAAAATAATGAAAAAAATAGCCAAGAAAAGAAAAACAAAAGGTAGAAAAATAAATAGTCCTTAGAATAGAAATAGTAAGAGGCTTTAGTTAGATATAGCAGTATCATAGATAATTGAGCGTTAGGAACTAACTTCGAGTTTATTCTTGAGTTCTAGTCTAAATAAAAGAGGAAAAAGCTACGACAAGCAAGTTAGAGAGAAATTGAGCGAAATGAGTTTTTATTTGTCAGAGATTATGAGGTTCATTCACCACTGTCAACCCACGATATGGTCGAGTGGAGGCATCACCATGTGGAGAACCACAATGGAGGAGGCCAAATGTAGCTCGACATCCATACCCTCTAGTCATGGATGAAGAAGAGTATGCTGAGGTGCTTGATCACAAAAGGAACCACCAACGTGAAGGAGCTCAAGTCAATGATGATATCAACAACATCAAGCTGGAGATTCCTACATTCATCGAGAGGAGTGATCCTGAAGCCTACATTGAGTGGGAACGGGAAAAGGAGATGGTTTTAGAGTGCCATCCTTAATTTTAACTCAAGAAGGTGAAATTAGTAGTAGCCGAATTCAACGACAATGCACTGGCATGGTGTGACCAATTTACGTATTCTCGAAGGCATCTTGGAAAGCGTGCAATCACAACTAGGGATGAGATGAGTACCATCATGTCACATTGCTTTGTACCTTCTCACCATCATCGAGAGGTCAATCAATGTTAAACATGATCGGTACAAGGTATCCTCATGATACACACCAAAATCATTGAGGATCACGAGGCCACCAAGGATCATTTTATAGGTAGAATTAATCCTGATATCCATGAAAGGGTATAAACTCATCCCTATGTGATTATGAAGGATCTTCTTCACTTGGCTACCAAGATCAGAAGGCAACTCAAACGCAGAGGAAGGGAAACTCATGAGCATGAGAGGTCATACACTAGCAACAAAATCGATAAAAAACCATGAGGCATCAAAACAAAAAATGTAAGGTACCCATGAAACACCCACACGTAATAGAGACTTTCTTTTCTTTAAATGTCAAGGAGACATTACGCCAATGCTTATCCGAACAAGAGGATCTTGGTTGTAGTGCTGATAAAATTGAATGAGGGTGTCGAACCTAAGGTTGTGGAGTCGAATGAAAGTTCTGAGGAGTATGAAGCCGCAAAGGGTGAATATGCTTGTTATGTGACAAGTCCATAATCTACATGTTGTACAAGATGCGACGGAGCAATATGAAAAAGATCTTATATACACCGAGGAAAGGGGGGGTTATGAAAGAGAAGGTATGTAGACTCTCCACCATGAAAAATCCTAAGCTCTATAAGTATTAATGGCTAAACGATATAGGGGAGATTAAGGTACATTGTGATGTACACGTTTCGTTTAGTAATGGGAAATACACAGATAATGTTCTATGTGACGTTGTACCAATACAAGGTTGCCACTTTTGCTGGGAAGGCCGTGGAAATTTTATACACAAGCCTAACATGACGACATCAACAACAAATACACGTTCTAATTCCAGGAGAAGCTAGTTCGGTTAGTAACCCTTACACCCAAAGAAGCCTAAGAAGATCAACTACGCCTATAGAAGGAGGAAAGACATGAAAGAATGAATGACCATGAGGTAGATTACCAAATTAGTGAAATCAAGAAAAAGACATGTGAGATAACTGATAACACGTAATCCCGTCGTAGTATTTACGTCATTCTTAGGTTTAATTTTGATTAGATTTCTTAGATTTCACCGATTTATCGAGTTTATTCGAGGACTTCATCTACATTTCGTGTTTTGTATAGGAAACGAATATATGAAGCGAAACACGAGTGATTACGGCAATTCAACCCCGAAAATGCGATTGAATGACAAGGTACAACTTGTGCAAGGCCATGGAAGCAAATCAAACACTCAAGCATCGAGCGAAAGGAGCGGAAACAACATTTGATAGTGTACATGCTCGGGCATGAAGTGTGCCTGCGCGGGCTGTTTTTGTGCACCCGATCGGACTGCTCTTGTGCCCGCTCGGGTCCACCTTTTTCTCAACAAACTCATTGATTTTTGAATGGCCAATTAATGAGAAAAGAGACCTTTTAGAGCTGGGATTCGAACCAGACTTGTCGGGTCCACCTTTTTCTCAACAAACTCCTTGATTTTTGGACGGCCAATTCAGGAGAAAAGAGACCTTTTAAAGCTAGGATTCGTACTAGACTAAAGGGGGGACGTGAGGAGACATTAGAGGACACTTGGAGAGACATAGAGAAAGAAGGAGAAGGACGGAACAAGGAATCCGGAGCATGGAGGAGCTATTGAAGACGTCGGTATATGAATAGGGAGGAATCTCTTTCTTT
>CM071861.1:12293754-12309275 GCA_036759665.1 Gynandropsis gynandra
GTACCCGAGTCGTGTGAAGCTACGGGGTTGTCATGGCATCAGTTATCCGAGCGGGCACCTTCTAATGCCCGAGCGTGCACGACCTAAAATGTAGTTTCCGCTCCTTTCGCTCGGTGTTTGCACGTTCTCTTCAATCCACGGTCTTGCACAAGCTGAACCTTGTCATTTTGGGGTTAAATTGCCAATATCTCTCGTGTTTCTCGTCATGTCTTCGTTTCCTACACAAAACACGAAATGTAGATGAAATCCTCGAATAGACTCGATAAATGAATGAAATCTAATAAATCTACTAAAAACTAGACCTAAGAATGATATAAAAACTACTACGGATTACGTGTTATCATCTACCTTCTGTGCGCCAAATGTGACGTACACTCTTATATTCGTGGTTTTTTCTCTATGGTTGAACGTCAAAATTGTACGAAAGTTCTTACGCTTTGTAGTGACAATGGTACTGAGTTCACCTCCTTGCGAGATTATCTTTTCAGCAAAGGAATTATTCATGAGACCTCGTGTGTCGGTACTCCTCAGCAAAATAACCATACAGAGAGGAAGCACCGTCACATCCTGAACATGGCCCGTGCCCTACTTTTTCAGGTGTCTTTTCTCGTTGATTTCTAGGGCGAGTGCATTCTTACAGCGTGATATCTTATTAATCGAACTTCATCGAACATTCTTTGTGGCAAGACTGCCTATGAAGTTTTTCACGGTATTCCTGCATCTCTCTCAAATTTGCGTGTCTTCAGTAGCCTTTGCTATGCTCACAATCTTCAACGTTATGATGATAAGATTGCCTCACGAAGTCGACATTGCATCTTCGTTGGTTGAGGCTGTTTGATCTAGATGGCAAGGTGTTTTTTGTGTCCCGCGATGCTATCTTCTTTGAGGATTGTTCTCCTTACATGTCTCCTGCGGCCACCTCTTTCGCTCGACTTCCGGGTCACTTGTGGCCATCGGGTCACTCGCAGCCTTCGCTCTCTCCTCTTCTTGTGGCTTCCGACCCGGACTCTCCGATTGTTGTGGATATTATCTCTCTGTCTTCTGGGTCTAGTTCCAGTGTTGATTCTGGTCCTTCTATGCTAATGGTCGCCCTTGGTCCTGGGTCGTCTGCGCCGGGTCAATTGACGAGGGTGGGGGGTTCACCTGTGGAAGACTCTTCGTCTTCTCGTGACGTCTCTGATCCAGGCGCTTATCCAGTTCGTGTTCCAGCCAAACCCCTTGGTCTTGGTCATTGTCAGTGGTTTTCGTCTACAAAATTCGAGATTTTGTCACCAACATTGTCTGTATTTTGCCCCCTGCATCTGCTACCTCGTTTTCGGCTGCATCCTGAAGTACGAATCACACTATCTCTTATTATATCTCCCCTAATACATTATCGTCTTGTCCTAAGGTTTTTGTAGTGGCGCTCTCTTCTCATTCCGAGCCTCGCCTGTTCAACGAGGCGGTTAGTAATCGTCGCTGGCACGACACTCGTCGTTCTCTCACAGGTTGGTTCATTACCTTAGGCGTTTCTCCTATCTCTTGGAAGACGAAGAATTAGAAAACTCTCTCATCTTCATCTGCTGAAGCTGAGTACCGTGCCATGGCTATGACGGTTCGTGAGCTTAAGTGGCTCAAATCTATTTTGGATAGCCTCAGGATCTCTCATTGTTGTCTAGCTCGTTTGTTGTGGATAGTCAGCTGCCTTACACATCGCCGCCAATCCAGTATTCCACGAGCGCATGAAGCATATTGAGGTGAATTGTCATTTCGTTTGAAATGAGTTACTTGCTGGTTCTTTGATTACTTCTCACGTCTCCACCATGATCAGTTTGCGGACATCCTTACCAAAGTCGCTTGGTCGGAAGGAGTTTACCAAGTTCATTTCCAAGTTGGACTTACAAAATTTGTACGCTCAAACTTGAGGGAAGGTATTAGAGGCTAATTATCTTTTTCCCTTGCTAGGTCATCTCCATCACGAATGTATATAGATTGTTCTTGTATGTGTTGTGCAGCCATAAAAAATACAAAGAGTCATACTCCGACTCTCTTGTTTGTAGCATTATGTGAGTGTTGGAGTGATGTAAAAGGGAGTTTTGTGAAGGAACTTAAAACATTGAGTTTCAGTAGGGATATATGGTAAATTCATGTTTCAATTGACCAACAAATATAATGGTCAACACAATTATTAGAAGTGGTATATAAGTTTTTTTTCTGACGTGACTTTGAGTTGTTACCTTGTGATTCATTTTGTACATTCTTGGAGAGTTTTCAACTTCACTTGATACTATCAAACATAGTGAATTGGATTAAAATCATAAATTTTGGTTCCAGGTGTAGAAGACTCATATTCAATATTTTAAACTCGTTAATTTAACATGTGAAAAATCATATTAATGTTCGCAACTTTCTCTGGTTTTACAGTGTTTTCATTCTGCAAGTTCTCGAGTTAAACAAAGCACCTTACCAAACATTGAAATGATAATTCGACAGTAACTTCTCAAGAATATATAGTACAATCTTTATATGTTGTCAGATCATTTTCTTGGGGAAGGGGATGAACAGTTGACCAAAAATGGTGACACAATTCATGTTGGATGTGGAAAATATGATGAATAAGGTAACTTCTTTTTAATGGAAAGACAATATCTTGATAAATCTTGAGATATTGAAGCTGCAAGATATTCTTGAAGATGAGAAAGAAAGAGCAGATAGAAAATCATAAACAAAATAAAAATTTGGAAAACTAGAGAAAATAGCAACTAATTTGAAGGGAAAGAAACTTGGCAAGAAACCAGTAGAAAAGTTCGAAATCTAATTCTTTTACGCCTGAATGAAAAATAAAGCATGGGTTTATGCATAAGATACTTCCAAACACGATGTATTTGATTGATAAATTGTATGATTCTAGCATGGATGAATAAAAAATTATTAGGAGAATGTGAAAATATGACAATAAAATGTTAAACCCACCCTAAACGAAAACCTGCAATCAAAAACTAGTGCCCCTCCATAATCGCCGCTCGCAAAGTCCCGTTTGACCCCAGCTACAGTAGGACTCGCAAGGTCAACACATGACCTCCCACCTTCCAGCACAACGCTTGAAAGATCTTACTGAACCCCAACCGACATAACAAGTGCTCACATAGTCCCACTGCACTCTAGCACAATCCTAACATTTGTAAGGTCTACTGACCTTAGCCATCCAGTTCTAATGCTCGCAAGATCCCACTACATCCCAGCTCTCGTAAGACTTGCGAGGTCCACATGACCCCTAACCTCCTAACATAGTGCTCGAAACATCCCATTGGAACCCATCACAGTTTTCCCCTCCCATCATGATCCTAAGGCGCTCTATCACTATCGACTCTGATCCAATATTCCTCATTCGACACTCTACTTGACCTCCCTCATGTCTCTTACCAAAGTTACAGCATCAAACAAGCACCACGATCTTAAATTCGACCCTCGTGGTCTCATTGTACTCAAGAACCCTTCACGGTCTCTTCTGTGCTTGTTGAGGTCCAAAAAACCAAATCGCGATCCAAAAATTCATTACCGAGTAAATGCTTGACTGAACAATTTTCTTGTCACCTAAAATGTTCCGAAAAAATGATTAGGCTGAGCATGAAACACGAGCAACCCCTAGCTTGGTGGACTAAAATAAATGCTTGGCCGAGCAATTTTTACGAAGAATTCCCGCTCACATCGAAACCCTATAGTTTGATTGTGTTCCTTTTTTTTTTGCGTCGGGCGGTTTGAATGTTTGTTTGAGCACTATACATAGAGGCACATAATTCACCCTAAAACTTCATTTTTGTTGAGGCACGACTCCATCTCCACATGTCTTTCTTCTCCACAAATTTTGACCCTAAATATACATTCATACCACATTGATACTCACTATATGAACATCTCTCATCACACAATATTTTTTATCTTTACATAACATTCCCATTCTCCAATTATCATTCCTTAGAGCTTCTATGGTATGCAATACAGTTAGAGGAATAATCCATCTAACATGCCCCTATGAGTTCATCACCATTGATATGTTTTTAAGAATGACGAAGGTTCTCACTCGGGTTGTTTCTAGAGATTAAAAACAACGTCGAAGGTTCTAACAATGGAAACGACTCGTTCGATTCGAAATTCTTTCACGTCGTACTTGCTTCACTAGGCAATCCACGACTCTTATCGTATATTTCCATACATCGAATCCTTAATTAGCGATACTAACAACTCTACCAATATGGCCATTAAATAATGATAGGGATTTCCATCTCTAAGATACATGGAACTCCTCATGTATTCTCTTGTAGTATTGTTGGTTATTCCAACCGATAGGTTAGTACACCTATCCGCTCAAATATTTTTAAAGGACCTATAAATCTTGGTAACAAATTAATCGCCCGACTTAATTGTGGACTACTTTATCGAGGGTATATGCATAGATACACGAGGTCTTGGACATTAAATTTAACATCTTTCTTTTTCAACTCAGCGATGCTTTTCTAACGATTTATGCAGCTTCAACTGTGCATTTACATTCTTAAACTTATGTACAACTTCTTCTACAACTTATGCCTAAAAATATTTCGCTCCCCATCTCGATCCACCATATTGGTGTGCAAGATGGTTGACGTATTGTCCTAATTCTTTTTTGGAAGAAAAAACATAGCTTCATATGCCCTCATCTCGATGCAAAAGTTATGACGTAAATTGACCATCTTGATATCACTCGATACGCATTAGGAAACCATGTAGTCTCACAATCTTTTCAATGTAGCCACGTCATATATCTTATTGATTGGTAAAAGTGAGCCAACTTGGTTAATCGATCTGTGATCACCCATATGGTGTCCTTTGTAATTTGGTTCCTTAGAAATCCATTCACAAAATCCATAGTGATTCGATCTCATTTCCACTTAGAAATTGGTAGGCTTTGTACATTTTGACTTGGATTTGTTGTTTGACTCTAATCAATTCGCATGCGAGACCTATTGCGACCCAACGATAATATTCTTTTAATTCTCAATCATTGAGTAAACAACTTAACGTTACAATCCATTTAAGTCTATCTCGAATGAATAAAAATCTTTGTTTGATGGTTTAATCCAAAATTTTATCTTTTAATCTATGTATTCTTCGGTACACAAATTCGATTTTTAATCATCTTTAAATTATTTACCATAGTCTGGTATATCTTATGGCTTAAAGTAAACTGCAAGAAATGTGTGACCTTAGATGAAGTAATAATCAGCTGTTTTCTCAAAATAACTTGAGTATGATACTAGAAACAAAAGAAAAAACACTGCAAAATGTTTTTTTAAAAGGTAGGAGTGAGCAAGAAACTACTCTACTTCAAAGAACATGGGAAATGATTTAGATCAAAGTCTTGAGGTAAAGGGACTAAGAATTTCCACCATCACCCTCATCAAAATGGCGTTGCATATCAAAACTCCAAGTAATAATAACTAATATAGATTTGAAATCCAGATACATAAATATATTTGATCATCTCGTTTTCATACGTATTTCTTGCACGATTTAAGGGATGTTTATGATATATATGTGCTGCTTTACGTATGATTCCGTATCTGTTTTACTTGATTTCGTGTTTTCATGTTCTTATAGGTTTTTACGCGTATTTGGTTCATTTCGGAGCTAAAGGACATGCACGGAACTAAGGACCAACATCGAGGATCATCACGGGACAAACGGGACGAGATTTAGCAAGAGGAACCACCACCCGATCGGGCACAAATTACACCCGATCGGGCAAAGGCTACAGCGAAATTTGGTGTGCACACACGCACGACTCGGGCAAGGGAACGCCCGAGCGGATGCCTCACACCCGTGCGGGTGCTCATCATGCCCGATCGGGCACTCCACACGGACCGCGACCTGTGCATTCAACCTAGCCGTACCCGAACGGGTACATTGAGTGCCCGAGCGGGTTGCGACCCGAGCAGCAAGTTAAGTTAAGTTAACTTAACTTAAAATAAAAGGAAGCTCATGGGGAGATTAAGGCAACATTTAGACCGACTTAAAGGACATAAAAAGAGGCCAGAGGACGACATGTGAGACACCTTTGATTCAGTTCGTGATTGAGGAGATTCTTGCGAGGAGGCAAGCGAGGAGCATTGGAGATCAAGCCCTGACACTTCGGTTTCGTTTGGTTTTCATGTTCCTTAGACTTTCTATTTTGTTTATGTTTTTTTACAGACGCATGAGCGAGTAGTTTGTTTGTTCTAGGAGAAGGGATTAGCCCTTGGCTATCCTGGAACCATCTTTTGATTTATCTTGAATGCATCTTCCCGTTTTCGTTTATCTATTCTTTATCTGAGTGCTTGAATTTACTTGTGTTTGCGATGGCCACGTAGATGCATGTGTTAGGGGTTAGGAGAAGGACCGAAAGGAAAATTCTAGTCCTAGAAGATCAGGTTTAGAAAGGAGAATTCTAGTCTTGGAAGATCAGGTTTAGAACAACCGAGGTTACGCCACGAAAGTAGGGTAGCAACGGTTGAGGGTAAAACGGATGAATCATAGTTCTTATGGGTTTAGTTCAATGTGTCAGCAACGAAAGTAGGGGGCAACTTGTCTAGATCACGTGTCTATGCCTTGAGAGAGGGTAGATATCATATTAGGATTGTTTGCCTTAGATAGCTTAAACTGGGATTGCATGATAGATAGATTGATCGTTGGTTTCGGTAGTCTAGTGGTGAAACCGGATTCCTAGAACTGTCTTATCGTTAAGAGCCAATTCATTTATTTACTTTTAGTATTTCATTTTTCAATCTTATTCGTTCGTTAGCAAGTTTTGATTTATAGTTCGAGTTTAGATTGTATTGCGTAGTCTCTGTGGGATCGACACCTAAAATACTACACACGTACCGTGCACTTGCGGGTAGTTTAGGTTATTTTATTTAACTTTGAGAACGCATCGATATTACCTCGAGAAATTAAATTATTATACATCGAAAATAAATATTAAGTAAATTATCTTCAGGAAGAACCCATTGTGATGAGAACCTGGTCGTGGCTTATCATGGATCATACAAGGGCTGATCACGAAGATGAAAGCAAATGTGCTGAAAGATGCACAAATTCAAATGACCATTACGGGACAACCCACCGGTGGATGAGTAGAACAATAGGAGCTGATTCCAGACTACAACGTCCATTTACAAGGAGAAAAGCCAGAAGCTAGAGAAAATAAAACCGCTTGGCCCGAGCAATGATTCGCCCAACCCGAGCAAACCCATTAGACAAGAAATGGCTGATGCGCTTGGCCTAAGCAGAAGAACGTTTCACCCGAGCAAACCCACTTGATAGAAGGATCATGCGGGAGGATTGACCACTCATCTAGAGCGACCCCACTGGACGGAAGGATCATGCAGGAGGATTGAGTACTCATCTAGAGCATTAAGAAACACAATAAAAATTGGAGAGCTCGACCGAGCATTATTGTTACTTAGCCGAATGACATAAGTTTTTTCGAATTTAGGGTTAAAACTTAAACAACACTCAACTGAGAAGTTACATTGCTTGAACGAACATTTTATCTGGGGTTTTTAAGTTGACTTATTTTAGTTTATTTCTATTATTCTTTGTATAAAGAGTATTAGAACATTATTGTACATAAGGGTATTTTTGTAATTTCTTATTCCGTAATTAGGTTTAATTCTTAACCTATTGTATTTATAGCCACTTAGGGCTATTGTAATTCATGATTCAGAAATACAATTTTCAGATTTGAATTACCTTTCACATGGTATCAGAGCTCCTTGTGTCTCACGACTAAACCTAGCCGCCGGCAACCCTTTTTCTCGGCCAAGCTCTGCCGCCGCACCTTCACAGGTCCGGCCGCCGCAATCTCCGGCCCTCCACTACCCTCCAACGGCCCACCCTCACCTCAGCAGCCTCTCCGTTGCTTCACCAGCACGAATCTATCCCTCCACTGATCTGCGCTCCATCGCTCAAGAACCCTAGGCCGCGATCTGCTCAACGGCACCACCGCCGCCATTGCACCGCCGTCCGGCTCCTCTCCTCACCTCCGTTGTCTCACCACCACGGATCTACCATCCCAAGTCTCGGATCCCCTCCACAATTCAAGCCGGAACAGATGCCAAAAACTCTGATACTCAATCCTCCTGCATGATCCTTCCGTCCAGTGGGGTCGCTCTAGATGAGTGGTCAATCCTTCCGTCCAGGAGGATTGAGTATCACAGTATCGTTCCTCCTACCTATATTTCCCGTTCTTTGACATCTATCACAAGAGGAGACGTACCTATGGGTGTCCTTGAAGAGGTTTGGCCAATAAAAACCCGCTTGTAGCACCTTTGAGGCCGTCTTGGACTTGCTGAAGTGACCGCCATAATCCGAGCCATGACAATGGAATAGGATGCTCTCTACCTCTTCCTCGGGGACGCATCTCCTAATGACTCCGTCCCCACATCTCTTGTACAGAATTGGGTCGTCCCAATAGTAGTGTTTGACATCCGAAAAGAACTTCCTGCGTGCATGAAAAGAAAGATCAGGGCGTAGCGTACCGCTCACAAGAAAATTAGCAAAATCAGCATACCAAGGAGCGGGTTTACCCGAATCTATTACGCATATGCTGTCGTCTTTCAAGGAGTCATTGATAGGTCTCGCATCCTCTACAACAATGCGAGAGAGGTGATCTGCAACGACATTCTCCGACCCCTTCCTATCTTTGATTTCGAGATCGAACTCTTGTAGAAGAAGGATCCATCGGATGAGGCGTGGTTTCGCGTCCTTCTTCCCTAGAAGATACTTAAGTGCTGCATGGTCAGTATAAACGATTACCTTTGACCCGACGAGATAGGATTTGAACTTGTCAAAGGCGAAGACGACGGCAAGGAGCTCCTTCTCGGTTGTGGCATAGTTGATTTGGGCGTCATCCAATGTCTTGCTAGCGTAGGAGATGACATGAGAGATCTTGTCCCTTCGCTGCCCTAGGACAGCGCCTACAGCGTAGTCGCTAGCGTCACACATAATCTCGAATGGAAGGCTCCAATCAGGTGGCTGAATGATGGGCGCCGAAACCAGTGCTTTCTTGATGGTGTTGAAGGCGTCGTGGCACTCTCGAGAGAATTCAAATGTGGCGTCTTTGGCCAGCAGCTCCGTCAATGGTTTTGTGATCTTTGAGAAGTCTTTGATGAACCTCCGATAAAAACCTGCATGCCCTAGGAAGCTACGAATTTGTTTAACCGAAATAGGTGGAGGAAGTTTCTCGATTACCTCAATCTTGGCTTTGTCGACTTCTATGCCCCGTGAGGAGATCATGTGTCCGAGCACGATACCTTCCTTCACCATGAAATGACACTTTTCCCAATTTAGAACAAGGTTCGCTTCCTCACATCGCTGTAACACTCTAGAAAGGTTAACAAGACAATCATCGAATGTAGAACCATAAACCGAGAAATCATCCATAAATACTTCCATGATATGTTCGATCAAATCCGAAAAGATTGCCATCATACAACGCTGGAAAGTAGCCGGAGCGTTGCAGAGGCCAAAAGGCATACGTCGGTAGGCGAATGTCCCATAAGGACACGTGAAAGTTGTCTTCTCTTGGTCTTGAGGGTGAATGGGAATCTGAAAGAAACCAGAATATCCATCCAAATAACAAAAGTAGGCATGATTCGCTAACCGTTCTAACATTTGATCGATGAATGGAAGAGGGAAGTGATCTTTCCTTGTTGCCTTGTTGAGCTTGCGGTAGTCTATGCACATCCTCCATCCCGTGACGGTCCTTGTTGGAATCAGCTCGTTGTTATCGTTGCGCACTACCGTCATCCCTCCTTTCTTGGGCACGACATGCACGGGGCTCACCCATTCGCTGTCCGAGATAGGATATATGATACCTGCATCCAAAAGTTTAAGAATCTCCTTTTTCACTACCTCTTTTAAGTTGGGGTTCAGCCGCCTTTGCGCTTCAATTGACGGTTTATGCCCGTCCTCCATGAGAATCCGATGCATGCATAACGAAGGGCTTAGACCCTTGATGTCCTCGATGGTATATCCGATCACTTTCCTATGCTTTCTCAAACATTCAAGCAGCCTTTGCGTCTCATCTACACTCAAGTCAGCATTGACAATAACGGGATATGTATCATTAAGTCCGAGATACTCATACCGAAGAGAAGAGGGCAGCGGCTTCAACTCGAGTTTGGGTGCCTTCTCTACTGCGAAGTCAGTTTGTACTTCGTGAGTTATCTTCTCATGTGGAACGTTGCTTAGTGTTTGAACAGCACTCATGAATTCTGCGTACGCCTCAGCTTCTTCGTCGGTAAGACCTGCATCTTCGCAAATTTGAGTTAAACATCTAATGAGTGGATCGGAGATACTTACTTGATCAAACGTGTCGTTCGTTAGCTCGTCCAGCAAGTCGATTCGAAAGCAAGACTCCTTCATAGAGGGTCCGTTCATGGTTTTGGACAAGTTGAATTCAATCGTTTCGTCTCCGACACATAGGGAAAGTTTCCCTTGTTGTACATCTATCATCGCACCTGCAGTAGCTAAGAAAGGCCTACCAAGTATAATAGGTATCCTAGCATCCTCTTCTATGTCAAGTACAACAAAATCAGCGGGAATACATAAATTACCTACCTTGGTGGGAATGTTCTCAACAATCCCCACCGGATATCTTACCGAACGATCAGCGAGTTGGAGAGACATCTTGGTAGGTTTAAGATCACCGAAGTTCATCCGCTTGAAGACCGAGTGTGGCATGAGGCTCACGCTTGCTCCTAAATCACACAATGCTTTATCAATATCAAGATTACCTATTGTGCATGGAATGGAGAAGCTTCCGGGGTCCTTCAACTTCGGGGGCAGCTTGTTTTGAAGAATGGCACTGCATTCCTCGGTGAGTGCTACCGTCTCACTCTCTTCGATACGCCGTTTGTTGGACAGAATTTCTTTGAGAAATTTGGCGTACATGGGCATTTGTTGGAGAGCTTCTACAAAAGGTAAGTTAATCTGAAGTTTCTTAAGTATTTCTACGAATCGTGCGTACCTTGGCTCGTTTTTGCTGCTCACCAATCGCTGCGGGAACGGTATCGGAGGCTTGTACGCCGGTGGAGCTACGTACGGTTTTTCCAATTCTGAATCAGCTTCTCCCTCATTCGCAATACCTTTTCCCTTGTCTACTGATTTTCCAGCAACTCTCTCGTGCTCTTTTGGGGGTGGATTCGTAAGCACATTACCGCTGCGCAAGGTTATAGCATTCACATGCTCGCTAGGGTTAAGATCGGGCTTCCCGGGAAGTTGTCCGGGATTCCGAGAGGATGAGGCGGCCTGTTGTGCTATGGAGTTTTCCAACATCTTCACATGAGTGCTCAGAGACTCCATTTGAGTTTTAAGCTCACTAATCGCTGTCCCAACATCCGCGTCGAATTTGGTTCGAATCGATTGTTGCTGCTTCTGCTCCTTCATGAATTCGAGCAACACCGCCTCAAGGTTTGATGAAGAGGCTTGAGGAGGTTGAGGAGCTTGCGGAGCTTGCTGGAATTGCTGGTTGTTTTGCTGGAAATTATTCTGCCTTGGTGGAAACCCCGAATACTTCACCGGTTGAGTCGTTCGATATGACAAGTTCGGGTGATTCCTCCAATTCGGGTTGTAGGTGTTCCCGAATTGTGTGTTGCCTTGCTGCTGGGCATAATACATCTGTTCGTAATCATCATGTACTGTGCATTGATACGCTACATGATCCGTATCTCCGCAATTCGCACAGTACATAGCATTCGCTGCATTACCCATGGCTCTATTCTGGTTAGGCTCATATAATCGACGAGTGCTAGTAGGCATACCTCTTGGAGTGGACCACATGGTGTGGTTCATGGCGAGGTTATCAATCAGCTCAAATGCCTCCTCGACGCTCAGATCCATGAATGATCCTCTGGCAGCGTTATCCAACCTCATGCGGTGCTCATCTGAAATTCCGTTATAAAAAGTTTGGATAACGTACCACTGCTCAAGTCCATGGTGTGGACATAACTGTAGAAGATCCTTAAATCTACCCCACGCCTCAAACATAGTCTCTCCATCTCTGCATCTGAATGTTGTGATTTCCCCCCTCATCTGAATTGTCTTACTCGGAGGAAAGAAGCGTGATAGGAACAGTGTGCAGAGCTGATCCCAAGTGGTGATAGATCCCGCGGGGAGTGATTGCAGCCAAGCTTTCGCTTTTCCCCCAATTGAAAAAGGGAAAAGACGCAGCAAGATTGCATCCTCAGAGACTCCATGAATTTTGAACATACCTGAAAGTTCGAGGAAATCTCTGAGGTGCTGATGTGGATCCTCATGGTTTCCACCCATGAATTGCTTCTGATAAAGCATGTTGATCATCGCTGGCTTAATCTCGAATTGTTCTCTTGCAACAGCAGGCATCCTTATGGCCGTTTGCACGTTGTTCATGTTCGGCACCACGTAATCCCTTAGACGACGTGGTGGAGGAGCCTGTAATTGCATCTGTCCATTGCCGTTCTGATTATCCATCTTTTGTCGACCTGAAAGTTCTGCAAAGGACAAACAAAGAACAATTTACGTAGAAGGAACGAAAGAAAAGAAAACAAAAATAAAAACAAAGCAAGAAGGACTCTAGGTTCGAATCTAAGACGCGTTGACAATAGTCCCCGGCAACGGCGCCAAAAACTTGATGCGTATCAGAGTTAAATATAACCTAATCTACCCGCAAGTGCACGACACGTGTGTAGTATTTAGGTGTCGATCCCACAGAGACTACGCAACACTACCTAAACCCGAACTACGAATCAAACTTGCTAACGAAAGAGTGGTGATGAAGAATGAAATACTGAAAGTAAACTAAACTACTTGGGTTCTAACGATGAGATAAACGTCCTAGGAAACCGGTTTCACCACAAGACTACCGAAACACACGATCAACCTATCTATCATGCAATCCCAGTTAAAGCTATCTAAGGCGGACGATCCTAACATGATATCTACCCTCTCTCAAGGCATAGACACGTGATCTAGACAAGCTGCCCCCTACTTTCGTGGCTGACACCATGAACTAAACCCATAAACTCTGTGATTCGCCCGTTCACCCTCAACCGTTGCTACCCTACTTTCGTGGCCTAACCTCGGTTGTTCTAAACCTGA
The DNA here is from genome assembly GCA_036759665.1 of Gynandropsis gynandra. Lineage (NCBI taxonomy): Eukaryota > Viridiplantae > Streptophyta > Magnoliopsida > Brassicales > Cleomaceae > Gynandropsis > Gynandropsis gynandra. The sequence continues at coordinate 12,306,889 of CM071861.1, forward strand.
CTTTCTAGGACTAGAATTCTCCTTTCGGTCCTTCTCCTAACCCCTAACACATGCATCTACGTGGCCATCGCAAACACAAGTAAATTCAAGCACTCAGATAAAGAATAGATGAACTAAAACGGGAAGATGCATTCAAAATAGATCAAAAGAGGTCTCGGGATAGCCAAGGGCTAATCCCTTCTCCTAGAACAAACAAACTACTCGCTCATGCGTCTGTAAAGAAACATAAACATAGTAGAAAGTCTAAGGAACATAAAAACCAAACAAAACCGAAGTGGTGCTGCTTGATCTCCAATGCTCCTCGCTTATCTCCTCGCAAGAATCTGCTCTAACTTCGCTGAATTCTTCTCCTCTGTATGCTTGCTGTAACGGCGTCTTTTTGCCTCCTTTTAAGCCTCCTAAAACGGTCCAATTGTTGCCTAAATTGCCCCACGAGTTCCCTTATGTTTTAAGTTAAGTTTACTTAAGTTTTGAGCAGTTTCGGGCCGCTACCCGCTCGGGTAGCGAGTGTACCCGCTCGGGTGCGGCTAGGGCAGTTCGTGCGCGTCCTGTGGTGCTGGAATGGTGCCCGATCGGGCATGGCATGTGTGCCCGCTCGGGCACAAGGCAAAATGGTCCTAAATGCTTGCCCGAGTCGTGCTAAATGGTCCACACAATTGGCCGTAGGTTTTGCCCGATCGTGCAAAGGTTGTGCCCGACCGGGTGAGGCTTTTCCATGCTCAATCTCGTCCCGTTTGTCCCGTGATGATCCCCAAAGTTGCTCCTTAGCTCCGTGCATGTTCCTTTAGCTCCAAAATAGTCCAAATACACGTAAAAACCTGTAAGAACATAAAAAGCACGAAAGCAAGTAAAACGGATACGGAATCATACGTAAAACATCACATATGTATCAAAAACGTCTCCTAAATCGTGCAAGAAATACGTATGAAAACGAGATGATCAAAATCCCCCAGACTTGAATGTTTGCTTGTCCCTAAGCAAACGTAAACGTGGAATACATGGGGTATGAAAATACGAGAATCCCCCTTCTCCTAGAAACACCGCTAAAGCGAACCTAACCGATCAACTAGCACATCGAGAGCAAATTCGGCCTAATCGAGTTTTCAGCCTTAATCCTAGGTCCACCACGGTTACCCATAAGAAAGTAAATCAAAGGAGACTAGACACGCTACCGTAACTCCCTCCACCAGACAAGACTTCAGACTATGCTAAACCTAGGTCAACCGAGGATACTTGTTTCTTTCTTTCCGAGCTTCTTTCTTTCTTCTCTTTTTTTTTTTCTTCTTTTTGTTTTTCTTTTTATGAATTTTTTTCTCTTTTTTTTTTCTTTTGTTTTCTTTTATTTTTCCATTTTTCTTTTCTTCTTTTTCTTTGCATACACACTAGGCTTCTAGGACGTCGGATTTGAAGGGACCCAGCCTCTACTTAGACCCAGACTACCGATGACGGTATACTCATGCATCTCGCGTGAGAGTGCAGCGGAGTAGGCGGCTTTTTGTGCCATGCCCTTAGGACGTAGAAAGATGATCACCAACCCACCACTTAGACCCGAGCCACCGAAGGAGTAACAAGGTCGATGCACTCATATCGATTTTTGATCATGCTTATTAGGCACTATTTCTATCGACAGCGGAGTGTTAGTGTGCGCTTTTTTAAACTGCAAAATAGCTCGATTTTATATGATCCAATAATCCTCAATATGACAAAAGTAAAGTGTCGTCTACACGAAGTATGACCATCTGGGTAGAAAGAATAAACGATAAACTAGCCTAGCAACCTCGTCTAAACCTCCCCACAAGCAACACTAGGATTCCCAAGAACTACGACCTATTGTTTTTCAGCCGACTAATAAGCTCTAACGCATAGGAAAACCTAGCTCAATCATGCAAAGTCTAACGGAAAAGGTCAACCTCTTAAGCATTCCTAAGTTCGGGGTTCATCTCAAAACGTGGCACCGGACAAGTGCCTTGGGACGACTCTGACTCAATGAAAACAAAAACGAACTAAAAATCGCAAAAATAACCTAAAAACTAAAAATCAAAGGAAAATGAAACGAAATCACCTGAAAAACGTGAGCTGCTCCCCCAGACTTGAATTGAACGGCGTCCTCGACGTGAAGCTCCGATGGAGGATGAAGGAAGTGAAGCACGTTTGTGGTGTTATTTATTTATTTATTTTTTTAATAAATAACCCAGTCTTAATCTAAAAACTAAGAAAAATAAAATCAAACAGCTGGGTTGCCTCCCAAAAAGCGCTTATTTAACGTCATAAAGCTTTGACGTCTCCATTCCTCATGCGTGCGCGACGGGTGGATCGGAAAGGGAAATGGAGTTTCCACTTTCGATCGGTTGAACGGCTTGGTAGAGCTTAAGCCGCTGTACATTGGC
>CM071861.1:12318537-12372063 GCA_036759665.1 Gynandropsis gynandra
GCGATGTCACGAATTTCAAGAACGTCATCAAAGCCGAAGCTCGACCCGCTACGGTCATTGATTAGGTTAAGTGACCCGCGTGTACTCTTTTCCCCTCGTCGGTTTTGTCCCACCGGGTTTTCCGACGACGGGTTTTTAACGAGGCCGCGAGTCACTTATTTTCCCGCAACCTAATTAATGATCGGACGCGAGACACGAGTCGGACGCAATACAAGGTGCACGGCCAACAAGAAGCTTATCTTCTTGTTTGAAGAATTCAAGACAATTAAGAAGGCCCTTGCATGAAGAGAAGCATTTAATGAACTTTTGTTTGAATTTTCTTGTTTTTATCTTTATATGGCCGTCCATCCCCTTGTAGCAAAGAACATCCAACTTTTATCAAACTTTGAAATTATCTTTGAATTGATCTTTGATCATTCTCGAATTCCCTTTGCGAATTCTTCGGGTTGTTGGTGCGTAATATCCAGCTTCCTTCTCGTTGGTGCGTCATATCCATCGAGCCGTTCGTTCTTCTTTGGTGCGTCATACCCAACGAAGACGAACACGGTAAATCGAGAGCCTTCCGCAACTCTCGTGCGACCATTCGTTCCACACACCCTTGTGCAATTCGTTGCAGCAAGGCATATCCCTCACTAACCAAGTCTAGAGCGTCGATTCAGTCGGGATCGCGTCAATTACACACTAAGTTATTCGTAAACAGATACATGGGTCGGGTATTGGATCTCAAGACGCGTATGGAGAATATGTTAATTCAATTACTCGAATAGGATTCTTCGGTCAAGGAGGGTCTCTTGACTCACCTAAGGGACCTCTTCAAGAAATGTTTTCATTGATTGTGAATGGAGGTGGTTGATGGTGGAAGATCTCTTCACTGACCTAAGGTCTCTCTTCAAGATCCGTCACCGATGGTGGAAGATGGAGGTTGATGATGCGTTGTGGAAGCCTCTTGATATAGTTTGCTATGACTTCAATTGTTCCCAAAAAAAATTAAAAGCGTCATGTTCTTGACAATAATAAAGATAACAAAAAGGTTTTATTTTTTTTTTTCAAATTTCAAGGTGTTTTTACAAATAAAATTTAGTCCTTTCTATAGAAGAGACTTCATATTAAACGAGAAAATTGCATAATTTACTAGTCGTTGGAAAGATTTTATGACCGGTGAAAATCTTCAGAAGAGGAAAGTATGATCAGATGGATAAGATTGGCTTGGATGATTTTCTAGACATTGTAGATGATTTTTTGACTGTTGAGAAGGATAAGAAAATATATTTATCTTTTGTCCTTTGTATCCATATCACCGAGTATGTCGGTTTTTGGTGGGCGGATTAAGGCCCAGTTCAATGTAGAAGATCGACGTGACATTTCTTTGAATTGAGTCTAAATCCTCCTTTTGATCAATAGTCTCCCATGCCTCCTTCACTATCTTCGGTGCTTTGTTACGCAAGCTTCTTGTTCGTCCACATATGAATAGGTCATGGAAGGTTTTGTCCGCTTGACTCCTTGAGTTAGGTCCTTGTTTATGTGACTTTTCTTTGGTTCCACTTCATATTTAATGTCCTCATCATAAACTATTTATAATATATACATGTTTGTAAAACTATTGTGATGTTTTTGTATTCACAACAATTGTCTACACCATTTCATTTCAGAATAAGGCCTCCCACACGCACACATATTACTATATCTACACATATTACTATATCTACACCAGGCATCTAAAATTCCTACAAACGTTGATACTAATTCCAACATCTCTATCGAATTACCAGATGAAATTACAACTCAATTCTTTATGTGGTTGTTCAAGAGACAATGGTCCATGGGACTTGCACATGGCTTTAAAACAAGGCTAACATTTATAGATAATGAAAGATATCTTGTCTATAGAATAACTAACAATGAAAAATATGTCATAAAAGATAGAACCAAATTAGATAATTTTTACGTTGTATCTTTTAGATTGCAAATATATTGAACTATCGAACCCATATAAACATAGAATGGTGTAATAAATTAAAAGAAAACAACATTTGTTTAAATATATAAGAAAAGTTCCAGATCGATTTATTATAGCTCTAACAACTCCTTAAAACACAGACACACAACAACCAATTAATGAGATAAAAAAATACTTCAACTTCAGATTTATTTTTAGTTGTGAAGCCTATTGGTGAATATTCAGCTTCAACATCCATTTCAAAAGTATATCGGTTAAGCTTTTAAGTTTCCACCTACCTAGGAACCCACTCTAGTCTTTCGGAAAAATGACTCTAACTAATATTGTTTCCAAACAAAATCTCAACTACACAACTTCTATAGAATTTTTCAAATGCTATGAATTATACATTGAAGCACATCAACTAATATAAACCTGGACTGATATGCTACTTTTAGGTGGTATGAAACAAACTAAACCCTCTAGCAATTTGATAGTAGAATCTGGAACTTATCTTCCCTAAGAAAATACGCCACAACACTTGTGAACTAGAATTGATAAGTCAGTGAACACTCAGAATCTTTTCATTAAAACTTTGTTTTAAAATTTCATACAATGATTATTCTATCTATAAGGATGAAACAATAATGAAAAACTGAACAAAATAAACCAACTTAATAAAACTTGGTAAAAATGCTCAGTCAAGCGGTGTAACCACTCAATTCGAACGTCACATAAGTATTTAACCTAAAATCCGAAAAACTTAACTATATTTGACCAAAAAAGACCTATGATTTATTGAACCCTCTCACTCTCGGTCGAGCTGTGTAATGTTCGGGTCGAGGGGCCTGATCTTTGAATGCTTTATTTGTCTCGAGAGTTCGCTCGAATCGATTGTTTCTCTGCTCTAACCGAGTGCCATTAACTCCTATAACTTCTTGCTCCTCTTGCCCTCTTCTTCTTGTAAGTGAATCTTGTGGTCTGTATATGTGGTGGAGCCATGTCCTGATCACCATCAATAGCTTACATATGCTAATTTTCGTATGGCTGACAGCATCATGCATCACCTTATGCTAGTGAGATATTACGTGAGAGTGTTATTGAACAAAAGGGCCCAATTTCACTTGACAATTTAAGGACCATGATAAAAAATGTATCTAACATATAAAGAAATGTGTCATGCCTTGGGTCTGCTAGAAGATGAAAAAGAATAACACTAATAAAGAATCAAATAATTGAATATCAGCATTATACCTACATATATTATTTTTCTATTTTTTATCAACCAAATGTTTAGTTTTACCGAAAGTATATAGGTATCTACATGAAAACATCTAGCAGAGGATATTCTTTATAAGCGAAGAAAATAATTTCACATACCAGATAGTTACCTTCACATGTATAACTCATCTATACTAAAATACAATATATTTATTACCAAGTAACCATTCATTTTAACAGATTTGAACATGGTTGATGAAGAAATAAAAAATCATACAATGATAGAAATTGGTAAACTACTTATCAGAAATGGAAAACCTTAAAGCAATATACTTTTATGTCACAACATGATGATGGTAGTAAAAGCTATAGCATAAATAGTTGATCTATGAAGAACTTTCATACAATACTATAATGAAACAATCGAAACATACTAAATTGTTGTCACGGTTAGACCTATTCTAATAGATTAGGCCTAGATTCTCCAACTCCTAAAAAAAGAATTTTGATCAGAATCGTTATATTGTTCGATTCAGCAATAGTAGGAATGGTGTATCCAGCAGACGGTCTTTCATCAGTAAGCGATGTGCTAGTCTTTGTTGGGCCTAACTGGTGTTCAACTCTCCGGTCCTTGTCCTTCTATTAGTGGTGGTATCCTAAGATTCCGAGGGCTCGGTTTCAGGGAAGAATTCACCGGTTCAGATTGATAAGGAAAGCCTTTTCTTCTTGGGGGCCTTGGGACAACGACTGAAAAGACTGCAATAGCTACTTCGTCAGCTTACCTGACTTCGGATGCTTTTTCTTCTTTTTCTGCTTCAGCTTCTTCTGCCAGCCCCTTGACTATATAGGTATAGGTCTTCTGCTCTGGCTGGCCGGTGCTTCTTTCGGAAGCTAAGCTACGGAGTGAAACTTGAGGTCGGCCCTAAATAAGGGGGACAAGCAACAATGATATATTCTATCCCGGACAACATTATTTACGGAACACATTCAATATCTGCTATATCTGAGGTTGAATCTCATGAGTAGTGTAGTCTATGAATTCTTATGATTATGAACTTACGGGTTAAGTTACTAAGTAAAGACCGAAGACTAAGACCCGAAATGGGATTGGGTAAGAGAGGTCCAACCTCAAGTAAGTAAGAAGATGATTTTCTGTTGCTTAATTGAAGCTTGCCCCTTCATAATATTGTAGACCCATATGTTCACTAAAGATGAAGAGGCTTGCCACCAAAGACCTCTTACTAAGAATAATGTATAGCATCAGCAAAATGGATTTCAGATCTGGAGTGATCACCGCTGGTACAAGTACTTCTTTTCCTTTGATTATACCTTTAATACATTGATGGTATGTCGATGGGACCGCTTTGTCTTTGTGAATCTAATGTCTGCCAAGAAGAGCGTAATATGTCGTCGGTGCAAAAACAACCTGGAACTCTATCGGACTCTTAAAAGGTCCAACGTTGCAATTGACTCTGACCATACCATTCGTAGAAAAATTTATTTGACAATTCGAACTCATATTATATACCTCGAGAAGTGCTCCTCCAATCTTTTCTTTTGGAATGCCTAGTGGACATAGGTATGAGACTATGGAGTCAGGATCAACCATCACTCTCTTCACGGCCACCTTATTCATCTCTGCTTCAACATACACGAATGTTTGTGGAAGGGGCGCCAACATGTCATTATTGGTGAAAATGACAGATTCCAGCTTCTCGCGAGTCACTCGCTGACCTCCTTCAACCATGCAACACTGTGCAGAATTGAGGATCATGATCTTCGCCAAGGCAGCATCAGTCCTAACGGATTCGGTGAAGCATACTTAATAAAAACGCCAGGAGTTTTTTATTCTTCTTCAACCTTTCTTCGATAGGCTCAGAGGTATCAATCAACCCTATGATATTCGCATGGGGTTCCTCGTTGAATCTTTTCTTCAAAGTGTGGCAACCAAGCACTGCTTATCATGTTCCCCAACGCCTTTCCCTTGTGCCCTAGAAATGGATTAGCATCCACATCGCCTTATTTTCCACTTAATCATGGAAACAGTCAACGAGAATGAAAACCAAACATTTTACGTTTATAGGCATGGAGGCACTGGTAAAATTTTCATTTGGAAAATTTTAGCAGTGATAACTAGAAATTGCGCACATATATTTTTATATGTAGCGCCCAATGGAATTCCATCTTTTATATTAGAATAAGATCGATGACATCCATCTTTTATATTAGAATAAGATCGATAGCAATTTACGATTTGCAATACCAATTGACGTAATCGAAGAATCGACATGATGTATCAAACTTAGAACTAATCTAGTTGAACTAAAGTAACAAATTAAATTGATAATATGGGATGGCGCACCGATGGTATATAAACACTACTTTAAAGCATTAGATAAAGCATTAAAAGACATAATGAGCTCTATAGACCCAATCCTGAATTCAAAGCCCTTTGGTGGTATAACTGTTATTTTCGGTGGGATTTCAAGAAAAAATACATCACATTTTTACAAAAAGCAATAGATACAATACAGTCACGGTTTTCAGAGTAAAAAAGAAAATGATTAAGTGATCATTTGTAGGATAATAATAAGTATGTAATACATATAATACATGTTGTTTAAAAGAAATTTTCTATCTGGTATACAGGGATGCTTAGTGAGTCATCAATTCAGGGGTTGGCTCATCCAACCCACATAAGGACGGATTAGGTTGAGTTTTTTTCAATCAATATAAAAACTGGGTTTATGGGTTGGCTAGAATTTTAGTTGACTCATATGGGTTAGCCCATATGGGTTATAGACCAATCTACGGGGCTGGATTAAAGTTATATATTTATTATAATAAATATACATATATTACAAAAAAAACAGGTCATTTCCAACGGATATATCCGTTGGAAAAGGCTAAAAATCCGTTGGGAATGGCCTTTTGCAACGGACAACGGATTATTTCAGTCCGTTGGGAATAGCGCGTTAGAAATTCGGATCCGTCACAATTCGCAACGGATGGGCGACGGATAAATTCCGTTGCAAAGTGGTAACGGATGTTCCAACGGACAAATCCGTTGCAACTATTGTAACGGATTTCAGTCCGTTGCAGACTTTAACGGACGTCCGTTGGAAAGGGAAATCGAAAAAGAGCGGGAATTGTAGGTTGCAATGGGCATCCGTTGCAAATTGGCGGGAAGGAACAACGGACGTCCGTTGCTAATTGGTGGCAATGCGCAACAGACGTCCGTCACCGTTTGGCGGGAAAAAAATTCCAACGGAAGCCCGTTAGAAAATCTAACGGACGTCCGTTGGGATATTTAAAAAAAATAAAAAAAAATAAAAAAAATTAACAAAACATTTAAAATTTAAAAGTTTAAATATTTTACAAAAATATTCTAAATTATACTACGCTACTAATTAACCTATTACATTTCAGCTAAATCTGTAGCAGACTTTAACGGACGTCCGTTGGAAAGGGAAATCGAAAAAGAGCGGGAATTGTAGGTTGCAATGGGCATCCGTTGCAAATTGGCGGGAAGGAACAACGGACGTCCGTTGCTAATTGGTGGCAATGCGCAACAGACGTCCGTCACCGTTTGGCGGGAAAAAAATTCCAACGGAAGCCCGTTAGAAAATCTAACGGACGTCCGTTGGGATATTTAAAAAAAATTAAAAAAAATAAAAATAAATTAACAAAACATTTAAAATTTAAAAGTTTAAATATTTTACAAAAACATTCCAAATTATACTACGTTACTAATTAACGTATTACATTTCAGCTAAATCAGCGGGGTCGATATCGTCTCGACGTTCGCCGTCACCTCTAGAAGGTGTAGCATCTGAATCGGGACGCGGTTCTTGCTGCGATGTTGATCCCCTCCCTTGCCCCGACATGAGCTCGATCACGCTCTCCAAGTGCTGAACCTTGGCTTCAAGCTCTTCGATCCTCCGTTGTTGCGAGAAAGTCTCCTGCACAACGGGAGGTACCGAGGTGGCGTCTTCGACGATATCTTTCTGCAACGCCCCGAGACCGTATAAACGTCCCTTATACGGTCTCACCGACTACAAAATAAACAAAATTAATGTTAGTTCTTTACACATTACGAAATTAATAACATATAAAATAAAATTAATTTAAAAATATACCTCTAAATAAATTTTGTCCTTTTCTAAAGGACTTAGGTCGTCGGCACTTGAACCGCAAGCTTGAGATTGCTGTGTGATCTTCTCTGTCACAGCTCGCACGGTTCGCTCCGCCCGTGGATCGACGAGTTCCGGTTCGCTGACCTCTTCTCCGACAATCGGCTTCTTCTTGGCATGGGTTTCTAAAACCAGCTCAAGAAGAGTCGGCTCTCTTCCTATCCGTTGCATCTGCAATATAAAATAAATTTAGTTAGATTAATATTTTAAATAACAAAAAAATAAAGAAATAAATTTAGATTCTTACCAACTCTTTCCTTCGTTTCGGGAAGGATTTTGATCCCGAAGTATGGCGATGCGGACCATCTCAGGGAGCTTTCTCACCTAGCGACATTTTTTGGCCTTGTCGCTCTTGGCCTTGAATTCCGCGGACTCCCAATGTTGGATCATTTTGTTGAAGACCGCATCTGTTGCCCATGTTGTTTTGCGGCTGCTGGCGTAGTAATTACGCTTCGCACCGTTCATCATGAGCCGCATCCTCACTTGCATATCGTGCATCCATGCACTATATATGCGATTTGTGTCCTTTCGCCTCCACCTGTATGAACGCTGAAATAAATATTATACAATTAGTATTATAATTAATGTTATATAAAGAAATATTAAATTTAATAGAAAAACTTACTATAAAAGTGCGCCACCATCGCTGGCGCACTACTTCTGGCGTAACTTGCCAGGAATAGTAAAGTTCGTCTTGGAGGGAACCTTGGATTATGACGTTGTTTGTGTGTTTCAAAACGTCATCTTCATCAAACCTGAAACATTTAAATTAAACGTTAGATCATATTTAAAATAATTAACAATACAATAGATAATATTAAATTTATACCAGAGCGTTCCTGGCGAACGTTCAGGATCGATGATTGGAAGGGTTGGACGCTCATCAAAATCATCGATCAATGCATCGATATCGACCATATCGTCCTCCTCAAATATCGGCGGAGCCGATTCAGGTGAATGAGGACGATATGGTGGGGGTGGAGGCGGGGGTCTCCCGCGGACGGAACCAGCCAACAACCCACCCGACCCGATAAACCTTCTAGGTCTCATCATATTCTAAAATTTCTAGGTTTTTGAGGTTGCAACGGAAGTTTAGAGAGAAGTTTGTTTTTGAAATTGTGTTGAAACAAGAACTGTTCAAACTTTTATATATAGAAATTTCCAACGGACGTCCGTTGGAAATTCTAACGGATGCCCGTTGGAAATCACGTCCACGCAACGGATGCAATAAATTGACACGACGTTCTGTAAATTGACACGACGTTCTGCATTTCTAACGGGCATCCGTTAGAATTTCTAACGGATGTCCGTTAGAAATTTCTATTCCCGAGGCAACGGACGGCTAAATGACAGCTCGTCTCCCTTCGCAACGGGCTTCCGTTAGAATTTCTAACGGATGCCCATTGGAAATATCTGCAGACTAGAGTAGGTATCATTGCCTATTCTAACGGACGTCCGTTAGAAATTCTAACGGATGTCCGTTAGTATGATGCGTCAGAATGGTTGCAACGGGCATCCGTTGGAAATATGGACAAATTTAAAATTTTTTCTAAGTGTCGGGCTCGAATTTGTGTTTCAACGTCTATATAATTCTAAGTTTTAATACATCTAACATTGTATATATAACCCATTCGATTGTATTAACGTTTTGATTGATCAATTACACATCGTATACATAAGTAAACATCATGAATATTAAACTTAATTAACATAATGAAATCGATTGTATGAACATTTCGATGCATATATTACACATCATATACATTATTGTATTTAAAGTTCTTCTTCAGTAGATTCATCGATGGGCGAGTCTTCCTTCGATTGGTCATTGAATTCATCGACGTTTTCATCTTCAGCATCTTCCAGTTCAACATCTTCATCCCGTATAAGTTCTCCGTCAATGTCATTTCTAGCTTTTCAATCCAATCAGTCTCGCCCAACAATATCCACACACCGAGCAATGTTCGATGCATATCCATCGGGAAATTTAACGTCCTCTTTTAACCATTTTAATAATGCCGTTTTCGCTGGACCAGACAATCTGAATACCGGGATTGGTGACCTGCCATCTCTTAATTCCAACTCAGGTCGTCGGCATATTGACTTCAAATCTTTTCTAGATTGTATGTTGTCCTTGGTTTTCCCCGCCACATTCAAACCAGTATTTATGATGTTATCGAAAAAGTTCTTCTCGATATGCATAACATCTAAATTATGACGTAATATTAATGATTTCCAGTATGGTAGTTCCCAAAAGATACTACGTTTATACCAGTTGTGCCATTCCTCTTGTCCTTTTTGTTTACGATGCCCACGATCTCCACCGCATTCAACCGATTCTTGTAAATCACCCATCGTGTTCAATCTTTCGTAAAGGATTTGTGTTCCAGTTTGCATGCACGGCGCCTCTTCTTTTTGTACCACGTTCTTCCGAAAATGTTTTTTATCTTTCCGGAAAGCATGGCCACGAGGAAGAAATCTTCTATGACAATCAAACCAACATGGTTTCTTACCATGGACTAGTCGAAATGAATCTGTATCCTCCATACAATATGGACATGCCATTCTTCCGTGCGTGCTCCATCCAGATAACATTCCATAGGCAGGAAAATCGCTAATTGTCCACAACAAGACCGCTTTCAATGTGAAATTCTGTTTAGTACTGACGTCATAAGCAAGGATACCGTCGTTCCACAACTGTCGTAATTCATGAATTAATGGCTGCAAAAAGACATCGAAACTTTTCTTCGGATGTTCTGGTCCTGGAATCAATAACGTCAGAAACATTACCTCTCTTTTCAAACACATCTCGGGAGGTAAATTATACGGGGACAAAATCACCGGCCATAGAGAATATTGGCTTCCAGATTGTCCATAGGGACTAAAACCATCCGTGCATAAGCAAAGATAGACGTTTCTCGTTTCATACGCAAACTCGGGAAATATTTCATTGAAATCTTTCCAAGCCTTACCATCCGATGGATGTTGCATTATACCTTCGACCGCCGAGTGTTCTGCATGCCATCTCATAGCCGCAGCGGTTTTTCTCGATTCATATAACCTTCTCAACCTGTTTGCTACAGGCATATAGAAGATTTTCTTGTATGGTACATATTTACGTGAAGATGGTTTTTTAGGCCGAAATCTGCTTGCACCGCAAAACTTGCATTCCAACAAGTCTTTATCATTTCCCCAAAACAACATGCAACTGTTTCTACAAACATCAATTTTCTGATGTGTCATTCCCAAATCTTTCAACACATTCTTTGTTTCGTAGTATGTCTCAGGAGCTTGATTATGTTCCGGTAAATACTCACGCATTGTTTTGCAAAAAGAATCCATGCAATTTTCAGCAACATTGTAGTCTGTTTTAATACCCATCAATCTTGAAGATAAAGATAACCGAGACTGACCTTCACGACAACCTTCATATGTAGGTTGTTTTGCCGAATCCAATAGGTTGAAGAATCGACGTGCATCGATGTTTGGCATTTCTTCATGCATTTGTTCATTAACGACTTCAAGAAAAGCATCTGACACCATTTCCGCATATGGATTTGTTGTTGATGCTTCATAAATAACATCTTCATTTCGTTCTACTTGTGCATCTTGCACGCTATCTCTTACACCGCAATCTACGCCATGAAAAAACCAAATTTCGTAATTTTCAACGAAACCCACCTTATAAAGATGTTTGCAAACAATTTATTGACTTCGATACTTCATATTTTTGCATCTTTTGCACGGACATAACATTGTTCCGCGTTCTTGACACAAAGGCTGCATCGACGCAAAACTCATGAATTGCTCTAATCCGTGTAAGAATTCTTGCGTAAACTCTTCGGTTATAGGATCCTTTCTTCTATACATCCACTCTCTCGATCTATATCTATTTCGATTCGAAGAAGACGACATTATGTTGAAAATATGTTTGTTGTAGATGGTTTGCTACAAACCTCAGTTTAGATCTAAATACTGTTCTTTCCAACGGATGCCCGTTGGAAAGTATGTAACGGATGCCCGTTGGACGATCACGTGAAATTATTTCGACCGATGAACCTCGATATTCACAATTGCAACGGTATTCCGTTAACATTTCTAACGGATATCCGTTACAACTTGCAACGGACGTCCGTTGGCATCTATTGCGTCGGATTCTAACGGAGATTAACGGAGATTGCCAACGGAAACTTACCGTTAGAAACCCGTTACAAATTGCGACGGATTGCAACGGATAGGGCAACGGGCAATTTCCGTTGCAAATCCGTCGTAAATTGTAACGGATGGCAACGGAAATGTTCCGTTAGAAATATTCTTGGCTCCGTTAAAATCCGTTGCGATTTGTTTCCAACGGACGGATCCGTTGCCCCATCCGTTGGAAACTCAATGTTTTTTTGTAGTGATAATATTAATAACATATAATTATAACTTTAATAGAATTCAAAATATAGTTGTAAATCATCCATAAAGATAAAAATAATGTTTTGAAGCTTTCAATTTCAAAATATTTTAGTTAAATGTTATTTTTATTTGAAAATATTAGACTTTGATTTGATTTATCAATATTTTATGTATTATTTTAATTTGTTAAAAATTTTGAAGTATTCGGATATAATATACATAAACATAATATTAGTAATATAATTATAATATTTTTAATAAAAACATAAAATATAGTTACAAGTCATCCACGAAAATAAAAATTATGAAATTTTAAATTTCAAAATATTTAGTTAAATTTTGATTTAATTTGAATTTTTAGATTTTTATTTGGTTTATCTATATTTTTTATAAATTATTTTTAAGTTTCTAAAGATTTAAATATTTTTATTTGAATTTTTGGTAATTTATTTAGATTATTTAGGAATTTTACATATTTTTATAAATTATTCATTATATAATTATACAAAAAAAATTAACATGCGGTTTATGATGGACTGGATTGGTTCGAAAAATTAGATATGGTTTCGGTTGGGCTAACCTAAAAATAACCCAACCTATGGTGGACTAGTTTAGGTTGGATTGGGTCAACCCAATTAGCACCCTTATAGTATAATTGTAACTACATTACATTAATTTTTTTATGTAAATACATATGTATAATCAAATTGTAACATCAGTTATACGATCTTTCATTGCAATAAACCTTTGAATACAATCTATGTGGCAGTGTGTGTTCAATCTAGTTACTCAAGGAGTTTGATTGGCTTCTAATACGAATTCCATACAATACAAGTAGAAGATTGTGATAAATATTTGTATCCATGGTATACGTAATGCAACGAAATAAATCTTTTGGTTCCACGTGTAATTGTTGAAAACTTCACACATATGGGATGTGTAAAGAATGTGAGATTCTCTTAATTTTTTTATGTCTATATCAATGAATCATCCTATTAAAAAAATCTTATCTATATATACACGTGAACGAGGGACCATAAACCGACAAATAACCAGTTAATTATTTCGTTTTAAATTATATCGTTTAATTTCGCCCATCATGAAACAACACTACCAAAGGCTTCTACGTATATAATCATCCTCACTCATTTCAATACTGAAGTAAAATTAATTAAACTAAAATTTGGGACTAAAATGAATGACAACACTCAAATTTGGGACTAAAATGCATTACGTATACCATGGATACAAATATTTATCACAATCTTCTACTCGTATTGATATATGCTTATACGCCAAGATATAGCCCCACCAGTGAAAAGAAATATATAGTCTGAAGTAGATCAATACTATCAAGGCATCCGACATAATTTGAATAACCGGTGATCTCGAGTTGGTCTGATCGTCTGTACACAATCATATGATCCTTTGCAGGTCGTGTGCAGACTTGTGCATATATTAGACTCCCTACAGCCAAAGCATAAGGAATCTTCTTAATTTCCTAAATCTCCAATTTAGTCTTTGGGAACTGTCTAACGTTGAATTTATCACCCTTAAACATAGGGGTATCCACACCTTTACATCATTTCATGCCAAACCGCTCTAGATTTTTATTGATGTAACTCCTTTGTGATAAACCTTATATACTCCGAGAACGGTCTCGGTGTATTTTTGATACCCAATACAAAAGAGGCAACACCATGATCTTTCATCTCGGAATGATCCGAAAGAAATTTCTTAGTTTCGCGCATAAAGCTCACATCGTTTGCAGCAATAAGGATATCATCCACGTATAAGGAATATCAAGATAATTTTTTTCCACTAATCTTGTGGTATACACAATCATCTACCTGATTCACCTCAAATCATATGAGATGATTACACGATGAAACTTGTGATATCATTGATGAGATGCTTGCTTCAAACCATAGATGAACTTTCTTAATTTGCAAACCATTTTCTTTGGATCTCTGACCATAAGTATTCTGGTTGCACCATATAAATAGTTTATTCAGTGTTACCATTGAGAGAGATTGTCTTAACATCCATCTGATGCAGCACTAATTCATAATGAGCTATGAGTGTCATCAATACTCTCAAAGAGTCTTTCGATGAAAATGAAGAGAACGTCTCTTTGTAGTCGATGCCTTCCTTTTGAGTAAATCCTTTGGCGGCTAGATGTGCTTTATACATTTCCACATTTTCATGTGAATCCCATTTAGTTTTAAATATCCATTTGCATCCAATGGGTTTTACACCTTAACAAAAAGGGACATAGACTTAATCTCTTCATTCATGACATTAGTCCACTTTTGAGAGTCAACACTTTGAGTGGCTTGACGGATGTTAACTAGATCATCCTCCGTCAATCATATCATATCCTCATATTCTTGAAGAAATACTATATAGTCATCATAAATAGCACTTCTCATCTCTCGAGTGGACCTATGTGGCACAATTTCCTGATGTAATTCGTGGATTTAAGGAATGACATTGGAGTATCTTGATTTGTAGCTTAAGCAATATGTTCCAAAGCATTGCTAGCTAAAATAATTGGAATAGGAAACGTTATATTTTGTCAAACATAATTTTCATCCTTATCCTCTCCAAAACAAAATTTGTCATATTTTTCCCAGGTTCGATGTCCTCAAAGAGTGTCTCTACTCACATCTCAAAGATCGTTCTTTTTGTGGGATTATAAAACTTATATCCCTTAGATCATTTTGAGTATCCAACAAAGTAACAACTCATAGTTTTGAAATCCATTTTTTTTATTGGATCAATGAGATCAAGCCTTGGTTGGATATCCCCAAATGTGAAAATGCCTTAAGCTAGGAGGTCTACCTATCCATAACTCATAAGGCATCAAAATTGTTGCTTTAGTTGATACTCTATGCAAGACATAAATCGTTGTCTTTAATGCCTCAGCCCACAAGGATCTTGGAAGAGTAGAGAATGATATCATACTTTTCACTGTTTCTTGAAGTATACGGTTTCGTCTCTCCGCAATACCATTCATGCTAGGTGTAACTGGCATTGTGTATTGGGGAACCATTTCACATTCCTCGAGGTATTTGGCAAATGACCATAGGTGTTGTTCATGATAACACGTAATCCGTAGTAGTTTTTATGTCATTCTTAGGTCTTGTTTTAGGTAGATTTATTAGATTTCATTCATTTATCGAGTCTATTCGAGGATTTCATCTACATTTCGTGTTTTGTGTAGGAAACGAAGACATGTCAAGAAAGACGAGAGAAATTGGCAATTTAACCCCAAAATGACAAGGTTCAGCTTGTGCAAGACCGTGGATTGAAGAGAACGTGCAAACACCAAGCGAAAGGAGCGAAAACATCATTTTAGGTCGTGCACGATCGGGCATTAGAAGGTGCCCGCTCGGGTAATCGATGCCATGACAACCCCGTAGCTTTACACGACTCGGGTGCGCAATGGATACATTGGTATATGCATGCTAGATAGTGGACAAGTCTACGGCAGTCAGTTCCTATAGGAGAGCTTGAATTCCTTGAACTCGTGATAGTATCTAAGACCAATTATCTCGTTAGAACTTTGTTACATCGTTGTGCAACTCTTGATACCTATGGTGATTTGTCGCTGAGTCATTCCCATCTTAGGTTTAGTTTGCATTTGCATTTGCATTCCTTCTATCATTAGATTCATCACGTCTTATTCATTAGTTTAATAGCTTATAAGTCGCATCAATTCCTTGTGTTCGACCCTAGTTGCTACACGATCCGTATCCTTGCGGAAGCGTTAGTCTAGGTAATTTATTACTTGAGTCTACGCACATCAGTTCACCTTATCTATTATTTCTACCGTAGTATTCACCACCACGATCAGATCAAACGATCTTAACGCGTTTATTAAGTTGAAGTTCAACCTCAGCCTTAAAAGCTTTGAAAACTTCCAAAACCTTTTACTTCTCACCAATTAGATATAGGTAAATATATCTATTATAATCATCTATAAATGATACGAATTAATGTTGACCATTCCAAGAAGCTATAGGAGACGATCTGCATACATCCATATGTACCCTTTACTTGGTTTGTTTGTCTGTTTCCTTTTGATAAAAATTGACACAATGTTCCAAACCGAAAAACTACTAAACATTTATTCTCGATTTTGAGATGTGACCTAATTGTTTATGCCATAAAACCTAGGAATTTTCATCATCAATTTACACTTCACACAACATGAACCAACATACAAGATTTCATTATATGAAGGGATAATATCAATCATATAAACATTATTCGAAACAGATAAAAAATCAGTTCCAATCACATTTGAATGAAAGGAAATGGTAAACTTAAGTTCTTCAAATGAACAAGAACATCCTAATTTGTCGAATGCAGAAACTGAAATCAAGTACCGTCTAAAAGATGGTACAACGAAAACATCTTTCAAATCTAAAAATGGATTGGTCTTCATCAGAAGCTTAAATTGTCTGATCTCTTCCACTTCCATCCATTTACCATCGCCCACATAGATGTATCTTTCACCACAAATCAGCTTTCGGTAATAGAGGCAACCATGCATAGTAATACTTACGTGAGTTGTAGCACCAGAATCAATCCGCCATGTATGACATGGTACAGAAGCTAAATTGATCTTAAAACAAAAAAAAAGAGAATCAGACCTTTATCCGCACGCCAAGTATGATATTGTGTGCGAGAGTTCTTCATATAACTAGTCTTATGAGAAAAGAAACATTTTTTAACCTCAGACTAATCTTTATTTTATTTCTTTTACACATGAGTTGATCCTGAATCAGCAATTTCATACCATTTGTCCTCTGAAAGTTATAGCTAACCTTAAAATGATCGTATTGTGCAGGGAGAGAGATCAAAATCAAACACGCTATGACGTCTTCCGAAAACCCAAGTCCAAGTGCCTTTAACTTAGAGGCATTGTGTGACATTTTCATATACTCCCAAACACTCTTGTTGCCTTTCTACCTCATGGAGACAATTACCACTAAAAGTGTTATTGTTTTCGTTTTGTCATTTGTCGCAAAGCATTTCACCACCAAAGTTCTTAGGTGGGGCACAAACCCCCCCCCCCCCACACACACACACACACACAAATCGAATGCATGGAATGCTTGATGATCATAAAAAATCGTGGTTTGAGGTTTCAAGCGTTCGAGTTTTTTACGATCCTCAAGAGAACTCGATTCCACTATCAATGGAAAAACCTCCCTAATCACAAGGTCGTGACCTATCAAGGCAAGCACGATCAGTAAGTGCTCCGTCCATTCATCAAATTTTGACCTATTGAATATAGGGATCGAATTGATGATGGCAAAATCACTTAATGTCGATTGCATAACTGTAAAACAAAAATATAGCTTGTGTTAGACATGCATTCAATAAAACCTTAACTTAATGATAACACAAGATCTAATCCCACCACAAGACATATGTTCAACAATAAAATTTAGTCTTTTAAGATTAATTTTGACTTTCAATAGACGACTCAACGTATTAAATAAATAGTGTAAATTCAACATCTCATGTAATGGTTAACCTTTGGGTGTACCAATCACATTTATGTCATATCGAAACATTAATTATCAATTCACAAACAATATAATACTACCAAACCATGATTAAGCTTTAGGGTTTATCAAAGTTCGATTATATTCATGTAACCTTCTTAATGTAATTAAAAATAATTATTTTTCTCAAGATTATCCATTTTTGTAGGATGTTGAGAAACATAATCTAATCACATAGGTTAATAAAAAATATTTAATTATCAATAATCATATTTTAAGTGAATAATCATAATCAAATAACTACGATTTAACTTTATAATTATACATCCAAATGTGAAATCAAATCATAGTAAATTAAATTCACCAAAATAGTGATATGATATACATATATAAACCTTGTGGCAATTATAATCCAAATTAATTGCAAAACTCAATTTGAAAATAAACTCAACCTTATAATATTAATTTATCGAGTTCGATTTCATATATTACAATATTATTCCCTCTAATTTTGGAATAGGGACAACTTCAAAAATACCCTTGAAATACTATTTTGACTTCAAGCCTACCCTTCCCTAAAAAAAATAATTTCCAAAATATCATTAAAATATTGATAATCTCAAATTGCCCCTACAACTCAGTGTGACCCGGTGCGACCCAGTGCGACCCCAGTGCGACCCATATGACCCTCGAAATCACTAGAAAATCGTTTGAAAACCGCTGGAAATCGTTTGAAAACCGCTGGAAATCGTTTGAAATCATTGAAAATCACTCAAAATCGCTTGAAAACCGTTGTAAATCGCTCAAAATCGTTGGAAATCACTCGAAAATTGCTGAAAAATCGCTTGAAATGGCTGGAAATTGCTTGAAAATGGTTGGAAATCGCTAAAAAATGGTTTGAAATTGCTCTCAACATCGAAATCGCATATCGCTCCCTCCTCTCAATTTAGAAATAGGTTTCGTTTCACTAATAAAAATGTCAAACCCTATGTTTTTCACTAACAAAAATATAAGGATACATGTCTTTTTTTCAATTTTTATCATTGAATTTACGAGGGTAAGCATAGAATCCTCAAACACTACGAGAATATACTTAATATTCTCCCTTAAAAATAAATAGAACTGCTCTCTAATATTTTGAAACCAAACGTTTAGTTTAATTGGCAGAGAAGCTCTTTAACATTGTGCGTGATATGGCCACTCCAACTTTAACCCTTCCACTTTTTTTAAAGAGAGAACAATTGGACCGGACCAATAAAAAAACTTACGGGCCGGACCTTTTTACTAAAAATAATGGATCGGGCCCGAGGTAACACATTAAAAAGAGATTTGGGCTCTAATTTAATTTGAGCTCAATAATCAATATTTAAAAAAATAAAGAAAAACAAAGTTCGTTCGCGATTTGATTGTTTCCGCTAAATCCGGCCACGACTCCCCTTTCTGCTCTTCTTTTTTTCAATTAGAAAAACGGCCAATTTTTTTATAAAAAAATCATCATCTTGTTGCCGAGAACTCTTCGCTATCAACTTTATTTTTATTCAAAATTGCTAAATTAATAACAATTAAATCCAAATTTTATATAAAACATGTTTTAATACCAAATAAAGATATTCGATTAGTTTCTAATATGAATTTCAACCCTAAAAATTTATTATAAATTATCAAAACAAGCAGAAGATCGTGATAAATATATATATCTGTAATATATGTAATACGACGGAATTTATCTGGTGGTTCTATTGTAATTGTTGAAAATTTTATACAGATCGAAAGTGTGAAGAATATGAGATTATGTAGAGTTTGTTTATGTCTTTTACAAAAATAAATCACATCTATATATACCCGTGAACTAGAAAATATAATAATTGATCATTTATCCGATTTTCAATATTGTATCATTTAAATTTTATCCATCATAAAATATAAATTATACTATTGGTGTACATATATCATTACCGCTCATTTCAGTACAGAAATTTTATTATTAAACTAAAATTCGATCACATTTAATTTGGACAAAATCGAATGATAATTTATTTTTTATAATTATTCACATATTAGAATAATAAAAATCTTATAGTTACATATCAATTCGGAAACATAAATATATAAAAGAAAAAAATATATGAAAAAAGTACTATAATATTAGATAATTTTTTTACAAATTTGGTAACTAGCAAAAAATATAAAATACAAGAAATAAAAGTGAGATTATGAAAATTACAAGAAATAAAAAGATATATTGCAAAAGGAACTAAAACTTATGTTAAAAAAGAGATGTAAGGCTTGTAAAAATTGAGGAGTCAAAATCTGAAGGATATGAAATCTTATTCTTGAGAGCTATCCTTTGGAATTTCTCATCTGGTTGATATCTCCCGTATCCTAAAAATAAAAATAAAACTTAAATTAAAATAAAAATCCAAAATGTAAACAAATTTCAAGTTCAAAGAAATTTCCATATTCTCAAAAATCTTAGTCAACATGCATACGTTACAATCAAAACTGATATGTTTGGCAATATCAAAATTTATTTTCTTGAAAATTAGGTTAATATTTTATGTATAATAAATTCACTCAATATATTCTTATTGTATGTATTTATGCCGTGTAAATGCATCAATTATATCCAAATTTCATACAAATTTACTAATTTTGTTTATATTAAAATTAACTCCATGGTAATAAAATTTAGAGAAATATATTTTAATTTTCAAACTGATGTTTTATTTGTAAATATATTACTATAAAAATATAACATTTTACAAATTTATCCATAAGTTTGGATATAATTTATATGAAATTTTTACTCTAAAAATATATATACATATATGATAATGTTTCATATATGTTAAAAGGATATAAAAAGACATATATTTATTGTGGAAGAAAAGTTGTAAAGAAATTTGCAAAACTAAATGTGGAAAAAATAAGAAACGTGTCGAACAATAATAAGGGGCCACACTTGTTTCGGATAACAATAGATCACTCGGCGTGATGTCTGAACAGTACAACTGAGCTTCTCATGCATGTGTCCTCTATATGGTTCACTTTTTATTTCAGTTTATAAACAAAAATTATGTATAATTGTTTAATTTATATATTAAATTGTAATCTAAATCGAGTTTTTAGATGCTAAATTCGTGGTTGTGAACCGTTAACGTTTGGACAGTTAGAAATCCAGAATCTGGATTGACGTGAACCATCGGTACAAATGAAGCAATTATTATTTATAATATATATTAACATAATAATAATATTATAATAACGAAATAGAACCAATTCAGATGTTTAAATCGCTGTTGTAAAAGTAAATACTGCTGGTTTCTATTTCGATATTTTTTTGGTAATTATTTCGAAAATCTTTGCCAATGTTGAAGAACTTTTTCGAAATTATTTTAAAAATAAATGTTATTAATTTATAATATATATATATATATAATATGCACTAATTTTGAGTTTCTGTATTAAGTATTATATGTCTATCAGTTAGTGGAAAACATATATTGAACATTCATAAAAGTTTCCTTTAAACTAATTCTATATATACATGTGAAAAAAAAATAGAAAACATTTTTGTATACTTTAAAAACTAATGTATTATGTGGTGTTGAAAACAATATAGTCAAAATCCCTATATTTTTATTATATATTTTTTTAATATAGAATATTATCTATATGTTCATACAATTAATCGTTAATTATGATAGTTAATAGATATTGAAGTATTTTAGCTTTTGAATTTCTATAGTCTTAACGGTTTTCAAGTCGGCTCAGATTAAAATTACAAACCATTTTAGAAATTTCTTTCTAATTAATATATAATACATAATATAACTTTATGCACAAAATGCAGGAAAAAGAATGGAGCGTACCATGTAGGGAGGAGGAAAATGTTGTTGAGGATACAAGTGAAGCTGGGGGCTGGGACATGAGATCGAACCATCTGGTGTGGACGGTTCGGACCAGTCCGAGTCAAGTTGACATTCCATGTCTACACCGAACAGCCTTAAAGTCTTCGACCCCGTCGTTCCAACGGTTTGATTCTCCATTGTTTTACCTACTTATAATTTATTCCAATCGAAAATAATATAAATATAATAAAAAGATAGATAATGAATTTAATAGACTTTTTGAATTTTGCATCCAATATATTTTTAATATATCGAAAAAAATCATGTTAATATTTTCCATTGAATTGTTCCGTTAGAACTTAGATTATGCATTTTGTGTTTTCAATACAAAATAATACTACAAAGCCATTTTTTATTGCATATATACACTAACGAAATGTTTTCTCATTCGTGCACTTGTCTTGGTAAGTGTAGAATAATTAATACGTGGAGGCATATATAAAGGGTATGAAAAATAAATAAAAAAATTATAAATAATAAATTATGCATCAAGATGAAGAACATGGCCAGAATCAAAAGTTTCCGTCGTCATTCTTCACTTATATATATATATGGACGTTACATTGGTAATGCAAATCTTCATGTCTCCATCACATGAAACAAATATATGTCTATATATGTAATATATATAAATATATATACACAAGAAGGTATATAATACACATGTATGCATGTAAATATCTTGCGTATGCAATAAACATGCTAGATACGTGTAAGCATTTTGCAGCAAATGTCATGCAGAAAAATACGAATCTGCTATTTTGCATCCATCATTTGCTTCTCAAAGAAACGCGTTTGGCACGTCATCTCACGCGCCGTGCGAGTAGAGAACAAAATATAATAAATAATTATAAATAAATATTCACATGTTTAACGGACCGACATTAAATTGCCTGATGAACTACATTACAAATAGAAACTTTTATTTTATTTAAACATTGTCATAGTTCACTTATCATATTTAGAGGTTGATAAATTTGAGCTGCGTTTTATCCTTTATTTTAAATTTTGAAATTAAAATACAGAGTTCTCAGAATTGTTTTCAGAAAATTGTTGTTTTCACTATACCTAGGTAAAAAAGACAAAATAATTGAAACAGATACCAAGTACCAAAAAAAAGGTAAGAAAAAACAGAAGACCCAGAATTTCAGAATATTGTTTTACTATATGATAGTTATTTTCTTCGATGTATATATATCTGAAAAAGGAAATTAGAATGACATTTTTATTCAGCAACAATTATCCTAAAAAATAAGTATCCTTAATGAAATGTTTAATTACATATTTGCTTTCATATTTTTCTGTCAGATTAAGTTTTTTTATAGACAAAAAGTAATTTTTTTGTCTCAGAAAAAAGAGAGCATACCTGCATGAGGAAGATATTGAGGCTGATAATATTGCAGAGGGCTGCTATAACTCTCATTAGATTGAAGGTGATGAACTCGACGATAAGACTCCGACAACGAAGGGGATGCCCGACCCCCATCTCCGCCGCCGGCTACGCGCCGTCGCCACCCAATGAAGAGTTTCCGGCTGTCCGTACGGTGGCGGTGGAAGAAGACGATGTCCCCGGCGTCGAGGTGCTTCTCTTTGACGTATCTGCTCCAACCTTTGGTCAACACGTAGCTTTGACTACTGTTCCAATACGAGTACCTGAACCTCCATAGCCTCCCTTCCTCGTCCTCGAAGCAGAGAATCAAACCCTTCTCGGACGCGTTACCGTTAGTGGTCGCGGTTGCAGTCGAGGTTGCGGTTGGGGCGAGGGGGAAGTGTCGCTCTGCGTGTTGTTTGGGGATGACGAGGCGGTTGAGTTTGCCGACGTCGCTCGGAGTTAAGGGCTTCTCGAAAAGCGGCTCTTTGGTGGTGTCTTCGACGGCGTTATTTTGAAGGTTTGGTTCCATCATGTGGTATTGTTGATGATGTTGTTGCCACATGAATGTATGGTAGTGGTGCTCTGTGGAGTATTGATTTATTGACATTTCGATTTCCTCCGTCTGTGAGAGAGAGAGAGAGAGAGAGTTATGGGAGAGATTGAAGACGAATGATGATGGGAGAGATGGCGAGCTTCTGAGGTTATAAGTGATACCAATATATATATATATATTATATACATGTATATAGGTAATGACGTTAAGATGTGTGTATGTATATACCTATGCATAAATGTAACAAAAATATTCAAGAAACTTAGAAAATTTTCCGGGAAAGGTTTGAAGAACAAGAAGAAGATCAAGAATGTAAAACTGAATAATTCTCTATTTGATTTTTGGTTACATGCTGAAGGTTTTATAGACTTTGTCCTCAACTAACTTTTAACAAACTTTTGTCGGGTAAAATTAAAAAATGAATTCCGAGTCGCGTCCCGGATCGCTTCTATTCATCGCGTCTCGAGTCTCCAGTTATGTCTTCGGGTCGCGTCTCGATCTTGTTCCTCGCGTCTCGAGTCTTCGAGGATGTCTTCGGATCGCGTCTCAATTCTTCGCATTTCAGCGTCTCGGGTCATCGCGTCTTGGTCTTCATGTCTCGGCTCTTCGCATCTCGCGTCTCGAGCCATGGTGTCTTTGTCTTCGCGTCTCGGCTCTTGACATCTTGGCGTCTCGATGGCATCTCTGCGTCTCGGGTCGTCCAGCTGCTCCATCCGGTCTTTGTCTCAGCGTCTCGGGTCGTCTTGCCTTGGCATCTCTGCGTCTTGGGTCGTCCAGCTGCTCATCTCTGCGTCTCGGGTCGTCCAGCTGCTCCATCCGGTCTTTGTCTCGGCGTCTCGGGTCTTCTAGCTGCACATATATAATCTGATAAAATGACCTATACATTAGTCAATTGAACAATAAAACTACAAACGTTAATTAAGATATTTTATAATATCTATGATTCAGTTTTGGTTGTAAATTAAATTTGAGTTTAATTCTGTTAGAAAATTGAGTCCTAATAATCAGTCGGACCAAATATTTTCTTATTTTTTCAAGCTCAAAATAAATAAATATTTTATTTTTAACTTGCTTATTATTACTAATTATTAATACAAATTAATTGTAAGGATCCTTAATTCGCATTTCTCTAATCATAGTAAATGATGCATTCGAAAATAAGCAATGTCATTAGTCGAAGTATAACGACAATAATTGACACTTTAGTATCACATATATAATAAACATACATAGATATATCATCGTATGTTCCGTAAACTAAATGATTAGAAAACTTTCTGCCTCAAACAAATGATATATTATATCTGAGGTCCGATATAATTAAATCTAAAACTGATGAATGAGATAATACAATTAGAAATCCAATATCACAACATCTACATGGGAAAAAAATATTTTAATACTTTATCAAATATAAATTTATAATAAATTTAAAATCTATTTAATTGAATTAAAAATATCATATATAAAAATCTATAATAAATATCTTAATTGATATAAATATTCCAACGTAATAATAATTGTATTATTAATTTTAATATTTGATTATCTTCAGATATTTTTTTCAAAATTAAACAAAGATATATAAAAATGATATGTCTGTATGTGTACAAAGTGTATGTAAATAATGCATGCGTGTATATGTGTACTTTGTCCGTATTAGGCACATGTTATCGTATTATCCCTCGATCCTATAGCTTACTAGTAACTTCTCAAGCACGTGCCATCCATTATCTACACAAAACTATATATGCAACTACGGCTTTTTCCTTTTTCTTTTCTATTTCCTATTTTCGGCTCCAAAATATTATTTTTCTAATATTGATCAGTTTTTCGAATTTGAAAATTAGTTTATTGCGACCAAATTTGGTCCAATAACTATCCGAATTTTTCTTATACATTTTCCACTAATTTTTTGTTTAATTGCATAGTAGAATCCCATATTTCCGGTTAATAAAAAATTCCTAATTAATACTAAAATCAATTTATTGAAAAACAAAATTTATTCATAAAATCACAATATTTTTTTTATATTTTTCATAGGAATTTTATTAATCACACCATTAATACATGAAAATTAAAATGTGATTTAGAAATTTCGAAAATTATTGTAATTGACACGTTATTTGATAAATTAAAATTAAATTATTATTTAATATCAAAAAATATTTTGATACGCAGAAGGCTAATTTGCTTGGACCATGCACCCACTTGGACCATGTATCATTGAGAGCGGTCCAATGTGCAAGTCCGACAGCTTACGCATTGAAAACGTATTTTTCACCAAATACATGTGAGTTTGATTATTATCTAATTTCTACTATTTAAATCGGCTCTAGTGAAAAGAAAAAAAAACTATTCTACAAAAAATTAAGCCATGTCAAATTATATATATATATATATGTATATATAAGTGACAAATATATTGGAATCGCTAAAAAAAAGATATCAAACATCTGAAACATTTTCGTTTTGAACAAATATATATCTAGATTTTTTTTACCAAGAAATTTAAATATGTAAAATATAATATTCAATGTTTTACAACAAAAAAATATACAATAACAAATTTTTGAATCCACAAAATATAAAATTTAAAAAATTATAAATCATAATTTTAAATTTACAACATTTAAAGATCTAATCATTGTTATTTATATATTATACATAATCGTACATTTAACGTGGATCAATTCAAGGATATCATCTTCGATCAAACATCATCATTATCATAGCTACTACAGTCAACGCTAGTGAAAAGTCGTCATTAGATTGACATTATAATACATTGTTCTAATGTTACGGCTAACACAATTTGTGTTAACAATGTGTTATGTTCTGCAACACGATCGCGTAGTTTGTGATACAGGAGCAACAAATCGATTTTAGTTTCTAGTTTTCTTTAAATACTTAAATGACTTAGTTTTGGAAAACATTTTTAAAAACTCACGTTCGCTAGTTACTACAAAAAATGAAATAAAAATAACGCAAATTTGTGTTGGAAACGATCGGTTTTGCGTTGGAAATTATTGTCCGCAATACTAAACTAATGCAAAATTTGTGTTGACTACCGCATCATTGGGAAACGAAAAACGTTGGTTCGGTGTTATATTTAGTGATGCAATTGTGATACAAATTTGAGTTATCATTTCTGACGCAAAGGTTATGTAGTGGCGTTAAAGTTAGAACCACAAATAAGGTTGAAACAACCGTTAGCAAAGTTTTCGAGGATTTTGCAAAAATATTTGCATTAGAAATTACTACGGAAAGGTGTGTTACCCGTTTAACACTATTTTGCGCGTAAACTTTTTACAGATTTCAAGCGTTATTTGCGTTAAAAAAGCCAATATGGCGCCAATGCTAGTTGCGTTTGTATTTTCAAATTTTTAAGATTTTTATATATAAAACAAATAATTACATCATATATTTAGTTTTGGTTTAATAAATCTTCTAATCTCGTAGTTTGCGTTGGAGTTAGAGTTAAGGCAGGAACGTGAGTGGAAATAGAAGATCTCGGATGCAAAATGGATTTCCAAATGAGCTCTTCAGTCAATTCAATATTGGTTATCTTCGCCCTACAATACACAATCTCAGTAGGTAGCACCTCCACCACCGTTGTTAGATCATCGTCTCATCGCACGAGACTCACGACTTCGTGCATACTCATGGACGTCCACTCGATCGAAGTTCCGGTGATTTGAGATTTCAACAAGCTTAAAACAAATATACGCCCAAATCAATAAGGCAGTATAATCTTAAAACAAATGTTAAAGTAGAGTAATACAAAAATTAGGATAATTAAATATATAACGATATATACATCCATATAAAGTTCATCGAGTATGGCTTGCGTGATTTTGATTGTCGAGTCATCGACTTGACTTAAAAATCCCTCTTGTTATGTTAATTGCTTCTGCTGTTTGAACAAAACTGATTTAGAATTTATAAATGAATAACAAATATACATGTAAAATTAGCATTTATATACGAACCTTCTTCTCGATCTCATTCGCAACCTCTTTGGTCTTTCTATGGGCCCATGTTTCATATTGTCATTTGTGAATTTTCCGCAATAACTCCAATAAATTTTTTGGTTACTCGTATGTTTGTTATTGAAAAAACATGAAAAAAATATTATATTGAAGAAATAGTTAAGAGTTAAAATGTTTAAAATAACTTACCAAATCGTAAAGTTTTTTTACGAACGACCTCACACAAGATGTATATGTCAAAGGCGCAAGCAGGGGTGGCTCAGGCCATGTTCGACAAGAGCATTCGAACAGAGCCTCAATAAATTTAGGGCCTATTATTTAAAAAAAAAATTAATATTTAGAATAATTGTATGTTAAAAAAAATACAAAATGGTCTATTTTAGTTTTATGGCACATGGCCTCTTTTCCAACGTTTTTTGGTTGAACCGGCCCTGGACGCAAGATATGGTGCTATAGGGTTCTTATGGCTCCTCTTGGCTCGCTTCTCTTAAGGAATTCCAGACTCAAGCAATGTTAAACCTATGCCTCTTGGATTTTTAGACTGATAAAATCTAGAGGTCACTTGTCTGAGTGCGGATCGACTTGCCATTTCTTATTACGACTCATGATTAGTGACGTGAGTCGCTTTATCATTCTTGCTAAAATAAATAAATAAAAATGTTATAATTTAAGTAAAGTCCTTGATGTTAAGATTCATTGGGATGTGGAAATGAACATTCACGGCAGACTGCCTTCACGAAGGAAAAGATGTCGTCAACTAACATTGCGATGACATCAGGGGAAAAGGTGGAAAAAATGGGGACGAGAATGACCCATCTGATTGTAAGCCAGACATCGATTTCACTAGATTCCATTTAAGACTCAGAGTCTGTATAGAAAAGGGACTCGCATAACCTCTTCCATACAAACGTCGAGACATAACAGATTAAATCCTAACTCAATGTTCAAATTTAAAAAAATACACTAACAAAAAAAGAAATTAAATCCTAACTCAATTTTTAACTCTATACCGACTCTAAATCAAAACAATTTCTAACTTAATTTCAACCCTAAACCAACTCAAACCTAGACCAAATCAAAATTACCAAAATTGATTTAAATTGACCTAATTTGATTTAAACTAACCTAACTAGACTAAAGCAAACTTAACCGAACTAAATTGACTTAAGGCTTCAAAATACATCTAATTCTATATATAAAACATGATAATTCATATTAAAACTACTAAATCTAGCACACATTACATCTATATATAATCTAAACCGGAATACATACGTTAACGAATACAATAAATGTACATAAATGAATCTAAACCGATACACCTTCGTATAAGGTGGTGAGTGATTCAAAATATGATAAATATGTGATTCCCATTGAATTGATGCAACAGAGTCAATTTTTGGAGGTCATACATGCATTTTTATCTCTAATTTTTAAAATGAAATAGAAGAAACTGATAGTTCAGGTTTATGAATATTTTCAATGCAATTCTGTTGGCTTGGCATTAGCAAATGTAACGCAATTGCATCATTCTCTGAATACAATCATGACAGAACACCACATCACCATGGACAACACAAATCTTATACCACTGCATCATAATTTGTTAAGAAATTGTGTTACCCATAATTGATTTCCACAATTAGCGTAATTTTGTTGATGTACATATCAAGACCATTAAATGTTGTTTCCGCGACTTTCTAACGTAAAGGTATTAAAATTGTGTTATACCTATATCAACTCCATTGCGTTAAAACCTTTGATAAACCCAATTGTGTTGCAAATTTTAACTAAAATAAAAACATAATAAATGTATTGAATGTTGTACAATTACGTTATCAATTATCATAATCTTTTGCATTATCATGTTCTTCATCTATATTGTTCCATTCTTCATCATCTTCGACCTTTTCATCCGGTATTACCTCTAACTTGTTAGTAGATACAAGTCGTTCGATACATAACAATGATAGATTGTTGGGTTCATTCATGGGCTCTTCATTGTCTTCTTGCATTATTTTATCTCTCGTATCATCTTCATCTAGTAATATCATTCCTTTTGGACGTACTTTGACAACTTAACTCCAATTCTTACATTATCGTTGTGTCTTCGGAGATAAGAATAAAAGTATTTGATCGACTTGCGATGATAAGATGAAAGGATCATTCTTCCAATAGTGATGTTATTGTTTCTCATCTCCCGTCAATATGCATGGTGCATGTTAATCTACATAGTGTTTCGTGTGTGCTTCGATCACACAACATCCCATATGTGGGGTAGTCGTTTATTATCCACATCAACACTGTTTTCATGTGGAAATTTTATTTCTTTGAAATATCATATGCTTCGACATCATATTTTAACAAATAATTCAACTCATCGTTGTAAAAATATATCAAAGCTTTATATCAGATGATCAGGACAAAGTATTAGAATAATAAAAAACAAGAGTTCTTTTTCCAAACACATAATTGGTGGCAAATCATATGGTGACACAATTATGGCATAAGGAATATTTTACCAGATGCACCATATTGAGCGAACCAATTTGCGGATAACACTATGTAAAAATTTCTTATTTTGGGAAAAAAATTCAGGATAGACCTCGAAAAAGTGTTTTCCCGTCTGATAGAATGCCACATTTCGTAACCCACAAAATTGTGTTTCACATGCCATATTGTGTGTGGTGTCGTTTGTTGTGATTTGTACAATCTCTATAATCTATCAACAATTTGCATTTAGAACATTCTTTTGTATCAAATTCTTTTCCTTTGATTTGTCTGTTTAGTTTTAAACCTTTCAACCCAAAAAAAAAAATTTATACCATTTTTCCAAATGTTTGTACACATGTCTATTTTAGTATAACATTTCGAGAGATCCAATGAGTTTTGACATACCATAAAAAAAGTCTTAGATGCATTGTTAACTATAAGCAAAACATCATGTTATCTCTGAAAAATTTTCTCCATGCAATATTATTTTCTATTGAACTTGTCTTCACTCCCATCAATCTAGCTAAAAGTGAACATTTTAAATCAACCTCGCAAACTTCATACAAAGGTTGTTTGGCTACACCAAGTAACTCATCAAAATTATTAGTTTTAGCGTTCAATAGCTTTGTATTCATGTTTCTATCATGCATAATCCGATAAGCGAGAATAATGATGAGTATGATCGTCATGAAAACTACTTGTAGTCGCTTCGTATTTAGTGTAAACATCATATGGTTGTTCAATGTTAACATTTATATGAGATGTCATTGTGCTATATCTTCGCTTAATGAACCCAAATTTCATAATTTTTCACAAAAAGTTTCTTGTATATGTGTTTTAATATAGGATCTACATTAAGCATTTTTTCATTCCTACACCTACAACAAGGACAATATAACTTACCGCTCATTGCGTATCAAATTTGATTTTTAGAAACTATAAAAAAATTTCTAATCCGCTATTGAAATCGTTACAACTATTTTGTTTCTGAGTCAAATCTCTCATACATCCGTTTCGAAGAGACCAAATATTTGAACCACTAGAAGATATTATATACGAGCAAAGGAGAGAGTTTAAATGATTTTGAAGTTTTAGACATTAGTGAGTTAGTAAGAGATAATATATATATATATATATATATATATATAACCATAATTTTCAACACAATTGCGTC
Organism: Gynandropsis gynandra; assembly: GCA_036759665.1. Lineage (NCBI taxonomy): Eukaryota > Viridiplantae > Streptophyta > Magnoliopsida > Brassicales > Cleomaceae > Gynandropsis > Gynandropsis gynandra. Next base: position 12,349,306 of record CM071861.1, read on the forward strand.
ACCCTAGCGTTACTATTAACACCATACGAGCGCAATAACTTTGATTATAATGGCACCCGTGAACTAGTGTACGTACGAATTCTATGTCAACATTATAACGCGATGGAATTATAAATATCTACGAATATTTGTTACAACTTGTATCGCCATTGTAACTCAAATTCCTTTAAACATCTAGTGTTACCTTTGCATAACAAATGGTAACGCAATTGCAATGCAAGTATATGTGTTAGTTTTACGTTCCACCCTGTTCACAACTGTATTGCAATTACCAACGTAACTTTGACGATAAAATTGCGTTAGAATGCGTTAGATTTTCTTTACAAATGGCTATGCAATTCTAATGCAAATTTTGTGTTGATCCAACGTTACAACTGCACAAACATTGTATTACAATTGTCATTATGTTGTAATAATTCCAAGAAATAAAGAAAAGTTTGTAACTAGGTGGATTGGAGACTTTAGAACATAGCACGTGATTTACTTCGATCATATAAAATAATTCCAAGAAATAAAGAAAAGTTTGTATAAAAATTTAGAACGTAAAAATGATATTAGTTTGCAAGCATATATATTGAGTTTTTGGAAGACAAAAGAATATTTTGATAAAATAAAAAAATATTGCAAAAACTTAAAAAATAGATAATTGCTTTGACTAATCTTGTTTATCCAAGATACAAGGGTAACTAACAAATGTTAGTGAAACAAAAAAATGAAGAGAGATAAAGATGATCAAAATCGTCGTAAAATCAAATACTACATAAAGAGTCTTCATGGTATTAAATGAAAACTTGGATTGCCATAAAGTTTCCGCTTAGTGTCACAAACATCTTTGTATGCAAGGTACTCGAGGATTGTGGCAAAGCATAGTGCCACATCATAATATTTTCATGTCATATGTGAGAGTAGAGACACTATAAATTAATATTGTGTGTGATCGGTTTCTAGGTTAGAAGGCCAATCATGCATAGAATGATATCGACCCCAATCTTTTAGAATAGAAGGAAAGAACATGCAATAGCGCAAACAGATCGACATGCCCTAAAGATGTGGACATACGTCTCCATTAGCGATGACCAAGGCAAGGAGTGATTAAGTTTTTCTGGATTTCATCATGATATCATGTTATAAGTCGTGAGGCGAAAATGAGCCACATTAGAAAATTGTATTTAGACACATGACACCAAAACCATATCGTCTCATGCCAACAGATTATCAGTGGGAAGATGTTAATGTCAAGCACATGAAGAAAAATCTTGTATAGTGGTGTGTTCGAGGACAAATCATATAGTGATTCCTGTGTTTCATTAGGGATAGAGGCTAAAAAGAGAAAGATGATCATTAGAGAGATAAAGGGTTAAAGTGATTCCAATTCTAATGCAACAGAGGTTACAGCGAAATTGAAAGAAATGCCTAGAATACTACAACAGTGAGATCCCAAAGGAAAGATGAACGAGGTCGATGTGTTCAAGAGTTATGTCAAATATGGGTTTGGGCCTAACTAAACCCAAAAGCTACCTCAAGAGTTTAGGGTTGCCCAGTACCATATATATGAGTCTAAAGTTCATATTCTAGCCTATATGGGACACCTTATCATAATACTTTCCCTCACGCCCAGGCTCGGTCTTGGAGTGTGGACATCGCAATCGGGGCCTAACATCGGTATACTCAAATCCGGACGAACCTTGCTCTGATACCATGTCAAATATGGGTTTGGGTCAAACTAATCCCAAAAGCTAGCTCAAGAGTTAATGGTTGCTTAGTACCATATATATGAGTCCAAAATTCATGTTTTAGCCGATGTGGGACAACTTATCGTAATAAGTTATATAAAAATTAGTATATGCTTTACTTTTTTTTTGAAATGGTATCTTAGGGTAATTTTGGACAAAAAATAAAGAAGATTATCGTCAAATTCAACTGACTCTAGTCAAAGAGATTTGGATCTCCAAATAGATTTTTCTTTGAGCATATGGTTTTTACAGAAACATATAGCAATGTTTTATGAGTGGATGATTTTTTAACATAAAAATAGACAACAAAACTTTGGTGAACTTTATGAGATTTAGGTCATTGATTTCCAACCAAAGCATTTCATATACAATATTATCAATTCAAAAATTTATCAGTGTTTTATTGTATTATTAAATCAATAAAAAAATAGATAATATAAATAAAATTAAAGTTCTAATATTTAATATATGATAGATCAATTCATGAGTAAATAAAATTTATCTCTTTATTTTGAATGTTTATTTTAAGAAGGATATTTATATTAACAAAATTCAAAGCTAAACAAGATATAATAAAAGAACAAACTCCTATTCCCCCTCAAGTTTTCACGCTTTGTCTATTCCCCTTTCTGTTTTGCACTCATCATATTCGCTCTTACGTTTTGGACATAATCCTATTTATCTATGATGTATAACCCATTGGGTTTTAAACTTCTGTTAAATATCTTTTTTATTCAAACCCTAAAAGATCATCGATTTTAACCCATTTTTTACTAACCTAAATTGGATCCGATTTTGATCCGATTTGTATTCAATTTGACTCAATATTCTTCAATTGTCACCCTATATTAATACTATTCAACAAGAAACAATGATGGAATTTAATAAAAAGTAAAAGAATAAATTAAGTACTTATTCATTTATGCTAACTATTTTCATACTCATAATCTTGAAGTCTGGTAGATTCTCCATAATTTTCTCACATTTTTTCTTGTTGAATTGGATTATATTGAGTGGAATTCACAATAAAATCGGCACAAATTGGTTGAAATAGGGAAAATATTGATAAAAATTGAACATAATTAGGTCAAAATTGAACATAATTGGGTCAAAATTGAGTAAATCCGAATCAAATTTGATTAAAATGAAATCAAAACTGAATAAGAGGTTATAAAAAGAATTGCTAAACATATATGGAAATAAGATTATAGAGTCAATACGTAGAGGGGAATAGGATGAATGTAAGGAAAAAATAGACAAAGGGTGAAAACTTGAGAGGACAAAAGCGTATTTCCTCATAAACTATTGCGCTTTAATCATATTCTCCATCAACTTTTTCACTCATCCCATTCCCCTCTAAACTATTCAACATTAACGGAAACACAAAATTCTAACGGTTACAAAACGATAAAAAAATATGACATGATGTCCACAAATGATCTTCAAAATGATTTTGTGAACACAATTATATGTCAAAATAAAACATAGACATATTAGAAGATGTTATAAGACAAGTTGCAAAATATATGTTACCTAAACGTCTTGAAAAGTAAAAAATGGTATAATTTGAAATTTCTGAGGCTGAGAGGATATGTGATATAGTCGTTTTCCTGAGAAATAACAAACCAACAAAAAATTATATATTTCTCAAAATCTAAAACAAAGTAAAAATACCTAGACTTCTCATGTTTGTCTACACGATCTAACAAATATTTTTACCATTTAATAATCGTTTTTTATGCTTCGTTTATGTTGAAGATATTTTATTATCTTTTATATTTTAAAATTTACTTATTTTATATTTTTTAGAAATCATCAAAATGTGGATATAATAACCAAAATTTAGAAATACATTACCATTAAAAGTAATATGTTATGTTTATAATTTTTTTTACATTTAAATGTAATATGTTACGTTTATAATTTTATAAACTTTAGAGAAAAATAATAAAAAAATTTAAATGTAATATATTGCGTTTATATTTTATTTACATATTTTAATGGAAGATAAGATTAATTTTTAAACTTTAGGGGATATAAGATGACTTAATAAACTTGAGGGAGTTATATAATAAATTTCTAGACTTTAAGGGGATATAAGATGACTTAATAAACTTAGAAGAAATAGACTGAATGTGCAATTTTTAGAAGAAAATAGGCTATAAGTCATGTAGTTCAGGAAAGAATACGTTGTTTTAAAAAGACTTAAGAGATAAGTTAACAGATTTTTAATGGGGGATGAATAAGATAAGTTTTGATAGTTTAGGAGAAATAGAATTAGTAGTGATAATTTAGTAAAAAATAAGAAGAGTAGAAGAGTTTTGATAGTTTACACAGAATAAGATTAAAACGCAATAATTAAAGGGGAAATAAACCTTTGTTTCTAAAAAATAAGATTATGATCAAAATATCGAGATGAATAGGATGAATGTAAGGAAAAATAAGTAATGAAAATTTGTAGGGATGATAATTTATTTCTCTAATAAATAGTAAAATTTATGATTTATTAAAAAAATTAAATTTAGTTCATTGTTTTCACCTAACTTGATAAAATAAATTAATGAAATTGCGAATTTTGTTTAAAAAGATATAGTTGGAGATACAGGAGACCAGATCCACGAGACAGACTCAAAAGATCGTTTGTCTCTTTAACAAAGAGGATTTCTGTATTTCACACATACATATGTCTAGCTTTTCTTAAATTTTATTATTTTTATCACGTGCATGACACTATCATTACTGTTACGCTATATGCCATGCTTAGTTTATTCAAATTATATTAATGCGTGTATATATAAATACAGTTATTGAAATAAAATTATGCTTCTCTGGGTCGGATACGAATTATATAAATAGATAAGATAAATAAATAAATAATGAAAATGAATAGAATAAAGTAGAAAAACAACATATAACTTTGTCTTTCCAATGGATAGAGATAAGATTTGTCAAATTGTCTGTTCGTTCTTGTTCAGTCGTGTCTCAATCCCCTCCTCACATTCCCATCCCACAAACAAACATGTAAAATAATAAATTAAAAATAGTTAAAATCAATTAAGTTTAATTCTTTGTTTTTTTTGTAACTCACTTTTTGTTCTGTCGTGAATCTCTCTCTACCCTCCTGACATATTTATCACTATAAGATAGTTATTCATTTTTGGCCCTGAAAATATAGTTTTGTAGACTTTAGAATAAATGTTTTGGAAATCTAAAATAATGCAAAATTTTCATCGAATAATTTTTTTTGCAAGCTAATTCAACATTATTTGCATTGGAAATCTTGCATTTTCATCGTAAGGATAGAATGAGCCTTTTCTGCGAAAACCATATGCTTTTCAATAATATATTTTTCATTTGATCCATAACGTTCCGTTACATGGGAACATATTTGATAAATATCTTGGTGATGGAGGGATCATACCATTCTTGTTAGTCCATAAGGGTCATATAATCATATTCCAACACAATCAAGATGATAACCAAATGTTTTGATAAGTTAAATTTATCTTGTTTATTGTATATTAAGTTTATTGTTGTTATTAAATATAATATATTTGCCTTACACAAATTTTTATATGTAAAAGTAATATATGTTATTGAAATGATAAATATATCATATGAATTTCTATTATGCAAATAAATTTAGTGTTATGTATTTATCACATTAATTTTTGCAAAATTTGTTTATTAGAATTATCACTTTAGTTGTATTTTAGTTTATAGTATAGTAAGATAAGGATAAACTTATTAATATTTAAAAAGCGTTTTTAAATAATTAATATTATTAAATTAAATCAATAAGATATGTGTATATATATACACACGAATTTAAATCTAAATACTTATAAGACACTAAAAAACATGTCATTTTCAACTGATATATTCGTTGGAAATGGTTATATTTGCGTTGAAAATGATCATTCCCAACGGATTTCAACAGATTCTGAGCACTTGGGAATCGATCGTTGAAAATCCACATCCATTGAAATTTGCAAAGGGTGTACAATGGATATTATCTGTTGATAACGATCAATGGAGTGTAACGGATATATCTTTTGGACATTGGCAACGGATTCCCTTTACAAAAAATCCAACAGATGCCTGTTGCTCGCACTACAAAAAAACACACCATTTGCAACGGACGAGGTAACAGATTCATCCGTTGATGACCATTACCAACGGATTGCAACGAATACGGAAGAAATTCCAACAGCCAGTAATATGTTGCAATCCGTCGCAAGTTCAACGGACGATTAGCGGACAATTTCCGTTGCTACCGTCCATTGCAATCAGTCACAAATTTTAACGGGCATTCAACAGATAACTTCCGTTGACAAATTCCGTTGGAAACCCGTTAGAAATTCGTCAAAAAGGACAACGGTCATCCGTTGCACTTTGTAACGGATGTCCGTTGGTAATTGTAACGGATGCCCGTTGCAATTGTTAATTTTGAGGATTACCGGTGGAATAAATTCACGTGAACTTGCAACGGGCATCCGTTCAGGTTTCCAACGGATGTTCGTTGTAAACTCAATTATTTAATGACAACTATCAAGTTTTTTGCATCAAACCATCAACAACATATATATTTTCAACAAAATGTCGTCTTCTTCAAATCGAGATATATATAGATCGAGAGAATGGATGTATAGAAGAAAAGATCCTATTGCCGAAGAAATTATGCAATATTTCTTACAATGATTGGAGCAATTCATGAGTTTTGCATCGATGCAACCTTTGTGTCAAGAACGCGAGACAATGTTATGTCCATGCAAAAGATGCAAAAACATGAAGTATCGAAGTCAAGAAATTGTTTGCAAACATCTTTACAAGGTGGATTTCGTTGAGAATTACGAAATTTGCTTTTCCCACGATGAAAATTGTGGCGTTAGAGATATTGTGCAAGAAGCACAAGTAGAAAAAAATGAAGAAGTTATTTATGAAACATCAACGACCAATCCTTATGTAGAAATGGTGTCAGATGCTTTTCCTGGAGTTTTTCATGAACAAACGCGTGAAGAGATGCGAAACATCGATGCACGTCATTTTTTCAACCTATTGGATTCGGCGAAACAACCTATATATGAAGGTTTTCGTAAAGGTCAGTCCCGCTTATCTTTATCTTCAAGATTGATGAATATAAAAATAGACTATAATGTTGCTGAAAATTGCATGGATTCATTTTGCAAAATCATGCGTGAATATTTACCGAAAAATAATCAAGCTCACGAGACATACTACGAAACAAAGAATGTGTTAAAAGATTTGGAAATATCACATGTTGGAATGGAAGTTTTGCGGGGCAAGCAGATTTCGGCCAAAAAACCATCTTCATATAAATATGTACCATATAAGAAAATTTTCTATATGTTTGTAGCAAACAGGTTGAGAAGGTTATTTGAATCGAAAAAAACCGTTACGACAATGAGATGGCACGCAGAACACTCAACGGGCGAAGGTATGATGCAACATCCATCGGATGGTAAGGCTTGGAAAGATTTCAATGGAATATTTTTCGAGTTTGCATATGAAACGAGAAATGTTTATCTTTGTATGTGCACCGATGGTTTTAGTCCATATGGATAATTTGGAAGTCAATATTCTCTGTGGCCGGTGATTTTGTCTCCGTATAATTTGCTTCCCAATATGTGTTTGAAAAGAGAGGTAATGTTTCTGAAGTTGCTGGTTCCAAAACCAGAACATCCGAAGAAAAGTTTCGATATGTTTTTGCAGCCTTAATTCATGAATTAAGACATTTGTGGAACGAAGGAATTCTTGCTTATGACGTGAGTACGAAGCAAAATTTTAAATTAAAAGCGGTCTTGTTATGGATAATTAGCGACTTTCCCGCATATAGAATGTTATCAGGATGGAGCAGGCATGAGAGATTAGCATGTCCATATTGTATGGATGATACAGATTCATTTCGACTAGTACATGGTAAGAAACCATGTTGGTTTGATGTTCATAGAAGATTTCTTCCTCGTGGACATGCTTTTCGGAAAGATAAAAACATTTTTGAAAGAACATTGTACAAAAAAAAGAGGCACCGTGCATGCAAACCGAAACACAAATCCTTTACGAAAGATTGAACACAATGGGTGATTTACAAGGATCGGTAGAATGTGGTGGAGATCGTGGGCATCGTAAACCTAAAAGCCAAGGTGAATGGAATAACTGGTATAAACGTAATATCTTTTGGGAACTACCATATTGGAAAATCATTGATATTACGTCATAATTTAGATGTTATGCATATCGAAAAGAACTTTTTCGATAACATCATCAATATTGTTTTGAATGTGGTGGGTAAAACTAAGGATAATATACAATCAAGAAAATATTTGAAGATAATATGCCAACGACCTGAGATGGAATTAAGAGATGGAAGGTCATCTGTCTCAGTATTTAGATTGTCTGGTCTGGCAAAAACAACATTATTAAAGTGGTTAAAAGAAGATGTTAAGTTTCCAGATGGATATGCATCGAACATTTCTCGGTGTGTGGATATTGTTGGTTCGAGGCTGATAGGGTTGCAAATTCACGATTGTCACGTTTTTATGCAGCTACTCATTCCAATTGTATTTGTTGAGCTCTTATGTGCTATGCGGAATCACCATATTTTTTCAGAGATATATGCTCAAGAAATTTAAAAAAGCATGACTTTGAATTAATGAAAAACAATATCTCTGGTGTATTATGTTCATTGGAAAAAGTTGTTCCACCTTCATTCTTCAATGTCATGGAACATTTGCCAATATAATTACCAGATGAGGCAATACCCGGTGGGCCAGTTCAATTCAGATGGATGTATCCTTTCGAAAGGATTTTCTTTCATTTAAAGAAAAAAACAAAGCAACGGTTGAAGTATCTATTGTCAAACAATACTTGTTTGAAGAAATCACATATTTCAACACATTTTATTTCGAGTCGCATATTTAGACGAAAGAACGACATGCAACGGATGATTACACAAACTATCTGTATCAATATAATTCGCAGTTTGGAAAAACTCATGAGACGTTTATACCGATTGGACGTACATGAGGTAAATCCGAGGAATATTGGTTAGCATCAAAGGAGTATAATCACGTCCACACATACATATTACTAAATTGTCAAGAGTTATTACCGTTCAAAAGGTACAATACAAAACAATATTATTCAATATTTTAAATATATATGCATATATATACAACATTAACGTATTTTCATTATACAAGATATTTGATGAAGAAGTACTTGGTACATATCCTCATCTAAACGCAAATGAACTCACAGACATGAAAGTTCAACATTATGGCTTGTGGTTGAGAGATTACGTAAGTACTCGTGTACACGTCTATTAAAATTAATTGTATTTATTATAAAGTATTCATTTGTTTGTATGATATACAGGTGAAATGTTCTGATGAAAGGCTTCTAACGTGGTTAAAATATTTGGCTAATGGTCATACATGAAATATTATGTGTTGGCCAATTTTGTTTACTCGCGGCTACACGTTCCACACGTACGAACACGAAAAACATAGAAGCACATACAATTTTGGCATTTGCGTTAATAGTGAAATAGAGGGTGATAACTTCTACGACATTTTGCACCAAATCAAACAAGTGGAATATCTCGGTCTCGTTGGGGTTAAGGTAAAGCTTTTTAAATGTCACTGGTTCGACCCAGCTGTAGGATGCGGAATACGAAAAAACTGATGGGGAGGAATTGACATCAATCCAACACGATAATATGATAAATATGATCCATTCATCACAATAAATCAAGAAAAATCGAGTATGTTATGTGCAATATCCAACAACATTGAAACATCAAAGAGAGAAGTGGTTGGACGTAGTAAAGATCAAGTCATGAGGAACTATAAACTCATATGAAAAAGAAGATCCGTTGCAACCCGATCACGTTGCAACCGATTCGTTTAATTGTGAGGAGATTCTCGTAAGAACTGACATAGACGAAGAATTCATACGCGATTATGAAGATGTTGAACCAGAAGATGCTGAAGGTGAAAACAACAATGAATAATCGAAGGGAGACTCTTCAATCGATGAATCTACTGAAGAAGAAATGTAAATACAATAATGTTTAATGTAAATGATGTGTAATGTAGATAATATGTAATGTAAATGATGTGTAAAGTAGATGATGTGTAATTTAGAACTTCATATGATCTTATACCAACGGGAATCCATTGGAAATATTAACGGATGCCCGTTGAAATGAGAATTCGCATTCGATACTTAGAAAATTTCTAAGTTTTCCACTATTGTAACGGGTATCCGTTAGAAATTCGTAACGGATGCCCATTATAAAATTCTAACGAGCATCCGTTAAAAAATATTAACAGGCATCTGTTACGAATCATTAACGGGTATCCATTACGAATCATTAATGGGCATCCGTTAAGAATTATTAACTAACATCCGTTAATTTATTCTAACAGATGCTCGTTAGAAATATTGTAACGGGCATTCGTTACAATTTCCAATGGATGCCCGTTGCAAATTGTCATCATGACTACCTAATCTACGATAATTTACAACAAGCATCCATTGCAAATTATAACGGATACCCGTTACAATGGGAGACGAACTTCCGTTTTTCCGTCTGTTGCCTCGGGAACACGCATTTCCAACGGATGCCCGTTGGAAAAACTGAATGTCGCGTCACTTAATTGCGTCCATTGCATTGACGGCTTTTCCAACGGACATCCGTTAGAATTTCCAACGGATGCCCGTTGGATAATTCTGCATATAAACTATTGAACAGTTTCATTTTCAACACAAATCCAAAACTTCAAATCCTCTCAAATACTTCCTCTCATACACAACAATCACACTTAGAAATACTAAAAACAAAAATGAGAGCTAGACGATCTATAGATTCGGGAGGTATGTTGGCTGGATCAGAGGGAGCCCTTCCCTTGCCTCCACCGCCAACAATTGCCTTCCTTCACCAATATCGGCACCGCCGATATTTGATAAAGAAGACGATATGGTGGATACCGATTCATTGATCGATAATTTTTATGGGCGTCCCATCCTTCCAATTATCGATCCCGATCGTCTTGTCGGGACGCTATGGTAAAATTTACTGTTATTTGCATTTATATTGTTGTAATTTATAAATGTTATCTAACTATTTAATTTTAATGCATAGGTTTTACGTGGATGATGTTCTAAAACATATGAACAATAGAATCATTCAAGGGTCCTTACAAGACCAACTCTATTATTCTTGGCAAGTTACGCCGGAAGTAATACGCCGTCGTTGGTGGTACACCTTCATTGTAAGTATATTTAAATTAATTTTTTAAATGATTAATTATATATGTTATAAACTAACTCATTATAAATTATTTTGCAGCACGTATAGAGATGGAGGAAGAAGGATACGACGCGCATCTATATGGCATGGATGCGCGATATGAAGGCTCAGATGCGCTTGATGATGAACAACGCCAAGCGCAACTACTAGGGGTGGCTTGTTTGGTTCGGTTATTGAAAACCGAACCGATCTGAACCGAATACAACCGGTTCGGTTCGGTTCGGTTATTAATAAAATAACCAATCGGTTCTGAAATTTGTATAACCATTCGGGTACGGTTCGGTTCGGTTATTAACCGTATAAACCATGGATAACCGATCGGTTATGTAACTTTTATAATTATATATATATTTTAATAATACTAAGGTACGAATATGTCGAATTTGATGGTCTCTCACTCTTCTTGTTCTTCTTCTTTCGACTTGATTCTTCATGGGTTTGTGGGTCTCATTTGGTTTAGGTTATGAATTGTTCGATCGGTAGGAAGAGATTCTGAGTTAAGGTTTCGATGCTAGAAAAGTTTTCGAACTAGGGTTTCGATTCTAGAAAAAATTATGTGGAAAATAACCGTAATAACCGAATTAAAGAAAGTTTGGTTATTACTTTGGTTGTAACTTTTTTTGTTACAACCGAACCGAACCGTTATAAAACCGAACCGAACCAAACCGATATACATTTGGGTATACTTTGGTTATAGTTTTATCAAACCCGAATAAAGCGTACCCACAATAACCGAACCGAAAACCGAATCGAAATCCGAATAAGCCACCCCTAGCAACTACTATGCTAAGAATCGCTAACCAACATGGGCAACAGAAGATGTCCTCAATCAAGTTATTCAACATTGGAACTCTGAGACTTCAAGGCCAAAAGCGAGAAGGCAAAAAAATGTCGGTACCGCGAGAAGGTTCCCCGAGATGGTCCGCATCGCCATACTTCGGGATCATAATCATTTCCAAAGAGGATACAAAAATTGGTAAATTTTTTAATATTTAAATTTTTTGTTTTTAACAATTTTTATATTAATATATTTATAATAAAGATGCAACGAATAGGAAGAAAACCGACTCTTCTTGAGCTGGTAGTGGAAACCCACGCCAAGAGGAAATTGGTTGTCGGGGAAGAAGGAGGCGAACTTGAACTTGTCAACCCTCGAGCGGAAAGAACTGTGAAAGCTATGACGGATAAGATCACACATCAATCACAAGCTTGCGGTTCTACTCCCGACGAGCTCAGTCCTTTACAAAAGAACAAAATTTATTTGGAAGTAAGAATTTAATAATTAAATTTTCATTAGTAATAAAATATTTTCTGACAATTCTAACTCTAATTAGTTTTGTTTTGTAGTCGGTTAGATCGTATAAGGGGCGTCTATACGGTCTCAGTGCACTGCAAAAGGATATCGTCGAGGATGCCACGATGGTACTCCCGTGGTACAAGAGAACTACACGTAACTTCGAGATAATCGAGCACAGATGCGGCACATGGAGAACGTCATTGAATTGCTATCCGACAGAACGGGGGAAACAATGCCGCGTCAAGAACCGGTGAACGATTCGGATGCAACGCCGTCACAAGGTAATGGTGACCACGGGGATGACATCGGTCCCACAAATTTAGATAAAATTTTTAGATTTTAATTTTTTATATAAACTTTTATAATATTAATTTTAAGTTATTAAAAATTTATTTTTTTCTTTTTTATTTTTTTTCAAAAATTTCCAACGGATGCCTGTTAGAAATTGCAACGGGCATCCGTTGGAAATTAATTTTCCCACCAAATGGTAACGAATGCCCGTGGCCATTTACCTCCAAGTTGTAACGGATTCCCGTTGCCATTTCCTGCCACTTTGCAACGGATGCCCGTTGCGAAATTTCATTCCCGCTATCTTCTTTCCAACGCACTAGCAATGGAGATCCGTTACAAAGTTGTAACGGCCATCTGTTGTAAATTTGTAATGGGGATCCGTTGTAAATTTGTAATAGGGATCCGTCACCATGTTGTAACGGGCATCCGTTAAAACGTGCCAAATATATTCGTTGCCCTCTGTTACCAATTCGCAACGGCTACTATCCGTTGTAACACCGTTGGGAATCACAATGGATCTCGATTTATAACGCACGATTCCCAACGGGCGAGAATCCGTTGCCGTCCGTTGGGAAACAGTCATTGCAATGGACTTCAGGTGTTTTGCAACGGATATGTCCGTTGGAAAACACCTTTTTTTTTAATTGTCGGTTAAAAGATTTCAAAGGATAGCCGTTGGCAAAAATGAGGGGACCTTACAATGGATTTTCGTTGCCAAGAAGAAATGATAAGAACTTTAAAACTCCAACGGATGCCCGATGAAAATTTTGAAAATTTCAATGGGCATCCGTTGATAACTTGACGAAAAGAATTAAAAAAATAATAAACAACAATTTTTAAAAAATTAATTAAGAAAGTTTATACAAATTAAAAACCTAATTTACTACAAATCATCTAAATTGGTAGCGTCATATTCATCCCTGTGATCACCAACACCTCGTGAAGGGGTTGCATCAGAGTCGATTATTGCATCAGAGTCGAGTATCGGGTCTTCTCTCGGTGTTGTTTCCCCGTCGGTTCTGGTGGCTGATACGTTCGATCGGTTAACAATTCGATAATGCTATCTATGATACGTATCTTTGCTCGAGATTCTCGAAGCTCATATTGCGTTACTTTAAGAGCATCTCGCGTTCCATGAAGAGTATTTTATGTTGTTTGAAGTGTAATTTCGAGATGCTCGATACGTCGTTTTTGCCTGTAACTCTCTTGGACCACGGGGATACCATCGTGGTGTCCTTGACGATATCCTTTTGAACTGAACCTAGACCTTATAGACTCCCTTTATACGGTCTAACAGACTATAAAATAAAATGTATTAAAGTTAGCATCGTTAGAAAATATTTTATTTAAGTAAAGAATTACAATAACAATGATATTATTATTTACCTCTCAATAAATTTTATCCTTTTGTTGAGATCATCTAAAGTTGAACCGCATGCATGTGATTGCTGTGTGATCTTCTCCATCACAACTTTCATGGTCCGTTTCGCCGGAGAGTCGACAACTTCAGGTTCGTCCCTCTCTTCCCAGACGATGGATTTCTTCTTGGCATGAGTTTCTACAACCATGTCAAGAATAGTAGGTTCTTTTTCTATTCTTTGCATTTGTAACATCATATTAATATAATTAGGTAGCAATTTTATATAACAATAGACTTTAAATGATTATTTAAAACAAAATTTACAAATTCTTTCTTTCGTTTTGGGAATAATTTCTATCACGAGGTATAGTGACACGAACCATCCCCGAAAACCTTCTCGAAATATCGATATTCCTTTACCTTCTCGCTCTTGGCCTTAAAGTCCTCGGACTCCCAATATTGGAAGAGTTGGTTGAATACCGCGTCTGTTGCCCATGTTAGTTTAGAATTTTTATTGTAATAGTTGTACTTGGCATTGTTCATTATCAAGCGCAATCGGGCTTGCATGTCGTGCATCCAAGTTGTGTAGATGCACGATATCCTTCTTTCGCCATCTATAGGTCCGCTGTAAAATTAGTTTGCAATAAATTAGTTATAAATAAAAGTAAATAATAATTCTAAAATTAAATTTTATATTAAAATTACTTATGATGAATGTACACCACCATCGGCGGCGTATAACTTCTGGTGTCACCTGTCAGGAATAATAGAGTCGATCTTGTAGCGATCCTTGGATGATGTTCTTGTTCGTATGTTTCAGAATGTCATTCACATCAAACCTGCACATGAAAATCAAATAATTAGATAATATTTATGATTAAATATAATATAAATTATGTAATTAAAATCTTACAACAATGTTTCGTCATGACATTCAAGATCAATAATCAGGTCAAAAGGACGCTCGTTGAAACTATCGTCCAATGCGTCTATGTCCACCATATCATCTTCTTCATCAAATATCGGTGGTGTCACTATAGTTAAATGCGGCTGATATGTTGGCGAGGCTCCTGTCGAACCCGCCAACATTCTACCATAACTGAAAAATTGTCGAGCTTTCATTGTGTTTAGTTCTGTTAAAGTGTTTGAGAAAATTTTTGTTTTGATATTGTTTGAAAAATGAACCTTTTAACGACTCATATACATAACTTTCCCCGTTTGAAATAACGCCACCTCAACTGACGCAATTAATTAACATAATTGTTAGTCTCTCAACGGTATCCATTGCAATTTCTAACATATGTCCGTTGGCAACGCGTATTCCCGAGGCAACAGACAATGAAATGATGGTATGCCTCCCCTTTCAACAGGCATCCGTTGGAACTTGTAATGGATGGCCGTTGAGACCCAAAATCGATGTTGTAGACATATGATAGCCATGATGACCCTTTCCAACGGGCATCCATTGCAACCCAGCAATGGATGCCCATTGGACAGCCTTCAACGAGCATCTATTGCACCGGACCAACGGGTGTCTGTTGGCATTTATCAAGGGTCATCTGTTGGCCACCTAAACAGTGGAAACATGCATCCGTTGCGTTTTCCCAATGGATGCTCGTTGACATTATGAAAACCTTGAACATTTTCTAAGTATCGAGCAGAATTTAATGTTTTAACGGGTTTCCGTTTCCATTTCCTATGGAAGTCCGTCGAAACTTGAATGTATTAAGTTAAAAAAATAATTTAAAAAAGTTAGATAATGTTATATATTACAATTACATAATTCACAGTTCTTCTTTGGTAGATTCTTTGATTGGCAAGTCTTCTTTTAATTGTTCATTGAACTCATAGCCGTGTTCATCTTTTACATATTCTAATTCAACGTCTTTTTAGTCGCGGATGTATTCTCCATCTATGTCAGTTCTTGCGAGAATCTCCTCCCGATTATCTGTATCACTTAATCGTATTGGCTCAAGATGATTGGTTTACAACGGATCATCTTTTTCATTTATGCCTATAATTCCTCGCGGCTTTATCTTTACTACGACTCATCACTTCTCTCTTCGATATTTCAATGTTGTTGGATATTGCATTTAACAACCTTGATCTGTTTGATCCATTTTGATGAATGGGTCATACTTATCATATTGTCATATCGGATTGATGTAATTCTTCCCCATCGATTTTTTCGTGTACCACAACCTACGGTTAGGTCGAACCATTGACATTTAAAAAGTATTACATTCAATCCAACGAGATCAATATATTCCACCTATAGGATTTGGTGCAAAATACCGTAGAAATTATCACTCTCTATTTCATTATTAACGCAAACGCAATAACTGTATGTACTTCTATGGTTTCTGTGTTCGTATGTGTGGAATGCCACGAATAAACAAAATTGGTGAGCACATAACATTTCTTGTAGAGTCATTGACCAAATCTTTTATCTAGGTAGGATGTCTCTCATCAGAACATTTGACCTATATAACATAAAAAACAAATGAATACTTTATAACATAATATTATATATATATATATATATATAAACATACAAATATATATTTACTTACATAATCTCTCAACCACAAGTCATAATGTTTAAGTTTCATTTTCGTGAGTTCATCTGCGTTTAGATGAGGATATGCATCCATTACTTCTTCATCAAATATCTTGTAATGAAAGCACGTTACCAAACATATATATTTTATATATATATATATTTGTTTAGAAGATCAATTTTCATTGTTTTGTACCTTTCAAATGGTAATATATCTTGACAATTTAGTAATATATATTGTGTGGACGTGATTATACTCCTCTTGTGTTAGCCAATATTCCTCAGATTTACCTTTTATACATCCAATCGGTGTAAAAATCTTAGGAATTGTGCCAAATTGCAGATTATATTGATATAGATAGTTTGTGTGATCTTTTGTTGAGCGCCTTTGTTTCGTCGGAATATGCGACTCGAAATAAAATGTGCTGAAATATGTGATTTCTTCCAACAATTACTGATTAACAATAGATTCTTCAACCACTGCTTTGTTTTTTTTGCTTTATTCTTTAAATGAAAGAAAAATATTTTGAAAGGATATATCAATCTGAATTGAACTGACCCACCAAGTATTTCCTCATCTAGTAAATGTATTGGCGAATGTTCCATGAAAACAAAGAAGAAAGACGAAAAAACTTCTTTCAATGAGATACTTCAAAGATATTGTTTTTCATTAATTCAAAATCATCTCTTTTAAAATTTCTTGAACATATATCTCTGAAATATATGCTAATTCTTCATAGCACATCGTGAATGTTTCGTAGTAAGATCTCAGCAAATGCAATTGGAATGAGTTGCTGCATGAAAATATGACAATCATGACATTTCAACCCGATCAGCCTCGAACCAACAATATCCACACACTGAGCAATATCCATTTGGAAATTTAACGTCTTCTGTTAACCACCTTAATAATGTGATTTTCATTGGCCTAAACAATCTGAATATTAGGATAGGTGCCCTTTTATCTCGTAACTCCAACTCAAGTCTTCGACATATTTTCTTCAAATCTTTTATTTATTGTATATTATCCTTAGTTTTTCCCGTCACATTCAAACAATGTTGATGACGTTATCAAAATTTTTTTTCGATATGCATACCATCCAAATTATGATGTAATATCAGTATTTTCCAATATGGTAGTTCCCAAAAGATACTATGTTTATACTAGTTATGCCATTCACCTTGCCTTTTTAGTTTTCGATACCCATGATCTCCACCGCATTCTATCGATTCTTGTAAACCTCCCGTCGTATTTAATCATTCGTAAAGGAATTTTATTCTATTTGCATGCACGATGCCTCTTCTTTTTGTACCAAGCTCTTTCGAAAATGTTTTTTTATCTTTTTTTAAAGTATGTCCACGGGGGAAAAATCTTCTATGACAATTAAACCAATATGGTTCCTTCCCATTAACAAGTCGAAATGAATCTGTATCCTCCATACAATATGGACATACCAATCTCCCGTGCATGCTCCATCCAAATAACATTCCATAGGCAAAAAAAGTTGCTAGTTGTCCACAACAAGATCGTTTTCAATGTGAAATTTTGTTGCGTGATCATGTTATAATCAAGAATTCTATTGTTTCACAAATGCCTTAATTCATGAATTAAGGGCTGCAAAAAGACATCGAAACTTTTCTTCGGATGTTCTGGTCCTGGAATCAGCAATGTCAGAAACATTACTTCTCTTTTCAAACACATATCAGGAGGCAAATTATATGGAGACAAAATCACCCGCAATAGAGAATATTGACTTCCAGATTGTCCATATGGACTAAAACCATCGGTGTACAGGCAAACATAAATATTTCTCGTTTCATACGCGAACTCAGGAAATATTTCATTGAAATCTTTGCAAGCCTTACCATCTCATGGATGTTGCATTATCCCTTCGCTCGTCGAGTGTTCTGTGTGTCATCTCATTTCCACAACGTTTTTTTCGATTCAAATAACCTTCTCAACCTATTTGCTACAAGCATATAAAATATTTTTTTGTACGGTGCATATTTACGTGAAGATGGTCTTTTGGATGAAATCTGCTTGCACCGCAAAATTTACATTCCAACAAGTCTTTATCATTTCTCAAAACAACATGCAACTGTTTCGACAAGCATCAATTTTCTCATGTGATATTCCCAAATGTTTTAAAACATTCTTTGTTTCATAATATGTCTTGGGAGCTTAATTATTTTCTGGTAAATATTCACGCATGGTTTTGCAAAATGTATTCATGCAATTTTCAACATTCATTGTAGTATTTTGTTCATACTCATCAATCTTAAGGACAAAGATAACGAGACTGACCTTCATGATAACTTTCATATATAGGTTGTTTCACCGAATACAATAGGTTGAAAATTCAGTGTGCCTCATTGTTCGATATCTTTTCATGTGGTTGCTCAATACAACAGAAAAATCATATGACACCATTTTCACATATGGATTGGTCGTCGATGCTTCATAAACAAATTATTCGTTTCTTTCTAGTTCTTGTGCTTCTTGCATAATATCTGTAACGTCATAACTTTTAATGTGAAATAATTAAATTTCGTAATTCTCTATGAAATCCATCTTGTAAAGATGTTTGCAAAAAATTTATTGACTTCAATACTTCATTTTTTGCATCTTTTGCAAGGACATAACATTGTCTCGCGTTCTTGACATAAAGGTTGCATCGAAACAAAACTCATGAACTACTCCAATCCTTGTAAAATTCTTGGTTAACTTCAGCTACGAGATCTTTTCTTCTATACATCCACTCCCTCGATCTATATATATATCTATTTGAATAAGATGATATTGTTTGAAAATATATTTTGGTGTTGATGGCTTGATGGTAGAAGCCTTGATTTCGATCAATAAATAGTGATTTCTTCAACGGGCATCCATTGGAACCCTCAACGGATGCCTGTTGAAACGTCACTTTAAAATATTCCAACGACAATCTAAAAATTGTAAATTTCAACGGATTGTGTCTATTGCTCGTCCGTTGCAATCCGTTGGAAATTTCTATCAACGGACGAATCCGTTGATCCGTCCATTGATAATACGTTGTTTTTTTGTAGTGAGAGGAAAGCCAAAATGAACAGTATTCTCCATCCATGTGGCATTGTTCTATTGGTTATTTTTTTTAACGTGGACTCACTTAGGGCTGGGCAAAAAATTCGAAGTATTCGTATTCGAACCGTATTCGATCCGAAAATGCAAATATCCGAAGGAACAAATATAAATACAAATATAAAAAATTAGATATTCGATAAATACGAATACAAATAAAAATAGTATATTCAATTATTCGCAATTATTCGTATCCGTAAGTATTAAATAGATAATTTCTTTAATATGTAGATATATATATATATAATAAAATTAATTTTAAGGATCAAATTATAAATAAAAAATATTATCAATTTTATTTTAAGACCAAATATAAAATTATTTGTCAGAAGAATGTGAAGAAGATGTTGGGAATATAGATATTTTGTATTGGTGGAAGATTACGGGTTCTAAGTAACAAACTCTTTCTTTGATGGCAAGAGATCTTTTGGCTATTCCGGCATCTACAGTTACTTCAGAGTTGGCTTTTAGTATGGGAGGTCATCTGTTTAGTCCGTATCGTAGTTGTGTGACTACTAATATGGTTGAAACTTTAATTTGCACTCAAGATTGGATTTGTAATCCAAGTGGGATGAATAATGTTACGGACACATTGCAAGATATCGAAAAAATAGAACTTCATAAGTATATAACTTTTATTCTAGTTTAATATTAATGAATTTGATATTTAATATGATAATCTAATATTTGTTATGTTGTTTTAGATGAATTGGCGATGCTAGTGGATTCATCGACGAAGTTAAATTTAGATGATTTAGAGATTAATGTGATTGGTGTTTCGTTGATTTATGTTTTTTTGTGTATTTGTGCAATTTGAAGACTATTTATGGATTATATTTTGATAAATATCAATTTTATAAGATTTCTTTTATTTAAAAAATTGATTTTGATACGGATGCATATATCCGACAAATATCCGAATATTTGTGGATATTCGAAATTTTACGAATATCCGAATTTACGAAAACGAATACGATTAGTAAAATCAAATATTCGACGATTACGAATAGTCAGATATTTGCGGATCTTCGCTATTTGCCCACCCTTAGACTCACTTTTATGGAATTTCTTTTGTTTTTTTATTTTTTTACTGACAATATTTTAATAATATTATATCATAACAATAAACCTAGTAATTATTAAAATAACAATATTTTTTTATAAAACGTTTTACAATGACAATAATAATTTTAGAAAATAATATTTTTTAGTAATAACAACAACAATAATAGGTTTATAAATTGATTTTAAAATATGTTTGAATTTTTTAAAAAAATTTATTTTATTTAGAATAAAATTTTGTTTTTATATTCGAGATTTAACTTTTAAAACTAAATCGAACAGTTTATATTTTTAACGTATATTTTCTATTACTCAACTCAGTTTAAAACTAAAATCAATCCAACGGTTAAAAAAAACCAACAAAAGTATCTATGGTCAAAATAATTCATAGCTCGTGGAAAGAATTCAAATAATCGAACATCTGAAAACATATCACGTAGACTTAAACTAAATCCAATAGTTCACGTGCTGAGATGGTATCCATTATTATTCATCATAAATCTTTTTATATAAACAAATGAAAAAGTAATAATGTCAATTATTTTTTTCTGTTAGGGTATGGATTTTAAAAGAGAACTCTTTCTGTCTACTATCTTCATTTTTTTTGTTATTTGGATTTAGAAAAGCGATTTATGTTGCGATTTTTTTTAATTACAAATAAATCGAATCTTAAAATATTTATTCTCTAAGATGAATTAAATCTCTATAACAAAATTATGAATATTTTATACTGAAAGATTTATAATAATTTATAATTTATATTATTCATATATCGATATTAATTTCGATGTAAAAAATAATAATTTATACGTTAATAGTATTTTTTATTTATTTTTACTCTTGTTATACGTCAGTTATCGACTAATATATATATATATATATATATATATATATGCGCCTAGAAAAAGAAAGAGAAAGGGGTGGTATCTCAAGTTAAACAAAAAAAACTTCTTTTATTAAAATAATAAGCTTTTAATTCAACAAAATTACATTAATTGTAATCATATATATAAAAGAGGGGTTTTTTCCTCTCCTCTCATGCTGCCACGTCAGCATGAGAGGAAAAAACCCCAAAACGTCCTTCCCAAAAATACTCAAACGTTTCCTCTTCCCGAAAGCGGCCGGGAGCGATCGAATCGGCGGTTCGAAGAGGAAGGCGGAATCCTCGAGTGCCAGCCGCAGAGAGGAATGCCATCAACTAGGGCGCTATTGACCACTAACCACTCGCTTGCCAGCCGCTCGGGCTCCGCGTTTCAAGTTCGTTATCCTAACTGTCCCATTTGCTCCACCGGGTGCCTGGCCCCTTCTTCTATCTTATCTATTTCCTTGTTCCTCGGCTCCCTACAGCTCTCGTCGCTCGTTGTAATAGCTTACTTCTCGGGTGGCTCGCACCCCGGGTGGTGCGGCTGAGCCAGAGTGGGCTCAACAGTCGGCCTATGTTTCCGGGCGCACATGTAAAGGCATGATTTTCCGGAATCGAGAGGGTTCCAGGTTCCTCGAGGTATCTTTTCATCTTTTTATCCTCAATTTCTCTTTCTCTCTACAGTGGGTTTCGAACGAATCAAAATCCCCTTCAACTGAGCTTCACATCCCTTTACTTCACTATTGACGAGGCATAACACTACAAAAAAACACGCTAATTCCAACGGACGGGGCAACGGATCCGTCCGTTGGAAACAAATTCTAACGGATAGCAACGGATATGTTAATGCTTTCAACGGGAGAGAATCCGTTGCAATTCCGTTGGAATTTTTAACGGATTTTAACGGAAAATTGCCGTTACAAAATCCGTTAAAAATCCGTTAACAATTTGCGACGGATTGTAACGGATAATATCCGTTGGACATATCCGTTGCAAGACCGTTAGAAACTGGGGGAAAATATTCTGACGGTCATCCGTTACCCATTGTAATGGACATCCGTTACAAATTGCAACAGATGACCGTTGATATTGTTAATTTCGAGGTCCAACCGTCGAAATGAATTCGTGAGACCTTGTA
>CM071861.1:12372906-12383798 GCA_036759665.1 Gynandropsis gynandra
GCCATCCGTTGCAAGCTCCCGCCACGTGGCAACGGATGTCCGTTGCAAAGATTTCCTATTTTGCAACGGACCGCCGTTGCACACCAACGGCCGTCCGTCACAAAGTTTTGCAACGGTGATCCGTTACTAATATTCTAACGGCGTATTCCGTTGACAGTCCGTTGCAATTTTGTAACGGATAATATCCGTTGGAACGCCGTCACGAATTGCAACGGATCCTCATTTGCAACGACCTTTTCGCAACGGACGGAAATCCGTTGGTGTCCGTTGGAAATCGCTAGTTTTTTTGTAGTGTAATGGTCGGTGTTCGAGCTCCGACGAAACCGACAGAAGGCATAGGAAGCGGAAGACGGCCAACCTGAGCGAAGCCAAAGCCGACGATAGTCTGGAGATGAGTGAAGGGGACTAAGAAGGAGAGGAAAAAACCCTTCTCATAGCAAATACCATTCTTCTTCTTCTTCTTGAATCAATCAATTGCTTTTAATTTAATAGTTCCAGTACAAGCGACTACGACATTGGTGCTGCTTTCTCGGTTCCTTGAAAGCAAGCGAAGCATCTGCTTCGTCTTCCTCCTTGATTCTGATAAATCGGCGGATAATTTTGTGAGATCCTATCAATACCCTCATGGATAGTTTTGAGAAATCTGTTGCCTTTGGTGCAAGAATGGTCATATATACCTGTTGGTGGCTCTTTACCAAATACTGAACAAAAGAATCTTGCCTTTCGTGCAGCTGCAAGCATGGTTCATCCAACGACAGGTAATTAATTAACAGCTCTTATTAATCAACAAATCAAATCTATTTTTTTATTATTATGGTCTTACAAGTCAACAATTTTTGTGTATTTATGCTCGTAAATAGGTTATTCCATCGTGAGATCTTTATGTGAGGCTCCAAAGTATGCTTTTGTCATAGCAAGTATACTCAAACAGGACACTTCCATTGTTAAAAACATGAAAGACAAAAGTAACAATAATATCTCTATGCAAGGTGAATTCTTTTAGACATTGTTGAATCAATCCATATTTTCTTACCTAATCTCACCTTCAAAAACATATATGCAGCTTGGAATTCTCTATGGCCGCAAGAACTGAAGTGGCATAGATCCTTCTTTCTTTTCGGGTTAGCCCTCATATTGGAACTCGATCTCAATGGTATGAGAAAGTTCTTCCACACTTTCTTCTGCCTCCCTAATTGGTGAGCTATTCAGCTAACGTCTCAAGTTGCGTTCATACAATCTGTAAGCATTTATATTCACAAATATCATATCAAAATGCACTAAAGGATTTTGTTTGTCTTTGGTGAATGTTGATGTAAAAGCAGGATGTGGTACGGATTTCTAGGGTTGACATTGTCGTCGAGAGATCTAATGGATCTTTGCATTCTACATGTTCGTGATAGCACTGAACGACATGAGGAAACTTCTCATCAATAATCTCTTCTCCGACCCAACTGATGCTATTATGTTTCAAACCTATCTCACCCTTTGATTCTATCTATCTCTTATGTCAATAAAAGTAAAACATGGAGCCTTGTAGACTCGACGATAAACAAAAGGTATTCCTCTGCAACATATGCATTCACTATGTTGCTTATAATCTTCCTTTATAAATTTTTTGAGCAGATACATCATTGAGAATGATGTAGTGGTAGGCGATGGTTAGGAAAGAGGCTATAGATTCCTGTTGGAGGTTTCCATGGAAAGATCTTCAACGTTTATGCATAAAAATAACTTGCCAGCTAATAGGTAATGTACAACTACGGTTGAGTCATTGGATTCTCATTTTCAGTTATGTTGTTGCTTATTCTAAATATCTGTGTATGTTCATCTTAGTGTATGTTCATCTTAAATCAATTGTTCTATGATTAGCGTGTAGGAGCGCTAGAGAGCTTGGCCAATGATCTAAGATGTAATCGCTTCTGAATTTCATCGAGAAATAGGGTATCGTCACCATCCACCTTCGGTGGTTGCTGTCATCGTTCCCCCGCCTTCTCTGGTGGTTTTGTTGGGGACTAGCGTAGACCCCTTCGGAGCAGCTCCAACAACTTCAGTTTTGTATCCACTCAAACCTTTCATATTTTTTTCGTTTGAAGTTCCATATTATTTATTCTTGATTGATATGCAAAGATAACCCGGAATTTAAAAATATTTTGTTGTCAAAATTTGCCAGTTTTTAGGTTATATTTGTCTGTTGTTATTGTATTTGGATTTGGATTAATCTGCCTTTGTAAGCCTCCAATGGTGCATAGAGATGTGAAAAGCTCAAGCAAAAGTGGAAAAAGTGGCAGATTTCGGGCTCTCCAAATCTTTCCCCGTGTAGGGTTAAACTCATGCCTCTATAGTTAATGCAAGAACACCTAGTATTCTCTCTGGAGATTTGGTCCGTTGATGGGTTTCAAGGCGGTGAAGAGGTCATTGTTATAATTTCAACTATTCGGTCTAACATACATGGAACAGTGGGTTTCCTGTCTGAACGACAGAGAATAAATGTAGCACTTACCCGAGCCAGGTATTTATATGAAACTTTATATTTTGGTTATTACAAATGGATAGTCATTAACGCCGTTAGTTCCGTTTTAGTTTTTGCTTGTGGATACTTGGAAATGCAGAAACTTTGACGCATAGCAAGTCTGTGTGGGCAAAGCTGATATGACGCCAACAAGCGCAATTGTTTCCATGATGCCAGAGATGATAATTCCTTGGTTCAAACTATGGCAAGAGCGACTATCGAGTTTGACCAGTTTCATAAGCTTCAGAACAAGCATTACATCACTCCTTCGATATTATTGTTGTTTAAAATCTTTATTTGTACCAGAAACATGTCTGTTTCAGTGCAAATTTTTCGAAATCTCTGGAAGCAATTACGGATGCTGAAATATACAGCCAAATTATGAGTCTGCTGGGGGAGTTATCGCACGGTAGATTTCAATATCAGTTTGAGAGAGACATCGGGGTTTTTTGTTTCAAGATGTTGAAAGAATACAAGATCAACGATGTTCTAAGTCTCATTTGGGCAGTAGACATTGTTAAGGATGACTTATACTACATCCAAGTGTTGAAGATTTGGGATCTATTGTCACAATCCGATGTTCCTCAAGCAGTAGAGCATTTAGATAAATACTATACGAAATATATAAAAGCGAAGATCTTACAGTGCACAACCAGATGCACTAAAGGGTTAAGTAACTCAACTTATATTTGTTTCTGAACCCACATAAGCATGGAATGTACAAATGTTCATTTTTTTTATAAGATGATGCATGAATTTTGTTTTACCCATGAGATGTCTTGTTGGCAATGAGGCTGTTTCACACGATGATTGCTCCGAAAATCTCGTATTGAGTGGCATTACAGGATCATTTGCATCCCTCATTTGCCTTTTCTTTTCTCCCAGATTTTAGGTCAGTTGTCTTCGGTAATGTTGCGTCATTGTGCCTTGATGTGCGTTATATCAAGTGATAAAACCTAGACTAACGCTTCCGCAAGAATACGGATCGTGTAGTAACTAGGGTCAAACACAAGGAATTGATGCGACTTATAAGCTATTAAACTAATGGAATAGACGTGTAAGGTGACTAAGGATGGGATTGTTATTGAACTAGACTAGACTAAATCGATGAGATAAACTTATAGCTAAGCACCATGGGTATCGAGAGTTTGCATAATGATGTAACGAAGTTCTAAAAGGATAATTGGTCAAAGGTACTATCATGAGTTCAGGGAATTCAAGCTCTCCTATAGGAACTGACTAGCGTAGACTTGTCCACTATCTAGCATGCATATACCAATGTATCCATTGCGCATCTTACATGCATAGACGCCTTACGACCGCTATCCTAATCCCTAGATTCAACCGATTGACCTGGCCTAGATTCTAAACCGGCTAAACCCTAAATCATGGCTAAGTTCCAAAATCTAATGCCCTGGCGTTGGTTTATTAGACTCCTAACATCATTCATTCGAGTGGCGTAAAAGTAATGAAAGCATTAAGAACAACCATGAAATCTGAAAACATGATAAAATACCAATTTCATTCATTCGAGTGGCGTACAAGTAAAGAAAGCATTAAGAACAACCATGAAATCTGAAAACATGATAAAATACCAATTTCATTCATTCGAGTGGCGTACAAGTAATGAAAGCATTAAGTTCCACCATTCATTAAGCACACAGCTTGTACCCGCTCGTGCAAGCCCTTTGCCCGACCGTGTTGCACACATTTGAGCCCGAGCGGGCACCATGCCCGATCGTGTGATTCTTGAGCCCGAGTCGTGCAAACCTACGGGGTTTTCTTGACATGAATGAGCCCGAGCGGGCACCCCAATTGCACCCGAGCGGGCACACCTCCCTGGTCGTGTACCTTGTGTGCCCGAGTCGTGCAAAGCTACGGGGGTAATTGACAGCAATTAGCCCGGTCGTGCACTCCAACTCCACCCGAGCGGGCACACCATCTTGGTCGTGTACCTTGAATGCCCGAGTCGTGCAAAGCTACGGGGGTAATTGGCAGCAAATAGCCCGATCGTGTACACTTCCAATGCCCGAGCGGGCATGTCTTGAAATGTTGTTTCGCTCCCTTCGCTCGGTGTTTGAGTGTTCACTTTCAGTCCATGGCCTTGCACAAGTCGAACCTTGTTACTCAACTTCGTTTTCGGGGTTAGATTGCCATAATCACTCGTGTTTCTCCTCATGTCTTCGTTTCTTATGCAAAACACGAAATGTAGATAAAGTCTTCGAATATACTCGATAAGTGAATGAAATCTAAATAATCTACTCTAAAATAGACCTAAGAATGATATAAAAACTACAACGGATTACGTGTTATCATGCCTGCGATGGTTTTCAATTTCAATGGTAAGTTTCTTTTCGATTTCAGTTTGACTTCTGTTTGGTTTCGATTATTTTAGGTCTCGAGTTCGATGTTCCCATTTCAACATATTGAGCCTTCGTTCAAAGACGAGCTATGGCGGGGCGTGGTTAGGAAAGGAGCGGGGAGCTCCAAAATCCCTCGAAATTCCCTTAGGAGAACCTACTCCCTCATTCCCCTTTTCTTTTCTCCCAGATTTCAGGTCAGTTGTCTCCGGTAATTTTGCTTCATTGTGCTTACGATGGTTCTCGCTTTCGTCAGTAGCGGTTTGGAGTCTTATTTCTCTGCACGTCTAGGGATGGAATATGGAATTTATGTCTCATACTGTTTTCATTGAGAAAATAGTATATATTTCTAAGCCTTGCAAGACGGGTTTTGTTATGGTTTCTTCTGTGAATAGCTTATGAGATATTCTCTACAAAACAATCTGGATTCTATAGATATTGTGTGATTGGATATTTTTCAAATCCAATTCAAATTACGTTTGGAAATTGGTCTGTGGTAAAATGCTTCAGCTGTATCAGTGTTGCTTTGTCTCTATAGGTTGGTGAGCTATGGCTTCTGCTGCACATCAAGCTTTCCCCGCGGTCATTGATCCAAACATGGTACGACTCGTTAAGTTTTTCCCCTGACACGTATTAAAAATATCTTAGAATTTTCGCTTTGTCAATTTGCATGGTTAGAGGTGTCACTTGTTGGTCAAAACAGGTCGGTAATGTGTTTGTGATCCAATTCTATCACATTTTATATAACAAGTCAGAGTTTCTCCATCACTTTTTATCAAAATTCTAGTAGGATTGGGCGTCATGTGCCGGATGAGAATATGCTAGGTTGTTTTTCCCAATGGTTCCTATTCACAATCATGTGTGTGCAATCAATGGGTTGTATTGTTCATTTGCAAGTTGAACGAAGTTATTGCACAGATTCAAAAGTACTCTAAATACATTTGCTTCCTTCTCAAGTGTTAGGTATGGTGAGAAAGCGGAAGAGGTGACTGAATTGGCCGAGTGGACGTGTCCAAAATGCAGAAGAACATGCAGTTTCAGTTTTTGCCTGTAATACTGAACTATATAACTTTTAGTTGAGCTTAGTATATGTTGGGTGGAATGTTGTTGGTAATTATTATATTTTTTTCACATGAAGAAAAGAGGTCATAAGCCTACTCAATTTATAAGAGTGCCCTTTTTTCTCTAGTTGTCTGACTCACCTACGGTATGTTTAGGTAACAACCCCTTACTGTTTTCACTTTGGATTCGATTTGGATTAATCATTTCAATTCAGTTCTTTGAATCAACGATATACCCAGATCATCTCTTACACAACCAATTTAAAACCTACAAAACTCTGGAGCCATACAAATAGAGCAGCGGTCAACTTTGCTTATTTCCGGTGTCTTCGGCATCGTCTACCGAGAGCGTGCACAGGGAAAGCAAGTTAGGGCGCCATCCAATGGGAAAACTCATTTTCCCATTATCATTCTGAAAAATGTACTACTTGATGATTGAACTTGTGCCTTGTCATGTGTGAATAGAATCCAAGATAGTTTTTTTAATAGTTAAGCTATTGGTGTTGTTCTCTTGGGTTAGTTTGAAGCACGAAAGGGAAAACGCAAGTTTCGTATTGAGTTTTAAACACCACATATTGCGAATTTTTTATTTTCAGGTTTCTTCTGATTGAGCTCTGTATTTAATCTTTATGGATGTGTTGGTGACTGCCACTGCTCGCCGCAATAAGCCAAAACGTAAGTTGTGTTGTTGTGTTGCTCTTTATATTATTCTTCTTGAAGCACCATTACCTATTTTATTTATTCATCACAATAACCTTCTCGATCACATACTTACAAAGATATTGTCTTTCTGTCCTATGTCATTTGAAGTTCGATTCTACGTTATTGATTTTCACGTATCAAAATATTCATTGCGAGCTTTGGTACAAAGGTGGAAGGTGACAATGCGAATGTTGATGATGCCAAAATGTTAGAAAAAAAGATGGATATTGGTTTGAGACAAATTCAACAAATGACGTTTGTGAGATTTCATACTGCCTTTAGTTTCACATATATCCTCAAACTCTTATTTTACTTGCATTGTTATTACCTACCTATATCCTTAGACTCTTTTTATTTGATGCGTAATTGTTTTTCTGATTGAAGAGTGTTATGACTGTAGCATTGATTATTTTGCTCCTATACAGATGAACAAAGCTTACTCCTCTTTTACGCCTTTGAGTTGGCTCTTTTGCTGGAATAGTTACCATGTCTCCTATTTACCCGATGGACATGGTGCGGTGGAGGGTTACTGTCCACGTAAATTTCAACATCCTATTCTTTCGTTGAGAGAACTTAGCTGCTAGGTTCATGGTAATTTCTAAGCTTGAGTTCATTTACACAATTATAGTTATATGAAGCCGACCATTATACGATATTGTTTTCCATTTTAACCTTTTCATGCAATTGTTATGGCCTCTGATGTTGCATAAATTACCTTGCAATGGTTGTCACGTTCATATAACTAATTGGTAGAATGGAAAGTTTACGTGGTTCGCCTTCGCATTGTGCTTATTATTTATTTTTTTAGGCTTTGATACAAATAAAATTTGTAAAGCGGAATTGTTTATACAATCCATTAGCATAGTTGAACTGCAAGAGAGTCAGAGTCAAGCTTCTATTCTTACAGTTCCATGTTGGATGCTGCCTATAGTTTTGGAGACTCCAAGACAATCACCATGAGTGTTTTTTGTGTTTTGGAGGAGTAAAAGCTTTTTCCCTCTTATGGTACGTCTCTTTTTAAATTGCTAGGGATGTTTTCATTAATTATGAATACATGTATATTTTGTAGATTTTGAGAGAATGATAATAGAATTTGAGAGAATGATAAGAATTTGTGAAGAACAAGAGAATAATTTTTGTTCTGTATTTGATAGATAGTTTGTACAGGTTTATATAGGCGTTACAATGTGTATAGAAAAAAGGAAATGCAATATACATTTACACAAAAGGAAATTGTGGAAAAAGGAATGATTTGGAGATGATCGTGGTAGAATGATCTTGTTGCCAAAACTCAAGATATGTTTCCTTGTAGAATGATCTTGTTGCCAAAACTCAAGATATGTTTTCCTTGTGGGATGATCTTGTTGCCAAAACTCAAGATATGTTTCCTTGTAAAATTATCTTGTTACCAAAATACAAGATATGTTTCCTTTTGCCAATTATGACAACATTCCCCCTCAAGTTCGTAATGATCTAGACTAAGTAGTGTTGCCTCGTTAAAACCTTACCGAGAAAACCCAATGGGACAAAACTCGGTGAAGGAAAAAGAGTACAAACACTAGGTAGTCCTTATGATGGTATCATTCGAACTTGAACTTTTACGAGGTTTGGGAATGTCCATTAAACCCATTCTCCTTTGAAGACTAGAGCTAACCTTCTCAGGGAGGGCCTTGGTGAATAGGTCCGCGAGTTGATCGGAGCTTCTTGTGTAGGCTGTTGAGATGATTCCTTTCTTGATTTTCTCACTGATAAAGTGGCAGTCCACTTCTATGTGCTTCGGCCTTTCGTGGAATACCGAGTTCTTCGCTATATGAATTTCTGCTTGATTATCACAGTGTAGAGTGGTTGGTTCCTCTGAGTCGCTTCCAAGATCATGGAGAATAGCCCTCAACCAAATGAGTTTGCATGTGGTGTTTGCCATACTCCTGTACTCTGCTTCTGCACTTGAACGAGCAACTACGTTCTGCTTTCCATCCATACTCCTTTTCCCGGCGATCCCTTGAGATACCTGAGAATTCTCTCCACTAGATGCCAATGTTGTTTTCTTAGGGCATGCATATGCTGACTGACTTGACCTATAGCAAAACAGATGTCGGGAGGAGTGATTGTGAGGTAGATTAATTTTCCCACGAGTTGTTGATACTGGGCGACATTGGATATAAATTCCCCCTCGCGATGAGTCTTGTGCTTCTCCTCAATAGGTGTCTTAGCCGGCTTGGCACCTAGTTTTCCTGTCTCATTCACTAGATCAAGAGTATACTTTCTTTGGGACAAGAACAAACCATTAGTAGAACGAGTAACTTCAATTCCAAGGAAGTATTTTAATTCTCCTAAGTCTTTAACATCAAATGTTTGTTTTAGATACTCTTTTGTGTTTTCAATTCCTATGCGATCATTTCCAGAAATTATGATTTCATCAACATACACTAAAAGAATAATTGTACCTGATCCGCTTCGCTTTTGGTAAAGCCATGTTTGGTGAGGGCATCATGGAGCTTTTGGTACCAAGCTCTTGGGGATTGTTTGAGCCCGTATATAGCCTTTTTTTAGTTTACATACTTATCCTGCACCCTTGGTATATCCCGGGGGACATTGCATGTATATTTCTTCGTCAAGATCGCCTTGGAGGAAAGCATTCTTGACGTCCATCTGCCATAGATCCCAGTTAAGATTAACCGCAATAGATAACAAGATTCGTACCGTATAAAGTTTTGCTACGGGAGCAAAGGTCTCGGTGTAATCTTCTCCGTAAGTTTGAGTGTAGCCTTTTGCCACAAGCCGAACTTTGTGTCATTCGATGACCCATCACTCTTGTACTTGATCTTAAATATCCATCGACAGCCGACATGTTTCTTATCTCGAGGGAGATCGACTAGGTCCCATGTTTGGTTTTTCTCCAGTGCGCAGATTTCCTCCTTCATTGCAGACATCCATTCGGGCTGATTCACGGCCTTTGAGTACGACTGAGGTTCATGATATTGGACAATTTTACTGAGAAAAGCACAATGGTGAGTAGGTAATGAGGAAATATCACAATAATTTTGAATTGATAAGCAACAGCAAGACCGATATAATATTCTCCCTTGTATAGCCATTCGGAAATCGGTTTTCGAATACGGGTGCTGCAACGAGGTACAACATCACTGTAATGTTCCTGAATGATGGCATCTTCGAGTGTTTCTTCGTCTTCGTGACTGTCCCTGTCAGCGGTCCAATCAGTGTCGTCAACGACCCAAACTAAAGCTCGAGCGGGACGCTCCGTATCTATCCCAGAACCCGTGTTTGCCCCGCGTGGGTCTCCGCTCTCCCCGGGTCATGTTGTTCCCTCTATGAGACCAACACGCTCGGGTTGGGTAGAGAGCACGAGCAGGCTGTCTTGGTCTGTGCTTGCCCCGCGCGGGTCTCCTGGCTCCCGACCCGGGTTGTTCCTTCTGCGAGATTTCTATCATCACCAATACAAGCGGGTTGCACTGTCTCATCAACGGCTCGATTCCTCCAATCATTTTGGCTATCTTTTTGACCTGTAACACCTTTACCCTGCAGTTGTGTTACGAAATACTGTAGGGAAGAGTTGAGATCATAGGGTACGGAGAGATTTTCAAGCTCTTTCCAATCTTGATTTCCATAGAAACTGCGTCCTTCATCAAACTTGACTTCTCGAGACACGATTATACGGCGAGAGTCCGGGTTATAACATTTGTACCCTTTGAAAGAAGAACTATATCCCACAAACATGCACTTAATGCTTTTCGGATCGAGCTTGGTACGTTGATTGTCTGCAACAAACACACCCAAAAATACGCAAATAGTCTATGTCGAGTTTTGAGTTGTTTAATACCTCATACGGCGTTTTGTTGTCAAGGCACTTAGTCGGTAGACGATTAATGAGGTGACAAGCTATGAGGACCGCATCCCCCCAAAATCTCTTGCAAAATTTCGGTCGAACATGATAGTACGGGAGACCTCCATGAGGTGTCGGTTCTTGCGCTCTGCGACTTCGTTTTGT
The DNA here is from genome assembly GCA_036759665.1 of Gynandropsis gynandra. Lineage (NCBI taxonomy): Eukaryota > Viridiplantae > Streptophyta > Magnoliopsida > Brassicales > Cleomaceae > Gynandropsis > Gynandropsis gynandra. Next base: position 12,383,545 of record CM071861.1, read on the forward strand.
TGGGGCGTATAAGGGCATGATGTCTGGTGAACGATACCGTGTTAGACAAGGAACGATATGAGCTTGTGATTGATGAATTCACCACCATTATCTGTACGGAGGCACTTAATTTTTGCTTCGTATTGGGTTAGAATATGCTGATAGAATTTTACAAAACAATCATAGACGGCAGATTTAGATTCTAGAAGATATAGCCATGTAAATTTCGATTTCTCGTCAATAAAGCCTAAAAACTACTTCTTTTGATCTCTAGT
>CM071861.1:12385620-12396143 GCA_036759665.1 Gynandropsis gynandra
GTAGAATGATCTTGTTGCCAAAACTCAAGATATGTTTCCTTGTAGGATGATCTTGTTGCCAAAACTCAAGATATGTTTCCTTGTAGGATGATCTTGTTGCCAAAACTCAAGATATGTTTCCTTGTAGAATTATCTTGTTACCAAAATACAAGATATGTTTCCTTTTGCCAATTATGACAACATATTTCACCTGCTAACTAACATAATAGTATGCCAACAAGCAGAATTTCATGTTTGTGTGGTACTCATGGTATTTAATTTATTATAAAGATGTTACAGAACCCATGATGCATTATTTATCCTTCATATTAGCCTAAGTATACCATGAGTATTGGAGGGAAAAAAGCTTTTTCCCTCATATGAATTACCATTGATCATCTAAAAGCTTTGTGATATGGAGATCCTATTTTACAAAGGCAGATGATTCGTTGTAGGACAATGACGATGTCTTGATTGATGTTATAACACATAGCTTCATCCCTTGCATATGTAGATTGGAGCAAGTAGATGAATTTGTTGCTATGATATTTTGACAATGGGAGTTAAACTTGACTATTTCCATTCATTTGTTGATGGATTGTATTTCTGTTCCAGTGGAGAACTTGATGATGGGAATGAACAAAGCTCGGCTGCCAACGCTTATAATGATACTCTTGAGTTATGAAATTATGTATCTATGATACTTTTTCCATTTCCATGTTAACATCATTTAACCTTTGTATTGATGGAGGTAATCGAAACGAAGTTAGAGATGTCGATCCTGGGTGCAGTGACTTTATATTATGCACTCCATGTTCAACTTTATGGACTTGATTATGCGAACCAACTGTTGGTACGTTTATTTTTGAATTGCTAGGAATGTTTTCAGCAAGCCAACGAGTAGAATTTCATGTTTCTGTTGTACCCATGGTATTTTATTTATAGTAAATATGTTATACAACCCATGATGCATTTTTTAGCTTCAAAATAGGTGACCATTCACCACAAAAAAAGAATAGTGGCAGCCAAAAGAATCTACTACTTCTCCACTCTTTTGAATAAGCAATTCTTCTTTCACTTCTCCATTGTTCACTAGAAGATCGTAAGCTAGCTAAGTTAACGAAATGCTCAACCACCAAAGGCATCATCATTTGGTTGCCACTGTTCTTTTTGGATGGCGACCTAACCTGGATTTCCTGTGCAGCCTTAGCATTGAAATACATAAAGGAAACAACTCGAGTATATAGAATATTTGAATTTTTGAGATAGGTAACCACAGTTGGTCATATATATATATATATATATAAATATAAATATATATAAAAATTAGTTATTTGATGTTAATATGTAATCACAATATGTCTGTATGTTGTTCACAATGCTTATAATAGTCATGCAACAAAGCAAACTATAAATAATTCAAACTAAAATGATGTGTGTAGAATTTAAATAAAGCATGATGGAAGACTATTCAAAACATAATAATACCTCCATCAAACAACATAGCAAAAGAATAAGAAAAATGGGTGGGTCCATGAATTTAAATTCCACAGTGTTCATGGTCTGTGACCATTGAGAGATCCTCGGCTTTATGGTCATTTTATAGTCAACAGTTGTAAATACATTATAAACAAAATGTACTATTAGTTTTCATTACAACTTATAAATCTATTGATCAAATTCATATATTGAAACTTTTATTTTGTATATTTATATTGGCCCATATGCATATCAAATCTAATGAAAATGTTTAATTTAATAAATCTTATATAAATCTTAAGATAATCATATTTTAATGATGACAAATCCACGCATAACATGTGTATCACCTAATTTTATTAATCCAACAGCTGAGATGTGTCACGTCAACAAACCGGAGATCCAAAGGTCATAACAATGCCACGCTATCCAAATATCGTTCATTTATTTTTTATTTTCAATTGTGTTTTTATAAAAGAGAAGTTATCTTTATGTTTAAGGTTTGTTATTGACAATATAGTTCGGACTAGCATCAACCAAATGCGTAACATCAACTATTTTAGCACAAATATAATTGGTGGATTAAATTTCTCATATATTTTTAAAGTTGAAAGTTAATTAATTTATCATAATATTATTATAATAGTAACTTCTCAATTTATTTTAATAAAATTAATTTGGAACCCAATACCATAAAACGATCTTACATCTTTGAATGATTTTATGAAAAAACGGTTGAAATCTTTAATCACAATACGGAATCATAATTGATTAGTTGATTTGTATACTCAAAATTTAGAAATTAGTTTTCAAATATTAGATGAATCTTGAGATATAACGATAAATCGAAGAGAAATAGTAAACCTCTCATCCCACCATATCGACACCAATCATATATATAACCGATGTAGATCTATTCACAAAAATATTTTATTATTTGGTAAGTTATTTTTATATCTATTTATAAATATTAATATTTTTATTAAAAACGTAAGTTTTTAGTATATGTCTAACTATTGTTATAAATGCACAACAAATAAAACATATAACCAAATCAAGAAGATGAATTAGTGTATCTTGAGATAAATATAATAAATAATTAATGATCTAGTTGATAAATTATATAATATATTATTTATATCACTACAAAAATATATATTATTTTTAATAGACATTTCAGTGGATATGTTTGTTGAAATTTTTATCAATAGAGATCAATGAAAATCAATTATTTCAATTAAAAAGTACCATTGATGAATTAAATTTTAAAAACTTTAGCAAAGTATAAAATTTGTTGAAAATTTCTCTAGATTCCGACTAAAATTTAATATTTGAAATTATCAATAAATAATTATGTTTTATGTGATGGTTGAAGAAATGAGTTAAATGTTTGAGATAAAATTAACAACGATGATATTTAAAAAATAAATTAAAATTATCAACGAATGATATCGGATTGAATAATAAACTATTGACAATTGAAAAGTTTGATTGACATTATCAATGTTAATATTGAAATTTCTTTTCTAATTATCAATAGATAAATATTGAAAAATCAATTAAAATTATCAATGACAATCAGAAAAATTAATTAACTTAATAAATAATGAAGTTTGAAAAAATAGGTTTAAATTACCAATAATGTGTTATGTATGTCATTTAAGATGATCAACACATGAGGGTTGAAAAAATTGGTTAAAATTATCAATAGATTACGATTGAAATATCGTTAAAAATAAAAACAAGCGTAAACAAGTGCAAAAAATCAAACGAATTTTCCAATGTTTATTCGAAAATTTTAACGACCATTTAACGAAATTTTCAACAAATATACATTAGAAAAGAAATATTACGAAATTACAAAAAAAAATCAAATGGACGTGTTTTTTGTTGCACTTTAATAGACATCCACTGAAAATATTGATTTTTTTTTAAGATGATTACACTTCCATTTTTTCAACTCCCTCGATTTCTATCATTTTTAATAAGAAATTTTCACAAAATTTATTTAAATTTTAGATTCATCTCAATATTATATATATATATATTTAGAATAGGTTTATTGGAAACTTACAAATTCATTGGATGCCGTGATTTTGTTAGATTTAACTTTTTGTATTTTTGTGCTTTATATTATATTTGATAATATTAAAGTGTTTATACTGAATTTATGTATTTTAATTATTTATAATCATATTTTTATTTTGGTATATACGAATATTTGATTTTTAATATTAAAAAATATCTATAATGTTTTTATCTTTAAATAGTGTTGAAAAATAAATAATAATAAAACTATATATATTTATTATTTAATTTATTTTATTATGAACTCAAATTTGAACAATATTATGAAAATTAGTAATGGATTTAATTTGAGCAAATTAGTCGAAGTTATCAATTGAGTACGATTGAAATTATAAATGGATGACGTTGAAATTTAATGGGTTGGGTTGGGTTGTAATCAACCATTAAAAATATAATGGATTTTAAAAGATAATTAGGTTGGGTTCAACCCCGACCCATTCAATAATTGGTTATACAGATCAGATTAAACGGTTTAAACATATTTATTCATATAATAAACGTTTGTATATATATTTTAATCATTTAATATTTATAATATATATTTATAATATTAGATATTATAATTAATGTTTCAATATTCAAAACAATAATTTATGAAAATAAAATTCGTGATATATATTAAAAGTATCTGATATAATCGTCAAATTTGCATCTTAATACATCAATAGCTAAAACGATAATTCATAAAAATAAAATTTTTAACAAACACTACTAGAAATTTTTAATTTAGAGACGAAATTTCCAAACGGATTTTGATCCGTCCCTAAATTCCGGAAGGAAATTTAGATCATTTCCTAAATCCGGACGGATTTTAATCCGTATGTAATTTACAACGGACTTCATTTTGTTCCTATTTCTGGACGGATCAAAGACTATCATCAATTCGACCTTATGGATTAGAGACGAATTATATAATTTGTTTTAGTTTTTATTTTATTTTTATTTGTTTTTTATTATTAATTTTTTTGAAACAAATTCCGGATTACCAAAAAAATCCGTCTGAAAATTAGGGTTTGATGCCGTACAAAATTGTTTTACGAAAAAATAAACTTTTACAGAAAAAAATTATTTTTTCGGGAAAACTTTAGTTTTATATAAAACATTAAATAATTTTTTGTATAAAAATTTTTCAAAGGGACAACAATATCCGTCAAAAACTTTTTAACAAAAAAAGAATAAAAATACAAAATTTAAAAAAATTGGAGGAGGCGGCGACGACAGAGGCGGAGGAGGACGCGATGACAGCGGCAGCGGAGGAGGCAATGACGGTGGCGAATGAGGAGTTTTTAATATTTTTTTTCAAATTTGTAATTTTTTTCAATTTTTTGGAAAATTTTAATTATCCGTCTGAATTTTTTTTATTTTTTTAAATATTATTAATAAAAATAAAAAAATATTAAAAATATAATATATTTTAATAAAATAAAAATATATCGAACATCTGACTGATCGAAGAAAGAGCGAGTGACCAGACATAAGGAGCAAATGAATCGGAACGGTAAGGGTGAGTGTGTGAACGACGATAGAGATATGAAGATACGAGCTAATGAGTTACCTGGATAAAACTCATTAAAATTAATCTAATTGGTTTTTACACTCATTTAACTGAAATAATTTTATTTCCATTTAACAAAGACCAATATACATTTTAAATTAGGGGTGGCCAATCCGGGCTACCCGGATCGACCCGAATGTTTTACCATAACATTCTTTTAGTTTGGAATCAGTATGTAATTGATTCAATTATGGAATAATAAATAGTCATAGTTCAGTCAATATATAGTAATCTATACTTTTTCTTTCTCTATGAATGAAATAATGAATTTACAAAGAAAAAGTTTCAGTCATAATTCAAATGAACCCCATATTAGATTGTATATATATATACAATACAAAATTCTAATAGAAATCTATGTTTCTATATATATTTTTGAATTTTTTTAATAAATAACATATTTCTTTTATTTGTTTTTTAATTGAGAGACAAACTCGAACAACCCGAATCGTTTGGAATATGGGTTACCTTAAAAACCAATATGGGTTCAAATTTCAGAACCCTTTCGGGTTCGGATCGGTCTGATTCGGGTTCGGGTTGAACCCGAGCAACCCAAACAACCCAATTTAAAAAATACAAATAAAAAATATAATTTAATTTTTTAAAAGTTATATAATTACTAAAAAATATTAATATATTTTCTTTTATAAATATATTTATGTTATATTTGCTATTTTTATTTTGTTTTATATTAAAAAAACGAATTATCTAAAGAATTCTAAAACCGAATAACCCTAAATTATGTATAATACCCGGAAGACCCGAACCCGAATAACCCGAACAACCCGAATAACCCAAATTACCCGAAAAACCCAAATATCCAAATGTAATTCGGGTTATTTCGGGTCTATTGCTTTTGAACCCGAACAACCTGAATCCGAACCGAATCTGGACCGAAAACATTCGGGTTCAATACGGGTCCAATTTTTCAAAAACTGAGGAACCCGAACCGGAACCGAAACCCGAAGAACCCGAACCCGAACTCGAACCCGAACTGACCACCCCTATTTTAATTGGACTGTGTTGAGTTAAACCTTTAAACCCAACCCAAATTGACAACACTACTAACATCACTTCAAATAGCTCATGTTAGAAGAAAATATTTAAGGATGAAAGATGATTAGTATTTTATTTTAGATACATAATATTTTGTACCTCTTTTTCCTATTTTTAGATTTTTTTACTTAATTTTGCTAGAAATTTATATGTTTTACAAAAACTTGTTAATAAAATATATTGATTGTTTTTCTAAATTTTTTTTTCTATGCAAATGTTGTCTATCTTACGTTGGAAATTCAAAGGTTTCCATAGTAATTCCAACATTGTGAAATAATTTACGTTAAAATATTTAATGCAAAAATAGTTTAGCATTGGCTTAATACCTACCAATATTAAATTTTATTTGTTACACTAGAAAGAGATTCCACGTAATGCGCGTGATGTTAAAAATTTACAAATATATAATAAAATTAATCTATTAAAAATAAATCGATATATTAGAAATATTAGAAATTTTGGTTCATGGCGTTGCATATAAATTATTTTATCGAATAATAGATAATAAATGCTAATAAAAATATCAAAATGTTATAACATAAAATTGATCTAGTTTAATAATAAAATTAAGTAGAAAAAATAATTTTAAATAACTTTTAATAACACATGATAGTTTAAAAAAACATGAAACTGATAGAATATCAATAGGGTGAAAATATATTGCATTGAACTATGAATGTGAATATTTTGTCTAAAATATAATTGATTGTTATAATATTATTTCTATATCTTAAAATCATATGAAAAATAAATAATTGAATCAATTCACTTATAGTTAGAGTGAAAAAATTAAAAACATGTAACATATATAATATATTATTATATGGTGATACATAATATTTGGTGTTTATTGGTTAGAATTTTAATTAACTTTGCAATCTTTATTTTTTATCCAATTTTTTCTGTGTTTTCTTTTATTATTCATGTTTATTTAACAGTATAAAATATAATAAAAATGAAATCAAAACTCCATCATGTTTTTTGTATGAATAATGACAAAGAATTTATCGTATCATCCACATGAACAAATGAACTATTTTCTCTTCTATCTTCATCTTCCTCTTCTATCCTCTCCTATCATTTCACCGAAAGCATACCTCATTAGCATAGTTAATTAGTTCAAATTTATAATTCACTCGTCTTCTACTTTTCTTTATGTTCACAACTTCTAAAGTCCTATGAGATGTTATAGATTTGATGTTGTTTGTTTCTTTCAACTCTAATATCTTCTTAACAACTTAAAAACAAATTATTTACCATATAAAACCATAATTCTTAGTATCACATACAAAAAGCTTGAATCAAGAAGAATTTTATACCGAGTAACCTTCATTATTCTACTTTCAAGCATTATGATTCTATGTTCAATCGAACTTTTGTCTCTACCTCTTTAAAGAGCCAAACAAACACCCTTATACTCATTTTTTCGGACTTATACCACACTAACCACACTAATCTTTTGATGTGATACACATGATAATAGTTGTTGATTTACCATGGAGAAATCACAATATCAACCAAGTAACATATGAAAATAGTTGTAGTGTGATCCTGATCCGTTTTCAGTGAACATACACATCTATTTAAATGGTATTTATATAGTAATAGAACCCGGACGATGCACGAAGTTTTATCAATAATTAATTATACAATCGGAATTTATATATCACAAATGCATCATTATATAGAAATACAAAAAATTAAATGTGATGATATATTTTCTATATCATTTTACGAAAAAATAGATAATATATTTAACTTTTTGTTTAAAATCATCAAAAAATTGGTAGAATCTAATTATTATAACTCAATAACATATGATAGTGATATCAATGTTATATAAAAAATATGTGATTTTTAAAATCAATTTTTTAGATATAATATAATAGGCGATTATCAATTTTATCATTTGTTTCATTTAATCAGTCTCTAATATTTTTTATATTTTTATAACCAAACTTTCATCTAAATACGCGAATTTGTTATATAACTACACATCAAATATAAATTTGAAATATTAATATATTTCATAGAATTCGTGAATAAGAAAAAGTATATGGATTTATATAACGTATTTATATATTTATCTATCTTTATTTTATTTATTTATCATTTTATCAATTTCCAATATTTTTTTCAATTTCTTATAACCAGAATTTCATGTAAATATACTATTAATTTTTAAATATACGCAAATTTATTATATTTTACACATAAAATTTTAAATTTGAAATATTACAATATTTTGTAGTTTATATAGTTTTATATAACATATTTATATGATTATTTATCTATATTTTATTTATTTATCTCATTTCATTAGTTTCTAATAGTTTTCAATTATTTTATAACCCAAATTTCATGTAAATATAGTATATATTTTTGTTCATTTAAATATGTAATTTTTTCAATATAATTACATATAAAATTCAAAATATTAAATATTTCATAAATTTCAAGAATAAAAACCTTATATGGATTTGCATAACAAATTTATATGATTATGTCTATATTTTATTTATTTATTTTATTTCATTACTTTCTAACATTGTTTTTTCAAATTTTTTAATAACCAAACTTTCATGTAAACATACTATATTCTTTTATCCATATAAATAAGTTTTCTTATATATGAAGGCTGCGATAAGAAGCGAGAACCCGGTGATTCTCTTCGAGCACGTCCTGCTCTACAACCTCAAGGAGAGAATCCCAGACGAAGAATACATCTGTAACCTGGAAGAAGCCGAGATGGTAAGACCTGGGGAACATGTGACCATACTCACGTACTCGCGTATGAGATACCATGTAATGCAGGCCGCGAAGACTCTGTTTATTCATATAAATACATAAATTTTTTATATAATTATGCATGAAATTTAAATTTTGAAATATTTTGTATAGCTCTTGAATAAAAAAACTTATATAAATTTAAATTTTGAAATATTTAATTGTAATTTAATTTTTATTTTAGTTTATTTTCAAACTTTTGTAAACATTGAACCATTTAATTTTTTTATATTTAAAATCGAATTTATAAATTAATTTATTGAAATATATTAAAGTTTTTTTTTAATTTTTAGAATACTACACATTAATTGAAGAAAGATATTTTAAAAATTCCATTAAATATACAAAATAAATATTATTAATTTTTGTAGAAAAAACAAAATAACAAAACAATGATGAGGTGGCAGCATGAGTATTGAGATATTTTGCAACTTTTTATATATAGATTTTGTTTAGATTTTCCAAATTAAAAATTGTATTGCAATATTAAAAAAATTATCAAATTTGAATTTTAATTAATATTTGTTTGGATTAATTTGTTTTAATTAATTCTAGTTGTGATACAATGTAAGCAATTCATGAATTAATGATTATTAAGAATAATTACAATGAATATTAAATTTAGGTTAGCGAATGTAAAAAATTTGTAATGGAGATTAAAATTACATTATAAATTAAAACAAAAAACAAAAAATGTTTTAAATGCTGCTGAGGTGGTACAAGGAGGATGCACCATTTTATCTTACTTTTTATAAATAGATTTTTTTTACAATTTTCAACTCCAAATGACATTGTATATTATTGAAACTTTAATTGCATTATCCAACAACGATTATGTTAGAAATTTCAACGTGTTAACGTTAGGCGTATGTTGGCATTTGAAACACATGATGGCATCAAAATGGCGGAATATCAGATATACCCTCGTAGGGTTAAAACGCTTCAAAAATACCCTTCCGTAAAATAATTATTTAATCGGAAAAAAACTGGAGAAAAGACAAATTTCCCTTAATTTTCGAACGTGAGAAAACCCGCATTCTGGGAGAGTAAAAGCCAAACCCGCATTCTGGGAGAGTAAAAGCCAAGAAAGAACAAGTGATTTCGAACTTGAGAGGGATCGATTCGAAGTTAACAAGAAGGAAATTCGAAGTTGGCAAGAAGGAAATGGCTAGAATCAGCAGCGGTGGAGAAGAGAGCACGAGTCAATCTTCAATGGCGTCAATAAGTGTAAGTAGATCGATTTCTAGGGTTTTGGAGGATGTCGAGTCCCAAAATGGTTTATTGATTTGAAATGGGTGTGAGTGTCAATGAGTCGGTTGAGTCTCAGTGAGTCGGTTGAGTCGCAAGAGTCGGTTGTCTCAGTGGGTCGGTTTGGGTCGTGATGGTTGGTTGAGCGTCGATTTCTAGGGTTTGCAGGCTGTCGAGTCCCAGAATGGTTTATTGATTTGAAATGGGTATGAGTGTCAGTGAGTCTGTTGAGTCTGAGTGAGTCGATTTGGGTCGCAATGGTCGCTTGAGCGTAGTAGGGAGTCTAAGGGTCGTTTGAGTCGGTTGTCTCAGTGAGTCGGTTTGGGTCGCA
>CM071861.1:12405286-12422675 GCA_036759665.1 Gynandropsis gynandra
TGGTGTGGGGGAACAGTAATTTTCGCGCGAGAATTAGAGGTGCTCTAGAGGAGAGAGAAAAATTGTCGTCAAGGGTAATATGGGATTATCAATATTTTAAGGGTAGATTTGAAGTTGAAACTTTTTTTTTCAGCCAAGGGTATATTTTTGAAGTACTTTAGCCCTACAGGGGTATTTTGATAATCCCCCCATCAAAATGGCGCTAGTGCTTTGCCTCTCTCTATGATATATTCATCCAAGATAGCCCACATCAGGTGAGTATAAAAATTCACACTAAGTTAGATCAATGAATGTGTAATATTCACAATAAAAGGTACGCAAACAACTCAACCCAACCTTGAAAAAAAGTTATCTAGATCTACATTAGTACTACACAAGATCATAGATCGCAAAATTTACATGATTCTAACTCAAACATAATAATTCGTCACGACTAGTACAACAAAAAATCATAACTCATAAGATTTACACCACTCAAACTCGAACAAAATAGCTCGTAAAGTCCTAAAAACTCTTAAGCGGCATAAAAAGCTCGAAAATGAGCATGATTCTAGTTCAACCTTAATAGCATGTAACAGTTCCCTCCCATATCTTTTGTAGACTCTAAAAACACCATAACCTCGACGAGAACAACCTTACAAACTCAAACGACTATTCTTCAAATTTCTAGATTTAATCGAAACTCCAAAAATTTGTAAGTTCACCAGTTATGAATTCCTATAAGTTCTATGGTTCTAATGAAAATGTTTAGACATAAAACTTCATTAAACAAAACAAAGAACGAAAACAACTATGAATCACATATTTTATCAGCAAAATGTCTCAACTTGCTCTCCGATGAACAATGGATGACGTTGCTGACTATGGAACAGATTATCTGACTCCATTGAAATTAGTTCATCAATGTTTAGAATAACTTTAACAACACATGTAACATTTTAATTAATCCTGATGATTACAAGTAAATGTGGCATTTTGAATTATTTCAAGTAATAATGGCACATTTTCCTTGAACGTCGTGAAACTTCCTCAATTTCCAAGTAGATTCATTCAGAAATAACACTTTTTCCCCTGACATGATGTCCCTTCGACCACCCTATATATATAAAGTGCATAATCATGTATAATTTATATGTATTTATGTGTATTTTATATATTAGTTTATATATTCTTTCCATGAGAAAATCACTCAAGTGTGTGTGTTGGGCATAAGATAGCAAATATGCTTAATAAATATTAAACTGTACATACATACATTGCATGAATAATGTGATGAGAATCGTTTTTCCCGTGGACCACATTTGTTCATACACTGAAAATTTGTCTCATGAATTGACTGCAATATTTATTTTGAAACCAAGATCTATTTACTACCACACAAAATGAAAATAATAAAATATATAAACATATTAGGGAGAGACAATTTAAATCTTAAAATAGATACTTAACCTCACTAATTAAGCATACATATTTCTTTACAACGGTATCATAGAAAATGTTCGAGGTTATTTGGTAAAATTTACATCATATGATCAACACTAGAAATATAAAATTATTACTTGAATTTCCGAATAAATTATCCATTTTATTTTTTGGACGATTTTAAGATGATACGAGATAAACAATGAAATTTTATCTTTGAATCGTCAAAAATTTTACGAATGAATCGATATTTATTCACAATTTAATGAATCGTAAAAAAAATCCTCCTAGATACATGGTTTACATATCCGGCCCAACATTCTTGGAAAACTAAGAATCGAGGGTCTATTATAGAGTCCAATCGTGAGAGTCTAAACTTTGTTGCACTGGTCCGAGTTCGCTGCCTTTTACTTAGAACATAATAATATTATTGTGATCAATAAAGATGTCAAAACATTTATATCAAAATTTATTTGATGAATCTAATAAACAAAATATTGAAACGATCCAAAGGAAAAAAATGTTATACGACGTTGTAGAATGAACGAGTCTTTTAAAAATAATTTTTGTGTGTATACTCACAAGCTATAAGATATTGTGGATGTTAAACCTATAAACGTTTTTCTAAAAATAAAAACAAATGATAACAACGAGCAAACCATAAAGGCAAACATGAAATCTCATCGAGGAATTAATTATAGATTTGAATTTATAAATATTTTCAGCACAAATTCCAAGAGCGTGAAATTTTAGGAGAGATCTTACCTCTAAACAATTTGTTTTGACAAAAACACCTTTTATAAGAATATTATTATTCTTAGTTTTTTTTTTTAAAAAGAAAATCATATGGTAATGAGTATGCCCTGATCTTTCTCATTTGATTCCTCTTATTGCAATAATTGTGTGCCGATTTATGATCCCAATAACACTTGAACACGTCATTAACAAATCTACAGTATTTACCAAGTGTGGTACATGTAATGAACACAAGCATACGTTTAAGTTCATATAAATGTATGTATAAATATATATGTATATAAGTGTAAATGTATAAGTTTAAGTTCATATAAATATATATGATTATTTAAAAATTTTAAATATAAAATTGCAATATAACGTAATCGTAAAGACAAAATTATAATTGCATTTTAAATATCACAATTTGACTGATTTTGTGATTAATCGTTTTTGGTCTCTCATGCAACCGCTAAAAACCAAATGCCGCATTTTCTGATGTTTAAATTTGAATCAATCACATCCAAGATGATTGAAAAGAGTAGATCATATTCGAATTAGTTCAAATAATATTAGCAAGATTCTTGTTCACCAAAAAATACATGATAATATATAGTTCTCTGGTATATTTCCCTTTTCTATGATGAAAATTATTGAGCTCAACATGTAAATTGGGATACGAATTTTATATATCAAGTCCTATATTTTTTAGATAATATGAATAGGATTATCGAAACGACTCAATAAATTAAAATAAAATATGTTGGAATTATTTTCATACTCTATGAACAAAGAGAAAAGAGAAGTTAATTTTTTATTGATTGGATAAATTAAAATACATAGAGATCATATGTATTTATAATACACAATACACTCAAGATAAAGAATTAAATAATTCAAGATCATTTAACAACTTCTTGATTAACCAATTAAAGAAAGAAAGAAAGAAAGAAAGAAAGAAAAGAAAAGAAAAGAAATTTTATCAAAATGATATTTAATACCCCCTCAAGATGTGGAGTATAATTGAGATACTACTATCTTGGAGAGTAAGTCTTAAAATTGTGCAGAAGATAATGGTTTTGTGAGAATATACGTGATTCGATTGTTTGTTGTCGCATGAAGCGTTTTGAGAAAACCGAATTGCAACTTTTCACGAACAATGTGACAATCTAGCTCAATATATTTTGTCCTTTCATGGAAGACGATATTACTTGCGATGTGAAAAGCTGCTGTATTATCACAAAACAAAAGAGTAGGCATAGAAATAGAAATATGTAATTCATTTAAAATTGAATTTAACCAAATTAACTCACAAGTTGCATTGGTCATGGCTCGATATTTTGCTTCGACATTACTTCTTGAAATTATAACTTGTTTATTTGATTTCCATGATATTAGAGATTGTCCTAAGAAGACACAATATCCTATTACTGATCTAAGAGAATCAACACAAGAAGTCCAATCAACATCAGAAAAAACTTTGAGTTTGAAACCATTTTTAGGTGGATAAAATAGACCTTTTGATGGATTATCTTTTAAATATCGAAGAATTCTGTGTGCAGCGGATAAATGTAAAGAAGTAGGTGCAGACATATATTGACTTAATTTGTTAACAACGAAAGAAATTTTCGGTCTTATAATAGTTAAATATATTAGTTTTCCAATTAATTTTCTATAATAAGAGGGATTACTTAATAAATCACTATTTGATTGCGAAAATTTTGAATTTACCTCCTTTGAAATTATTAATGGCTTACAACCTAACATTCCAAATTCTTCAAGTAGTTCTAATGTAAATTTACGTTGACTTATAGAAATTCCGAGTTTAGAATGAGATATTTCAAGACCAAAAAAATATTTTACCTTACCTAGATATTTAATTGTGAAAACAGTGGACAAGAGATATTTGATTGAGTTAACAGCAGATTGTGTATTGCTAAAATCAAAATATCATCTACGCATATTAATAATGCAATAAAATGATCTGAAGAAGATGATAAGAATAATGAATGATCACATGATGACTGAACAAAACCAGATTTTAACAAAAGAGAAGAAAATTTTGTATATCATTGACGAGATGTTGGTTTTAAACCATATAAATATTTATGTAAACGACAAACCAGATTTAGAAGCAATATCTCCCCCTGTTTTGGAACATAACCCTGTGGTAATTGCACATAAATTTCTTCATTCAAATCTCCATTTAAAAATACATTTGAAATGGTGTTGGTTAATCTCAAGTAATAGTATACCTAGTCTAACGTTTCCGCAAGAATACGGATCGTATAGTACCAGGGTCGAACACAAGGAATTGATGCAACTCTAAAGCTAGTAAACTAATGAATAAGACGTGTAAGATCGATGAATGATGGGAATGCGAACGAAACTAAACTAAACTAATTGACGGAATAAACTCAATGACTAAACACCACGGGTTTCGAGAGATGCACGATGATGCAACGAAGTTCTAACAAGATCATGGTCTTACATACTATCAGGAGTTTAGGGAATTCAAGCTCTTATATAGGAACTGACTGGCGTAGCCTTGTCCACTACCTAGCATGCATATACCAATCTCCCAATTGTGTATCTCACCTACTAGACACATTAAGACCGCTATCCTAATCCCTAGATTCAATCGATCGACCTGGCGTAGATTCTAAACCGATTAAATCCTAAATCATGGCTAAGTTCCAAAGTCTAATCCCCAGGCGTAGATTTATTAGACTTCTATGATCATTCATTCAAGTGGCGTACAAGAATGAAAGCATTAAAAACAACCAATCAATCTGAAAACGTTCAAATACCAAAATCATTCATTCAAGTGGCGTTCAAGAACAAAAGCATTACGGCTCACCAAGAATTAAGAACAAGACTTCATTACAAATCGGCAAAACTCTCTAACCCATTGCTGTGATCTACTCGGACATGATCTCAAAAAACGAAACACAAAAGATAACTATATTCAACATAGATAAAGAATGAGATCCCTCCTTATTCATTTACCGACGTCTTCAATAGCTCCTCCATGCTCCAGATTCCTCGTTCTATCCTTCTCTCTCGTTCTCTATGTTTCTAAGTGTCTCCTCTCATGTCCCCTGGTGTCTGGTTCGTCTCCTAGCCCTAGAAGGTTTCTTATTTCATTAATTGTCCGTTCAAAATTCAAAAGAGTTTGTTGAGAAAAAGGTGGGCCCGATCGGGCACAAGTGCAGCCCGGTCGTGCACAACCTCAGCCCGGTCGTGTAACCCATACAGCCCGATCGGGCATAGTTGCCTGTGCATGTGGTTTTCCAGCCCGAGTCGGGCATGCTCTCGGCGATTTTCAGTCCAAATTTGGAGAGGTGCAGCCCGAGCGGGTCCTCTATTGCAGCCCGAGCGGGCATGGTCACCCGACCATGTTCAAGTCATGCCCAAGTCGTGCTAAATCTCCGGGATTTTCAGCCTCAATTTCACAACCTCAGCCCGAGCGGGTCCTCTCCATGCCCGAGCGTGCAACACCTAATTTGCTGTTTCCGTTATTTTCGCTCGGTCTTTGAGTGTTCGATTTGGATTCGTGGCCTTGCACAATGTGTATCTTGTCGTTCAATCACGTTTTCGAGGTAGAATTGCCGTAATCACTCGTGTTTCGCTTCATGTCTTCGTTTCCTATACAAAACACGAAATGGTAGATGAAGTCCTTGAATAAACTCGATAAATCGGTAAAATCGAAGAAATCTAATCAAAACTAAACCTAAGAATCATGTAAATATTACGACGGATTACATGTTATCAAACTCCCCCAGACTTAACCTTTGCTCGTCCTCGAGCAAATCTAGAGTCGAGTACAATAAGAGCTAAACAACAATGGATACTAGCACGAAAACTTTGAAGGATTAGCCATCATGCAAAACAACGCGTCACATAAACGCAAGCCTAAGCGTACCTAGTTCAGACTTCTATCAACCGAAAGTCACGAGCCATGCAATCCTACCAATGACCTAAGTCTATTTCATACCCCTAGACAACGTCCAAACCATCTACATACCAATTCTTCTAAGCTTGAGCTATCATTAAACTCGTATTCTCGTTCTTATTCTCTTTTCTTTTCTTTTTTTATAGATCCACGCTTGGTTCCTAGGACGTCGAAGTCGAAGAGGGATAGCTTTCTACTTAGACCCAGGCTGCCTATGGCACACTCATAAAGGTCTTGTAACCTTAGCGGAGTGAAGAGTTGCGTCACCAAAGAAAATTTTTGTCCTAATCACATGCATGATACTCGACGAGTACTCCCCCAGACTTGAATGAAACATCGTCCCGGTGTTCAAGACCTAAGAGAATCTCGCATACCAAACAACAGGAAAATAAGAGTTGGAACGTGTGCACCTTGTGTATCTTGCAATCCCGAGTTGGTGATGCGGCTAGACGTTGTTTACGTCTCCTCCTCAAGGATGATATCGACGTTGAAAAATATGTGAAAAAAAAGAATCACACAATCCAAAAGAAGGAATACTAACCCACCGAGTACATCAATGTGAAAAGAATAAGAATAGGTCCGAAAAAAATGAAATGAAAATGCAAAAGTCGGATTGCCTCCCGAAAAGCGCTTGTTTAAGGTCGCGAGCCTGACCAAAACATGCTACTGATTAGGTGGACGTCCTCGACGTCATCGTGTGCGTAGCGTCTCGTGTGCAATATGTGCTCGATAAGGCGTATCACGCGGATCAGTTGAGTTCCTTGCACGATGAGTCATGTCTTCCCTATGATTGGTCATGATGTTCTCTAAGTTGGGGACTAGATCGTGCTGTCCAAAAATTCTGATTGAGCTGTCCATAAGTCTGGTTGTGTACTCCATGAAACCGGTTAGGCGTTCGTCGCTTGTTTCCTTCAGCGTCTCCAGAAATTTTTGGTGCGTGAGCCTTTGCGGTGAAGGCTTCATCTTCACCTTGGGTGCCTCGTCAAAGCTCCAATTGTGTGTTGGACGTTTGGTGTAGCTTCTCGGCATCTCGGGATCATTTATGTACTGATTTGCACCACATTTAGCTCGGGTTGTACGGAAGTCCCAGTCGGGGTGTTCCTTCTTCTCTTTGTTGTCAAGCAGCTCGTTTGGTACCTTGTACAATCCTTCTCCAACTGCTATAAGTTTCATATCTAGGGAATCCGAAATTCCTCACAAACTTCCTCGGCTAAATTCTCAAAGATGCCGTCGGCGAACACGAAATCGATAGCGCACGGCTGCTCAAGTGTGTCGAATAAGCTGAACTCTACTTCCATCTCGGGTTTCTTCCCATGCTTATCAATGTCCGTAGCGTTATCCGCTGCCATGTTAGATTCTTCTCCTTTTTCAAATACTGAGGGATTTGGCTGATCTACCGTCTTCATGCGTTGACGTTGTGGGAATGGCAATGGATGTGGTCTCGAATCTGGTTTTACGTACTTTGGCTCCTCTTCCTCCTTGAGCTTTTCCTTAAGCTAGTTGACAGTCGTTTCCGCTACTGTGATAGATGCTTCACCCCATTCAGACATTAAAGTAGGCTGATCCACCGTCTTACAATCCCTTAGGCAAATTTCGTTGACATGCTCACGAGGATATGTTTCTAAACTTCCCGATAGAACCTCTTGTGGTTGTGATGCCCCTTGTGCAAGTTCTGCAACTTGTGTCTCCAATTGTCTAAGATGAGTTTGAAAGCTCTCTAGCTGCCTCTTGGTGTTCTCTTGATTCCTCATCAAATTATCCTGACTTTGTTGAATTTCCGACATCAAGTTACCTTGATTTTTGTAGAATTAGAGGAGACGAGTGAACATGGCGTTGAAATTGGGGGCTGCTTCAGATTGGTTTGGATGTGACTTAGATGCACGTGGCTGATGGTTCTGAGTTTGGGGTTGCGTCCATGGCTGAAAGTTCCCCAATAGATGTTGTGCATTCAGCATACCATCGGTGTTCCTATACGGGAAGTTTGAGTGATCGCTCCACTCGTGATTGTATGTATTCACGAAAGGTTGGTTGTAACTCTCGTAGATCTCTTCTTCATACCCCCAAACTTCTTGTTCCCATGATTGCTCCGAGTAATGCAGATGGTATGAGTTAGACAACATATGATGAATTTCGAAGAGTTGATCTTTTACTTCAGCTATATCGACATACAAAGAGTTGATGTTGTTCATGTTACCTCGCAAAATAAAGAACACGAAATTCGATTAAGCTCCAAGAAGTAAAAAATCTGACCCAATAAGAAAGAAAACAAATGCAAAAATACGAAAAACAAATAAAGACTCCGTAAAGGACTATATCTTAATTCAAAAGTATCCTAACTCTAAAGCCGTAATCAATTCCCTGGAAACGGTGCCAAAAATTTGGTGTTGGTTAATCTCAAGTAATAATATACCTAGACTAACGCTTCCGCAAGAATACAAAACGTATAGTACCAGGGTCGAACACAAGGAATTGATGCAACTTTAAAGCTAGTAAACTAATGAAAAAGACGTGTAAGATCGATGAATGATGGGAATGCGAATGAAATTAAACTAAACTAATTAATGGAATAAACTCAATGACTAAACACCACGGGTTTCGAGAGATGCACGATGATGCAACGAAGTTCTAACAAGATCATGGTCTTAGATATTATCACGAGTTCAGGGAATTCAAGCTCTTATATAGGAACTGACTGGCGTAGACTTGTTCACTACCTAGCATGCATATACCAATCTCCCAATTGTGTATCTCACATACTAGATGCATTAAGACCGCTATCCTAATCCCTAGATTCAACCGATCGACCTGGCGTAGATTCTAAACCGATTAAATCCTAAATCATGGCTAAGTTCCAAAGTCTATTCCCCTGGCGTAGATTCATTAGACTTCTATGATCATTCATTCGAGTGGCGTACAAGAATGAAAGCATTAAAAACAACCAATCAATCTGAAAACGTTCAAATACCAGAATCATTCATTCAAGTGGCTTTCAAGAACAAAATCATTACGAATCTTCAAGCATTAAGAATAAGACTTCATTACAAATCGACAAAACTCTCTAACCCATGGTTGTGGATCTACTCAGACATGAACTCAGAAAACGAAACAAAAAAGATAACTATATTCAACATAGATAAAGAATGAGATCCCTCCCTATTCTATTACCGACGTCTTCAATAGCTCCTCCATGCTCCGGATTCCTCGTTCCGTCCTTCTCTCTCTTTTTCTATGTTTCTAAGTGTCTCCTCTGATGTCCCCTGGTGTCTGGTTCGTCTCCTAGCCCTATAAGGCTTCTTATTTCATTAATTGCTCGTTCAAAATTCAAAAGTTTGTTGAGAAAAAGGTGGACCCGCGCGGGCACAAGTGCAGCCCGGTCGTGCACAACCTCAGCCCGATCGTGTAACCCATACAGCCCGATCGGCCATAATTGCCCGTGCGTGTGGTTTTCCAGCCCGAGTTGGGCATGCTCTCGGCGATTTTCAGTCCAAATTTGGAGAGGTGCAGCCCGAGCGGGTCCTCTATTGCAGCCCGAGCGAGCATGGTCACCCGACCATGTTCAAGTCATGCCCGAGTCGTGCTAAATCTCCGGGATTTTCAGCCTCAATTTCACAACCTCAGCCCGAGCGGGTCCTCTCCATGCCCGAGCGTGCAACACCTAATTTGCTGTTTCCGTTATTTTCGCTCGGTCTTTGAGTGTTCGATTTGGATTCGTGGCCTTGCACAATGTGTATCTTGTCGTTCAATCACGTTTTCGTGGTAGAATTGCGGTAATCACTCGTGTTTCGCTTCATGTCTTCGTTTCCTATACAAAACACGAAATGGTAGATGAAGTCCTCGAATAAACTCGATAAATCGGTAAAATCTAAGAAATCTAATCAAAACTAAACCTAAGAATCATGTAAATACTACGACGGATTACATGTTATCATGAAACATCAAGTTGATCAATTTTCCAATTAAGAGAAGCAACTAAAACACAATAAAAATACTTAATTTTTGCAATCGGACTAAACGTATCTATATAATCTATACCTTTTTGTGTTTACAAAGCCTTTAGCTACAAGCCTAGCCTTATATTTATCTAAACTATCATTTGCATTAAATTTTATTTTATAAATCCATTTACAACCAATCACATTTTTGTTAGAAGACATAGATCAAATGGACCATGTATCATTCTTAAGAAAAGTATCAAGTTTCAAATTCATTACAGCAACCCATTCAACCGTTTTAGTAGCTTCTAAATATGTTTTAGGTTCTATATAAGACAAAATTACCATTGAAAAAAATTTGTGTTCAATACTAAATTTATCATGAGAAAGAAAATTAGAAATTGGATTAGGAGCCGTATTTCTAATGTTGGAAATTTAGAAATTTGAATAAATGTTGGTGCTTTCTTTTAACTACAGAATTTGTTGTGGAGTAAATGAACATGAAAAATAACGCATAATACCATGAGATGACAACAGATTAATGAATAGTAATCCAGGGGCATTATCTGTTCGAATAGACTGTGTAATTAAATTGTGTTTTTACTAATTTCAGAAAATTATAAAAAAATGATTCAGCTTGTAACTTAGAATTAAGAAAGTAAACCCATGTAGTTCTTGAACAATCCTCGACTATTGTTAGAAAATATCTATATCCATCAACAGTTTTATGTCTGAAAGGACCCCATATATCTAAATGTACAAGTTCAAAGAGAGATGTAAATTTATTATTATTTGAAATATAGGCAAGATGTCTTTGTTTTGTTTTTGGGCAGATATCACAATGAAATTCTTTCGAAGAAGGAGAAACCTGGATAAAAGAGGAGTCATATAAAACATTGATCTTTATATTTGAATGATGCCCAAACCTTTGGTGCCATAAAAGAAGAGAGTTGCTTACTAAAAAAAATGGGTGAGAAATGTCGTCCAAGAAATAGAGATTATGAGAAAGTCTATCTTTTTCAATCATCAAGGTCCGAATAAGGTCCTGTATGAGGCAAGAAGAAGTTGTAAAAGTTAGATTTAAACCTGAATTAAGAGTAAGAGAACTGACAATAATAAGGTTAAATTTGAAATCAGGAATATAGAAAACATTATATAACGTGAGAACAAAATATAATGAAACTATTCCAACATGCGAGACATGCAACAAAAGACCATCAGGTAGTGTCACAAATATATTATGAATTGGAGAAACATTAGAAAACAATGAAAACTTATTACATACATGATTACTAGCACCTGTATCAATAATCCAAGAATTTGAATTCAAAATATTATTATTCTTATTCAATAAAGGAGATAAGTAAAGAGAATAAGAGAAATTACCAATGGACGGTGGTAAAGACAAAAGAGCAGAGGAAATGTTGGCAGATGGCTACTCAGTAATGTGAGAAGAAGTCGAAGAAACATCTTTTAAGTGGTGAAGATGAGAAACTACCTGATTAAGTTATGCAGGTGTTAAAAGGCCATTAAATTTGTTTAGAATAATGGGAGTGAGAGCGAGAGTAGGGGTAGGAACTATGGGGGTAGAACATAGAGGAATGACATTAATCCTAGGTGTATATCCAAGACTCGAAAGAGGATGAGGTTTAGGATTTGGATTTTTGTACCCTGGAGGAAAGCCCTGAAGACGATAGCATTTGTTTACCAGGTGTTCCATAACTCCACAATGATAACAAATAGGTCGAGGTTTTTGGAGTGGATTATAGTGACGAGGCTTACTACTAGGATATATGGAAGGATTTGTAGAAATGGTTTGGAAAACGAGGGAATCAGGTGGAAGTAAGACACTTTTCTGTTGCTTATCTTAGACAATAAGATTAAAGGCCTTAGACATAGAGAGAAGAGGTTCCATCAACAATATTTGGCAGCGAACGATAGCATAAGAGTCATTGAGTCCCATGAGAAATTTAATAAGATACCTCTATTCCTCTCGAGACTAATCTGAGATGACAAATTGTAGCTACACTTTTGGCATGTGCAAGCAGGTATATCTTCTAAACTCTTCAATTCTAGTCAAAATGTAATCAATTTTGTATGATACACATTAAGATCAAGCAAACCTTGTCTCAAATTCTGTAATTCCTGCTCCAATCCAAAAATTCTAGGAATGTTGTTCTGATTGAACCTTTCTCCTAGGTTAGTCCAGATTTCATAAAATCATACGCATGTGATCTGTGTACTAGTTGCAATATCTTTGCAAACTGAATTGATAATCCAAGATCAAATAATATCATTGCATCTATTCCAGGTATCATACTCAGGATTATCAGGAGAAGGTTCAGAGATTTTACCCGAGACGAAACCAAGTTTGTTGCGTCCATTGAGAGCCATCGTCATCGTTTCCAAGTAATATAGTTCAATTCGCCAATAAGCTTCTCTGACACCAAAAGTATGCAGCTGTTGTCATTGTTATGAAGATAGAATGGATTTCTGTATGGATCAGAAATGTTGGAAGATGATATTGTGCTTTCTTGATTTATCGTATTGTGAATAAGTCCACTGATCAAAACCTGGTCACAACGATTAAAATTGAAACAAAGATTAATACGTATGCAAAAGAAGCATAAAATTCTGCCGTTGAAGACTCTATCAAAGACTCTCTCAAGACCATAAATCAAGATCCAGACGAAGTCCGATACCGAAGACCAGAAACCAAGATCCTGATGAAGGCCGATATCGAAGACATGCTTCTACTTCTGTTGATCAGAAATTCCCCATGAAACCTAAAAATCGAGACTAGGATACTACCAATCCATCGACCGAGTACCAATCGGTCGACCGAGAGCAAAGACACCGAAACCGTCGACTGATAGCAAAGAGACTGACGATCGTGAATTGAAACAAAATCAAAAGAGATTGTGATGCCGAGAACAAGATGGCAGCGAAGAACAAACGACAATTGCCGAAGAACAGAGATCGTTGAAGCAGAAGAATCGACGAAGAAGAATTCTTTTCGAAGAATCAAAGAAGAATCGACGAAGAGAAATCGCCGGAGAAGAATAATAATCGCCGGAAGAATAAAAAAGAAGAAGCAAACGGTGAGGAAGAGAAGAGAAGAAACGACAAAGAATTTGTAGAGAGGAAAATTCGGCGCAGAACGGAAAGAGAAGAATCGTCGAAAGAAAGGAAGAAGACACAGTGAAAATTCAGAATGAGAACAAAAAAAAGTCGCGATGAAGGGAAGAAGACAATGAAGAAGAGAGAGAATAAACGCCGATCAAAAGAGTATCGGCGAACATGTACCTGAAAAGCCCATGTATGAACAAGGGTTAATTTTACTTCCCCACCTAGCCACTTTAGGCTGGGGGGTAGGTCCTGGGGGAGAAGTTATAGACACCTTCCCATACTTTGTATCTGGAGTACTTCACTTAATTTCTTCTGCAGTTTTGGGCTTTGGTGGTATTTATCATGCACTTCTGGGACCTGAAACTCTTGAAGAATCTTTTCCATTTTTCGGTTATGTATGGAAAGATAGAAATAAAATGACCACCATTTTGGGTATTCACTTAATTTTGTTAGGTGTAGGTGCTTTTCTTCTAGTATTCAAGGCTCTCTATTTTGGGGGCGTATATGATACCTAGGCTCCAGGAGGAGGAGATGTAAGAAAAATTACCAATTTGACTCTTAGTCCAAGTGTTATATTTAGTTTTTTTTACTACTCTGATACCATATCAACAAAGAGAAAATGGAAATTAATTTTTATTGATTGATGAATTAAAATATGTGTATTTATAAAACACAATACACTCAAGATCAAGAATTAAATAATTAAAGGTTATTTAAGAATTCTTTGATTAACTAATTAAAGAAAGAAAGAAAAGAAAGAAAAAAATAAAAGAAATTTTATCAAAATAATATTTAATATACTCTAAACGTAATTGAGTCTATAGTTTGTTAATTTTTATTTCATTAAACAAACTTCACATAAAAACAAACACAAAATACAATAAAAATATATAAACTTAATCTAAACCTTAAGAAACATATTACTTGGTCACAATCCAAAATTCTATCTAACGTACGAAGAAAATGCAATTCAAATATGCACGAGATATTAAAACCCGACATCTGATATGTAAATGAAATCTTTAATTGAAAATTAGTAAAAAATAATCATATCTAAAATAATAGGTACAAAGTGTTTATGTCTTTTCACTTGACGATCATCAGATGCACTTGAACAAATGAATAAATTCATCTTCATTTCAAAAAAGGTTAATAAAATAAAAACCCATTGTAAGGTTTGCATTTGGTTGTATATATCCTCCAGATTTACCCCAAGACGGCATATAAGTGACGAGTTTCTACTTATATAAAAAAAATAGAAATTTGTTCTTAATCATCAATGTTAGTAATAAACACAAAAACATGTTTTTGTACTTGAGTTTGAACATTAATTTTGTTTTAGTACTAAAAATCGAGTGTGTGTATATATATATATATATATTGAAATTAATGAAAGAATTAATAAAAGAATCTAATTATGATTATGTAGGGACCTGACACACCTGGATTAAGATTAAACAAATAAAAATCGGAGATTTTCGGATCTTTTGTACAAGTTCATTGAACTGAACTCAAATTGACCAACATTTTGTGTTCAGAATTAGTCCAAGAACAATGAATGACACATGCGATGTCTTTACAAAAAAAAGGGTAAAATTGCCAATAAATATGTAATTAAAATTGTATTAAACGAGAGAAACTTCATAAGATTCGGAGTTAGATTAAAACTGCCACGAATCGGAGACAACTATTAATAATCTCTATGATTTTATTCGATAGAGATATATTTGGTTTCTTTTTTGGTATCCTGCTGGTAAAAAAAAAAGATAATTGAGAAAAAAAATGTAATAATAGACTTATAAAGTAGTATATAAAGTGGAATTGATAACCAAAAATTATAAAGTAGTCTGCCGCATATTTAGCCATGTGCATATTGTTATACCTTAACTAAAAAGGAAAATATTTTAAATTAATGTTTCTGATATCTGAAGAATTTATATATTCCTAGCAAAAGTTTCTTGGCATTTTAACTCAAGTTTGGTAAGCCATAATAAACGCCTTAATCAAATTTAATTTCCTAATCTTATTTTTTTAATGACAACGAGACAACGATGATGTGGGAACATAATGTTAAAACTAATTTTTTATAAATAAAACTACATAAAATTTATTCATATTTAAATATCATAAAAATATACAAATATCTTCTATATGCTAATATTAACGATATAAAATCCGTTACAACCAATTTAATCCATAAAAGAGGTCGAAATAGGATTGAAAAGCCTGCGAATCCCTCGTTTCACACTTTCATTAATTAGATCCAAAATATCTTCTATATTCCTTTTGGGTTTTTTGGGCCCATTATCTGCCAATGATTTTAGCCCAAAACAAATTCTAAGATCAGATCTTTTAAACGGAATAAGCCTTTCTTCCTAGCCCAAATATTTTGTAGACTTGTTCTATGAAAAAAACCCTCCATGTTATAAAACCAAGGTTCAAGAAAGCGCTAGGCGCTAGGCGGGCGGACACCCAACGCTTAGCGTCCAAAGCGTCTAGGCGGAACCTAGGCGGTGTCTAGACGGGGTAGACGGATATATGTATATTTTATTTTATTTAATATACTTATAAAATACTTAATTTTATAAAAACATATATAAATAAATAAAGTTTAGTATTTATAAAGTATTAAATTCTATCAAACATACGACGACAAATAACATAAAATAAACAAAACATAAAAAATAGACGTCGAGTAAGGACGATGTTAGACCAAGACAAGGGCAAAGGCGAGAGGCGATGACGAATGCGAGAGATGAAGCCAAGGGTGGAGACGAAACAAAGATGAAGATGAGAAATGAAGGCGATGACAAAAGATGAAGATGATGACAACATACGAGAGACGATAGAAGATAAGAAAACAAGGATGAATGCAAAGACGAGGATTAGATACAAATGCAAGGACAAGAGACTTAGATAAAGACAATAAACGATGGAATACATATAAAAAGACAAATGAAATGATGATGTTAAAGTCGATAAAAGATAAACGCATGGATATATATCATTGTTAGTTTTTTTCTTTAAATACCAAAACGAAGTCGTTTTGACGTTACTTTTTTTTCAAAAAAAAAGATCGCCTAGAGATTAGGCGGGCGGTCAGGAAGCGCCCAGCGCCTAGGCGGGGCCTAGGCGGACGCCTAGAGGGATTTTTAGAACACTGTATAAAACTAGATATATCTTCATGATAAAAAAATATATATTTTTCCACTATTTGGAACGGCGGAATATCAGAAATACCCTTATAGGGCTAAACCACTTCAAAAATACCCTTCCCCAAAATAATTATCAAATCTGAAAAATAAAAACTGAAGAAAAGACAAATTTACCCTTAATGTTCGAACGTGGAAAAATGGAAGTTCGGCAATTTTTCGACGTGAAAAACTGCCGAAAACGAGAAAGCCGAACAGTTTTTCGCCGTGAAACCTGTTTAAGAGTTTATAGCAAGAAAGAAATAAGTGATGTCGAACTTGAGAGGGATCGATTTGAAGTTGGCGAGAAGGAAAATGGCTAGAATAAGCAGCATCACTGGCGAAGAGAGTACAAGTCAATCTTCAATGGCGTCAATAAGTGTAAGTAGTTCGATTTCTAGGGTTTTGCAAGCTTTCGAGTCACAAAATGGTTTATTGATTTGAAATGGGTGAGTGTCAGTGTCAGTGAGTCGGTTAGGTCGCAAGGGTCGCAGGAGTTGCATGAACATCTTCGACTCCGTAAGTCGGTTGAGTAGCAAGGGTCGCAGTAGTTTCATGACCATCTTCAACTCAGTTTATTGATTTGAAATGGGTGAGTGTCAGTGTCAGTGAGTCGGTTAGGTCGCAAGGGTCGCAGGAGTTGCATGAACATCTTCGACTCAGTGAGTCGGTTGAGTAGCAAGGGTCGCAAGAGTTGCATGACCATATTCGATTCAGTGAGTCGGTTGTCTCAGTAGTGGGATGGTTCGCAATGGTCGTTTGAGGAGCGTGGGTCGGTTGAGTCTCAGAGAGTCGGTTGAGTGTCGCAGAGTGTCTGAGGGTCGTTTGAGTCGCATTGGTCGCACGGGTCGGCTGAGCCGCATGGGTCGCACAAGTCGGTTGAGTCGCACGGGTCGGTTGAGTCGCATGGGTCGCTTAAGTCGGTAGAAGTATAATGTATTCGTAATTGGTCATTTTGCAGGTGGCGCCAAAGCCGAGGAAGGAGTGCGTGAGTGATGCTGATGCTGATTCTGATGCTGATGCTG
>CM071861.1:12459004-12487951 GCA_036759665.1 Gynandropsis gynandra
ACAAGGGTCGCAGGGGTACAAGGGTCGCAGGGGTCCAAGGGTCGTAGAGGGACAAGGGTCGCAGGGGTCCAAGGATCGCAGAGGAACAAGGGTCGAAGAGGGACGAGGGTCGCAGGGGTCCAAGGGTCGCAGAGGGACAAGCATCGCATGGTCAAACTGGGTCGCTGGGTCGAACTGGGTCGTAAGGTCGCAGGGGTATTTTGGGAATATCAACATTTATAAGGGTATTTTTGAAGTTAAAATTTTTTTCTTTTTCGGGAAGGGTATTTTTGAAGTGTTTTAGCCCTACGAGGGTATTTTTGAAGTTAGCCCATTTGGATCCGGATATAAATAGTCAATTTGATGATGTTACAGCTTCATAGCCTTTTTATCCATGCATTTGTTGATATAACATCATTCTAGCCGTGAGATTTGTTGATATAAAAATGGTCTATTCCCCTAGAGAATATTGCTTTAGTTCTATTCTCTTTGATTTTGATCTTCATCTCATTCCTCCATCAAATTTTAGTTCTCATCCGATTCCTTCTTCAACTATTAAAAATCTGCTAAAACCCTCTCCGTTAACTATCTATTAACCGACCCGGTTTTCACCCGGTTTTGATCCGAATCTGACCCGAATTTGACCCGAGTTTGATCCGAATTTCGACTTTATTTTAACCGAATTTTGACTCGATTTTAACCCGAATTTTTGACCCGATATAAATTTTAAATGTTAAATTTTAAAAAATTAGATGTTAATTTACTACACACATAAACAATAAATGTTATTTTGTTTTGGATAATTACATCAAAAGCAAGTTAACTATTAATTTAATTGATTTCGAGTCAAAATTGAGTACGGTTTTGTTAATTGTATCAAAATCGTATCAAATCAAGTATGGTTTTGTTAATTGTATCGAAATCAAATCAAAATTGAGTACAATTTTGTTTAATGTATATAGAATATCAGATTAATTGTGACTAACTCGGTCTTGAACAACTCAACAAAATTTTTTAATCAACTCGATTAATAATAAATGCTACTTTTTGAATAGTTGTATCAAAATTTTAGGATTAACTCGATTTGATCCAATTTTGATACATTTAAAATACTTTATTTCATTAAAAAATAGTTAATAATATACAAATAATATCATTGTATTTAGTACAAATAATTCCTTAAATATTCAAGAAAGCGCTAGGTGCTAGACGGACGGACACCCAACGCCTAGTGTCTAGACGAACTAGGTATATATATATAATATTTAATATAATTATAATTTAATATTTAATTCGAAACAGTTATAATTACTTAATTTTGTAAGATTTCATTAAAAATAAGTAAATTTAAGTATTTATAAAAAATAACGTTTATAAGTACTAAATTCACAATATCATA
Organism: Gynandropsis gynandra; assembly: GCA_036759665.1. NCBI lineage: Eukaryota > Viridiplantae > Streptophyta > Magnoliopsida > Brassicales > Cleomaceae > Gynandropsis > Gynandropsis gynandra. The sequence goes on from CM071861.1 coordinate 12,460,383, forward strand.
CCTACGATGACAAATAACATCATAAAAATTTTACCAAAAACGAGTGTAGAGTGAGAACGATGTCAGACGAAGGCGAAGACAAAGACAAGAGACGAAGGAGAAGGCAAATGCGAAGGTGAGAGATGAAGCTGAGGGTGGATAGGAAACAAGGATGAAGATGAGAGAGGAAGGCAATGCCGAAAAATGAATGCGAAGATGACATAAGAGAGACGACAGACCAGAGATTATGGCAGATGAGAACGCGAGGATGAAGGCAAAGGCGAGGATGAGAGATGAAGGCGAGGACGGAAGACTCGGATGAAGATAATAGATGAGAAACGATGCAATAGATATAAGAAGATGAATGCGGTGATGAAGGAGAATGCAAAACCAAAAAGATCAACGCGAGGATGAGAGCGAATGTCACATATTTTTAACAAAAGACCAAATAGAAATTAATCGGACGCCCGGAGACACCTAGCCCTTAAGACATATCTAGGCTACCGTCTTACGCGCTTTTTAAAACACTGATAAATATTAAAAAGTATTGAAATTTTCACTGAACTATTCAACTTCGAAATATAATTACAAAATATAATATTAATCTTATTCGGATAACGAAATTTCATCTAAAATATTATGGTTAATATCATTTAGTAGTTCTTAACAGTGAAATTTCAATTTCTAACAAAAAATTATATTGTCGTAATTTTTATAATGAAAAGTTTTGCACGACTAAAATATATTTATAGTTATATACGCCCAGGACATTGAATAACTTCAATATAAAAATATAATTTTTTTAACGATAACCATTTTAAAAAACTTTGTAAAGTACTAATTTATCCGGGAAAACTTCAAAAAATACCCTCGTAGGGCTAAAGTGCTTCAAAAATACCATTCCCTGAAAAAAAACGTTTCAACTTCAAATCTGCCCTTAAAATATTGATAATCCCATATTACCTTTCTCGACAATTTCTCTCTCTCCTCCAGAGCACCTCGATTTGTCTCTCTACTACGGTGCGAAAGTAACTGTTCTCCAACACCACAAAAGATTCGGCGAGAGTAGCTTGAAATCGACATCAGATTCGCTGCCAATAGGTTGAAATCGTTTGTTGTCAACAAAGAAGCTTTCAATTAATCAGGTTTCGCAGAAAAACTGTTGCACTGGGTCACAGAGTCTTAGGGGTCCAAGGGTCGTAGGGGTAAAGGGGTCGCAAAGGGGTCACAGAGGTAAAAGGGTCGCAGGGTTCAGGATAGGGTCGCAAGGGTCCAAGGGTCGAAGAGGGTAAAAGGGTCGCAGGGATCCAAGGGTCGAAGAGGTAAAAGGGTCACAGAGGTACAAGTGTCACAGAGGAACCTCTTCGACCCTAGGACCCCTGCGACCCTTGTACCTCTTCGACCCTTGAACCCCTGCGACCCTTGTCCCTCTGCGACCCTTGGATCCCTGCGATCTTGTCCCTTTGCGACTCTTGTTACAATAATACTAAATCCACAAAAACAGCGATACTAACAATATAGTAAAAATAATTTATTATTTATAAATACAATTATTTACAAATAATATGAATAAAATTTTGAAATTAATAATTTATCAAGTTATATACAAATAATTGACTTAAATATCTACGAGCCTTGTACATCCGCGACCTTTGTACCCATGCGACCTTTGTCCCTCCACCCTTGGACCTGTGCAACCCTTGTCCCTCGTGACCCTTAGACCCGTGCGACCCTAGTCCCCCTTCGACCTTTGTCCATCTGTTACCCTTGTTACAATAATAGTAAATCTTCAAAAACAACGATGCTAACCATAACACTAACAATTGAATAATAGTAAATCCACAAGATCAAATGAAGTTCAAGTTAAAAGGAGGTTCAAAGACATCAAAATACAACTCAAATCAGAATATGTTGTTGACAAATCGAAGCACAAGTTCTCCTCCAATGGAGATGTTTTCTACTATGAGGGAACAACCCACGTTCAGTCTATTTTCTTGACAAAACTGTCTCCACCCCCTCTGATGCAAGCGCCACCACGACTCAAGGGCCTTAAAAAACTGCTAGCCAAAAATCGAATGTTCCATAATCAAACATTCCGCAATTGAGGTACATCATTATCTGACATCGTCTATGGTAAAGACCGTTCTCCCTAACAAACCTTATCGGAAGTGTTTGAGATATCACCAAGTTACATCAGTATAAATAAATAAAAGTCGAATAAATAACCAAATTATATTTGATGAATCGGTTTGAGGTCACTTACCAGTGAATCTAGGACAAGATTTGAACGCGTGACTGGTACAATGAAAACCTTCTCATCAGGAGTGGCCCTGGTGACGTTAAAGACCATGTCACCTTCATGACGGAAAAGTACGACATCCCCACTACGAATGTTTTGGTCGTTTTATAAAACTGTCCATCAATTAGTGAATTAATATTAATCTTATTCGGATAACGAAATTTTATCTAAAATATTATGGTTAATATCATTTAGTAGTTCTTAACAGTGAAATTCCAATTTCTAACAAAAAATTATATTGCCGTAATGTTTATTATGAAAAGTTTTGCGCGACTACAATATATTTATAGTTATATACGCCTAGAACATTGAATAACTTCAATATAAAAATATAACTTTTTTAAGGATAACCATTTTCAAAAACTTCGTAAAATACTAATTTATCCGGGGAAACTTCAAAAATACCCTCGTAGAGCTAAAGTGCTTAAAAAATAACATTCCCTGAAAAAAAGTTTCAACTTCAAATCTGCCCTTAAATATTGATAATCCCATATTACCTTCCTCGACAATTTTTCTCTCTCCTCTAGAGCACCTCAATTTGTCTCTCTACTATGGCGCGAAAATAACTGTTCTCCCACACCACGAAAGATTCGGCGAGAGTAGCTTGAAATCGACATCAGATTCGCTGCCAATAGGTTGAAATCGTTTGTTGTCAACAAAGAAGCTTTCAATTAATCAGGTTTCGCAGAAAAACTGTTGCATTGGGTCACAGAGTCTTAGGGGTCCAAGGGTCGCAGGGGTAAAGGGGTCGCAAAGGGGTCAAAGGGTCACAGAGGTAAAAGGGTCGCAGGGTTTAGGATAGGGTCGCAGGGGTCCAAGAGGGTAAAAGGGTCGCACGGATCCAAGGGTCGAAGAGGTAAAAGGGTCGCTGAGGTACAAGTGTCACAGAGGGACCTCTTCGACCCTAGGACCCCTGTGACCCTTGTACCTCTTTGACCCTTGAACCCTTGCGACCCATGTCCCTCTGCGACCCTTAGACCCCTGCGATCTTTGTCCCTTTACGACTCTTGTTACAATAATACTAAATCCACAAAAACAACGATACTAACAATTAGTAAAAATAATTTATTATTTATAAATTCAATTATTTACAAATAATATGAATACAATTTTGAAATTAATAATTTATCAAGTTATTTACAAATAATTGACTTAAATATCTACGAGCCTTGTACATCTGCGACCTTTGGACCCATGCTACCTTTGTCCCTCGACCCTTGGACCTGTGCGACCCTTGTCCCTCGCGACCCTTAGACCCGTGCGACCCTAGTCCCCCTTCGACCTTTGTCCATCTGCTACCCTTGTTACAATAATAGTAAATCCACAAAAACAACGATACTAACCATAACACTAACAATTGAATAATAGTAAATCCACAAGATCAAATGAAGTTCAAGTTAAAAGGAGGTTCAAAGACATCAAAATACAACTCAAATCAAAATATGTTGTTGACAAATCAAAGCATAAGTTCTCCTCCAATGGAGATTATTTCTACTATGAGGGAACAACCCACGTTCAGTCCATTTTCTTGACAAAACTGTCTCCACCCCCTCTGATGCAAGCGCCACCACGACTTACGGGCCTTAAAAAGCTGCTAGCCAAAAATCGAATGTTCCATAATCAAACATTCCGCAATTGAGGTACATCATTATCTAACATCGTCTATGGTAAAGACTGTTCTCCCTAACAAACCTTATCGGAAGTGTTTGAGACATCACCACGTTACATCAGTATAAATGAATAAAAGTCCAATAAATAACCAAACTATATATGATGAATCGGTTTGAGGTCACTTACCAATGAATATAGGACTAGATTTGAACGCGTGACTGGTACAATGAAAACCTTCTCATCAGGAGTGGCCCTGGTGACGTTAAAGACCATGTCACCTTCATGACGGAAAAGTACGACATCCCCACTACGAATGTTTTGGTCGTTTTATAAAAGTGTCCATCAATCAGTGAATTCGACCACTTGGACCTCTGCGACCACTTGGACCTCTACGACCACTTGGACCTCTACGACCACTTGGACCTCTGTGACCCTTGTCTCCCTTCGACCCTTGTACCTTTGCGACCCTTGTATCTTTGCAACCCTTTGTCCCCTACGACCCTTGGACCCTCTACGACTCTTATTAAAATAATAGTAAATCCATAAAAATATCGATACTAACAATAATACATTCTATTGAATAATAGTAAAAAAAACCAACCAAATACAAACATGAATTTTGTTGTTCAAATGAGGTTCAAAGCAATCAAAATACAACAGAATTCAATCTATGTTGATTGTAGGCCTGGATATAGGGAAAAAGAGTGACAAGGTACATCATGAACGGCGTGCAGTTCGACTTTGAGGGTACAACCCACGTTAATGCCATGACCGTGACAAAACTTTGTCTAACCCTTGGTGATGCTAGCGCCACCGCGTTTCACAGGCCTTAGATGTGCCTCCCAAATCGATTTGTAATTGATTATCAGATCAATCTTACTTCGTCTACCGCAAAGACCACTCGACCTCGCAAACTCTATTGGCAGGAAGTGTCTGCGATAACCGAATAAATTTACAACGACGCCAAACTAGTGCATATACGGCCAGATTTGATGAATCAAATAAATCGGTTTGAGTTCACTTACCACTGCATCTACGACTAGATTTGAACGCGTGACTGGTACTGTGAAAATCCTCTAACTAGAAGAATATGACCCTGCTTCTACGGATGATGACGATGATATAGATGATGCATATTGTAGATTACACATATCATCTCTGAGACCAATGACGTGAAAACATGTCACCTTCGTGACAAAAAACTAAGAAATCCCGAATACAAAAATCATGGTCCTTGGAGAAATCTTTCCATCCATCAGCGAATCTTGAGCCATCCAACTTGACTTCCCATGTTTTGTTAGACACATCCGATTTAAGCGTTGCCGTGTTGTTGTCCATCGTTTTCCCGTAAATATGCAAATCGAAGAATTTCGTCGGATTTCCTGTAACAAAAATCGAAGAAAAAGTCAAATCTTTACATTCTCTACATTAACATACCGAATGAGAGAGATGAAGGATATTATGAGGTAGTTCTCCAGAAAGTTTAGAAGAATGATTTGGACGAAAGTAGGGAAATGTTTAATTTTTGGCAAAAAATGGATGGAAGATGATGACTGTTAGAGAGAGTGTGTCGTTATTTGAGAAAAGGAAACGACTGGAATACGAAAAGACATGACCCTTACATCGAATCACCGTCAGATGGAATTCGATATGTTTTTTTCTAATTTTGGTGAAAAGTTCGGTGGGAATTTTGGTGAAAATGATAAATTGTCAAAAACCAATCAAAATTGAGGGTGGCATGGGTCGCATATATGCGAAATCGACGAATTTACAAGTTTATAATGATAAAATGATAAAAAATCAATCAAAACAATACATTTACAACGTCAAACTAATTAATGCCAAATGAGGGTCGCATGGGTCGCATTGGTCGCATGGGTCGCTTGGTCGCATATATTGATGAATAGATGCAAAACCGACGAATTTACGGGTTTATGATGATAAAATGACAAAAACCATTAAAAAAAATACATTTACAACGTCAAAATAATTAATTCCAATTGAGGGTCACATTGGTTGCATGGGTCGCTTGGTCTCATATATTGATGAATAGATTCGAAATCGACGAATTTACGGGTTTGTAATGATAAAATGACAAAAACCAATCAAAACAATACATCTACAACGTCAAACTAATTAATGCCAAATGAAGATCGCATGGATCGCTTGGTCGCATATATTGATCAATAGATGTGAACTCCACGAATTTACGGGTTTATAATGATAAAATGACAAAACCAATCAAAACAATACATCTCCAACGTCAATAAACGGTTAAAACAGATTATGACCCATGTGTCCCTAGTTGAGTTGTGTATAACCAATGCCTGTGTTTCAAAAGAGATAGTAGTGTTTTAAGAACTCGTCGGATGAGTTTGAGAAAATTTTAAAAAATACATTTAACATTTTGTTCAAATATCGATATTATTTATATTATTATCTATATTGATTCTAAATTAGACATATAAAACTAAAATATATTAATAATGGCATGGGTCGCTTGGTCGCATATATGGATCAATAGATGCGAATTCGACGAATTTACTAGTTTATATTGATAAAATGACAAAAACCAATCAAACCAATACATTTACAACGTCAAACTAATTAATGCCAATTGAGGGTCACATGGGTCGTAAGGGTTGGTCAAAGCTTCTAAATCAAAACATTACATTTACAACGTCAATCAAAGACTATGTATGCATTCTATTTCCACGTACTCTATCTTCCAATGTTCTTGGTATTGCAGTCTAGAGTTATCTCCTACCATGTACTTCGTCTTCTAGTCACATTTCAAGAGTGACCCAACACCGTCACCTAAGTCACCCCCACAACTCGTCAGTGACTGCATAGAGTTTGAGTCCACCGATTACCAAGACCTTGAGTAACACATAGACAACACGATGCCCTGGGTCAAGAATGGTGACTGCGGCAAGCATGTCACAAAGATAAAAAAGATTTTTCATAGAAATTGGGGTTAGATATGCATACTAAGAGAAGAGACGTAGACGTTAACTTATAGAAATGGGTCAGAAGGGTCATATGGGTCGGAAGAAAGGAGTCTGCCTGCAAAACGACAAGTTACATGGGTCGGAAGAAATGAGTCTGACTGCAAAATGACAAGTCACATGGGTAGGAAGGGTCACATGGGTTGGAAGGGTCACATGGGTCGGAAGACAGGAGTCTGACAGCAAAACGACAAGTCACATGAGTCGTATAGGTCGCATGAGCCGTACATGGGTCATATGTGGTCGCATGAGGTCGCATGCGTCGGATGGGTTCCCGTTTAAACTTGATTCTAATTTAATCCGATTGAGGGTCGCATAACGTGTCATATTGGGCCGCATGAGTCGGATGGGTCATAACCTTACGAACAATAGATGCAAAATAAGACATTTTCAACGTTTAAGTATTGATTATATAAGGTCACAAAGGTCACAAAAGTTAAAAAAAGGTTCATAAGGTTACATAAGGTCTCAAAGGTCACAATAGTTACAAAAAAGGCAAGAAAAAAGTTGAAGAAAAAGGAAAAAAAGGTTACATAAGGTCTCAAAGGTCACAAAGGTCGAATTTTCCGACTTTAGAGAGCCCCCCCAAAAAGAGAGTCGTGTGTGACTCAATGTCTTCTCCAAATTGACCTCCAACCTTGACCTTGGGTAATGCGGATACAACTTGATGTCTGAGTCCGCCGATTACCAAGACCTGATGTAGTGCAGATACAACAAAAAGTCCTCCATCCACGTTGTAAGTACTTGTGTGTATCTGCATAGAGACCGAGTCCGACGATTACCAAGACCTTGAGTAACAAATAGTCAACACGATACCATGCGTCAACCATGTGACCTTCGTGATGAAGGTCAAAAAGGTCACAAAGGTAACAATGAATTTTCAGAGAATTTAGGGTTAGAGACTTAGACGAAGAGAGGAGAGGATGGGATTGTCCCGATTCATTCTCATCTCAAATGGGTGTTATGGTGAGACTTAGAAAGTTTGATGAACCTTTTAATATAGGGATAACAGAGACGTGTCGCAATGGCCTTGAATGTGGCATTGGTAAAATAAAATGCATAGCTAGTTTTGGAAAAGCCAGTAGTCTGACATTGAAAAGACTAGTCGAAAGGGTCGAAATGGACAAACGGGTCGCAAGGGTCGTAATGGTCGCAATGGCCGGAAGGGTCGCAATGTCCACATGGGTCGCAAGGGTCGCATGAGGCTCTATGATCCAGTGCGACCGTGCGACCCTTGTACCTCTGTGGCCCTTTGACCCATGCGAAAATGTATCAAATATTTAAAAAATAACAATGTACCAAATATTTACATCTTCCATTCTAAAAAAAACAATGTACCAAAATATCAAGTTAGTGTCGGGGTGGATCGATACGTTTTCCATTACTAATAAATCAGTCGTCATCTTCTCACGCATGAAAGTAACATTGTCGTCGCAAATTAGGTGAAAAGTGTCCCTCCTTCTCATTACCGAGGCTTCTATGAAATTGTAGGCCAAAACACCACAGTCATTCCCGCTTTTGTTCTGTGACAGACCTTCATAATACTCATACTTCCATTCATCTTATCCAGAAGCCAAAGAAGGAAACCCTCCAAGAATGAGCATATTGTGGACAACTTTTCCTATCTTCTCAATCACCGGATCGATATGTGTTTCATTCGTTCTACTCTAGCAGTCGTATACCGTGATGCATCGGGTTTTGAAGTCCGTTTTGATGGCTACCCAATGACATCCTACCCATCGACTTTTCTCCGATGGAATGTTTAGAACCGAGGCAAGACCTTCGAAATCACTCATTGGTGTCTTCGTACTTCTGAATGGATACTTGGCATTCAAAAAATCACTAAGAATTTCCGGCAAAGTTTCCATATCCTCGTACATCCACAGCGAGAGCGTCTGCATGAAAGCAACAAGACAAACGTAATAATTCTGATACACTACAGGCACTAATGTCGTGCAAAAAGATAGCACCATCAACGCCTCCTCCAATTGCATCAAAGAAAAAAATAACACACATTAATACATAAAAACTCTGTGAGACTAAGGGTTTTAAAAAACTTACATCATCTTCAAGCCATATGTTGACCATTAATATAATCTCCCAAAACTTTGGCCCGCGGGAAAGTCTAGCTTAGATTTCCACAACCGCTCATGTCGAGGTGTATTCAGGAACACATATAGATTAGTCAATGTTTCACCAGTAGAGTCAACGAAAAAAGGGGTTATCTCGCCCTTTACTAATCCCTTGGGTTTCCACATAAACTCCCCTTCCCCTTCATGTTCTTGAACCACCTTCTTTACGGGTTCTTGAACTACATTTTCTACGGGTTCTCCATCAACATCTTTCCCTCGTCCTCTTCCTCGCACTGTTCTTACTCTTTTCGCCGGTGGAGGTTCAACATATGGCGCAGACTCCTTCGATAAAGGTCCAGGACCTGCATAAAATTAACTTCATTAAACATATGGCGACCAATGCGACCTATGCGACCATGCGACCTATGCGACTAATACGACCTTTTGTGACCTATGCGACCCATGCGACCTCTGTGACTCAAATAACCGTACTTACTTGGTGGTACTTCGACAATAGCAGCGACCTCTTGGACAGGACCCACTGCTGAAGTATCCTTGGCAAGAACCTCGTCGGCGACATCATCGACAGGACCCACTAAAGTAGCTTTAGTGTGCACCTCTTCGACAAGACCCATTGGAGCATCTGCATAAAATTACTTCATTCATTAGACTCATCGTTCGTTACATTGATTATGTAACACATGCGACCCATGCGACTTTAGCGACCCAGTGACCCATGGGACATATGAAACCCATGCGACCCATGCGACTCTAGTGATCTTGTGACTTATGCGACCCAACGACTTATATGTCGCTGCGACCGATCCGACTCTTGCGACTCATGCCGACTCTCGATGGAAATTGACTCTCAAATGACCTTTTTCACTAAATATTATTTAGTTGGTGGAACTTCATCAGGAGCAATGTTTGCCAAATCCTCTTCTTAGCCATCTCTAGAGTTAACCGGTTCTTCGCTTGGCTCTTTTCTTAACACTGGATTTGGACGTCGAAGGAATTTAAAATCATAATCACTACCAGTGCCGGAAGATTGGTTTCCGGTGTTCGTAATTTTCTCGACAACCTTTCATTTTGGATTAGGCAAATGAATCCCGACATCCCTTAGAAGGTCTCTTACGGTGTTGATGATTTTTTTCTCCGACTTCCTTATTTCCTCTATTAATTTCTGCTCCAGTGTCAGAGGGACTACAACATCAGCATCAGCAACACCTACCCATCCTTCGTCTTCATCATCTTGGACCTCTATTATTTTTCACTCACGCTCTCCTTCCTCTTAGTCCCCTTTTCTTTCCCCTTTTTTCGATCACCAAGAGCTGCTTTTCGTGTCAGCAGTTCTTGCTTACGGATATCCTCCTAACAAATACCCTCCGGATTTCTACGAAAATGTTTCATCCATATCTGAACATCGGAATCATCACATCCCTCGTAATCCTCTAGATCAGAAAGTAAGGCTTCCTCTTCATGTTCACCACGAAGAATACTTAGAATATCCTGAAAAATAAAAAATAACCATTATTATCCTCTATGACCCTTGTGTAATTGTTACCTTAGAATCTCTGATCTCCCTTATCACATCTACATACTTCGGGTTAAAACTGGATTTAACCATCTTCTTGCACATTCTTGGGCATGATGGATGCGTATCCACAACCTCAACATACCATCCCTTTCCGCCCAAACTAAGGATGTTTCGAATGGAAGTAACTGAAGCATTAACACAAAATGATAAGAATACAAAAAGTACGAAAATATTCATGTTATTCGAATAATATATACAATTTACCATTAGTGGGGTCATGAAACCGCCACAATACCATTTTGGTTTGGGTGATTCCCCGCTAACGTGCTTGCAGCAAGTATCCACAATCTTCTCGAATGTGTAACGCCCCCATGGAAAGCCTTCACAAAATTCCAAGTCATCAACCATGTCAATGAGATCATGGCTGATAGAGTTATCTAATGAAGGCTTGTGAGCCATAACTTGCGCCAACAACATCAAAGTTGCCAACCTCTTCCGGTCGTCGGAATTCTTCGCCTTCACAAACTTTTCACTGACTTGTGCGGAAGTCACCTTTCAACGGCCGAAATTCTTCACCCTGAATGTGTCACCCCTTTTGGACTCCCATCCTTTGGGATATGGTCCGCATTTCAATCCGGAAATTAGTGCGTGCTCCATTATAGAGTATCGGTTGGGAATGCCGTTTAAGACGAACCACAACTCCTTCTTGTCCCGTATAATCACGAAGTGATTTAGTAGGATAGACATTTGAACCTTCATCAATGTGTAGTCACATTGGAAATGGAATAAATGCCTAAATTGTGACTCCTTCTCGAAGTAATGCAACTCGTATTCATCTAAGATTCCACTCAGCATCGTTATTGTCTCGTGAGGATAACACTTGGTGGTGATCTTTGACATTCTGTCCATGTGCATGAATTCATACACAAACGTCGGCTTTGGCGCCACCTACAAAATGACCAAATAAAAATACATTATACTTCTACCGACTTAAGCGACCCATGCGACTCAACCGACCCGTGCGATCCATGCGACTCAAACGACCTTCAGACACTCTGCGACACTCAACCGACTCACTGACACTCAAACGACCCATACGACTCAATTGATCCATGCGACTCAAACGACTCACGGGGCATAATATCAAGCGACCCAAGGGGCATAGTATCAAGCGACCCACGAGGCATAATATCAAGTAACCCACGCGACTCAAACGACCCTTGCGACACAAACGACCCTTGCGACTCCATGACATACGCGACCCATGCGACACAAGCGACCCATGCGACGCAAGCGACCCATGCGACTCAAACGACCCTTGGACCACCTGCGACGCTCAAACGACCATTGCGATCCAACCCACTCACTAAGACAACCGATTCACTGAGTCGTAGATGGTCATGCAACTCCTACGACCCTTTGCGACTCAACCGACCCGCTAACACTCACCCATTTCAAATCAATAAACCATTTTGTGACTAGACAATTTACAAAATCCTAGAAATCGATCTACTTACACTTATTGACGCCATCTAAGATTGACTTGTGCTCTGTTTTTCATTGCTGCTGCTGATTCTAGCCATTTTCCTTCTTGTCAACTTCAAATCGATCCCTCTCAAGTTCGACATCACTTATTCTTTCTTACTCTAAACTTTGAAACAGATTTCACGTCAAAAAATTGTTCGGCTCTCTTGCTTTTGACACGGCTTGACAGTTTTTCACGTCGAAAAATTGTAGAACGTGGGTTTTTTCACGTTCAAAAATTAGGGGCAAATTTATCTTTCCTTCAGTTTTTTTTTTCGATTTAATAATTATTTTAGGAAAGGGTATTTTTAACGCGGTTTAGCCCTATAAGAATATATATGATATTCCCTCAATTAATATATTTATTTATTATTTTATCCTCAACAGAAAAACTTGTATTTGTTTTTACAAGACGTCCTAAATATGTATATTTTTTACAATCACATCCTACAAAATTTTGGGGAATTGGAAAATAAATGAAACATATGACTTCTAATTTTGGGAATAAATACTAAAATGATATATAAATTTGATGACCTTAGCCTCTATGTATAAATTGAATAAATTCATACAAAATCGTGTACGTTAATTTATACTTTTTTTTCTATATAACCCGAATGACGAGTATTTATTACGTTTAAGAATATTATATTTTAGTTTATCTTTTAAAATTATATGAAATATAATGAGTTTTTAAGACGTTGAGTTTAGAGATAATTTAACGGAAAATGTATGAAAAGCTTTTGAATTGATTAATTCAATTACCAGGGTAATTACTTATTTTAAAAGATTTAATATGGTTATAACAATTATTTTATTTTTAATTGTTAACGTAAATGCGTTAACTTCAAAAATATTTTCGTAGAATTAAAACACTTCAAAAATACCCTTTCCGAAAAAAAATTAACTTAAAAAATACCCTTATAAATGTTGATATTCCCAAATACCCCTGCGACCCTACGACCGAGTTTGACCCAGCGACCCAGTTCGACCCTGCGACCCAGTAATCCAGTCCGACCCTACGACCCTATGACCCTACGACCCAGTCGGCCTTGCGATCCTGCGACCCAACGACCCAATTCGACTCTGCGACCCAACGACCTAGTCCGACCCTGCGACCTTGTGATCTTGCGATCTAGTGCGACCCTGTGACCCAGTTCGACCCTGTAACCCAATTCGACCCTATGACCCAGTGCGACCGCCGAAAAATGCCAGAAATCGCCAGAAATCGCCGGAAATTACCAGAAATCATCGGAAAACGGTCGAAATCGCTGGAAATCACCTACAAATCGCTGGAAATCGCAAAAAATCACCGGGAATCGCTTAAAACGCTGGAAATTGCTGGAAATCACTGAAAATGGCTAAAAAATTGTTGGAAATCGCTCGAAAATTGTTGCAAAATGCTCAAAATAGAAGGAAATCACTGGAGAATGGAAAGAAATCGCTCAAAAATGGAAGGAAATCACTCGAAAATGAAAGGAAATAGCTCTCAACTTTGTTTCCCTCTTCTCAAGTTTTGTTTTCCCTCCTCTCAAATTTGCCTTTCCCTCCTTTGTACGTGGTTTTTGTTAACAAAATATAAGGGCATATAAGTTTTTTCTCCATTTTTACGATCAGATTTAAGAGGATAGTTTTGAAGTGTTTTAGCCCTAAGAGGACATTTTTTATATTACTTTTCTGATGTATAAATAATTTACATATGGATTCGAGCAATCGCCATTATTTTTTGTAGTTTATAATATCTTAGTATTACGACATACAATTTGACTCTAAAACAAAAAGTTTATTGGAATCACTAACTGTATCCACTAAATAGACAGTGAATATATAGATACAATTAGGTCGGAAGTAGGTATGGCATAATTTAAAATAATAAAGAAACTAAAGAAAAAATAATTTCGATTAGTTATTGAAATATTTTATACAAAATAAAATTGGCAAAAACAAAGACTTTATCAACTAGTCGTTCACCCTATAAACTTTTACTAAAAGATTTTTACTTTTTAAAGTCTTTCAACAGGGAGCTTAACAAAATAATTAGTATATAATTAAACTCAATAATAGTAGAAATTATATATAATATTATTTAATTCCGGTATTTCGATTAATAAATGATAAAAATAACAAGTTGTTAAAATGGTTAAAATAAAATAAAATATTTTTTGGATGGACGTGCCTTTAAGATACTTATCTATAACAATCTATATTTACATTATTTTCAGGTGTTAGATTTATTCTTTCATTATTTATGTGTGAACGGCGAAAATTATTGCAAATCGAATAACAAGTCTTTTTTATAGATTTTTGAAGGAGATATTGCAATTGGAATATCTATCTTACGTCAGTTTAAAGGTGATATTGTTCTTATGAGATTTGTTCGATCTAGTTATTAGAAGAGTACCAAAGATATACGAGTTAGACATTTTGAAAGTCAAGTTAATATGAAGATATGGGAAGTATGACAATTTTATTCTTACATCATAACTTGATCAAGTTTTTTATATTGCACATTCATATACCAGTTGATCTTCCAGAAGTTGATTTGTTGCAATGAAGATATTTTCTAAAGGAAAATATATTGATAACATCGAAGAGCAATAAGTGACGATGCAAACTACAAAAAAAAGATATTGTTTCGATTGATGCGGTGATGATATATGAACTAGTCCGTGGAGGAATTGAAGATGTTAAAACAAAATTACAATGATAATGCTAAAGAGAAAGACAAAGAAGAATTTGAATCCAATTAAAAAACAACAAAATCAACAAAATAATCAACTAACTCGGAATAAGATTTATTTTAAATATATTGATATCTTAAATGTATTCAAATTTTAATTTTAACTTAAATTTTTGGTTTATTCGTTTTATCTTTTTTTTTAAAATTTTATTTGATAATTTGGAACAAATTTCAACCAAGTTGTATGTCGGTGTATCCCGGCATTACAAACGAATCCTTTGTCCTCCATAACTTTTGGATGACGAAAAAATTCGTAAAAGATGACCTAAATATGAAACTCATGATGGCTGACATTTCAATTTCTAGACAGATTTTTAGAGATGTTTATGATGATAGTTGTGATGTTTACGTGTGATTTTGTATCCGTTTTACTTGTTTCCATGTTTTCATGTTCTTGTAGGTTTTAATGTGTATTTGGTTCATTTCGGAGCTAAAGAACATACACGGGACAAAATACGACCATCGAAGATCACAACGGAGCAAACAGGATGAGAAACGGGCAAGGAATGCGATACAACCGTACCCCATGAGGAGACAAGGCCCCCACGTGGGGTGGTTTCCTTAGCCCGCTCAGGCTGAACATCCAACAAATGTTGCCCGCCTCGGACTCACCTTCAGCATGCACAGATCAAGAGCTGGTGAAGAGCCCGCGTGGGGTGATGGTCCATCAGAAGTTGCCCGACTCGTGCTCATGCTTAACATGCATGGGTCATGGAAGATGTGAGGAGCCCACATGGATTGGCTACCGAGCCCGCACAAGGCGTGTCCGCAACAACCTTCTTGGAAGTTCTCCAATGGAGAACAATCTCAAAAAGGGACCCCCAAATTGAGTTAGAAAGAAAGAAAACACAAAGGGGAACCCTAGGAGGGAAGATTGGAGCTTATCTATCATTGGAGAAAGCCCTCTTGACGGGAGACACGCAAGGAGACGGAAGATCGAATCAGGACGATGAATTATTTGATTTCTATGCTCCTTAGACATTCTATTTCATTTATGTTGTTTGATTATGAACTCATGACTAAGTAGTTGTCTTGTTCTAGGAGAAAGGATTAGCACATGGCTATCGCAGAACCCTCTTTGATTTATTTATGAAGGTATTTCCCATTTTGCTAATCTATTATTTTCTAAGCGTTGAATGTCTTGTATTTACGAAGGCCACGTAGATTCATGTATTATGGATAAAGAGAAGGACCAAAAGGAGAATTCTAGTCCTAGAAGATCAGACTTAGAACAATCTAAACTAGGTCATGAAAGTAGGGTAGTAACGGTTGAGGGTTAATCGGATTAATCATAGATCGTATAGGGTTTAATTGGGGTGTCAGCCACGAAAGTAGGAGATAACTCAATTTAATCACATTCCTATGCCTTGAGAGAGGGTAGAAATTACATTAGGATCATCCGCCTTAGATATCTTGATAGGGCGTGCACTTGCGGATAGTTTAGGTTAACTTGTTTAACTTGATACACATCGGAACTTTTCTAATTGATTCCTCCACCATTCGAACAAAATATAAAATCTTACATAAATTTTTCATCCTTATCTGATGTAGAAGCTGCCTCAGTGAAATCCTCTAACTCCAAACTAAAGTCTCCACAAATGAAGTGTTAGTCTTTGCTCATTCTTAAATACTTAAAAATGATTTTCACTAATTTTTAATATTTTTTTTTCAGGCTCACACTAACTAGCCTAAAGGATAATTCTCATGTGTTTTATCTCATCCTCTTCATAGGAAGATAACCCTTCTTAGACTTTTCCATATTTTACCATTTCATGATTGTATTTATGTACACCAATTGAGAGAGTTCTAGTAGTCTCTAGGATATATCCCTATATAGCCTCCAAGAAATTCAATATTATTCCAGAAACTTTCTAAAAAATCTCCTTGATATATATAGCCCTAGGATTAACAACTTCTAACTGTGTTTTATGGTAAACAAACCAATTTAAGAAGTAGAGTACAAGAAACAAAGTACAAGTATTTATCAATAACGGAGATTTAACTACTCTTAATTTCATTTTCTTTCCTGCTCCTTGGTCTATTGGTTATGCATGTGACCACCTTTTCCTCGAACATTTTACCTTATCCTTAAGGTGGAGATCTAGAAACCTAGTCATCAAATCTATTATTGGTTCCCATGTAGTCTCATCCTCCGCTAGTCCACTACCTCACCAAGAGCTCCTTCTCAAGTGTTCCTGTTTTCGTCTTCACTTCCAAAATTGCCTCAGATTCTAGATTTGATCCCAACTCTTCCACCATATTTGTTGGCAATTGAGTTGTTCCCTCTGTTTCCACGCCTCTTTAAACTAAAACTCCAAATCTATGTGTTTCTTGTGAGGCTGATTTTTCATTCTATGTGAGCCTTGTTTTGATTAACCTTAATGACTCCAACAATTTTCTCTCTTTCTATTAGTAGCTCCTCCAATTTCATGTCATTGGTTGGAACTTAAAAATGACCGATCAACCTAGGGGTTTCCCTCCATAAAGGACCATGAAAGGAATGATAAGTAAAGAAGAATGAAATGAGGTGTTATATGAATATTCTACCCTAGCAAGCCACATTATCCATATCTTTTTATCCCCTACAAAACATTTGAGGAAGGTCTCAAGGCATATGTTCAAAATTTTAATTTGTCCATCACTTTGGAGATGGTAGGCCAAAATATAATTAAAAATGGTTCTCTAAGCCTTGAAGAATGATTTCCACAAATCCCTTAAGAATATCCAATCATGTTCTGATATGATCTTGTCTAGGAAATCATGTAGTCTTATAATCTCCTTGATGAATACATCAACGACTTGGGATGCAGTAAAAGGGTGTCTTAGTGGGATAAAGAACATATTTTCTTAATCCATCGACCACAACCAATATACAATTATATCCACGTGATCTTGACAATCCTTCAATGAGTTCTAAAATGATTTCATACCAAACTTTCTCACGATTGGGTAATGGTTGAAAGAGTCCAGCTGGTAGTAATGTGGAATATTTGTACCTCTAACACATTTCAAAATTTTTAATATGTTCTTGGACATCATGCATCATGCTCTTCTAAAACACCTCGGTGGCCATCCTCTTATAGGTCTAAAATAATTTTGAGTGTCCACCAATAGGACTAGTATGAAAAGCTTTCAAAATGACAGAGATGTAAGTTGAGTTCTGGGGCAAAACCAACTTTCTATTCTTGTATAGCAATTCGCCTGACAAAACATATCCCGAGTCTTCCAACCCTTCATCCCTTAGTTTCCGAATGAGCTCATCAAACTTCTTATCCTCCATCAAATGATTCCTTAACTCAATTATATCCACTAGCCAAGAAGAAGATTCTTGAACCAATAACTTATCCTGCGACTCAATCCTACATGAGAATGCATCTGCTATCTTGTTATCAAACCTTCTTCATGTGATGTAATGCGTCCATTTCTTAATGGCCATGAATAAGGCCAATAATTCCTTCTTATACATAGATTTAGGAAAACTTTAACTAAGATATGCCAATGGTGTTCTGTTTTAACACATGATTGCTCCAATCCGTTTTCGAGAGACATCAACCTCAATAACAAATGTTTGCTCAAAATCTGATAGTGCTAGGACATGTACAGTTGTCACAACCCTCTTCAAAGCTTTAATTGCATCTATGGATTTTTTAGTGCACTTGAACCCCTCTTTCTTTAGAAAATATATCAATGCCCTTACAATCTTGCCATATTTTCTAACAAGTTACCTATAGTAACCTGTCAAACCCAAAAATCTCTTAATTCTGTACAATTTTGGGGTACAAGCTTCCTTAGCACGACTTTTGTTTTTCTAAGATTTGTAGCTACACCCTTCTACTGATAACATGTCACAGATACAAAATTTTTCTTTGTCCAAACTTGCATTTCTAGAGGTTAGCCTAGAACCTATGTTGTCTTAGGGTCTCCAATACTTCTCTCTAGTGTTGTATATGTTCCTCCGTATCCTGACTATAAATTAAGATCTCATAAAAAAAGATCAACACAAATTTTCTCTAAAAGTTTTTGAAAATTTCATTCATGAAAAACTGAAAAGCTGGTACATCAGACAAAGAAAACGACATCACCAAAACTCATCATGGCCTTCATGCCTTATGAAACTGATGGTTGGAAACCAAAGGTTTTAATTTCTTAGACCACTCTACCACAAGTATACGGTACGTGTAGTATCAGTATCGAACTCTGGGGACTCAGTGCAATGTTAGAATCAAGAAATCATGAGAATAAGATCGATCAATAAGTGGTTATTGGACTATAAAGTAAGGATAATAAGAAATGACAAGACTAGACTCAACAAGATAGAGTACCACAGGTTTCGAGAATGTCGCAACATGCAATGGATGTTTCTATAGAACATGAAATCGGTTTATATCAATCAATGGGGAACTCAAATATAATCCACTACCTAGGAAATCAACGTCACTCATCTCTCGATGCAGCACAGAACATCTAGATGCATGAAAAACTAGTGGGGAGTTCTACCTCAACTATTGGAAATGACTCTCTCGATGCCTAATCCTCTACCTAGGGAATCAACGTGACTCATCTCTCGGTGCAGTACGCAACGTCTAGATGCATGAAGAACGATAGGAAACTCTAATCTATACTTTCGGAAACAATGGGAACTCAACCTCTATTGACGGAAGTGACTCCCTCGATGCCTAAATCAACTATCTAGGAGATAAACGTACTGACCTCTTGATGCACTAAATCTATAACCTAAACGCATGAAGTACAATGGGAATTCTACCACGATTATTACCGTTCCTATATAAATTAACCGATCGCTAGATTCTCATTAATCTAATTCATTCCAAGGCAAATGCCGAGACTCAAGTCTGACTCTCTTGATGCCTAGACGAATCTCTAATCTCGTTCAAACATGTCTAATCTCACTCCAACGGATCTAGTCTCATTCAAACATAAAATCAAAAAAGTGATTGAACAAATCAAAAAAATCAACAAATCAACAAGGTTACGCACAAGTACAACCTATTGAACCATACGATTGAACAAAACCGAAATCAAGCATTAAAGAATCAAACAATCCATTACAATGACATCCCTAACCCGTGATAAGAGAACTACTCAGAATTCATAGGGAGACAAACACAAACAACGTAAGTATTCATCTTCTCTATTCCTCCAAGCGTTGCCTCGGACGAATCATTCGGGTGGTCGAAGTCTTCTTCTCCAAACCGTGCTATCTCCTCTGTCTCCTGGTCTCTGGTCTCGTCTTCTCTGTTCCTCTTTCTATTTGGATTTTAATTTCACTCATTCAAATTTTGTTCGTGTAATCGCTTTGTTGTTCGCATGCAAGCTCGACCGTGCTCATGTAAATGTCTGACCGTGCATGCATTCTCCTTGAGTGCCCGACCGAGCATGGAGCAAGCCAAGTTCGTGCATAAGTTATGGGAGTGATTCTGTCTCAAGAGCCCAACCGTGCTAGTTTTGAAGCTCGGTCGTGCATATGGTTAACTCTCCTGCCCCGTCGTGCATAAGGTGATGCCCGGTCGTGCTGCATGTTTGTCTCCTCCCCTGGTCGTGCACAAGTCTAAGCCCGACAGTGCATTCGTTGAAGCCTCCCACTCGTGCATCGGTTGAAGCCCGGCCGTGCTGTACGGATTCATCAATAACCTGGTCGTGCTTGTGTGGATGCTCGGCCATGCTTTGTTGATGCTCTGTCCGGTCATGCAATGGGTGTGGCCTGACCGTGCTTGTGATTAATCACACATGTTCATCTTGGTTGTGCTCATATTCACATCTTCACATGTCTTCGTTTGCTTCACTCGTGTTTGCTTCACATGTCTTCGTTTCCTACCTCTTTTGTATAAAAATCATGCATCTTAATCATCATCATGAATAATTCAATAAATTTGATTAAACGAGACAATTCAAATCTAGATATTTCCAATATAGAAACATAAATTATGTTTAAAATAAATTTTTTATTGTAATTAACTTTTTCTAACAATAGAGACTTATTCGTAGGCATACAAAGAGACATTGATCCTACAACTATGATGCAAAACTTTCACCATTCCCCACTTGTAGGTTGCAATCTTTCTTCCTGAATCTTGTACAAATCTTCAACTCCTACAAAATATTGAAGATGTTAAAACTACTATTGGTATCTAATACTCTCCTTAAAAATCAATAGTGGCCAAAGAAATCATGAAAACCTTTGTCATGTAGGTCATGTCTGCTTCTTGTCCTCGAGAGTTGCAAGATACTCCTTGCAATTCTAGTGTCCTATCTTTTCACTCAACCTTAAGCCACATTGAGTTTTTTTTTGGCTAATTTCTCTCATTTCTTATTTTTGGAAGAGGAGCCAGCAATCATCACAGTTCGAAATTTCTTAGATATCTCTGATGTTGTTTAATTCTTGTAATCAATCATTATATTTAGTATCCCATGCAAAACTTAGTTCATCTTTTTTCATGTGCTATAAGATCAGATTTTGAAACAAATCTTTTTCAGTGATCATCTTATCTTCTCAAGATGTTTAATAGTATCAATCATCATAGGACATGGGGTCCCATAGGCGAGTTAATATTCATCATAGATTTTAACAAATTCTTTGATAACTGATATCTTATTCTCCTGCTTGTGTATATGTTCTTAATCAGTTATATGACGGGATGATACACTTAGTACTTGTCACATCTTCAGAGTGCTTAAAGTAAGCACTAGTGGTAGAGGTATCATTTGTAGGGGATGTATGCCTGACTATCTTTCCTTTCGTATTGACAAGTTTTTTGTGCATGGAAATCAACTTTAAGTTGCGTAACATTCATCCAAATTTATCCTAACAAATTTGTGGATATCTAAAAAAGCTCAGAATGAAATGGAAGATATTCTTCTCAATACGTTACAGGAAGTCTGGATACATAAAGAAAATAAACACGCAACAACATAAGAAATTTTTATATTAAAAAATCCATTTTGAATCCAAGATTTTTTGTTGTAGTTATATAATTATCATGTATGTGAATACGAATCCATCTTATTTTTTTCTACGCAAGCAGTCTGTCATTTACGATCGACATATTTTGGAGTCCTTTTTTAGCGAATTTTTTTCTATGGAAAATAGAGCATCTTGCAAAAGTCTTTGTTAATAATTTTCAGGACATCCTAGGGTTTCTCAAGGATCCTTTCATACGTTATGTTAGATATCATGAAAAACGCATTCTGGCAACAAATGATACAATACATTATTTAAACTTGTACTTCGTATAAATAATTTTCAACCACTAATCAATAATACTATAGCGCTAGAAATCATATTTCTCATTAGACCAATTTTAACCTATCTAATGTGAACGAACCTCTTCGTTCTCATGTCACTTATCAAATATATGAACTAGATTCACATGTTTATCTAGTAGTTCTACATCACGGAATCCCCTAATTGTCAGGTCATTTCTATCAATGTAATCGAGTTAATTCATCACTCTTGGTTAGTGAACAATTGTGATTTTCATCCCTTGTGTAGTTCAGGAGTATATACAATCAAATTCCTCCATCTCATTATGCATCTTATGCAATAGACTCGTTATTCCTAAAAAATGTCTCTTGGTTGTCAAATCATACTATAGAAACGAGTATACTCATATATTTACTTTGATGGAAAAGTCACTAGTCAAAACCATTTTAACAATTCAAAAGTCATTATTTTAGTAATGGTATGATTCAATGGTAGTTTGCTCAGCTACACATTCCCACTGCTTGCCAAAAACTTCTGTCATGGAGAAAACGTTCAGCCCGAGTAGTAACACTACTCGGCCTATGTACTTTTATAGAGAAAATACTCATTGGGAGAAATCGGATTGCTTGGCCACTAAATTCTTACAGATAAAATCTCTCTATCAACATATAACCAGTGCTCTACTACAAATATAGAGTTGCTAAAGGCACATTGAAAGCGTAATTTAACAACACGAATCAACTAATCTTAAGAGAATTTTAGGGATTTGGAATTTGGTTTTAATAGCGTGAAGCTTTGAAGAACATTCAACCGAGATCGAGACACACTATCAACATCTTGATATGATCTGAATAAAATATATTTTTTTTCTCTCATTTTCTCTGTAGTAAAACTGTCTAAAATCTTTTCAGGTTGGACGTACTATATAATAACTAAGTCATAACTCGTGCGATGTGCGGGATAATATACAAAATATTTTTTATTTTATTTAAATAAATAATTTATTTTAAAGATTATTCATTGTATTATATAAAGCATGCGAGACAAATAATA
This sequence comes from Gynandropsis gynandra, assembly GCA_036759665.1. Classification (NCBI taxonomy): domain Eukaryota; kingdom Viridiplantae; phylum Streptophyta; class Magnoliopsida; order Brassicales; family Cleomaceae; genus Gynandropsis; species Gynandropsis gynandra. The sequence continues at coordinate 12,483,428 of CM071861.1, forward strand.
TAATAAAAGTAGCTCATAGATTCAAGATTTTGACATGTGGGAATGTCGAGGTTTTCAAGTTATGGGATTCCAAAACATGTGCATGGAAATACACGTATGGTGATAACAATCGAGGCTTTGTAATCAGCTCATGGACTTGGTTACCCAACTCATCTTAGTTCATCTATGGATGTTAAGACCGAAATCTAATGCAGGACACTACTACTACTACTGGAAATGAAATCAATGCTTGGGGAGGAAAAAGAATTCCAAAGGTATTGTTGGAAAAAAATGATTACCGATGATTCATGCTTTTGACAACTATTGCTAATATTACACTAAACGAAATGCACGATCCCCAATAGTTTCTAAAATTGGCATCACACCAAATAGACAGATTTTAATAACAACGTTTTTTGGATATATAGATTCGGGTTTTGAACCTGGAAAGTAATGTAGAACGTCTAACTTGTGGGGAGCATCCAATCACGTGTAAGTTAAATTGTATTGTATTGATCTTGTTGTACAGAGGAAATATATATACATAGTACTTGACATAACAAACTTCTATAATCATGGTACTTGACATAACAGACTCCTACAATCATGTTACATAATATTTTCAGTATCATTCTATATGACCCCTCAAGATGGAACACCGAGGGTGACGCCAATCTTTACACTGAGAGGAATGAAAGTCGAACGAGGTAACGGTTTTGTCAAGAGATCAGCCAGTGGATCGGCGGAAGGAACATGAGAAACACAAAGCATTCCTTACGGAACTTGTGATCGAATAAAGAGGTAGTCGAGAGCTATGTGTTTTATTCTAGAATGAAAAACAGGGTTGGTCGAAAGGTAGGTGGCTCCAATGTTGTTGTAATACACAACTGGTTGTGTTGGAGTGTGACATCGAGTTCTGTGAGGAGATTGACAAGCCAACGAAGTTCAGCTGCAGTGACTGCCACAAACCTATACTCTGCTTCAGTAGAGGAGCAAGATGGCAGACCCTTTTGTTTCTTGAAGTATCATGAGAGTAGATGTTTACCAAGAAACACAACATAAGCTCCAGTGGAACAGAGATTGTCACCTCCCCAATCTGCATCACTAAAACCATGGAGCGTGAGAGAATTGGAAGAGGAAAAGAAGATACTCGAGTTACGTGTACCAGAGAGGAAGTGTAGAACTCGTTTGGCTGCTTGCCAGTGTTCTGAAGTTGGAGCATGCATGTACTATGACAATTTGTTGACAGCAAAGCTAATGTCTGGATGTGTGTGAGACAGATGTTGTAGGCTGCCGACAATCAATCTATATTATGTAGTATCTGACAGAGGATCCCTAGAGGTGAGAGTGAGCCGAGATGTGGAGGCCATGGGTGTATGATTTCTTACAAGAGCATCAAATTCATCACTCATTGCACGTCTCTATTGAAGATTTTTCAGGGCTGCAGACAACGAGAGTGGCTCCAATATGAGACTGACAAGAGGCATTGTAGATCAGCTTATGTATGGGTTTAGAGATGTTGTTTTTTCCTATTTTCATCATGGGATGGTCGTTATGAATCGATGAAACAGACTGAATTGCAACTTGTTGTTCTGTGTCAGAGTGTAGCTGAGGCAGAGCAGAGTCCTCTCTGACATGTGGAGGTGAGGATTTGAAGCCAAGGGGCAGAGTGGTGGATGCGGTCGAGAGTGGCCTTGAGATAGCTTGTAGGCGTGAAACAATAGGTTGAGAAGAACAAGAAATGGATAGCGAAGGGTCTGAGAGAGATAAAGAGAAGCTGAAAAGACATGGAAAGTATTGTGGTAAGTCTGAGAAAGGGAGTAATTGTTCCTAAAACCGAACATGGCGAGAAATATATATACGAGATTGAATAGGATCAAGACAGATATAAGCATTTTGTGTGAGAGAATAGCCAAAAAACACATAGGTTTTAGAGCGAGGAGAAAGTTTGTTTGTCGAGTACGGTTTTCACCACGGAAAATAGAGATATCCAATGATCCAAAGTTTGTTATAGTTTGGTGTTTTTCCAAAGAGAAGCTTATATGGAGAGGTATTGGAAAGATTTTGTGTGCACATCCGATTTATGAGATATACAGTTGTAGTGAAGGCAAAGGACCAATAAACAAGAGGAATAAAAGCATGGGTGAGTAGGGACAAACCAGTTTCAACTATATGCCTGTGGCGTCTCTCAGAAATCTCGTTATGTTCAAGAGTTTGTGGTAGTGTAGTGAGATGAGAGATTCCAGGAGAGGCGAGAAAGGAAGTAAGTGCTATGTACTCACCTCCATTGTCGCTATAGAGTGTTGAAACTCTGAGTTGGAAATGGTTTTCAACAAGTTCTTTAAATCCGGTTTTCAACAAGTTCTTTAAATCCGGTGAGTTGGAAATGGTTTTCACTGGAGCATCTGCATAAAATTACTTCATTTATTAGATGCGTCTTTTGCGACCCATGCGACCCTTGCCGACTCTCGATGGAAATTGACTCAAATGAACTTTTTCACTATTTATTACTTACTTGGTGGAACTTCATCAGGAGCAACGACTGCAGTACCCTCTCTGGAAATGTATTCAATTAGAGGAATGGTGGCGGCAGATGTGATATTTTCAATTAAATCTCGAAATGTTTGCCAAATCCTCTTTTGAGCCATCTCTAGAGACATTTTCAGACTCTGACTTAACCGGCTCTTCGTTAGGCAATGGATATGAATGTTGAAGGAATTCATTGTCTCTAACACTGTCGGAAGATTGGTTTGCGGTGCTCGCATCTATCTCGGCAGATTTTTATTTTGTCTTTTCAGCACCTTCGGGATTTGCCGCCTCTGCTTTTGTATTAGGAAAATGAAACCCGGCATCCCTTAGAAGATCTCTGACAGCGTTGATGATTCTTTTCTCCGACTTCTTTATTTCCTTCACTAATTTCTGCTCTACTGTCAGCCGGACTGCAGCTTCTTTTCCTTCAGCTTCATCTTCATCCTCGCCTTCTCTTTCAGCATCAGCTTCAGCATCACCATCTCTTTCTTCATCACCTTCAGCATCAGGTTCAGCATCAGCTTCATCATCTTCAAACTCTATCATTTTTCCCCCACTCTCTTTTTTCTCTTAGTCTCCTTCCCCTTCCCTTTCCCCTTCCCTTTCCCCTTCTTTTCATCTCCAAGAACTGCTTTCCGCGTCAACAGTTCTTGCTCACAATGTCCTCCTAACAAAGTCCCTTCGGATTTCTACGAATATGTTCCATCCATATCTGAACATCGGGATCGTGGCATCCCTCATAGTCGTCCAGATCAGGACCTAAAAAGTATTCTTCGTGATCAGCATAAAGAATACTTCGAATATCCTGAAAAACAAAAAATAGCCATTATTACCCTCTGTGACCCTTGTTTTTCTTGTGACCCTTGTATAATTGTTACCTTAGAATCTCCGATCAGCCTTATGCCATCTGCGTACTTCAGGTTAATATTGGATTTAACCATCTTCTTGCACATTCTTGGGCATGATGGATCCGCATTCTCTACATCAACATACCATCCCTTTCCGCCCAAACTAAGGATGGTTTCGAAAGGAAGTAACTGCAACATTATAAAAAATAAGAATGCAAAAAGTATGAAAAAATTCAAGCTATTCGAATAATACATACAACTTACCATTAGTGGGATCATGAAACCGCCACAATACCATTTTGGTTTCCGTGATTCCCCGCTAACGTGCTTGCGGCAGGTATCCACAATCTTCTCGAATGTGTAACGCCCCCATGGAAAACCTTCACAAAATTCCAAATCATCAACCATGTCAATGAGATCATGGCTGATAGAGTTGTCTGATGAAGGCTTGTGAGCAATAACTTGCGCCAAAAACAACAAAGTTGCAAACCTCTTTCGGTACTCGTCATTCTTCGCCTTCACAAGCCTTCTAATGATTTGTACGGGGGTCACCTTTCCACGGCCGAAATACTTCCGCCTGAATGTATCACCCCTTTTGGACTCCCATCCTTTGGGATATGGTCCGCAGTTCAATCCGGAAATTAGTGCGTGCTCCACTATAGAGTACCGGATGGGAACACCGTTTAAGACGAACCACAACTCCTTGTCCAGTACAATCACGTAGTGATTCAGGAGGATAGACATTTGAACCTTAGTCAATGTGGAATCACATTGGAAATGGAATAAATGCTTAAATTGCGATTCCTTCTCGAAGTAATGCACGTCGTATTCATCTAAGATTCCTCTCAGCTTCGTTATTGTCTCGTGAGGATAACACTTGGTGGTGATCTTTGGCATTCTGTCCATGTGTTTGAATTGATACACAAACTTCGGCTTTGGAGCCACCTGCAAAATGACCAATTAATTAAAGAATACATTATACTTCTACCGACTCAAGCGACTCAAGCGACCCATGCGACCCACGTGACTCATGCGACCCATGCGACTCATGCGACCCATGCGACCCATGCGACCCAACCGACCCTTTGACTCAACCGACCCATGCGACTCGACTGAACCATGCGACCCAAACCGACTCACTAAGACAACCGACTCAAACGCCCCTTAG
>CM071861.1:12494185-12516208 GCA_036759665.1 Gynandropsis gynandra
CTCAGGTTTGGCTTACGTCCTTTCCATATCTCATATGGTGTGTTCAAGACTGCTTTTGTGAGAACTTTGTTTAGCAGATAGGCCGCTGTTTCTAAAGCATAGCCTTATAAATTCATTGGAAGATCAGTGAACCCCATCATGGATCTCACCATATCTAATAAGGTTCGATTTCTCCGTTCGGATACACCATTATATTGTGGTGTTCCGGGAGAAGTCCACTGAGACAAAATCCCATTTTTCCTTAGATAATCCCACTGAGACAAAATCCCATTTTCTTGATTATCTTTCTTTCTCTTCAAACCAGAAATATGCATGTTAATCATATTAACTTTTGCATTGGGTAAAACATAGATACCTTGATGTAAACAACCATTTGCACATAATTCATCGTTATGAAAAATAGAGCAAATTTTATTATTGAAGATTGTTTTATAACCACATCTATCTAACATAGAAATGGAAATTTTGTTCGAAACAAATTTCGGAACATAGTAACAATCTTCTAAAACCATGGTCTTGCCCAAAGGCATATAAAGAGAAATCGATCCTACAGCTAATGCCGCAACGCTTGCACCATTCGCAACTTGTAGGTTGACTTCACCTTTCTTTAACCTTTTATTGATTCTCAACCCTTGCAACACATTGCAGATGTTGAAAACTACTATGGGTATCCAATACCCAAGTAGAAGAATCAATAGTAGTTAAAGAAATCATGAAAACATTTTCATGTAGGTCTTACCCTTTTCCTTTTTGAGAGATGTAAGGCATTCCTTACAATTTCTCTTCCAATGCTCTTTCTTCTTACAGAAGAAGCACTCAGCATCAGCTTGGTCAGATTTGCCCCTTTTTGCCTTGGGTACGGTCACACCACCCTTGGGCCCAAGGAGCTTCTTCTTGGGCTTTTTGTTGCCCTTGCCCTTCTTGGAAGAAGAGCCGACCATCATCACGGCACTATGTTCCTTAGACGTCTCAGACACTGACTGACTCTCATAGTCAATCAGTTGATTCAGCATCTCATGCAAATCCATGTCCATCTTGTTCATGCTAAAGTTAACAACGAATAATGAGAACGTCTCAGATAACGACTGCAAGATCAAATCATGAGACAACTCTTTGCCCAGTGTGCACCCCAGCTTCACAAGCTGTTCGATAAGACCGATCATCTTTCAAACATGAGGTTCCACCAGAGAGTTCACAGTCAGTCTAGACTTGAACAGAGCCTTCGACAATTGATATATTGCCGTTCTGCTCTGTGCACCGTACATCTTCTTTGGAGTTCTGAACTCGTTGAGGCTAGGATGATACACTTTGCAGTGTCAAGGTCATCCTTTTGCTTTATCCAAGCGAGCGAGCCATCCTCATCGTCATCAACAGGAGATTCCTTGATAGGATTCTCGATCGCATCGAGTAGCTTCTCCTGCTTGAAGACGATTTTGAGGTTGCGGTACCAATCATCGAAATTTTTCCCCAACATTTTTGTGGACATCGAGAATGGCACGTAGGGAAATTGAAGACATTCTTCGGGAAATCTAGAAGGAAAAATTCCAGCATTTATTTGAACACTTATTTAATCAAATAGATATGGATTTTTCATCTAAATGATTATTTTACTGACTAATACTACAATAGTATTCAGAAATCGTATTTCTTTCAGTAATATTTCCTGAACTAATCATGCATAAGCCCCCTGGTAGTCAGGTCGTTTCTTAAGCATATTAAACAGGTTGATTTTAATATGGCTCTATATCACATAGTCACCTCGTAGTCAGGTCATTCCTATTGATATAGTTGAGTTCATCCTTCTTCTCATGGTTGGATATCAATTAAGTTTATGTCCCCCGGGTAGTCCAAGCGCTTACAAAAACTAATTGATCCCTCCCACTAGACATCTAATGTCATAGATGTATGAATCGAATTCTTGAACTACATGCCTCCTGGTAGTCAGGCCGTACCATATAAACGAGAACCTATTCAAAACATCTACGATGAAGGAAAAACCTAACGATAAACAATTTATCGTTATAGAACTCAATTATTAATTAAAATTCTTAATTTTAATATCATTCTATATCAGATAGTCACCTGGTAGTCAGGTCGTTCCTATTGATGTAGTTGAGTTCATCCTTCTTCTCATGGTTGGATATCAATTAAGTTTTTGTCCCCCGGGTAGTCCAGGCGTTTACAAAAACTAATTGATCCCTCCCACTAGACATCTGATGTCATAGATGTTTGAATCGAATTCTTGAACTACATGCCTCCTGGTAGTCAGACCGTACCATGTAAACAAGAACTTATTCAAAACATCTACGATGAAGGAAAAGCCTAACGATAAACAATTTATCGTTTTAGAACTCAATTATTAATTAAAATTCTTAATTTTAATATCATTCTACATCAGATAGTCACCTGGTAGTCAGGTCGTTCCTATCGATATAGACAAGTTTTATAATTCACCTCATGGTCGGATATCAATTAAGTTTATGTCCCCCGGGTAGTCCAGGCGCTTACAAAAACTAATTGATTCCTCCCACTCGACATCTGATGTCATAGACGTACGAATGGTATTCTCGAACTATATGCCTCCTAGTAGTCAGGCCGTACCATGTAAACGAGAATTTATTCAAAACCGTCTATGGTGAAGGAAAAACTTAACGATAAACAATTTATCGTTTAATAACTTTAATAACTCAATTATTAATAGTTTAAAATTAAAATTCATCTAATTTTAATCTTAAATTATTTTTATTTTTTTTTTAAATTTTTTTTTTTAATTTTAGGGTTAGGGTTAGGGTTTAGGGTTAGATTACCCTAACCCTAGCCGCCGCCCCCAATTTTCCGGTCACCCTCTCTCCGGGCATGAAGGACCGCCGGCCAGGCCGCCACCAGAAACGCCGCACGAGTGGCGGTGAATCGACGGCCAGGGTGTGCGAATCGGCGGCGAGGGTGTGCGGCCAGGGGCCTTCGCCTGCGGTGGACGACCCTCGTCCGGCGAGCAAAGGCGTCGGCCGTCGACCATGCGCTCCATCCCCTTTCATAAAATTTCGAAAAAAAATTAATCCTAAACATGCAGCCAGAAGCTCTGATACCACTGTAGTGTTGATTTGATTATGCGGAAACGTGTTTTAATCAACCCGAATATAGATCTAGTCATGTTCGGATTAGTTTTTACAGATCTCAAGAACAAATTTAGAAACAGTTTCTGTTATACCTGTTGCGTTGAAATCGATGATCGGATGTGAGACTTGATAGCACAAGTCCTCTACGCGTATCCACGCCGAGATTGCTTAGTTGTTAGCACAAGTCCTCTACGCGTATCCACGCCGAGATCGGGATTGCTTAGATGCAGGATTCGGAAGAACGAAAAACTGTTTTTCGTTATTCGGGTTTTTCTTTTCTGACGGCTAGGGTTTTCGTCTTAGAATAGTGTGTATAACGAAACCTCGTAAAGCGTTTATTTATAATTATTAACTCTTTAATAATTACAACTTAAACCCATAACTATTCAAATATTACATAATTGGCATAGGACTTTCAACTAAAAGGTTCCAAAGTTTTAAATTTATGGTAACTAATTTTTATTTTGTCATGTAAATGTTAAAATTATTGTGATAAATGAAAATGTTATTGAATAGATAGACAAGACGTTTAGTGGAGTTCCCAAAACTCTGAAGGACTTCTAATTTAATTCAAACAGTTTTGCAGGTAAATTTGAATACAGACTCAGATTCACCCTGAGATTCTATCTATCTTAAACTTAAATTCCAAGATTTAAGATCACACTTCTCTCTTGAATATTTTTGCTCAATTTTTGTTTATGGAGAAGTTGCATTTCGTCAATGGTATCAGCTTTCTTTATATATAGGGGGTCTTGATGTGTTTGTTGAGAAATATTCTCCATATTTTTAGGTTCATTGATATTCTTCATGATATCCTCTAATTTATTAGTCTTTGATTTGTTCAAATTTGACTTATTCAAACCTAAGATTCAATCAAAACTTAAGATTAAAATAATGCATTAACAGTTTTATTATGTTGTCCCACATTGTTAGAGCATGAACTATGAATTTTATATATGGGGTTTGACAACCCTAAACTCTTGAATTGAACTTTGGGATTAATTAGGCCCACGCATATTTTTGATATGTTATCAAAGTTTGATTCGTCCCAATTTGAATTTACTGATGTTTGGTCCCTCAAGTGTGATATTCATGCTCTAATACTGAACATGGACGTTAAGGCAGTATTATGTTGTGTTTTCTAACACCGACTACGACATGAACTATGGAGTTCTATATATGGAGTTCGACAACCCAAAACTCTTAAACTAGCTTGCACTTAACTAATCTAAAAGCTACTTCAAAAGTTTAGGGTTGCTCAACCCTAATATATAGGAGTCTCTAGTTCATGTTACCGATATGACACAACACAACATAAAATAAAAAAAGTAATTATTCTTCCAAATTGAAAATCATTATCATATATATTATATTTCAGAATGTAATATTTATTTTTAAAATTAAATTCATAATTTCACTTAAATGAAAAATATTTCCATTTCGACTCTTAAATCCAGAATAAGGTTCATTTGATTTTGATTTTAGTTTTTGTTAATAAAATGTTATTGTTTAATTGTTGTTTTCCATTCCGATTTTTTATTTAATTTAAGCTTATTTTGACAAAAAATGTTACAATGTAAAGAACAAGTCAACAAACATAATAACATTGGCATAAAATTTAGAAAGTCAATAACAACCTCCAAGAGAATATGTCAAACAACAAGATAAATCTGGAAGACTGCCTATTTAAAGGTGGTGTGCACAACAACAAATAGACAACTTGTGAGAGAAAGCAAAGAAAAGCTAAGTGCATTCATACGTGAAAAAGCAAGCACTTTGATCCTATAGTGTTCATAAATTCGATAAAATTAAGTGTGTTGGGTTGGTGAGTGAGAGACTCATCTTTAAGGTTCAAACACATGAGTGTATTGAACTGAGGGGGAGTGAACTATGAGATTCACGGTTGGGTACAAAATGGAAATAACTAAGGGTCGTGAGGTGTATTTTTTAGCGAGTTCAAGTGTACTTGGGTGATAAGTACTTATGGTTGAACGTACAATAACGTAAATAAAACAGTTTAATTTATGTGGTGGGGGAAGATCACTGTGGTTTACTCTTGGTATTAATTTGAGTTCCACACAAATACCACAAAAAATATGACATTCACTACAAGAAAAATAGGATTTCGAGACTGAATTTGCGGACTGAGTTAGCCGTCCCTAAATTTAGGGACGGCTAACTCGGTCCCTAATCCGTCCGCAAATTTGCAGACAGGAGAGTAGTCCCTAAGTCGTTCGTAATTCGGGACGGATTCGGGACCACTTTCAAGGACGTCTGCAATTTGCGGACCGATTCACCACCCGTCCGCAATTTGCGGACGGTTTTGGGATGATGTAGTCGTCCATCCGAAAATTGCGGACGGATTCACCACTCGTCCGCAATTTCCGGACGTATTTGGGACGATTCGTCGATAAATTTTTATCTCAGTCCGCAATCCGTCGAGAATCGGTCTTAAAATTTTCTATTTAATCTCTCCTCTTCTACCCGTTTCTCACACACAAATCTCATATATTTCTCTTCATATCTTGTTATCATTTCTGATTATAATGGAATCGTCGTCGAGATCAAATATTTTCATTTTGAGGCAGTGGATGTATAGAAGAACTGATCCGGAAACTCAAAGTGTTTCAAAGGAGTTTGTAATAGGCCTTACACAGTTAATGATGGTGGCGACAAATCAACAAGTTTATAGAGAAAACGGTAAGTTGGTTTGTCCATGCGTAAAACCATGCGTAAAATGCAAAAATGAAAAATTCGTTAATGAGAAAACCGTTTGGAATCATCTTTATTTAAGAGGGTTTACTCCAAATTATTTTATTTGGTTATCTCATGGAGAGAAGTTGGCACCACGACCTAGTAATATTGTGGAAAATTTTAGTAGGGGTATCGTAAATCAGGAAGTGTCTCAGAGTTTTCAAGATGTAGAAACCCTTATGTAGAAATGGTGCAAAATGCATTCGTCGAAAGAAACGAAGATGAAAATATTGAAGAAGATCCAAATGAAGAAGCAATTTTTTTTTTGGAATGTTAGAAAGTGCTAGGCATCCACTTTATGATGGTTGTAGAAGTCGTCTATCACGGTTGTCTTTATCTACACGGTTGATGAATTTGAAGACTGAAAATAATCTTTCTCAGAATTGCATGAATTCTATATCGCAATTAGTAAGAGATTATTTGCCCGAAGATAATAATGCAGTCGATTCATATTATGAAACAAAGAATATGATGAGATCATTGGGTTTATTGCCGTATCAAAAGATTGATGTTTGCAACTGTAACTGTATGCAACTGTATGATTTTCTGGAAAGAAACTTCGGATTTGATCAATTGTCGATTTTGTGGAAAAGATCGATTTTATTTGAGAAGAAATGGAAAATCGGTTCTGTTTCGTCGTATGTGGTATTTACCAATTACAGACACGATAAAAAGATTGTATCAATCGGAGAAGACCGCAAGCGACATGAGATGGCATGTCGAGCATTCAAGTCCTGACGGAGAAATGTGTCATCCCTCAGATGGTGAGGTGTAACCAAAAAATATATTTTCAATATCATCTTCTTCAAATAGATATATATATAGATCAAGAGAGGTGATGTATAGAAGAAAATATCATGTAACCGAGGAAGTTACACAAGAATTGATATATGGATTGGACCAGTTCATGAGTTTTGTGTCGATGCAACCTTTGTGTCAAGAACACGACACAATGTCATGTCCCTGCAAAAGATGCAAAAATATGAAGTATCAAAGTCAAGAAATTGTTTGCAAACATCTTTACAAGATGAGTTTTGTAGAGTATCATGAAATTTGGTTATTTCATGGTGAAAATTGTGGTGTTAGAGATATTGTGCAAGAAGCGCAAAAAATAGAAAGAAATGAAGAAGTTATGTATGAAGCATCGATGACCAATCCATATGTGGAAATGGTGTCAGATGCTTTTTCTGGAGTTGTTGAACAACCGCATGAAGAGATGCTGAACATCGAGGCACGCCGATTTTTCAACCTATTTGATTTGGCGAAAGAACCTATATATGAAGGTTATTGTGAAGGTTAGTCTCGTTTATCTTTGTCATCAAGATTGATGAGTATAAAACATACTGCAATGTTGCTGAAAATTGCATGGATTCATTTTGCAAAACCATACGTGAATATTTACCGGAAAATAATCAAGCTCCCGAGACATATTACGAAACGAAGAATGTTTTAACAGATTTGGGAATTCCACATGAGAAAATTGATATTTATGGAAACAGTTGCATGTTGTTTTGGGGAAATGATAAAGACTTCTTGGAATGCAAATTTTATGGTGCAAGCAGATTTCATCCAAAGAAACCATCTTCATGTAAATATATACCATACAAAAAATGTTCTACATGACTGTAGCAAACAGATTGAGAAGGTTATTTGAATCGAAAAATCCGTTGCAATAATGAGATAGCACGTAGAACACTTGAAGGGTAAAGGGATAATGCAACATCCATCGGATGGTAAGGCTTGGAAAGATTTTAGAGAAATATTTACTGAGTTCGTGTATGAAACGAGAAATGTTTATCTTTGTCTATGAACCGATGGTTTTAGTCCATATGGACAATCTAGAAATCAATATTCTCTGTGGCCGGTGATTTTGTCTCCTTATAATTTGCCTCTCGATATTTGTTTGAAAAGAGAAGTAATATTTCTGATGTTGCTGATTTCAGGACCAGAACATCCGAAAAGCGTTTCGATGTCTTTTTATAGCCATTGATTCATGAATTAAGATATTTGTGGAATGATGGAATTATTGCTTATGACGTGAGTACGAAGCAAAATTTCACATTAAAAGCGGTCTTATTATGGACAATTACCGACTTTCCTGCCTATGAAATTTTAATTGGATGGAGCACGCACGAAGATTGGCATGTCCATATTGTATGAAGGATACAGATTCATTATTACTAGTACATATGAAGAAACCGTGTTGGTTTGATTGTCATAGAAGATTTTTTCCCTCTGGACATGCTTTCAGAAAAAAGATAAAAAAACATTTTTGAAAGAACATGGTACAAAAAGAAGAGGCATCGGAAATCACTGATGTTACATCATAATTTATATGTTATGCATATCGAAAAGAATTTTTTCGATAACATCACCAATATTATTTTGAATGTGATAAAGAAAAATAAGGATAATATACAATCAAGAAAAGATTTGAAGATAATATGTCGAAGACCTGAGTTGGATTTGCGAGATAGAAGGGCACCTATCCTAATATTCAGATTGTTTGGGTCAAAGAAAACCGTATTATTAAGGTGGTTAAAAGAAGACATTAAATTTTGAGATGGATATGCATCAAACATTGCTCAGAGTGTGGATATTTTTGGTTCGAGGCAGATTGGGTTGAAAAGTCACGATTGTCACGTTTTCATGCAGCGACTCATTCCAATTGCATTTGTTGAGCTCTTACCTCGAAACGTTCACGATGTGCTATGCGCAATTAATATATTTTTTAGAGATATATGTTCAAGAAATTTAAAAATGGATGATTTGGAATTAATAAATACTATATTTATGCTTATTGGAAAAAGGTCTTACACCTTCCGTCTTCGATGTCATGGAACATTTGCCAATACATTTACCAGATGAAGCAATATTCGGTGGGTCAATTCAATTCAGATTGATGTATCCTTTCGAAAGGTTTTCTTTCATCCAAAGAAAAAAAACATAAAACAATGCAGCAGTTGAAGGATCTATTGTTAAATAACACTTATTGGAAGAAATAATATATTTCAGCACATTTTATTTCGAGTCGCATATTCCAATGAAACAAAGACGTTCAGCGGAAGATTACACAAACTTTCTATATCAATATAATCCGTAATTTGGCACAATTCTTGAGTTTTTTTACATCGATTGAACGTATGGGAGGTAAATACGAAAAATATTGGCTAACACCAGAGGAGTATAATCACATCCACACATATATTACTAAATTGTCAAGAGCTATTACTTTTTGAAAGGTACAAAACAATGAAACTCGATCTTTTAAACACACACACACACATATATATATATATTAAAATTATATGTTCTAAAGTACTTTCCTTACAAGATATTTGATGAAGAATGGTACATATCCTCATCTAAATGCAAATGAACTCACGAAAATGAAAGTTCAACATTATGGCTCGAGGATGAGAGATTACGTAAATAAACGTATATTCATACATTTTATATATAGAAACATAAAATCTTATGTCATAAAGTATTCATTTGTTATTTATGTTATATAGGTTAGATCTTCTGATGAGAACCATCCTACATGCTTAAAAGATTTGTCTAATGGTTCTGCACGAAATGTTATGTGTTGCCCAGTTTTGTTTACTAGTGGATACACATTCCACACGTAAGAAAACGGAAAACATAGACGCATATACAATTACAGTGTTTGCGTTAATAGTGTTGCGACTGTTCAGGGCACCAACGGATGACTGTTGGTAAATGCCAACGGGAATCATCAAGCCCGGTTGTGCTTGATGATGAACAACACCAGCGCAGCTATTACAAGAAGAATGCCAAAACGACCGGGGCAACGAACGAGGTATTCAACCAACTCGTCCAACATTAGGAGTCTGAGGATTTCAAGGCTAAGAGCAAGAAGGCCAAGAAATATCGGTAAGACGATAAGGTTCCCGGAGATGGTCTGTATCGCCATACTTCAAGATCTAAATCATTCCCGAAACGAAAGAAAGAATATATAAAATTTATTCTAATTCATTATTTAAATTTTATTGATATGTAAAATTGTTCTAATTATATTATTATAATGTTACAGATGTAGAGAATGGGAAGAGAACCGATTCTTCTTGAGTTGGTTACAGAAACCCACGCCAAGAAGAAGTTCATCGTCAGAGAAGAGAGCGACGAACCCGAACTCGACGACCCTCGGGCAGAACGGACAGTGAGAGATGTGATGGAAAAGATCACACAGCAATCAAAAGCCTGTGGTTCAACTCCCGACTATCTCTTTCCTTTATAAAAGGACAAAATTTATTTATAGATAAATAATAAGATTATTATTTGTAATTCTTTACTTAAATAAAATATTTTCTAACGATACTAACTTTAATGTGTGTTATTTTGTAGTCTGTTAGACTGTATAAGGGGCGTCTATACGGTATCGGTTCGCTCCAAAAGGATATCATTGAGGATGCCACGACAGTATCCCCCGTGGTTCAAGAGAGTTACGCAAGAACAACGTATCGAGAATCTAGAAAACACGCTTCAGGTAACGCAATCGGAGCTTCGAGAAACTTGATCAAAACTGTGCCACATGGAGAGTATTATCGAATTGCTAACCGGTTGAGCGTATCAACCACCACAACCTACGGGAGAAACAACGCCGAGACAAGACCCGATAATTAACTCTGATATAACTCCTTCACGAGGTGTTGGCGATCACAGTGATGAAGACAGCGCTACGAACTTTGATGATCTGTAGTTTATGTTTTTAATTTGTATAAACTTTTTAATTATTTTTTTAGTTTTTTAATTTTTAATTTTTTATTTTTTAGTCAAGTTTTCAACACATGCCCGTTGATTTTTTAAAACTTTCAACGGGCATCCGTTGGAAAAGAAAAATTCCCACCTTCTTGGCAACAGATATCCGTTGACATTTTCGGCCATATTTTCAACGAAAACATGTGATACCAAACAACTTTTTCATTCCAAATAATGTTTTGAGATTTATTATGTGGTCTTTGCACTAAGCCGAAAAAGATTTCCTTGGGGAAAATTTTATTAAGACATACGTGTAAAACAATTTAAACTAATCTCCGTGTTGGAATGTAGTAGTTGTTGAACTTATAGTTGTTATACAATTTAGAATGTCATTGTGTCAATGAAAGGATTATATCTAACATGTACAAAGCTTGTCATGTAGCATTTATAAAACAATTAACCATAGAACTTGGAAATGTTCTTGGTTTTAAAATGCGCGAACTTTGTATGCGTTATGTTTTTTGAGTTCATATAAATTAAAAATATACGTTGACCACATTTGATATTCAACATTTAGTCCTCCTCATTTCCAACATTTTAGTTTGATATTCAAATTTATCTAACTAGTTAGAACTATTATTATCCAAAGAATATCATCATATGAATACTAAAAATCATTTAACTTTTTTAAATTACAGATTTATGAAACAAATTAAAGAAAACGAAATGTTGCATGGAAAATTTATATAATACAAACTGCTAGAATTGAACAATATACATTTGCGCTTCAGTTCATACGTTGTTATGGGTGGACTCTGAAACCATGTCTATATTAAAATTTGGGTTAGCCAATGATGTGTTTCGACTGCAAAAAGAATAACAACTATTAACACATACACAAATTAAAATCAAACCATCTTTAAGTTTAAAATGGATAAAAAATTGATTAATTGGTTAGGGTGCTTAGGATCCTTGCTAAATGGCTTTCTCATAATGACAAAAATTGTACTATCTTCAGTATTTCAAAACGTGAAAAACAAAAACAATAAATAAAATATAAAAAAAATCAAAGAGAACAATTGACAAATAATGCCCCAAAGATGAAATAAGCCTTCAGCGTCATTGACCTAAACCTACTTAAGAGAACAATTGCTCCTTAACATAAAAGACGACTTTTGTAGTGAAACTTTCAATTAGTATCAGAGCAAGTCACGAATAAAAAGAATTCGTGCACGATTGAGGTAAATGTATGGACTCACGTAGTCTTTTTTAATTTGGAGACCAATTTTATTAGCTTGTACAAAGTATGTTTATTGGAAAGTCAAGCTGAGAACAACAATCAGAGGCATTGATGAGGATGCCTGGACAACCATAGAATCGGGTTGGAGTCCCGAAATGCAACCAGAAATCGATAGAAAAACAGTTCTGAAACTCAAGTCGCTGTGGACACTAGATGAAAAACGCCTCTCAACATACAATGCCAAGGTGTTATCATTAATATTCATATCAGTTGACATGAATCAATTCAAACAAATTCAGTCATGTCAATCAACAAAAGAAGCTTGGGACAATTTGCATATGCAACATGAAGGAAAAACAAGTGTGAGAAAAAAGTGGGAAATATATCATGAAGAAATTCGAAAAAATCATAAATGGAGTAAAGTTAAAATTTTGACCAAGTTCAAAGGAGGGAAAACTTTCCACTCAGTATCATGAATGTAAAGGTTTTGTTCACTTCAAAACCAAATATCCAAACATCTTAAAGAAGGAAGCAATGCTGAACAATCTTAAGGAAATTCAATGCTTTGAATGCAAAGGGTATAGACATACCAAGGTAGAATGTGGAAAGAAAAAGGAGAAATTTTTTTAAAATTTGGAGTGAATCTAATAACGTTGAGTAAAATAAAAAAGACATGAAACATCTTGTGGCATTTCTAGGAAAAAATTTGGTATCCGATAGTGATAGTGAAGATGATATAGCTGTTGAGAAGTTGTATGAATCTTGGATGAAGATCAGCAAGGAAGACGTTGACCTGGTTAAAGAAAACATTCAACTTGAAGAACGTCTCAAGAAGTCCAATTGCATCAACATAATGAAGAAGCGGTGTTGATCAAACATCAACTTGAGTAGACACAAAAAAGTTGTGAATTTTGAACAATGAAACGAACAAATTGGATAATCTCTTAACCATTGGAAAAATAGATAAGTAACATTATAGACTTGGCTTTAAGAGAGAAACTACAAATAAAGAAGTGATTGTTGAAAAAATAATACTTTGGAGGATGCAACTACAGTTCCTCTCAAGAAATTTGCAGTACAGATCACTAAATAAAAGAAAACCATATCAAAGCGAAAGTCTGCATAGACTGTTCGACCTACAAAGCAACCAAAACCAACTGTAGTACAATCTGGTCGAACTAAGATTAAAGCAAAGAATACTACAGTCCGCCAAGAACCTACAGTTTGGAGAAAAAGGCAAACAACTTTTACGAACATACTACTCATGTGGAAAACTAAACTAGGAAATCTTTTGAGATTGTGCCCTTACAATAAGAGAATACAATCTACAAGTAAGTATTCTCATTGGAATTCAAAAATATCAAATAAATATGGATGAGAAAATCGAATATATTGGAAACCTAAGAATATAAAACAAGTTTGGGTAAGAAAATTCGATTCACATTGCAATTTTGTTTATAATCCTAATCATGACCACTATGATGTCACTTGGTATTTCGATAGTGGTTTTTCTAAGCATGTAATAGGAATAAAAGAATTACTTTCAGATTTTTCTGAATTTTATGAAGGTAGAAGAAAAATAATGGAAAAGGGTCACTCAAGGTAGATGGAAAATTAAAACTGGAAAATATCTATTACGTGAAAGGACTGAAAACAAATCTAATCATCATTAGTGAGCTGTGTGACAACGATTTTAACGTGAAATTTTCAAAAGAAATATGTTATGTTTTTTATACTAACGACAACTGTGTATTGACAAAATAAGAGGAGGAAATAATGTTGTGTATGGAGTAATGAACTAACCCGTTTAAATGCAACGAATGGTGGACTCAATCTATAACATCAATGGCTTGATGTTATTGTTCAAAGAGTACCAAAGCTTACTAAGAAAGAACAAGGGAAGCAATACAGGTACTTTAGTGACTTATTGTGATAATACAAGTGCGATAAACTTGTCAAAGTATCATGTGCAACACTCTAGAACCAAACACATCAAATGACCTAGAAGTATGGAATATTAACAATAAAAATGATGATGCTCAATAAAAGGCTAAGTTAATAAGAGCAACTGTACTATCAAGAGTTTGAGATAAACTTGAATAGTTAGTCGAATCTCTGAGTATATTCAGTCAAGTACAATTGAACTATTGATCTTTGCTCTTCATAAAACATATATTTTCTACCAATAACTGAGCTCATAGAATAAAAATAAAAATTGTTAAAATTTAATTAAGTATGCTCAGTACTGTACTATCTGATATTTAAAGGAATGATAAGGTTAATATGACTGTTTAGTAATTCTTGATAACAAAAAGGATCTTATTCATGAGAAATATGATCTTGAAAAAGACATTCTTAATATACGCAAGAAGGTGGATGCAATGAAGGAAGAGCTTAACAAACTGAAAGAGTAGTTGAAAGTGCATATCAAAGCCTTTCATCGTATAGTTTTCTCTTCCTTCTCTTATTTTTAGTGATCTTATGCTTTAATATTCTAACGTTTTTTAATTTATGCTCAATAAAATAGGGAGAGAAAAAAGCAAAGGGAAATGAAAATGTCCATACTAATGTTGTTAACTTGTTTTGTGCTGACTTTTTTGTTTGATCTCTTTTCCCCTTTCAAAAATGAAAATAAAAGAAAATAGGAACGATTGAAGTTTTTTTATTTGGAATTGTCTTAGTTCTAATTCCTATTACTTTGGCTGGATTATTCGTAACTGCGTATTTACAATACAAACGTGGTGATCAGTTTGAACTTTTGATTTTGAAATTTTTATGTTCATTCTATAGTTAGTTTTAAGACTAAAATGAATGATTATGGTTAATAACTTTGAGTGTTGTGTTTGAGCATAAAGTCAAAAAGGGGGGGAATTATTAGAATGCAAAGAACAAATCAACAAACATAACAATATTGGTCTAAAATCTAGGAAATCAAATAACAACCTTCAAGAGAATAGGTCACCCTTAAAAATAAGGCAACAAACAACAATATAAATATGGAAGGCTGCCTATTTAAAAGTGGTGTGCATAGCAGAAAATGTACAACTTGTGAGAGAGCAAAAAAATCTAAGTGCACTCATACATGAAAAAGCAAGCAAGTTGATCCTAACGTGTTCATAAATTCGATACAATTAAGTGTGTTGGGTTGGTCAGTGGGAGACTCGTCTGTAAGGTTCATGCACGTGAGGTGTATTGAACTGAGGGGGAGTGAACTAAGAGATTTACGGTTGGATATAGTCTAGAAATAACTCGGGTTCATAAGGTGTATTTTGGGCGAGGTCAAGTGTACTTGGGTGATCAGTACTTGTAGTTGAACGTACAACAACGTAAATAAAGAAGTTTACTTTGTGCGGTGGTGGAAGATCATTGTGGTTTACTCTTGGTGTTAATTTGAGTTCCATACACACTTTGAAAAATCATAAAAAGTTGGACTTGTGATGGATTCATGATACTGTAACAAATATTCAGCCTCTGATATCCTGAATAAGATTACAGAATAATATTAAAAAAGATCGTTACAAGTTATTGGAATAAATTAAAAAAATGGTTAAAATATCTCAGTTATCTGGTATTCAAGTTTAAAATGGGAGAATGAATCTTTTAACTAAGGAAAAAGAGAAGGCGTGCGGCAAAGAGAATGAGAGAGAAGAAGCAAAAAAAAAGAGAAGAAAAAAAAAAGAAGAAGAAAAAAAGGAAAGGTTGGGAAATTGGAGAATGATCCATCAATTTTTCTTTGTGTTCTTCGGGTGTGAATTCTAATCGAGATTATGGTAAATCTCTAAATATTTTCTTGTAATTATTTCTTCAAATTGAAGATTTATACTGTGGATATTGATTAATTGAATGGATCTATAATAGGAGAAAATCCAACTCGTGTAGTTGTTGGTAGCAACATGAATCGTCAAGTTATCGTGGAAAATTAAGGTGATAATCCTTCCCATGAAAATTTTGTTTTGTGATTGATTATGGAGAAATTTTTATGTTTAAATGAAGGTATGACTATAGTAAAAATTTTAGGAAATTCATAATTAGTAGTTAAGAGTATATGAGTATATTTTTTGTGAAATTGAAGTGGTTGGATATGATCTGGAAATTTGACATTCGACCAGACGTCGAGATTAGAGAATGTGGAGATTATAGTATATGGTTATTCTGGGTTCGGTGATAGACTCGAGTGAACATCTTGTCTAGTGCGCTCGATCGAGTGATTTCATACTCAAACCTCCAAAAGAAAGTGTGTGCAAGTGTGTCGGTGAAAGTTTTTATGTGAGGAGTATCGGGTCGACGATGTTAGTATTACGACACTTGGATTAGGGTCCGCGCCGTACCGTGCTAGGGTTATGGTAGTCTTACTAGTAACGGAGCATCGAGTTAGTCATATCAATGGATCTATTGGTATCGTACCGTGCTAGGGTTGTGGTAACATTTCGAGCGATAGAGCGCTGAGTTAGTCAGATCAATGGATCTGCCAGCGTCATACCATGTTGGGATTATGGTAGCCTTTCGAACGACAGAACGTTGTATTGTACCGATGGCTGGGGCACATTGTGACTTTGCACGATCTTAAATGTATTATCCTTTGGAATTTGTGAGCATATGCTCGAGCTCGAGTCTTGTGGACTTTGTGTGTTATTATCTAGTGTGGTACTAGTTTTAGGCTTGGGATACTTAGACGAGTTGGGTAAAGTGTGTTGGTGAGAGTTTATACCTGAAGAGTATTAGGTTAAAAATGTTGTATTGCGACACTTGGATCAAGGTCGATGTCGTACCATGTTGGGGTTGTGGTAACTTTTTGAGCGATGGAGCGTCGAGTTAGTAAGATAAGTGGATATGCCAGCACCGTACCGTGTTGGGGTTGTGGTAACCTTTCGAGCGACGAAGCGTTGTATTGTACTGATAATTGGGGTACGTTGTGACCTTGCGAGATCTTTAGTGTGCTGGAGTCCTCTGGAATTTGCAAGCGTATGCCCAAGCTAGAGTCATGTGGTCTGTGTGAGTTATGATTCGGTGTGGTACTAGTCTTAGATTGTAGATATTCAGTCGGGTTGGGTAGAGCTCTTTATGTGTCTATAGTGTGACAAATGTTTATTTTATATTACGCATTCGAGAGTGGAAGGATACACAACACAAAGTACGTGCATGTATTGATCTCATTGAGTACGTCATCGTACTCACCCCTTTATGGACTGTCATGGTTGGGCAGGTTATAGCGAGGAAAAAGAGATCGAAGAGTTTGAGCACCAATATCAGATTTCACATCGGACTGATGAGAGAGATGTGCATCAGGTCTCGATAAACTTTATTACACATTTTGTAATTGTTTTTATTATGATTTTATATGTTTTTTCCATTATATGGTTTGAACCATTCTCAATTTGATATAATAAGAGTATTAATTTTATTATATAATTGTGTTTGAGCGATGACACTTGTAGCCACCTCTTGCAGATGATGGTGGATACTTTGGTCCCAAGGTTGTTTCGAGATGGGGGTATTACAAATTCGTATCAGAGCTCTGGTTGTCATTTTTTGTATTTTATTGTTTTCATGGAATTTCAAAGTGTTTTGAGAAATGTTTTAATAAAGTAATGAGACCGTAGCACGCATGACTTGAAGTGTCAAGTTGGGATTCTAAGCATGAAAGGGTAAACGACTAACCCTTTTTTGTGGATAGTATCGAGAATGATGGTTGGTTAACTCTTTGTCATAGAGCGCACAAAATCTATCTGGTTATGATGAAGGTCAGAAAGTGGGATGTATAGAGATGTTGTGAGGGAAGTCTTAAAATAGTTACTACTAGAAGGCAGACAACATGACCGAAAAGAAAATTTGAGGATACTATTATCACCATTGAAGACACTACTACCTCCTACTCTGATGAATTAGAGGCAAGTGGCGATGTCAGCTTACTTTTATGCCGTGAATCACATGACTAGATTCAATAGTAAGATACAATGTAGATGTATGATATCTTCCATAAGGGCGATGAATAAATGATTCGACTTGGAAGGAAATTTCAATTATCAAGATGTTAATTAGAGAGATTAATTTGTATATTGTGTTTTGCTATTTGGTGGATGAAGGGATTTGCTTGTGAGATGAAATCCAAAGGAATGTTCGGAGTATTGATTGCCTTGAGTTCAGTTCAAAAAAATTTTGGAGCAGAAACATGTGTCGCACACTGTTAGTAAAGCGTGGAGTTGATGTTCCTACTCTTATGCATGGTTAACATATGCTGGTAAGGAATGCATCCAAAATTAAGATGAAAGATTGAAATGATCAGGTATGAATCATTGCCCGAGATACTTTAGAAGCTCACTTAGTAAAGAAAGGACTAATCAAGGAGGACATCTTAAAGTTTTCAAATGCAAAAAGAAAAAAAAAACAAATCGTCCAACAAGTTTGAAGGAGACATGATAATATAGATTAATTTAGATTTTCAATCATAGTTATTCGAACTGCCCATGCTATCACTGTGGAAGTGAACATGTTAGACAATGCTAACGATAGACAGAGGAGAAAGATGTTTATGATGTGACAATTTTGAATATCAAAGTCGTAAATGTGCTTAACAAGTAAAAGAATGAGTATATACAAGAAAAAGAGAGCTAAGACCACGCGCCAAAGTGTAAGGTCATGCAATCGAGGGTATACACCATGAGAGACTATAAAAAATATGCAAGGTTAAAAAGAAAAAAACTCGGTCTATCGTCGGGTCGATAAACATGGGAGGCTTGCCTAATTATATGTTTTTGACACCGGTATCCCACATAGTTATGTGAAACCATCGATGGATAATCAGTTACAAATTTTGGAGATTCAACAAATAAGTTTCAAGTCAATACTCTAGAGAGTTAAAATTTATACTCCAAAAAAATTTCAATGGATAAGGTATATATGGTCATAAAGGAGAAGCTAAACTAGTCTTTAGTGTTAGTTGTAACACAATCAAGATTTTAAGTTTGATATATACGTAATGTATATAAATTTATAAAGTACGAGGTTAGGATGCGTATACAAGATAATAATGTGATTGTTCAATTATCGAGACAATGAGCAAGCATGAATAGTAATAAATGGCTCATGATTTTGAAAATGTGTATGTATATGGTTCTTGTGTTAGAGAATTGAATGGCATACCTTATAGTGATAAGGTATAGATTTGTTTAGGATAAAAATGTTTGAAGTACATATTCACGTAGTCAGAGATGAATTTGTGTCAAAGAAAGTGGATTGACTTTGTTGAAGACTACGAGATAGACATTGCATACAAAGTGTACAAAAAAACTAATATCTTTGCAGAAACGTTGAGCCGTAAGAGAGTTAAGATATGGCTATGCAAGAGTTCAGTGATTTGATTAATCAGATAAGTGCTTTGAGACAAACGATTATATAGATTGAGTCAGAGAGTGTGGGGTTAGAAGCGGTAAACAATACAGGTCTATCAATTAAAATTTTAAGTAACACAATTGTCTGATGATGGGTTATAGAACATTCAACATAATCAATTGGACCCAAAGTACAAGTTGTACCAGGTCATGAAAGATGGTGTGATAGTGATAAGTGGTAAAGAGCATGTATGCCAAAGGATATAAGAATTAGATATTAGATTTTGAGCAAAGCTTGCCAATCTAATTAGGAGTTGACAAATCTATATTGGAATGTTCGTCAACTTTATCGGAGCAACAAGTGCCAAGCGGGAAACTGTAAAGTCTACCAATTCCCGAAAGGAAGTGGGACCATATTACTATGGATTTCATGGCGGGTCTTCCAAGAAAGCAAAGTGATAAGGATGCCATTTGAATTGTCGTGGATTGGTTAACTAAATTGGCTTATTTATTTTTTAAATGAAGAATTTTGATGTGCATCAACTAGCGAGGATCTATATTGCGTAAATTGTGAAGTTACATTGGTTCTGTTGAGCATTGTGTTAGATTAATATGGAAGATTCACTTCACATCTTTGGTAGACGTTTCAAAAAGAGTTAGGAACCAAAGTGCGTATTTGCATCACGTATCATTCACAGACAGAAGGACAATGTGAGAGAACTATAAAGACGCTTGAGGACCTATTACGAGCATATACATTGGAGTAACCTGGTAGTTGGACGAATCATTTATCGCTTATTGAGTTTGCGTACAGTAATAGCTATCATGCTAGCATTGGGATGCCACTATATGAAACATTATATAGGCGACCATATTGTACTCTCTTGTGATGGACTGAGATGAGGTAGAGATCTATCTTCAGACCTAATATTATCGAGGAGACTATCAAAAAGTTAAGAATTGTTAAAATATCGAAGGCGGCTCAAAATCATCAGAAGAGTTATGCTGATCCAAAAAGAAAGAACGTTGAGTTTAACATCCAAGATATGGTATATTTATGAGTTCAAGCGAGGCGACCAAAATAAGGTGGCAACTGAGTGAACAAGCTATCACCATGGTTCACAAAGCCATTAGAGCAACCTTTATCTTTTAGAGGGGATGCATGATGTGTTTCATGTATCGTTTTTGCATAAGTGTTTATCAGAACTAGATGAAATATTCGTAGAGTCACAAACAATTGTTAAAAAGGACTTGGCATATAAAGAACTTTCGATGGTTTACCAAATGAAACAATTAAGACGTAAGTGATAAAGGTCGTCTGGGAACAACATGGCTTGGAAGAAATGACATGGAAATTAGGAGACAAGATAAGGCATGAGTATCTAGAGTTGTTTGAGGATAAGTAATATAGTTCTTTTTTGCATTGAATGCAAACATCACTGGAATAATTAGAGGTGTTGAACTCGAGGATGAATTCAGTTGTAGTAGGGGAGAATTATGAGGCCATCTAAAAACAAAGTTATATATATGTGTGTGTGTTATTAGGTTAATTAATGATATGATCCCGGAGGACGCTAAAGACGCGACCAACAACAGTGAGGAGGACGCGACCCGCGGAAAGGAAGAAGAGGGAATCTCTGCGACCCGAGACGCCAATCCCGCGGCCCGAGACGCCATTAGGTCAAAATACGTCGGTCCCGTGACCCGAGCCCGAGCTCTAGAAGAGGATGCCTTGATCATACCCGCTGGTCCCATGACCCGAGCCAAGGCCGCGAAGCTCAAGGAAGCTATTATCGGGATTCTCACGACCGTCCATGCTCACGAGGAGTATGATAGTTCACGCGATGTCACAAGTCTAAAGAACGTCATCAAAGCCGAAGCTCGACCCGCAACGGTCATTGATTAGGTTAAGTGACCCGCGTGTACTCTTTTCCCCTCGTCGGTTTTGTCCCACCGGGTTTTCCGACGACGGGTTTTTAACGAGGCCGCGAGTCACTTATTTTCCCGCAACCTAATTAATGATCGGACGCGAGACACGAGTCGGACGCAAAACAAGGTGCACGGCCAACAAGAATCCTATCTTCTTGTTTGAAGATTTCAAGACCATTATGAAGGCCCTTGCATGAAGAGTAGCATTTAATGAACTTGAAGTTTGAATTTTGTTGTTTTTGCCTAAATATGGCCGGCCACCCCCTTGTATGAACATCCAACTTTTTATCAATATTGAAATTATCTTTGAATTGATCCTTTGATCATTCTCGAATTCCTTTTGTGAATTCCTTTGGTTGTTGGTGCGTAATATCCAGCTTCCTACTCGTTGGTGCGTCATATCCATCGAGCCGTTCGTTCTTCCTTGGTGCGTCATATCCATCAAAGACGGACACGGTAAATCGAGAGCCTTCCGCAACTCTCGTGCGACCATTCGTTCCACACACCCTTGTGCAATTCGTTGCAGCAAGGCATATCCATCACTAACCAAGTCTAGAGCGTCGATTCAGTCGGGATCGCGTCAAGTGGTATCAGAGCTCGTTCTAGCACCCACGGTTAGTTTTTTTTATTTCCGTTTTGATCTTTCGATCAAGACTTGTTTTCAATCTTACGAAAAAAAAAATAAAAAAAATATATATATATAAAAAGGAACGTTCGAAGATTCAAAAGTTTGTTACGTAATTGATTAGCTTGAACGAATCATTTTTAAGAAGAATTGAAGTATTTGTGCGCCTAGGTTTAACGGTTAGAAGCCTATCGATTGCAAGTTCTCATTTCGTGCGTTTGTGATCATTTAAATACGTTAATTTGCAACGAGATTAGAGGATATTGAACGTACTAGTTTGTGTGTTTGAAATCATTTTCGAACTTAATT
>CM071861.1:12516570-12528997 GCA_036759665.1 Gynandropsis gynandra
TTTGGTTGCCAAGCATATCCCGAGGCTAAAAAGGTTAGGATGGCGGCCAAGGAGTTCTACAACTACGCCTTGAGTTGGTGGGATCAACTCGTGACTTCTAGGCGACGTTACGGAGAGAAACCTATAGAGACGTGGCTGGAAATGAAAGCCATAATGCGCAAGCGATATGCTCCGAATCACAATCTCCGAGAGTTACACAAATCGATCCCAATCCATCAACAATTCCAGCGAAGAAGGAGTTCTCATTCTAACTTTGGTGTTGAAAAATACTTTCAACTACAAGAGGGAAAGCCGAGCAAACCATGGAGGGTCGAATCTGCTCCAACAGCCCGAGACGCAATCAAAATGGTTCCATCGGTTCAACGAGACAAAGGAAAAACCGAGATCACAACGTCAAGGACTCGGGACATAAAATGTTTTGAATGTCACGGCAGGGGACACTATACCAATGAATGTCCAAACAAAAGATTTATGATATTTCGTGAGGATGGTGAGAGTGAATCCGAGGAAAAATAATCTAAATCTTCGACCAAGGATTGTGAAGGAGAACTCGATTTAAAGGACAAGGAGCACCCGAGGTCTTCTAAACTACAATGGCTCCACGAGGATGGCAAAGTGAACATGCCCAACCAAGTGGTCGTGCCTAGCACAATTGGTGAATACGAGGACAAGAACATGTGTGACGTTCTTCCAATGGACGCAAGCCCTACCCTTCTCGGTAGTCCGTGGAAATCGGATCCTAAGGTAATACTTGACGATTTTGCTAACCAACATTCTTTCGAGCATAATGACATCTTTGAACTTCTACGCGAAATCGGGTGAGATCAAGAAATCTTTTCACTGGAATCAGTCCATATTATTGTTTGAATATAAGAAAGCTCTCTCGAGCTTAGCTAACCTTGCACCGGTGCTGCCGAGTGAGATCTCTATTTTATTGCAGGAATACGGCGATGTCTTTCCCGAAGAGAACCCCACCGAATTGCCTAGGGTACGTGGAATCGAACATCAAACTGATTTCGTTCCCGGAGCCACGTTACCAAATCGGCCAGCCTACCGAATGAATCCCGTGGAGACTAAGGAGCTACAAAGGCAAGTGGAGGAGCTCATGACCAAGGGACGTATTCGCGAGAGTTTTGTTATAAGTGCAGTTGGAGTCAAGGTGGACGAGGAGAAGGTCAAATCTATTCGGGAACGGCCAAGCCCGAAGACCGTCGGGGAAGTACGAAGCTTCCATGGACTTGCGGAGTTCTATCATCGCTTCGTAAAAGGCCTTAGTACCTTGGCAGCCCCTCTCACCGAATTTATCAAGGAAGACGTGGGATTCAAGTGGGAGAAAGCACAAGAAGAAGCGTTCCAAACGCTAAACAAGAAGATTACTCATACTCCTCCATTAATTTTACCGGATTTCCTTAAAACGTTTGAAATCGAAACTGATGCATCTTGTGTAGGATTTGGTGTAATCTTGATGCAGGAACGGGAACCATTCGCTTATTTTTCCAAGAAGCTTGGAGGCGCAACCCTCAACTGTGCCACATACGATAAAGAGTTTTACGCGTTTGTGAGAGCGTTGCGAATGTGGCAGCATCAACTATGGCGTTTTCGAGCTCGGAAGCGAATGATATTCAAACCCGGAGACCAAGTGTGGATTGACCTAAGGAAAGAACGTTTTCCGAACGAGCGAAAGTCGAAGCTCATGCCCCGGATCGATGGTCCATTCACTGTGACCAAGAAGATCAGCAACAACGCCTACCGGCTAGATCTGCGAGGTAAGTATAACATAAGTTCTAGTTTCAACGTTTCTGACTTAATGCCTTTTGTTGCAGATCATGCGGATTTGAGGACAAATCCTTTTGAAGAGGAGGGGCATGATATGATCCTGGAGGACGCCGAAGACGTGACCAACAACGCAGAAGAGGACGCGACCTGCGGCGCGGAAGAAGAAGAAATCGGTGCGGCCCGAGACGCCAACAACGCGGCCCGAGACGCCAACCCCGCAACCCGAGACACGATTAGGTCAAGATACGTAGGTCCCGTAACCCGAGCTAGAGCCATGGAGGAAGAAGCCTTGATCTTACCCGACGGTCCCATGACCCGAGCAAAGGCCGCAAAGCTCAAGGAAGCTATTATCAGGATTCTCACGACCATCCACACACACGAAGAGTATGCTAGTTCACGCGATGTCACGAATTTCAAGAACGTCATCAAAGCCGAAGCTCGACCCGCTACGGTCATTGATTAGGTTAAGTGACCCGCGTGTACTCTTTTCCCCTCGTCGGTTTTGTCCCACCGGGTTTTCCGACGTCGGGTTTTTAACGAGGCCGCGAGTCACTTATTTTCTCGCAACCTAATTAATGAACCGACGCGAGACACGAGACGGATGCAAAACAAGGTGCACGGCCAACAAGAATCCTATCTTCTTGTTTGAAGAATTCAAGACAATTAAGAAGGCCTTTGCATGGAGTTTAGCATTTAATGAACTTTTGTTTGAATTTTCTTGTTTTTATCTTTATATGGCCGTCCACCCCTTGTAGCAAGAACATCCAACTTTTATTTGAATTTTTCTTGTTTTTATCTTTATATGGCCGTCCACCCCTTGTAGCAAGAAGAATCCAACTTTTTATCAACTTTGAAATTTATCTTTGAATTGATCTTTGATCATTCTTGAATTCCCTTTGTGAATTCTTTGGGTTGTTGGTGCGTAATATCCAGCTTCCTACTCGTTGGTGCGTCATATCCATCGAGCCGTTCGTTCTTCCTTGGTGCGTCATATCCATCGAAGACGAACACGGTAAATCGAGAGCCTTCCGCAACTCTCGTGCGACCATTCGTTCCACACACCCTTGTGCAATTCGTTGCAGCAAGGCATATCCGTCACTAACCAAGTCTAGAGCGTCGATTCAGTCGGGATCGCGTCAATTAAGAAAAAGAAGAAAGGCAAAATAGAAGGCGTGCAGCGGAGATAAGGAGAGAGGAGAAGAAGAAAAAAAAAGAAAAAGAAGAAAGAAGAAGAGAAAAAAAAGGAAAGGAGGAGAAATTGGAGAATGATCCATTAATTTTTCGTCGTGTTCTTCGTTTGTGAATTCTAATCGAGATTATGATAAATCTCTAAATATTTTCTTGTGATTATTTCATCAAATTGAAGATTTATAAATAAGGTGTGTGTGAGTGTGTCGGTGAAACTTTTTACGTGAGGAGTATCGGGTCGACGATGTTAGTATGACGATACATGGATCAGGGTAGGCGTCGTACCGTGCTGGGGTTGTAGCAACCTTTCGAGCAACAGAGCGTCGAGTTAGTCAGATCAATGGATCTATCTGCCTCATACCATGCTGAGGTTGTGATAACGTTTCGAGCGGCGGAGCATCGAGTTAGTTAGATCAGTGGATCTGCCAATGTCGTACCGTGTTTAGATTGTGGTAACCTTTCGAACGATGGAGCATTGTGTTGTACCGATGGCTGGTGCACATTGTGACTTTGTGAGATCTTCACAGTGTTGAGGTCCCTTTAGCTTTGCAAACGTATGTCCGAGCTAGAAACGTGTGGATTCTGTGTATTATGATCTAGTGTGGTACTAGGCTTAGACTTAGGACACTCAATCGAGTTGGGTAAAGTGTGTCGGTGAGAGTTTATACGTGAGGAGTATCAGGTTGACAACGTTAGTATTGCGACACTTGGATCAGGGTTGGCGTCGTACCGTGTTGGGGTTGTGGTAACCTTTCGAGCGATGGAGCGTCGAGTTAGTCAGATTAGTGGATCTGATAGCGTCAT
Organism: Gynandropsis gynandra; assembly: GCA_036759665.1. NCBI lineage: Eukaryota > Viridiplantae > Streptophyta > Magnoliopsida > Brassicales > Cleomaceae > Gynandropsis > Gynandropsis gynandra. The sequence goes on from CM071861.1 coordinate 12,520,339, forward strand.
ACTGTATTAGAGTTGTGGTAACTTTTCGAACAACGGGGCGCTATATTGTACTGATAGTTGGGGTACGTTGGGACCTTGTGAGATCTTTAGTGTGCTTGAGTCCTCTGGACTTTGCGAGCGTATGTTGAAGCTAGAGTCATGTGGTCTCTGTGAGTTATGATCCGGTGTGGTACTAGTCTTAGACTGTGGACACTCGATCGGGTTGGATAGAGTAATTTATGTGTCTATAGTGTGACAAATGTTTATTTTATGTTACACATTCGAGAGAGGAGGGATATATGGCACGTGCATGTATTGATCGCACTGAAGTACGTCATTGTACTCACCCCTTTGTGGGCTCTCGTGGATGGATAGGTTATAGCATGGAAAAAGAGATCAAAGAGTTCGAGCAGTATCAGAGGTCACAACGGACTTATGGGAGAGGAGTGCATGAGGTCTCGATAAAATTTATTATACATTTTGTAATTATTTTGATTATGATTTTATACGTTTTCTTTCGTTATATGGTTGGAACCATTCTCAATTTAAAATGAGAGTATTAATTTTATTATGTAACTGTGTTTGAGCGACGACACGTATAGCCACCTCTTGGAGGTGATGGTGGATACTCCTAGTCCCGAGGTTGTTATGTGATGGAATATTACAAAAAGGTCCCAAAGTTTTAAACTTATGGTATCTAATTTTTATTTTTCATCTTATTGTGATAAACAAAAATGTTACGTTGTATTGTCCAAATCGATTATATGAACTATGAACTCCTATATATAGGGTTGAACAATCATAATTTATTGAGATAATTTTTGAAATTAGTTAAATCTAAATATGTATTTGATATGTTATCAGAATTTGGTTCATCTCAATTTGAATGGTCTACGTAATTATTTTAATAAAAATAATTTGGAAATAAATCTTATACTTCTATGTATTCTTAAAAAAATTATCAAAACTTGTATATTTATTTCTAACAGTGAACAAGATAGTAGAAAAGAAGTTGAAACTCAGTGGTCTATTTTTTGTGAATTATAATATGGATGAGCTCAGTTGATAAAAAAAAGTCACAAAATAATTTTTCCACCACAAATTTATTTCTTCGTATTGAGAAAGATATTCTCGTTTTTCACAATATAAATTATATGGGGATGTAAAATGGATTGTAAAACCATTAACTTTTCTTTAAAATATTAAACAATTCAAAAAATAATTATATATTAAATATTCTAGATTGTAGGTAGCAAAGATAATTTAAAAAATAGAATTGAAACATGTAAACCCATTGGAAAATTAAGATTTTTTACTAAAATAATATATCTTTTTGGGTAGGCATTATGCTATTATTGTAATTTAAATATTATATATGACATGTTTATTAATGAACCGCCGATCTCGGGCAACTTTTTTTTTTATGATGTATCGGGGAGGAATATCCAAATTAAAATAGATTATAATATTCATTATACATTAAAATATGGAATAATTAAATAATTGAATAAATAAATAATTATAGGATACTTATAGATAAAAGGAGCCAAGTCAGAACTACGCAGCCTGACCGTCCCGTTATTGTGGTCTTACGCATGACATTGTTGTCCTGTCCTGTCCCCATTAGTCGCATGCATTTGATTTTTGTTTTTAGTTTTTTTCATTTTAAAATCTGTTATTTGATCATAATTTGTAAAAAAAATGTATTTTTTATGGTTAAATGATTTTTTATATGTATATCATGATTTGGAAGCCAAAAATGTAATCATTTTAATTAGAGAATAAAGAAATAAAAAACTAGGGTTTTCGAAATATGAAAACTTCGAAATAATGGAATAGAAATATTCAAATGAAACAATAAAATGTGAGATTACTATTATTAATTTGAATAGTATATAGATATATATTGTTAAGAGTAATAAAAATTAACTACAGAAACAAAACAATGATTAAATAAAATAATAAAGAAAAGAAAGAATGAAGAAATAAAAGAAAAGAAATACAATACTCACTTAAATTAAAACAATTCATATATAATATTGTAATTAAATTTTATTTTGTAACATTCCACTTTACAAGAAGTATATATTGAAAACATTCCATTCGGATAAGAAAAATTAAAATTGATTTGCCAATACAACTTTTGTAATTAAACCTACAATTCGTTTATTAGTAGAAACATGTGAAGTTTTAAGGAAGCTTAATTTTAATTTTTTTACGTATAATATACAACAATTTCAATATGTTATCCTTGCATGATAAAGATGATTGCTAGCTATATGTAAGGTCATTGTGTTATCACAAAATAATAAAGCATATTTTAAGTATGTAATCGATAAATCATACAAAGGAGAAATTAACTATATTAATTCACAAGTTGCATTAGACATCGATTCATATTCGATCTCAACACTACTATGTGAAATGGTTACTTTTTGCTTAGATTTTAACGATATTAGCGATTTACCAAGAAACACACAATAATCGGTGATGGACCTATGGGAATTAATAGTCTGCAACGACAAATAGTTTTAATTTTAAATCGCAAAAAAATAAAATAAAATAAATCTTGTACATGTGAATTCTTAAGATATTCGAGAACTCTATGAGTTGTATAACGATGAATATTAGTCGGGGAAGACATAAATTAACTTAATTTGTTCATACAAATGAAATCTTCAACATCTAATTGCTAGATAAATCAATTTAACTAATAATTTACTATAATTTGAAGGGTTAAGAAGTGGTTTACCATAATCTTTAAAGAATTTTGAATTAATTTCCATTGAAATGACGACAGGTTTAGATCCTACCGTTCCAAATTCTTCCAATAATTTCAAAATCCCAAAAATTACATAACATGTCCTAAGTATTTGATTTTATATACAAGACTATCTCGAGGGTGAGCACCTGCGACGGCGTGCTAACGCAAACATGCATTGTACAGTCCAACAAGACTTCAATGGGAGTATACATATTTGAATATCTTGAATATTTCCAATGCATGTTATGCTCATTACGTTGGAAATGCCAACGTCCTACAAATGCGAATTGTGTTGGTACATTATTTTTAGATATTTTTAAATTAAAATTAAAATATTAATGGCATCTATCATGCTCATTGCCACCGAAATCAATAGCCTTTTATAACCCATCATTGATATCTAATAGCTAAAATAGTATCTCATTTTCCATCAACATGTATGTGTATGTTCATCCACCATTTTAGTCATAAAATTTATCGTATTTTACTTGAAAAAAACAATCTAATGGAAGAAAGTGAAGATAACAATCAAACCAACATCATTTGCTATTTGTTCTAATGTATGAATATATCTATATTTTCCATATAATATAGACATGAAAGATATTCGTGTGTTCTTCAACTACATAACATCTCATAAGTGGGAAGTCCGTTTATTATTCACATCAATGCGGAATTCATGTTGAAGTCTTGTTTCGTTGAAATATCATTTTTTTTAACATCTTATTTTCATAAATAACTCAATTCATCAATCAAAGATTTTAAAAATATATTAAAACCTTTTCCAGATGATCCAGACTTGGTATGTGAATACTAAAAATAAGAATTGTTTTTCAAACACGTCGTTGGTGGAAAATTATGCAGTGATACAATTACGGACCACAATGAATATTATTTACTAGACGCAACATATGGTGCGAAACCATCAATGTATAACATTATATAGATTTTTTTATAAAGAAAATTTAATATATAACTTGAGAAAATGCTTTCAAGATTTTTCGTCTGATTGATGATGCATTTCCTCATGTACTACTTTGTGTTATACATGTCATGCCATGTGTCATGTTGTATGTTTGGATTCGTATAATTCTTTAATTTTTCAACAATTGACATTTAAAAAATATTTTTTTATATGAAGTTTTTCCTTCGATTTTCCTTTTTACGATTAAATCTTTGAGACCCACAAAAACTACAATCCAAAAGATTATATCATATTTCCAAAAGATCATAAAGTTGTTTGCACACATGTCAATCTTCTATGTCGCATTCCGAAAAACCCAATGAGTTTTGATATATTATAAAGGACTTAGGTGTGGTGTTACCTTTATGCAAAAGTCAAGCAAGGTCTACCACATTCAACGCAGTATTCAATGGTGTTGCAACGTATTTTTATTCTCATCAATCTAACCACAAGTGATAATTGGGAATGATCCTTGCAACCATCATATAGACGTTGTTTTGTCGTACCAAATATCTCATTAAACGTATTAGTTTTAACATTTGATGCTTCTTCATTTATGTGTCCATTATAAATAATATGATGATTGAGATAATCATCCTGAAGCATTTCCATATATCCATCATGACGAGTGTAATCGTCAAAAGTCATTGTAATCAATGCATAATTATAAACATCATCTTATTGTTCAACAAAGTGCATATGAGTTACAATTTATCTTTGCTATGATAAAACCAAACATAAGTATTTTCACGAAACCTTTCTTTTATATGTGTTTTAACACAACATATGCACTAAGAAATTTTTTGTATTCTACAATTACAATATTGAAAATATAACTTATCATTCCTTACATGTGCACCTTGATTTGTATAAAAAACATATAAAATCTTCTAACCAAATTTCAAATATGATAGAAATCGGTGAGAATAAGGCCTTAGATCAGACACAAATTATACGAGGACAAATTGAGAGAAAATAATGTTCAGAATATGCTTGTTTACAAGACACAAAAGAGTTGGCATTAGTTGCACGAGGATGACAGGAGGCACTGAGTCAAGACCACATGACCATTCTACATGTTGAGGAGGCCGAGAAGAGCAAAAAGCTGAAAGAGCTAAAGGAACTTAGCTCGAGCAAGGAACCAATCGACCAGACTGATTCCTTTGGACCAATTATGATCAATACACATTGGTCGTTTGACCCAAGCGATTCTTCAATATCGAATAGCACTCAAATATGTGCACCACTCGGATTCAACGAACACCATTCAAATGAGCGTCCATCCCAACTAGACCAAAGAGAGGAGCTGCACGTTCGAGCATATTATTCTAGATGGATTTTAGGTTATAAAACCTTATGCGGTGCTAGATCGGGTGATTATCCTGCTCGACCAAGCGTATTCCTATTTTTATGTTTTATTTACTTATTTTACCTATTTTGAGTTGTGTTTTGGTCCTTCCTAAAAAATAAGACACCTGTTGTAGGACATTTTAATTTATTATTATTATTGAGAGAATTCTTTTTCTTTGCTAATTCTTGATAAATTTATCTAATTAACTCTTGAAGCGCTTACGAGTTGTCACCGATTTATCAAAAATAAATCACAAATTTTGTGGTATTAGTCGTTGTGTATGAGGTTCACTAGTCAAGTTATAGAAGGGTGTGGAGCGTTCATCATTTGAAGAACAAGTTCCAAATTTTTTTATCGAGTTATTTATGGATTTTAGTCGTATTTATATCTCATGTAACAATAGAACATCAGTCTAGTTTCATATAAAAAACATTGTTTATCTTTGAAACATCTTGTACATCAACATTTAGAGTGACCAAATATTTAAACTATTCCAAAGCCTTATATATGAGTGATTCTAGATTATTTTGTTACATATAAATATTAGCGAGTTGATGCAATATTTAGGTCTCATATAATATATATATATATCAATGCAGTGGCATTGAAGTGGCATTGACATGGCGTAGAAATCGTAACATAATTGCGTTTGAAAAATATGGAACTTGTGAACTGCTAATTGATTCACATTTGTATCAAGTATCTAATATAATTTTGTTACTACTTCTAACGCATGGTGTAATGAATTTAATGCAGTAACAACAAAACTTGTGTTACATAATTGGCATTGGTTTTGTGTAACTTCTACATTGATAATTCCAATACAAATTATTTCGCTATGTGTTTCCTAACACTGCATCACAGTTTCATTATGAAAGTGTTAAAATCCGTAATTCACTTACACCACAACTGTTGTTGTCATTGCACATGCATTATCAATGCATTAAATTTTCCAACGAAAATATCATCACAAAATTGTCATTGTTATGGCATTCTCATGATGATATCCTAGTGTTACCAATTGTAACAATAGTTTCTGCCGTTCTAGAATTGAAACTGGGATGAAACATCGTGGAATGTACGTTACAAATAAGTGGGACTAACGTGGCCGTTACATTGACTAACGTGTGTTTTTTTTGTATAACTACTAGAATATCATCTAAATTAAATATTGGTGCTAAAATATGAGAATTTAAATGTTGAATAAAAAGAGAATGATCAAAAGGTGATTGGGAAATTTTTAGTCAAGAAAAAATGAAAAAAAAAACTTTTGGTTTCATTGTTGAGAGGTTTGCTTCAATCTATAAATAGATTTTTTGAAGCTTGCATACTTGATTAGAACGTAAAACCTCCCTATGTCTTGGTAAGTGCAGGGTTCTAATGGTGCAGTAGATGCATATTTTAACAACCCAATTATATGATCTAGTATGTTTTCATATATTTTCAGTTGTGTTTCATTAGATTTCCAATTGTGAGTTTAAATGCACTAACTTTTAGAGAATTTGAAAGAATTTGGATTTTAGCTTCAATAGCGTGAAGACTCCACGATGAGTCTACTATCAGGATATTAGGATATTATTGTATTAAGGGTATATTTGTAATTTATTGTTCTCTCATTAGGTCATATCATTAACCTCTTGTATATATAGCCGTTTATGACTGTTCAGTAATCAATAATTCAGATTACCATTCACATGGTACCAGAGCTAAAATCGTCTCACGACGAAACCCTAACCGCTCACTTCCTCTTTCTCGGCCAACCCTAGCCGCCGCACCATCACCGGTCCGACCGCCGCAATTAGCCCACCCTCCGCAGCTGCTCCGACGTCTCACCCCTCGGATCAGCTGCTCCTCCGTCGCCCCACCAGCACGGATCTACCTTTCCCGTTCATCTGCGCCCCGTCGCCCCATCCACGGTCGCGTCCCGTCGCCCCATCCACGGTCGCGTCTCGTGCAACCGTTTGTCCTACTTTTTTGCACTGCCGGCTGACTCATTTTCCGGTAACTTTCTCTTGGCCCCGTCGTCTCACCACCACGAATCTGCCCACCACGTACCCAGATCTCACTCAAACCGACTTCCCTAAGTGCATTCCTTAAATCTCGGCCTCGGATCAGCTGCTCCTCCGTCGCCCCGCTGGCATAGATCTACCTTGCCCGTTCATCTGCGCCCCGTCGCCCCATCCACGGTCGCGTCCCGTCGCCCCATCCACGGTCGCGTCCCGTGCAACCGTTTGTCCTACTTTCTTTCACCGCCGGCTGACTCATTTTCCGGTGACTTTCTCTTGGCCCCGTCGTCTCACCACCACGGACCTACCCACCACGCACCCAGATCTCACTCAAACCGACTTCCCTAAGTGCATTCCTTAAATCTCGGACGCATCCCAACCAACTCTAACAACTTTCCTAAAAACCTTCCTAACAACTTTCCTAGTCACCGAGCCATATCTTACCCTCCGAGCCACATCTTACCCTCATGTCGAACATCCCGGAGCGTACCGAATCTGTAACCATTTTCGATCCGCAACAGCCACAGAAACTTCTCTTTGCTTGCAACATGTCAAGCGTTACGAAACTCACGCCGACGAACTACCTTACTTGGAGCGTTCAAATCCGCTCTCTCCTCGAAGGTTACAATCTCGAGTGCTTCATCACCGAAGACTCTATTGTACCGTCAGCCATGATTCACGTTGATGGGATCCAGCAACCCAATCCCGCCTTCAGCCCGTGGAAACACCAAGATCGTTTGATCTTCAGCTCCTTGCTCGGCGCACTCTCTCTCCCGCTACAACTGATCATTGCCCGAGCAACTTCTGTTCGAGAAGCGTGGCGAACCCTAGTCAACATCTATGGAAAAGCTTCTCGTGGTCATATCAAAAAACTACGAGATCAAATCAAACGTTGTGCCAAAGGATCTCAATCGGTGGAAGAATACCTACGGTTCATTACCACCAAAACCGACGAACTCTCCCTCCTTGGGAAACCGATGATCACGAGGACGTTCTTGAAGCCATCCTTGATGGACTGCCGGAGGATTACAAACCTATAGCTGATGTGATCAATGCCAACGACACCGCAATCTCAATTGAGGAGCTGCACGAAAAACTCCTCAATCATGAAGCAAAATTTGTCGTGGATCTCCCACCGCCACCGCTGTCCTACCGGTCACGGCTCATATTGCTGGTACCCATTCAAGACCACGCAACCCTAACCCTCAATGGAGTCGCAACAACAACCGTAACTCCACGAGTGGATACCGAGGCCGCTGCCAAGCTTGCAGGACTCAAGGACACAGCGCTAAATTCTGCTCCCGCTTCCGCCTTATATCCGCAAACAACTCCTCCGATCCGACTTCACAACGGTGGACACCTTCTCCACATCCTTGGCCGCCTACTGCAAATGTTGCCACATATCCCACGTATGATCCCTCGAATTGGCTCCTTGACAGTGGTGCCTCACATCACATCACTTCCGACTTGCAGAATCTATCACTCCACAATCCGTATCATGGTGGCGAAGAGGTCATCATTGCTAATGGCTCCGGACAACCGATCACTCATACGGGTTCCTTTTCGCTCTCCTTACCAAATCGTTCATTATTGCT
>CM071861.1:12539599-12552727 GCA_036759665.1 Gynandropsis gynandra
CCTATTTCCTGGTCGTCTAAGAAGCAAACCGGACTCTCCCGTTCGTCTACCGAAGCTGAATACTGATCTATTGTGTCCACCGCCGCAGAGGTCCTCTAGGTCATTGCCTTACTATCTGAGCTTGGAATCACGCCATCATCACCACCCACCATCTACTGCGACAACATTGGAGCAACATATCTAAGTGCTAAGCCGGTTTTCCACTCTCGGATGAAGCACTTAGCTCTCGACTATCTCTTCGTTCACGGCCTGGTTGAGTCGAACACACTTCGGGTCACTCATGTTCGAGCTGCTGATCAGCTTGCAGACATTCTCACGAAGCCTCTCCCGAGACTACCATTCGAGATCTTATGCTCCAAGATTGGACTCACCACGGGTGCTCCATCTTGAGAGGGCGTGTAAAGGATATACATGTACAAGGGCATAAACGTAATTTTTGTAATTAGATCTAATTTTGTAATTAGGTCTAGTGTTCTCTTTTTGTACATATAGTCGTTTAGGCTCATTCTAATGAAATCATTCAGAATTCAAATTATCACTTAAGAATGGTTTTCAACAATTTCTAATATACCTCACCAGGTTTAGCCTAATGTCGAGTCAGTACACTTAGTGCAAAGGCTACATCATATCGTATACATATCATGATATATATATATATAGGCTCGCACTACGTTAGGATGAGGGATTCTAATCATGTGTTCTCTCTCATCTGAGTCTTAGGAAAATTCTCTAGAAAGATAAATTCTAGTGTCTATCGTAGATAACCTATCAGAGAGTCCTATAAGCCTCTAAGATCTATCCCTATAAATCCTTTTCCCCAAAATATAGGCCGCTGATGCGTTCCAAGTTAAATTAAAATAACCTAAACTATCCGCAAGTACATGACACGTGTGTAGTACTTTAGGTGTCGATCCCACAGGGACTACGCAACACAAACTAAACTCAAACAACGAATCAAACTTGCAAACAACGAAATATTGGTTTAAGAATGAAATAACTAAAAACAATAAACTAACAAGTTCTTAACAGTGAGACAAACGTTCTAGGATACGGTTTCACCATAAGACTTCCGAAACCAACAATCAACCTATCTAATCATGCATTCCCGATCAAGTTATCTAAGATGGACGATCCTAATTTTATATCTACCCTATCTCAAGGCATAAATACGTGATCTACCTACTTTCATGGCTGACACCTTAAACTAAATCCATAAGCTATATGATTCATCCGATTAACCCTCAACCGCTACTACTCTACTTCTGTGACCTAGTCTCGGTTGTTCTAAGCCTGATCATCCGAGATTAGAATTCTCTTTTCAGGCCTTCTCCTAAGTCCCTAAAACATGCATCTACTTGGCCTTCGTAAATACAAGTCAATCAAACATTCAGACAAAGAATAGATAAACAAAAATGGGAAATTGCATTCAAAGATAAATCAAAGAGGTTTCGGGATAGCCTTGGGCTAATCCCTTCTCCTAGAACAAAACGACTACTCGCTCATGAGTTCGAAAGCAAACAACATAAACGAAGTAGATAGTTTAAATAACATAAAAACCAAACGAAACCGAAGTCCTGATTCAATCTTCAACGCTCCTTGAATGTCTCCTTGCCAAGAGTGCTCACGAACCAACCTTCTCTCTCCAGTCTCTCTCTGCAACTCTCTCTAACTCTCACGTCTAATCTCCCTCCCCCCAAACTGAATTCGACTCCCAGCTCTCCTCCTTGCCCTTTCCTCTTTTCTTTCTTTCCTTTTTTCTTCATTTTCCTCTTTGGTTGTTCACTTCCTTTTCTCTTCTTTTCTCTTTGTTGCAGCCTACAATTTTGTGTGTTTTTCATTCTTATTTGCATTAGTTTACATTCTTGAATAAGGGGCAATGTTTCCTTTCTATTTCCAGCCATATGATTCTCATTCCTCTTCTATAACCATGTTTCCTTTTTGTGTAGGCAACTAACCACTTCCTTTTCTCCTTGTCACATCTTTCCTTTTCTGGTTTTTGCAGGCGACGGATGCGACCCGCACGGCTGGGAGAGTGCACCGTGCGGGCTCCCTTGGTGAAGGTGGATCTACTCGGGCTGAGCATGAGCTCGAGCCATGCTGGAGTTTGTAGCCCACGCGGGCTAAGGGATCCACCCCGCGCGGTTCAGTTGGTCCTCGCCGTTTCTCGTTCTGTTTACCCCGTTATGATCCTCGATGCTAATACTTTGTCCCATGTATGATTTTCAGCTTCGAAATGAACCAAATATACATTAAAATCTGTAAAAACACGAAAACATGAAAACGAGTAAAACGGATACAAAATCACACGTAAGCATCGCATCTATCATCATAAACATCTCTAAAATCATGCGAGAAACATGTATGAAAATGAGATTATCAAAATCTCCTAGACTTTAATGATTGCTTGTCTTTAAGCAAACATAAATGTCGAACACGTGGGGTATACAAAAAAGGAGAATTCCCCTTTCTCCTAGAAACACCGCTAAAGCGGACCTAGTCGATCAACTAGCAAGTCGAGAGTAAATTCGGCCTCATAATTTTTCAGTCGTCATCATAGGTTCACCGTGGCTACCTACGGGAAAGAAAATCGAAGGAAAACTAAGCAAGCAACCGCAACTCTCTCCACCAAACAAGACTTCAGACAAATGCTAAACATAAAACAAACGAGGATACTTGTTTCATTTACGAGATTTTTTCTTTCTTTATTTTACTTTTTTTTTCTTTCTTCTTCTTTTTCTCTCTTTTTTATTGTTGTGTAGACACACTAGTTTCCTAGGATGTTGGATTTGAAGGGATCAAGTCTCTACTTAGACCCAGGCTACAAATGACGGTATACTCATGCATCTCATTCAAGAGTGCAGTGGAGTGATGGCATTTTTATTATGCCTTGCCCTTAGGACGTAGAAAGATGATCACCAACCCACCAATTAGACTCGAACCATCGAAAAAGTATCAAGGTTGATGCACTCATATCAATTTTAGATCATGCTTATAGGCATTATTCCTATCGACATCAGAGTGTTAGTGTGCGCTCTTATTCTGCAAAACAAGCTCATTTTCAATTGATTGAATAATCCTCGTGAAAAATAAGTAAAGCATCATCCATACGAAGTATAATCTGGATGGAACAAGAAACTAACCTAGTAGCCTCGTCTAAACCGCTCACAAGCAACACTAGGATTCCCAGAGAATTACGACCTATTTGTTTTTCAACCCACTAATAAGCTCTAACGCTTAGGAAAAACCTAGCTCAAACATGCAAAATATCATGGAAAAGGCCAGCTTCTTATGTATCCTAGGCTCAGAGTTCATCTCAAAACATGGCACCGGACAAGTGCTTGGGACGACTCTGACTCATGAAAACAAAAACATACTAACAACTAAACTAAGAACTACGAAATCAAATAGAAAAATAAAAGAAAATGAAACGAAGTCACTTGACAAACGTGAGCTGCTCCCCTAGACTTGAATTGAACGGCGTCCTCGACGTGAAGCTTCGATGGAGGGTAAGAGAACTGAAGTCATGTTTGTAGTGTTTTGTTTTTTGTGATAAATAAACCGAGTCTTGAACTAAACAACTATGAAAAATAGAAAATAAAGTGTTGGGTTGCCTCCCATAAAGCGCTTATTTAACATTTTTAAGCATGACGTCTCCATGCCTCATGCGTGCGTGATGCATGGATCGAAAGGGGGAATGGACTTTCCACTTTCGATTGGTTGAGCGGCTTGGTGAGTTTAGGTCGCTGTCCATTAGCTTTGAATGTTCCATCTGTCACGTTCCAAATTTCCACTACTCCATGCGGGAATACCTCTCATACCTGAAAAGGACCAGACCAACGGGACCGTAGGTTGCCCGAGAAAAGCTTAAGAAGAGAATTAAAAAGTAGAACTAAGTCACCTGGCTGGAAGTCATGAGGTAGGATCTTCTTGTCGTGCCATCCCTTAGCGCGGTTGTCATTCGCATTTTGGATCATTGTCATTGCTCCTTTCTTTGGCGCGCCATGCACGGGGTTCACCCATTCGCTGCACGAGGTTGGATAAATGATATCTGCATCAAAACTTTTTATGGTCTCTTTTTCCATTACCTCTTTTAAGTTCGAGTTCAGCTTCCTTTGAGTTTCGGTGGAAGGTTTGTAGCTATCTTCCTTAGAAATTCCATGCGTGCATATTGAAAAGCTTACTCTCCTAAGCTTCTTTAGGCGAGTGGGTGGTTGTCTCATCTCATCTGCGCTCAAGTTAGAATTCATAACAACAGAGCATGTTTTATTGCATTCATTGTACTTACACCGAAGGGAAGAAGGAACAAGTTCGAACTCAAGTCTAGACGCTTTCTCCCCTGTGAAATCAGTATGTGTTTCGTATGGAGTCTCCTCGTGTGGGTCGTCATATAGTGCCTCAATGCAATTCATTAATTTTTTTAGAGCTCGGCTTCTTCGTCCGTGAGTCTTGCATTCCCACAAACTTTCTTCAAACATCTTTCAAGAGGGTCAGAGATACTTACCTGATCAAGCGTGTCACTCACCGAGTCTTCCAACAAGTCAACTCTAAAACAAGATTCCTTGAAGGAGGGTCCGTTCATAGAGCTTGACAAGTTGAACTCTATCTTCTCATCTCTGACATGTAAGGAGAGCTTTCCTTGTTGTACGTTTATCATGGCACCTGCAGTAACTAAGAAATGTCTACCAAGAATAATAGGCACCCTAGCATCTTCCTTTATATCAAGTACAACAAAATCAGCGGGAATGCCAAGATTACCTACCTTGGTGGAAACATTTTCAATAATTCCCACCGGATATCTTACCAAACGATCCACGAGTCGTAGAGACATCTTGGTAGGTTTGAGATCTTCGAAGTTCATCTGCTTGAAGACCGAATGTGGCATGAGAATCACCCTTGCTCCCATATCGCACAAGGCTCTATCAATATCAATGTCTCCTATAGTGCATGGAATGGAGAAGCTTCCGGGGTCCTTCAACTCCGGGGGCAGCTTGTTTTGAAGAATGGTGATGCATTCCTCTGTGAGCGCTACCGTCTCACTCTCTTCGATACGCCTCTTGTTGGAAAGAAATTCCTTGGGTGAGTTTGGCGTGATTAGGCATTTTTTGGAGGGCTTCCACGAATGGGATGTTGATATCGAGCTTCTTGAGGTCTTCTAGAAAATCTGCCTACTCTCTCTTCATTCTTGCTGCTTACTAACCGTTGAGGAAAAGGTATAGGAGGTTCGTATGCCGGTGGAGCAACATATGGTTTTTCCAAATTTTGTTCGACTCCTTCCATAATCGTGATGATGCCATTGCCCTTTTACATAGACATTACAGCAGCTTTCTCTTGCTGTTTGGAGGGATTCTCAATCACATCATTGTTGCACAAGGCAATAGCGTTCACGTACTCTCTCGGATTTAGATCGGGTTTTCCAGGAAGTTGTCCGGGAATCTGAGAGGATGACGCAGCTTGTTGTGCTAAGGAGTTCTCTAAGATCTTCACATGCTTGCTTAAGGATTCCATCTGAGTTTTGAGCTCATTAATCGTTGTCCCCACATCCGTATTGAATTTGGCTTGAGTCGATTGTTGTTGCCTTTGTTCCTTAATGAATTCAAGCATCACCGCCTCAAGGCTTGATGGAGGAGCTTGAGGATGTTGAGGAGCTTGTGGACTTGCTGGAATTTTTAGTTACTTTGTTGGTACGGTTGTTGTAGTTTTTGTTAAAATCCTGAATACTTCACCGGTTGAGTCGTTCGGTATGAGAAGTTCGGGTGGTCCCTCCAATTTTGGTTGTAGGTATTTCCGAATTGCTTGTTTCCCTCCTACTGGGTGTAATTCACTTTGTTTGATGTGTTCTTGCACCTTGCATTGATAAGCTACGTGTTATGTATCTCCGCAATTCACACAGTACATGGCATTTGCTGCATTGCATGTTGTTCTACTCTGATTTGACTCATATAGACCTCTAGTCTTGTTCGGCATACCTCTCGGTGTGGACCACATAGTGTGGTTCATGGCGAGATTATCAATCAGCTCGTATGCTTCCTCAATACTCATATCCATAAACGATCCTCTAGCAGTGTTATCCAATGTTGTTCTCTGTTGTCTGAATTCCCATTGTAAAAGGTTTGGATAACATACTACTGCTCAAGACTATGGTGTGGACAAATCAATAGAATATCCTTATACCTTTCCCCTGCTTCAATCAACATTTTCCCATCTCTGCATCTAAACGTCGTGATTTCTTTCCTCATCTGAATCGTCTTGCTAGGAGGAAAGAACTGTGATAGGAACAGTGTTCAGAGCTAGTCCCAAGTAGTGATTGAACCAGCGGGAAGAGATTGCATCCAAGTTTTCACTCGTCCCCTAATTGAGAAGGATAAGAGAGCAACAAAATCGCATCTCTGAGACTCCATGTATCTTGTACGTACCAGAAAGCTCTAAAAATTCTCTGAGGTGTTGATGGGGATCTTCGTGATTTACACCCATGAATTGCTTCTGATAAATTATGTTGATCATTGCAGGCTTAATCTTAAAATGTTCTCTAGCAACAGCAGGCATCCGTATGGTAGTTTGAACATTTTTCATGTTCGGTACCACGTAATCTCTAAGGCGACGTGGTGAAAGAGCTTGTGGTTCTCACGGTTGAGGTGCGAGTTGTTGTTGTTGCAAATGTCCCAAATTACCTATGGGTAATTGAGATTGTCCATGACCGTTCAACATATCGTTTTGGTTATCCATCTCTTGTTGATAGGACGGTTCACTTTCCTTTCTTCCTTGTTTTTTTTTCAGTTGTCTATAAGTTCGCTCGATCTCGGGGTCAATTTGGAATAGGCTCGAAGTACCTTGAGATCTGGTCATAAACCAACAAAGGACAAATAAACAGAATTAGGAAAAAAGAACAACAAAAAAGAAATCAAAAAGAAAACAAAACAAGAAAAACTCTAGGTTCGAGTCTAAGACTGTTGACCAATAGTCCCCGGGAACAGCGTCAAAAACTTGATGCGTTCCAAGTTAAACTAAATTAACCTAAACTGTCCACAAGTTCACAGCACGTGTGTAGTACTCTAGGTGTCGATCCTACGGGGACTACACAACAAAAACTAAACTCAAACTATGAATCAAACTTGCAAACAACCAAATATTTGTTTTAAGAATTAAATAACTAAAAACAATAAACTAACGAGTTCTTAACAGTGAGACAAATGTTCTAGGCTACGGTTTCACCACAAGACTTTCGAAACCAACAATCAACCTATCTAATCATGCATTCCCAATCAAGTTATCTAAGGCGGACCATCCTAATATGATATCTACCCTCTCTCAACGCATAAATACGTGATCTAGTCAAGTTATCCACTACTTTTGTGGCTAACACCTTAAACTAAATCCATAAGTTCTATGATTCATCCGATTAACCCTCAGCCGCTACTACTCTATTTTTGTGACCTATTCTTGGTTGTTCTAAGCCTGATCATTCGGAATTAGAATTCTCCTTCATAAAGACAAGTCAATTAAGCATTCTGACAAAGAATAGATACACGAAAAACGGAAAATTGCATTCAAATATAAATCAAAGAGATTCCGGGATAGCCATGGGCTAATCCCTTCTCCTAGAACAAAACGACTACTCGCTCATTAGTTCGAAAGAAAAAAACATAAATGGAGTAGATAGTTTAAAGGACATAAAAACTAAAAGAAACCGAAATCCTGATTCGATCTTCAAGGCTCCTTGAATGTCTCCTTGCCAAGAGTGCTCATGAACCAGCCTTCTCTCTCCACTCTCTCTCTGCAACTCTCTCTAATCTCACGCCTAATCTCCTCCCCCCCCCCCCCCAACAAACTGAATTTGACTCCCAACTCTCCTCCTTGCCCTTTCATCTTTTCTTTCTTTCCTTTTCTCCTCCTTTTCCTCTTTGGTCGTTCACTTCCTTTTCTCTTCTTTCCTCTTTGTTGTAGCCTGCAGTTTTGTGTGTTTTTCATTCTTATTTGCATTAGTTTTCATTCTTACACAACCCGCGCGGGCTGGGAGAGTGCCCCGTGCGGAATCCCTTGGTGAAGGTGGATCTGCTCGGGCTGAGCATCAGCCCGATCCGTGCTGGAGTTTGTAGCCCTCGCGGGTTGAGTTGGTCCTTGCCGTTTCTCATCTTGTTTGCTCCGTTATGATCATCGATGCTAATACTTTCTCCCGTGTACATTCTTTAGATTCGAAATGAACAAAATACGCATTAAAACCTATAAGAACACGAAAACACGAAAACGAATAAAATGGATACAAAATAACACGTAAACGTCGCATCTATCATCATAAACATCTCTAAAATCATGTGAGAAACATGTATGAAAACGAGATGATCAGCCGATTCTCCCAAGTATTTCATGGAGAACTAACATCTACATATAGCACAAGTATTTCCCTTGTGGCAGTATAGATCATTTTCAAAAGGATTGTTCGAGGCCACCACCCCCACAACCACCACCACCACCAGCGAGTCTAATGCCACACGTTAGAACTAGAAAGTCTAAAGAGCATGCATCAAAATGTAGGATTATAAAACTGCGGGTATATGCCATGAGAGGTTATGAGGATGAACGTGAGAGCCAAGAAGGAGATGCTCAACCTATCACAGGTATGTCATTTTTTTCTTAACATTTATATTATGTAGTCATGGGAGGCCTATCTACTCATGTGTTATTTGACACCGGTGCAACACATACTTTTATGAGTCCATCGATGGCTAATAAATTAGTTGTTCAACTTAAGGATCTAACAACTATTGTCCGAATGCATACTCCTTAATATCAGATTTTAGAATTCCAAGGGGTTGTCGAAGAGGTGCCTATGGTGATAGAAGGAGAAGAACTAGTTGCAGAGCTTATCATCATTCTGATGGAATGCTATGATGTGATCCTTGGAATGGATTGGTTGTCAAGAAATTGAGATGTGATGCATTATCGTCGTGGTCAAGTATGTTGCAAAAAAAGTGGCAAGGAGCTTAAGTATCAAGGAGTCCAATCGGTTCATGGGATTCCATCATTTCAGCGTTGTGTATGGTATGATTACTAGATCAAGGGTGTGACCTATATCTCGTTACCATATCGGTAGAAGAAGTGGATCCATCTGTGCAAGTCGAGGAGATCCCTGTAGCATGAGAGTTTGTATATGTTTTCAGAGAACTGAAGGGCTTACCAAGAATGTGAGGAGATCCATTTGAGATTGAGCCAGAACCGGGTATTGCTCCAATATCAAGTCTCCATATCGAATGGCACCAGCGAAAATGGCAGAGTTGAGGAAGCAATTAGATTAGCTACTTGAGAATGGTTTTGTACGACCAAGTACATCACCATAGGGTGCAACAGTCCTGTTTGTAAAGGAGGAAGATGGGAGTTTCAGATTGTGGATTGATTAAAGGGCTCTGAATAGAGTGACTGTAAAAAATCGTTATCCGCTACCGGGGATCGATGAGTTATTAGATCAATTAAGAGGTGTGACTTGGTTCTCAAATATAGATCTAGCATCGGGATATCATCACATTCCAATTGCAGAAGGAGACATCAGAAACACCGCATTTCGAACTCGTTATGGGCATTACAAATTTGCGGACATGCCATTTGGTTTAACTAATGCCCCTGTTGCGTTCATGAAGCTAATTGATACCATGTAATCCGTCATAGTATTTTCATGATTCCTAGGTTTAATTTTGATTAGATTTCTTGGATTTTACCGAGTTATTGAGCATATTCGAGGACTTCATCTACTATTTCGTGTTTTGTGTAGGAAACGAAGACTTGAAGCAAACACAAAAGATTACGGCAAATCCACCCCGAAAATGTGACAAAGTGAGCAGAGGCGATATGTGCACGGCCACGGAAGCAAACGGATCACCTGAGCATCGAGCGAAAGGAGTGGAAACAGCAATTAAACACAGCCCTCTCGGGCTTGGAAGAGGCCCTGCTCGGGCTGCCAAACTCTAGCAAAGTTTGCACGAGTCGGGGAGCTGATTAGCACGCACGGGTTGGCTGAAGACCATGAGCCCGCTCGGGCATAAGAAGAGCCCGCTCGGGCTGCACATTGGACTGCCACATGACCAGCAAATGAAGCACGCTCGGGCACAAAAGGAGCCCGCACGGGCTGGAAGAGCATGAGCCCGCGCGGTGGTGTGCTTGCCCACGCGGGTCCCCTTTTTTCTCAACAAACTAATTTGAATTTTGAACGGGCTGAATTAAATGGGAACCACAAGGGGAAGCCACGAACAGACTGGAAAACGGAAGAGAACAAGGACACGAACCAGGTCAAAGGAGAAGAGAGAGAGCACGACCGAACAAGGAGACTTCGGGGAACCGAAGGATTCGTCGGAGGTCATGCTCGGAGGATAGGGAAGATGAATACCTTACTACGTTTTTATTTGTTTTTCTATGTTTTCTGAGTAGTTCTCGTTGCCATGGGTTAGGGATGCCATTGTAAAGGATAATTTGATTCGTTAATGCTTGATTTCGATTTTGTTCAATTGTATGGTTTGATAGGTTATAGATATGTGTGTAATGTGTTCTTACTTTGTTGATTTCATGTTTGAACGAGACTAGATCTGTTCGAGTGAGATTAGACATGTTTGAATGAGATTAGAGATTCGTCTAGGCTTGGAAGAGTCAGACTTGAGTCTTGGGAATCAACCTTCGAATGAATTAGATTGACGAGAATCTGACCGATCGGTTAATCTATTTAGGAACGGTAATAATCCAGGTAGAACTCCCATTGTTCGTCATGCATCTAGGTTGTAGATCTACTGCATCGGAAGGTGCATACGTTTATATCTTAGATAGAGGATTTAGGCTTGGAAGAGGCATTTCCGTTATTAGAGGTCGAGTTCCCATCTGACATTAGAGGTCGAATTCCCTATTGTTCTTCATGCATCTAGACGTTCCGCGCTACGTCGGAAGATGAGTGAGGCTGATTTCCTAGGTAGAGGATTTAGGCTTGGAAGAGTCATTTCCAACAGTAGAGGTCGAATTCCCTATTGTTCTTCATGAATCTAGATGTTCCGCGCTACATCGGAAGATGAATGACGTTGATTCCCTAGGTAGAGGATTAGATTTTGGTTCCCCATCGATTGATATAAACTGATTTCATGATCCATAGAAACATCCATTGCATGTTCCGGTATTCCCGAAGCTCATGGTACTCTATCTTGTTGAGTCTAACTTCGTCATCCTTTATTATCTTTACTTTCCCATTTCATAATCTTATATTGATCGATCTTCTTCTCGTGATATCTTAGTTCTAACGCTGCACTCAGTCCCCAGAGTCCGACCCTGGTACTACACGAACCGTATACTTTCGGTAAAGTGGTCTAGGAAATATAAAGCTTTGATTTCCGTCAATCAAGTTCGTGATTGGTTGAACGCTGCTTGTGGAGGTTCTCTACATGACCTCCCGTTCACCGCTATTGAGGCCAAGATTGAGAAGATGGCCGAGGGAAGAAATATTATGTCGGGAGAGTTTATACGCCGCAATCTAGCCAAGGGAGCGGACAGCAAGGTGCTTGCATTGCAAGCTGAGCTTGCCAAGTTGAAGTTACAATTGGTAAATATGCACCAAGAGTCTCCCGATTCTCACGGATTCAAGGATGTTGCAGATGCGAATTATGTTGCCAACAATCCATATTCCAACACCTACAATCCGGGCTAGAAGAATCATCTGAATCTGTCCTACAAGAACGCCGATAATGTTTTGAATCCGTTGTAATGAAGCTACTAGCCAAAGCCGTTTCAAAGCCAGCCGCAACACCAGAATTTTCAGACTAGAACGCAAGGGTATCAAGGTTATCAGCCGAGAGGAGCACCAGCGCCACTTCCGCAACAAGAAGAGGGGAACACCGGGATCATGTCTATGCTTGCTGATATTTTACAAGGACAAAAAGATCAAAAGGCTGAGCTGATTACCGTAAGGCGAGATCGAGAAGAAGCGAAGAGGCTAATGGCGGAAATGCAGACGCATTTGAAAATCCTAGACACCCAAGTGGCACAACTTGCAGAAAATGCTCCTAATCGACAAGGACTTTTACCGGCAAAGCCTGAGCCAAATCCCCATGAGCATTGCAATGCCGTCATGTTGAGAAGCGGGACAAAACTTGCGGACGTCACACCCCAGAATTTTGGGAGAGGAGAATGCTCAAAGAGTTCAACGAAGAAGCCTAGCGACCAAGAGCATCACAAGGAAGTACAAGTTGAGGATGAAGAAGAATCGTATGTGGCACCGCCACCAAGACGCCCTCCATTTCCATTTCCCTCACGCCAAATGAAACGAAATGATAATTCAAAATTTGTCAAGTTCGCAGAAAGGTTGAAGAAGATGGAGATTTCTATGCCCATCCACGAGGCAATCACGCAAATCCCTTCCTACTCGAAGTTCCTCAAAGATATACTCACCAAGAAGCGTAGAGTGGAAGATGGGACAGTGATGATCACCGCTACGACACATACCGTTATCCAACATGGGATACCAAAGAAATTACCCGACCTAGGTACCTTCGTCATCCCTCGCAAGCTCAGAACCGTCAGCATCCATAATGCCTGATCATCTCGTTTTCATACGTATTTCTTGCACGTTTTAGGAGACGTTTTTGACACATATGTGATGTTTTACGTATGATTCCGTATCCGTTTTACTTGCTTTCGTGCTTTTCATATTCTTACAGGTTTTTACGCGTATTTGGACCATTTTGGAGCTAAAGGAACATGCACGGAGCTAAGGAGCAACTTTGGGGATCATCACGGGACAAACGGGACGAGATTGAGCATGGAAAAGCCTCACCCGGTCGGGCACAACCCTTGCACGATCGGACAAAACCTACGGCCAATTGTGTGGACCATATAGCACGACTCGGGCAAGCAATCCCGACCATTTTGCCTTGTGCCCGAGCGGGCACACATGCCATGCCCGATCGGGCACCATTCCAGCACCACAGGACGCACGAGTTGCCCTAGCCGCGCCCGAGCGGGCGCACTCACTACCCGAGCGGGTTGCGGTCCGTAACTGCTCAAAACTTAAGTAAACTTAACTTAAAACATAAGGGAACTCATGGGGCAATTTAGGCAACAATTGGACCGACTTAGGAGGCTTAAAAAGAGGCAAAAAGACGTCATTAC
>CM071861.1:12567468-12580811 GCA_036759665.1 Gynandropsis gynandra
CCGACGGTTCCCGCCCGACCGGTTACCCTCTTGCTCGACTTTCAGCTCCAGCCTCTTCTCTCTCCCTCTCGATAGACCGCCGCCGCTCTCCTCCTGCTCGATCGACGGCCCTCGCCCGCCCGGTTACCCTCTTGCTCGACCGACGACCCCCGCCCGACAGGTTACCCTCTTGCTCGCCCGACAGGTTACCCTCTTGCTCGAACAAACAGTGAGCTCTTATTTGATACATTGATCGGCAATTTGCAGATATTTTGAAGGTCAGATGGCTCCAATGTCAGAAGCAGATGAGAAGCAGATGATCAGAATGAAGAGGAGCCTCCACCAGTTAGAGTTACCGAGGCTGGTGAGAAGGTTTTTGATTCTTCTACTTTACCTTCGATCTTTCATTTTGTTATATTCTCATAGACCTTGCGGCCGAATAGATTATTATTACTCGATTCCCGTGATGTCTATTTGTGTTTTATTGATACATTTTTATGTCTTTTATTATAAACTAGGTCTATCTACTAGAAGAGCAAATAAAGCCTCGTGCGAATCTTCCTCCTCTATTGGTTTCTCTTCGTGATCGGAGACCTGAAAAGCTTCATTACCTTGGTGTTTTCTTCGGCCTTATTTTGGAACTTTTCCGGTTTGGGAGAAAACATAACTCCTAGCCTCATCCTGTATATCCTGTGCTTTCTGTTGTTCTGTGTTTTGTGGATTGCCCTAATGATTAAGTGTGAGGAAGATAAGCCACCAATTTTGAGTTTTTTTTTTCGTCGCGGGTTCCCGCGGGTTTCAAAAGTTTTTGCGGGTTTTTGCGGGTACCCGGACAGCGGGTACCTGCATCCTGGGGGTACGAGTACGGGTACTAAAACCAGTTACCCATGCGGGACGGATTCGGGTGCGGGTAGCGAGAATCTCGCGGGTACCCGCGGGTACCCACCCCTAATAAATGTTGGTTTTTTTTTAAGAATATCATTTTGATATTTATGAAAGTTATATAATTAAAATCAATTTGAAACAAATATATTTATTATTTATATAACTCAAATCTTAAAAAACTGTAAAAATTATTCTGATAGTAAAAATTGAAAAAAATTTAAAAAAAAGATTGATATCGATTAATCGTCTAGGCACTAAACATTCGTGGACCGACCGATTATCATTTAGTGATTTTTAAAAAATTGCATTCAAATAAAACAGAAAATCAATTTATAACTATTTATAAGTTTATGATAGAAAATTATCATATTTTAACATTTTAACCAAAAGATTATCCTTTTTTCATTAATTTTATTTGGAAAATAAACTGAGTTTGAAGTTCTAAAAAAACAACTTTATCAAAACAGAATAATCAATAATCAACCTGAAAAATAAAATAAATCAGAAGAAAATTGAATTAAATATTTAACTAAAGCTTTTTAATATAACAAAGTGTTAAATTTATAATAACGTTCTATATAATGTATTTTCTTTGGACAATGAAATATTTACATTGTCTTAAAGCAACATAAACAGATATACCATCGTAATGCTATATGACTTCACACATACTTTTGAAAACCTAATGAAAAAATTAGAGAAAAGAGGATTTTGCCCTTATTTTTTGTTTGTAAAAACATATACGTTTTGAAATTTTTCAAGTTATCCCTAATTTCAAAGTTAAGAAATACAAGTAGCGAGAGACGATTTAGAAGTGGAGAGCGATTTTCGAGTGATTCCGAACGGTTTCCAACGTTTTTCGCCCGATTCCGAGCGATTTTCGAGTGATTTCGAGCATTTTCGTCCAATTTCAAACGTTTTTCGAGCGATTTTTGTATGATTTCGGGCGTTTTCAGATGATTTCGGAGGTTTTCAGACGATTTCGAGGCTCACAGAGTCGTATGGGTCTCACAGGATCGCATAGTCGCACAGAATCGCTTGGTCGCACAGAAACGCATGAATCTCGTGGAGTCGCATAGTCACACAAGTCCACATGATCGTATAGGGTCGCATGGATCTCATAGGATCGCACATGATTACATCGATCTCACAAAATCATATGATCGCATAGAGTCATATAGATCTTATTGGATCGCACTAAGGTAATTTAGAAATTTCAATATTTATAAAAATATTTTTGAAATTAATTTTTTCAAAAAAAGATAAACTTAAAATTAAAATAACATTTAAAGATATTTGTGAAGTTGGCACAGCTCCAAAACTCTTTAAATTTTGGTTAGAAAAAAAAAAGTTTATTTGCTCGTAGGGTGGCATTTGTGTAATAATAAAAAACTTGCGGGCATTTGTTTATACCCAGCCACTTCAACCCACCCTCTCCTGTACCTTTCTCCTGACTATAAATATTCTCCGCATTCCACCTTCACTTCAAAGTTCAAACACCAAACACATAGAGTAAATTACCACCGCCAGAAATGGCGCGCACCACCGCATCTCCGCCGCAAAAATCCGTCATGGAAGTTCCGATAACCGCCATCCATCAAGATATATTCGAGACTCACATCTTGACGCGCCTTGACGGACCAACACTTGCCTCCGCCTCTTGCGTCTCTTCTCAGCTCCACGATCTCGCCTCCGATGAAACACTCTGGTCAAAGCTCTGCCACGCCATGTGGCCTTCCACCGCCGATCCCACCGTCCACCATGTCATCTCTTCGTTCTCCGGTGGCTCCCGCTCCTTCTTCACCGATACGTACACTGTAATATCCGGCGAGGAAACCGCCGGAAACGGAGATGAGAGCCGTCTGATACCGAAATTGATATCTGCAGTGGATCTGCGCTACGGAGGGAAGTTGATCTTCAGTAGAGTCGTGGAGACGGAGACGACGACAGCGTGGTTTCAGAGCTCGCCGTTCAGGATCGATCTGGTGGATCCGAAGGACACGGTGGCGACACCGATCATGCATCGTCGGTCGTCATCAGAGGAGGACACGTGTCGAGATCTGGAAGAAAAACTGACGCTGAGCTGGATAGTGATCGATCCGATCGGACGCCGGTCGGCAAACCTCTCCAGCAATCGGCCGGTGTCCGTCCAGCGTCACTGGTTGAGTGGCGAGGTTCAGGCGCATTTCGCGGCGGTCCTACCAGGGAGTGGAGGAGCGAAGGGGACGGAGGAGATGGTAGAGTGTGGGATCACGGTGGTCACGGGCGGGGAAGGGGAGATGCAGGTGAAGGAGGTGAGCTTGCAGGTGGAGGACGTGGAAGGGATGTATTTGAACGGGAGGGACAGTTTGGTAATTTTGCAGAGAGTGATCGAGGGTAAAAGGGGAAATAGAAGAAAGAGGGAGGCTGAGGGAACGAAAGGACACGTGGAATTTATGGAGAGGAAGAGGGAGAGGAAGGAGAAGAAGATGAGGGCAGAATGGGTATTTGATATCATATCCGTTGGAGTTGGGGTCTTGTGTTTCGCTTCCTTCGGGTTTTGCATCCTTCGGTGGCGATGAGTTTCACTACAGAAATATAAATATATACATGTATATGCCTCCGTCACAAACATTATTGGACCCTTTTATGATACACCTATATATTAGATACATAATATGAAGTTTATCAAAGAGTTAAGGAGAAAAAAAGTGTCTTTCTTACAAAGGTTGCAACAAGGGGTGAGAGATCAAAGACAAACAATAAACCTTATAGAAGTCGGAAGAAGTGAGAGGCTGTCTGAAAAAGTCTATTTTCTACAGTGAAAAATACAAAATATAACTAAAAGACTCTTCTTAGTCTTAGAAAAAGAAGCTCTATACGACGTCACTTTGCAAATGTACAGTACCTGTCTATGTAACTGAGGCAAAGGAACTCAAATTTCCATGGCAGCACTGCTCGAGGTTTCAGTTCGGTTTGCCTAATGCTTGGCAGAACATCTCAATGAATCGATCATCCTGGATCATAAAGTTAAACAAAGAACAATATCATCAGTCTATTAAAATAACATAAGTTCACGATCTGCATTGTTAAGACGAGGAAAGGGTTTTCAAAGATTGCAGAACCAGTAGGAAATGAATACTGAGGGAGGAAAAGTTTTCATTCCGAGCAGAACAATTATGTTGATTTTGTCTGATCGGAGCATGGTCATTCAAATGATAAGAACAATACACAAATAAGGGGAAGAGTTACATAGACATACCCGGATGAGCGTTAGAAGGGCGTCACGGACTTTGTCTCTGCTAAAGCCGTACCCAGATGGAGAAGCAAGGGAAGGAGTTAAGGACTGAGGAAAACTAGTGGGTGTGAAAAGGTCATGTACTTTAATGCTACGAGAATGTTGCAAATTCCGGGGTGATTGAGGAGCAGTAACTGTTACTGCCGGTGGCAAAGGTGGCATATAGGATGGTAGTGTTGATGAGTCCGAGGATTGAGGCAACGCATAGAAAGAAGAAGGTTTGATGAGCTCGGTTTTAGGGATGGCGTTAGGACGGAGGTTGGAGATCTCATGGTTCGTTGTCTGGATAAAGGATGTCTGCAAAGCCCCCACATCATCGTAAGTGACACTTGGACTTTCGAAAGAGGTCGGAAAGGTGGTGGTGCCTGACGGGTTATGAGGATGATATCTATGGTTTGTCACCATTGGAATGTTTCTTCCCTTATTTATTGCAGCCTGCAGAGAGAGATTAAGATAAGAAGAACGCTAAAGTTGGAAATAGATTATAAAATTCAGAAGAGTATTCTCAGACACATACATTGAATAGATCCATAAGATTATTTTGAGAAGTCTGTGTCATAGGAGAGACAGCCGATGGATTCTCAACACCGCCTCTCATTTGTAACGTTATGGGGAGTGCTGGACGTTCCTTATACTTGCTACATTAAATCGAAAATAAAGACGAAGTTCAGTGAGAAATCTACACACAAACGGTAGGTCCACAAAGGCAAGCCCCCATGCCTATTTATTTCTATCAAAGTACTCAGAAACCATCGATCATGGATAACTAATTGTCTAAGGAGCACAACGTAGCCAAATACACGAATATATTTCATTGATGAATGGCTGTTTGCCTTCGATATCTGTAGCAGTGCAGCATATCAATTAAAACATACACAGAATGCTGGTACAAAACATTCGTTACACGTTTTATTTGACAGTTCCGACAATCCTTACCTTTCGACTGGGGCTACTACGGGAATTTCATTCTGTGGAAACTTCGAATAGACACTAAGTATCCTGCAAGAGGAAAGGATTCGCATAAGAAATCAGAATCCCCATGATCAAGCAAATACCTCATGCAAAGAAAAATTCTCATCCAAATGAGTTGATAAACTTTCGTTAATCACGGGGATTCTTCCTTGGCTAGTCATCTTCTTTCGTAGTCAGTGTCATGTCAGTTTAAATTTCAGAAGAACGCGTGAGATGAAGATATTATACCTGCTTAAGAGATTTCCAACCTCTTCACACTCATTAGAATTGAAAAACCAAATTCCATTAACTTCCTGAGCCGCATTTCGAGATAACAAATATGGACGTTGAATTTCAAACTCAAAATCATCAAGAAGATTTTCCACCCAATTATCTGCTTGTACAGGTAGCAAAAGAATCAGATGACAAACATTAGGACACAAATTATGCTTCATTATAAGAGCTAAGACTGCAGAGAGGATTTTTATTACACCATGTCCATACATGACTTAAGTTATATAGATGGTTCATAAATCGCATAATCATAGATCAGAGAGTAAACCCCAACAATCTCAGACGAGAACCATTAGGACACAAGTTTTGCTTTGATTATTTCCCATAGAGATTTTAAGTTATATCATATACAGTTCATATAATAGATCCTCCATACCAAATGACATTGGCGGAAGATTCTTGAAGATCTATACAGGATTTTAACCTGAGAGTACCGTCAACATTCTCAGACCAAGAACCGAAGCTCCATGATGAATTAATGCCAAATAAAAAAATCACCAAAAGCTCCATAACAGATAGTCATGGCTAAAATCCAAACCTGTATGGAGTCGATTCATGACGATAAACTGAAATCTCGGCAACTTATTCCTACAAGAACAAAGCACTGAATCATCAGGTTCCAAACTATTATCACACTTCTTCATTTTATTTGCTACAAGAACAAGGCAGGGAGGGATAAACACTACCTCTTAACCACAAACAGCGGCCCTTCAACATTCTTCCGACCCTACAAAGAACAAATTCAGGTCAACCGATACTTTTTTGGAGATCAAATCCGTGTGTACAAACGAAAAGCGAAGGCAACGGTTAAACGAATCGAAATTTTCTTTCATTTTCTCAGCAACCAAACATGCGTACATGCTTCGACAAAGAAAGATAAGGAAAATTCAATTATGGTCTTTGACGATTCGTAGAAAACAAACGAACCGAAACGCAACAAAAAAAAAGATGAAAATGAATCGAGATTTTCTTTCATTATCTCAGCAACCAAACACGAGTAAGAGCTTCGACAAAGAAAGAGGATGAGAGTTAAGATAGTTCCAAACTCCATTGTTTTCGCGACAACTAAACAAAACCTTCAAATATTAGCTCAAACACAAAGCACCACACAGCTTTAGACAAACAAAAGAAAGAATGAAAGAAGGAAACGAACAGCCAAAAAAAATAGATCCAAACGAAAACGAATTTTCTCGCGTTTTCTCAGCAACCAGACAGATTATCGAGAAAGCCGGGAGGAAATGGACGAGAAAAACGCACCCACTGGTGGCTCCCGATGTCGAACTCATACAACGAAACGTGAGCTGCAGTGAAGAGAATCTCTTCGATGTGTTGATCGTATCTCTGCAACACACTGAGATTGATCTGTTTGGTCGTCTCCGGATCCAGATTCGGAGTTAATTTTCCCGACTGAGACATTTTCGGATACACGACCTAGGTGGAAATTTTCTCAGCGATTTTCCCGTGAAAATCACAGTGGAACGGGGACAATATTTCTCTAACTCGAACTGACTCGGATGATATATATCATCGTCGCGGAGTGAGTGACTTTTTGTGACTCGGTCTTATCTGAAAATTACGA
The DNA here is from genome assembly GCA_036759665.1 of Gynandropsis gynandra. Taxonomy (NCBI): domain Eukaryota; kingdom Viridiplantae; phylum Streptophyta; class Magnoliopsida; order Brassicales; family Cleomaceae; genus Gynandropsis; species Gynandropsis gynandra. The sequence goes on from CM071861.1 coordinate 12,574,434, forward strand.
AATTGACACTCCCATGAAAACCTCGGAGAGTGGCCGAGTCCATAAAACCTGACCGCCTTTTGCCGGATCATATTTAAAAAATTTCTCATTGTTTGGCACTTTTTATAACTAATATATTAAACCAAGCTATTCATATCTTAGTCATCACTAAATATATAAGATATTGAATCAAAATTTCGTAATCTGATTCGATCTATTCTTTTTTACTTGTATATACATTATTTTTTCGAAATAAATATAAATATAAAACTTAAATAACTGACGAAAATTAATTAAATCATATATATTTAATTACAAACATCTCGATTAGTATAAGTCTTATATCTAAAAGCACAAAAAACATTGGTTTATACTCAAACGATATTGGATACGTCAAAATATTCACATAATGATAACTCAAATGTCACAGAATTATAAAACAAAATATGTTATCAAAGAAATAAAAATGTTGGGCAAGAACAATATATAATTTCCCTTGGAGGGAAGCAATCACCATTAGATTGTTTGATTCAGACATGGTATAAACATACGTTCACATGATTTAATGGAACATGACACAACATATGCACACAACAAACCTAAGTGTGTATAAAATCCAAATCCATTGAAATCTTGAGAACTTTTGTATAGAAGTTCAGTGCCTTTTGAGTGCCACGGCGGATACGACAATCAATAGGATGAAGAAAACAACGGCGATGGAGGCGGAGACGACGGCGCCACTTACGCTCTGGCAGAAGTCTCCAAACTGCTGACAGATTGGCAACCAGTTCGTGTTCGGATTCCCATTGTGCGCCAAATACACTATCGCCGCTGCAGCTGCTGCAGCCGCCGTGTTCAGCGTCACGACGGCCTTCCATCAACGTTCGGAGGATATAATATGAGTTAAAACATATATCACATGACATACGCAATGAACTTACGAATTCAAACTTCATAGATAAGGGTTTGATTTAGTTTAATTCGAATTTAGTTCAAGTTCAGGTTATTCCTCATCGACGAAAAGGGCACTCACGGTGTCAAAGATGAGGAGGAGGAGCCTCGGCGCAACCGCAAGTGGACGAACAATTGCTACGATGGAGAACGGGAGAGAGAGGACGAGATATCCGGCGACTATAGCCATCGCTATCAAGAAGAACCTTCCCAAAGAGCACCAACCATAAAATTTCCAAACATTTATACTTTTTGATCAATCAAATATAACAATATTATTCCTCACAATATCTTAAACTTTAGAATTTATAAAATAAACGAAAGTATGAGCCACTAAAAAATGAACGTACTGAAATGTAGGGAGATCGTCGTAACTAGCTTGGAATTGGAAGAATTGAGTAAAGAAAGGAAGAGTTTCCTCAGCCATCCCCATGACAGCAGCTGCGGCTATGGTGGAGGCGATTGCCGCCAAACGGAGGAGGAAATCGAATATGGCCAAACCTCTTTTAGAACCTTTGGCATCTGCGGCGACCACGACAATGCTCTTCTTGGCTTCCCCCTCGCCTTTCTTTGTCGAGCTCGACTCACCAACATCAATGGTGGTGGATTCTTTAGCCATCTCTTTAAATCTTTTAGGATCAAAAGAAAGTTGAAAATATGAATTTTGAAATGAGGGTTTATGTTTTGTTTGAAGTTGTTGTGAGAAACAATGGGGAGTCGACAAGTGTATATAAAGTGATTAGGAACGTTAATTATGGTTTAGGGATCTAATTGTTAAATTTTAATATTCTTAATTATGTTTGATTATTGTTTTAATTGATTTGGTGAATGTGGATATATAGGAGTTGTTGGTTCTTACTTTCTCCACTTTTGGTGAGGCGTTTCGGTGAAGTGGGAAGCGTCTCCAGTAATGCGATTTGCATACGAGGAAACACACATTATTAGGTTAATAAAATATGAGGTCTTTATATTTGTGAAATTGGACTTAAGAATTATATGATTATTTAACTGAATAAAAAATATTTTTTACATTAATGGCTTAGAAACGATCGCGTTTATTATATATTTGAGATCGAATTTTATATAGTTTCTACACAAAAACTGTTTTTGTCATAAGGCATGGCATATATATATATATATATGACTAAGTTTTTTATTTATAATATTTTAAAATAAAATATTTGGTTATGAATGATGCTAGTAACGTTTGATTGTAATATATATATAGATATATATACATATATATATATCAACTTTTTTAAAACAATGTCAATATATATATATTTCATTTTTCTATATAAATGATCATATTACTTCAAAACAATTAATGCATTATTCAAATTAATTTTAGATTAACCCATGAATATATTTCAGATATGAACGTCAACTGATGTTTGTATATTCATGGATTAATCTAGAAATCATTACAATAATTTTGTATATTATTTTAAAATAATATGATAGTTATTGTAAAAAAAATAAAAAAAGGCTTAAATAATATCTCAAGTCTCGTGTTTATATTCAAATAATATTGGATATATGGTTTCAACTCTTTGGTTTATATTCAAAAAATATCGGATATGTCAAAATATTCATATAAAGAAAATAAAAATTTTGGGCAAGAACGATGAACAAGTTATTTTCGAGGTAAGCAATCACCATTAGATTTTGTTCTTCAACAGTCAAACATGGTATAAACATACATTCACATGATTCGATGGAACACAACACAACACAACACTTAAATACAAATCACAAACACAAGTGTGTGTATTAAATACAACCATTGAGATCTTGAGACTTTTGTGTAAAAGTTCAGTGTCTCTTGAGTGCCACGGCGGAGACGATAATCAATAAGATGAAGAAAACAATGGCGATGGAGGCGGACACTACAGCGCCACTTACGCTCTGACAGAAGTCTCCAAACTGCTGACAAATCGGTAGCCAATTCGTGTTCGGATTACCATTATGCGCCAAATATACTATTGCCGCCGCAGCTGCTGCAGCCGCCGTGTTCAGCGTCACGACCGCCTTTGATCATCGTTAGAAGGATATAATTTGAGTTAAAGCATATAATACATACATGACATGGTTAAGGATTAAATGAATTCAAACATTATAGATAGGGTTTGATTAGGTTAATTTCGAATCTAGTCCAAGTTGGGGTTATTCTACAGTGACGCAAAGGGAACTCACCGTGTCGAAGATGATGAGGAGGAGCCTTGGCGCAATGGCATGTGGACGAACAATGGCTACGATGGAGAAAGGGAGCGAGAGAACGAGATAGCCGGCGACGATCGCCATCGCTATCAAGAAGAACCTTCACAAAGATCACCAAAACATATATAGGTATGATTTAATTTTTGGTGAACAAAATATAACTACTTGTTTCACATTGCTATCTAATCTCAGATATTAGTCATAACACATTAGACCCATAAATGTAGATTAAACCCTAAAACTTTTTTTAAAAAAAATTATGAGCTGACGTACTGAAATGTGGGGAGATCATCGTAACTAGCTTGGAATTGGAAGAACTGAGTGAAGAAAGGAAGCGTCTCTTCGGCCATCCCCATGACAGCAGCTGCCGCAATCGTTGAGGCAATGGCCGCCAAACGGAGGAGGAAATCGAATATGGCCAATCCTCTCTTGGAACCTGCGGCCCCGGTCTTAGCCACAACAATGCTCGTCTTTGTAACCTCCTCGCCTTTCTTCACCGAGCTTGGCTCACCGACATCAATGGTGGTGGATTCCTTAGCCATTTTTGTTAACTCTTTTTAAGGGTTTCAAGAAAGATTGAGAATGTGAGGATTTAGGTCTTGCTTGAAGTTGTTGTGGTAGCAATGCAGAATCGACAAGTGTATATATAGTGATTAGGAACATTTAGTGTGGTTTAGGGATCTAATTGTTAATTTCTAATTGTTTTAAATGGATATATAGGAGTCGTTGATTCTTACTTTCTCCACTTTGGTGGGGGTTTTTGGTGAAGTGGAATGCATTTCTAATAAAATGATTTGCGTACGAGGAAACACGCTAGGTGAATAAGTTATGTGGTATAGGTATCCGTTAAATTGGACTTGAATATGATCATTTAAGTGATTGAAAAATATAATTTTTGATAGAACAATGATTTAAATATTGAGATATTCTAAAAATTACAATAATGAATGGGAAAACAAATAAATTCGGCTATCAATTGTTAATATTACTACCAAAAATAATTTATGAGAGAAAAATATCTTGATATTTTTCATACATTTAATTTATAAAAATTAAGGTAATTAGATGAATAGATCATCTAACGATTTTGAACCGAAAAATGTCAAATTTATTTTTATTATTATGTAAATAAATATCATATATATATATATATATTCAAATTAATAAAAGCATCCTAATTAGTCAGTTATTTGTATTTTGTATTTTTTTTAATAATTTTCTTGTTATTTATATTTTTTTGAAAGAACTACATAAATACCATTTTTTCACATAACAAATTTTCTTTTTGTCTAATATAACATAACGTTACACAAATTAAAAAAAACTTCAAATCGATATACATCCATTAACGCCGTCAATATTTTGTCTGATTTTTTAATAATAGACAATGATGTGTCATCCACATCATGTAGTAATAATATTAAGGGAATATAGTATAAAAAATATTCAATTATTATTTTCAATTTTAAAAAATTAAAATTATTTTTTTTGTCTTAAAAAATACTAACTTTTGGAATATAGTATAAAAAATATCAAACTTTTTAATTTTTGTCTATAAAACACAAATTATTACTTTAGCTTAAAAATTTTGAATTTTTATGTTTTGTCTAAAAAAACACAAACTTATCAAATGAATCATATCTATACACAAACACTAATTCTTGGTAAACTTCTTATAGTGTTTACGATGTAGAATTATTATTCAACAGAGTTTCAACCGATTTCAAAATAAAATCCGAATTTCATCCAATTTCAACCCGAAATCCAAATTCAACAAATAAACAACCCGAATTTCAACATAATTTCCATCGAAAATTCGAATTCCACCCAATTTTAGAAAGAATTTTAGTCCAATTTCAATTTTAATAAGAAATCTAAATTCGAACCAATTTCAACCGGAAATTTGAATTCAACACAAATTTAACCTAATTTCAACCGAAAATCTGAATTTCACCCAATTTCAACAAGAGTTTCAACTCAATTTCAATCCGAAATCTGAATTCAACCCAATTTCAACCGAAAATTCAAATTCCACCAAAGTTTAGTAAGTATTTAAATACCATTTCAACCCGAAATCCAAATTCGATCGGATTTTCGGTTGAAATCGGGTTGAAATTAGGTCAATTCAAATTTCGAGTTGAAATTGATTCAAATTTGGATTTTTTGTTGAAATGCTTACTAAAATTGGATGAAATTCGTATATTCGGTTGAAATTTGGTTGAAATTGGATTTTGAATTGAAATTAGATTGAAATTCTTGTTCAAATTGGGTGAAATTTGGATTTTCGGTTGCAATCGGTTTGAAATTGAGTTGAATTCAGATTTTGAGTTGAAACTTGTTCAAATTTGGATTTTTTTAATTCGGATTCGGATTGAAATCGGGTTGAAATTGGATTTACCAAGAGTTAGTATTTGTGTATGGATATGATTAATTTGATAAATTTGTATTTTTTAGACAACACTTAAAAATTCAAAGATTTAAAATATGATTTAGTGTTTGTGTATGGATATGATTAATTTGATAAGTTTGTGTTTTTTAGATAATTAAAAAAATTAAAATTTTTAGATTCAAAGCAATAATTTGTGTTTTATAGGCAAAAATTTAAAAAGTTTGGTATTTTCTACGCTATATTTCTAAAGTTAGTGTTTTAAAAGTAAAAAAATAAATTTCGGTTTTTTTAGATTAAAGATAATAATTCATATTTATAGGTTAAAATAAAATAGTTTGATACTTTTTTGCTATATTTCCTAATATTAATCCAAATAAAATATTTTTTATAAAATTTCAATAAAATTAAAAAACACATAAAAAATATTTTATTCGTGTTCTTCCGCTACTTTTCAGTTTACCGGACGACGAAGACAAAATTGAGAATCCTATTGGTATATTAAATGAATGATGTTGACTTATTTTTCCAAGAAAAAATGATGGGACAACATATTTTAGTGTGTTTTCGTTAATTTATATTCAAAGGATGACATAAAAAACTAGTAGTGAGTAGAAGATTCAAATATCTTGACAAGAACGTGATAGATTATATAAAGGCGGAATATCAAATATACTCTCGTAGGGTTAAAACGCTTCAAAAATATCATTCCCTAAAATAATTATTTAATCGGAAAAAAAAACTGGAGAAAAGACAAATTTACCCTTAATTTTCGAACGTGGGAAAAACCGCATTCTGGGAGAGTAAAACCAAACCCGCCATTCTGGGAGAGTAAAAGCCAA